>JBBGZY010000515.1:1415000-2101875 GCA_037952925.1 Lithobates clamitans
TGGGGAAACAATCCATAAGGGGCTGCAGGGCACGCTAACCAAAAACACCCAACTACATGAGGCAGCCCCCCCCCCTCCTCCTCCTCCTCCTCCTCCTCCTCCTCCTCCTCCTGCCACAACTGAAACACCAGAGCCACAGCCTCAAAAGAAGGCTACAGGGAAGGCTACAGGGAAGGCTGCAGGGAAGGCTGCAGGGAAGGCTGCAGGGCAGCGTGGAGGAAAGGCTGCAGGGAAGAGAAGAAAGTGATGACCTGGGTTCAGTCTGGTCTGACAGAAGACGCAGGCTGTTGTAGTACCACAGTCTGGGGACATCTAGATCATCTGCTGGTGCTGTTGATCTCTGGGATTCTTGGACCAGATTGTGCTCCCTCTTATATGGACTCCTCAAGATCCCAATTTTCTTGTACACCGACTTTTTCCAGCGTTGACTTCCTCTTTATTTTATTTTGACCATGAATAAATGGATCTTTTTTGAGTTTAGCAAAAGACTTTTATGTGTTTTCTTTTAAATCATTGATTTTACACACAATGTTAAATTAACAAGGGACAACAATCTCATTGAGTTTTAAAAAAACACACCAAAAATACATTACTAATGTTAAGAATGTTCAAGTGGTAAGTCTTGAAAAAAAAATATATACATAAACAAAAACGGTGCTTTGGGTTAACTTTATCTAAAAATTAAAAAATAATCACTAGAAAAAAAAAAAAAAAGAATAATGGGTTCTTTGTGGTAACTTTACAAACCTAAAAAAAAAAAAAAAAAAAGGGAAAAAGTATTATTAGTATGGAAACATTGTTTATAAAAAGCATACTATATCATTCATGAGATCAAAGAGAAAAAGAATTCAGAAATCAGTTTGGGAGAACTCTGATTATGAACAGCAAAACACCTTCGTTCTTTAGAGCATTCGTAAAGAAGAAATAAAATGCGCTGCATTCAACGATCACAGATTTTGCAGCGTGATGAATGTGCTACCTACAATACGAACACTAGTTTTACTAGACCGAGTGCTTCCGTTTAGTTTTTGCTTATGAGCATGCGTCGTTTTTTTGTCCGTAGGACTAGCATACAGACGAGCGGACTTCGGGGTCCGTCGTAGTTACGACGTAAAGATTTGAAGCATGTTTCAAATCTAAAGTACGTCGGATTTGAGGCTAAAAAAGTACGTTGAAAGTCCGAAGCAGCCCACACACGATCGGATTACCAGCCAGCTTTAGTCCGTCAGCGTCCGTTGGACTTTTGTAGACGAAAAGTCCGACCGTGTGTACGCGGCATTAGAAGAAGAGAAGGTTAGATTTCAGTATATAAATCTTAGATTGAAGTAAAAATTCACCTACACCTTCAAATTTCGGGGCTCTTTAGATCCCCAAATAGACCACCAGTATTTTTTTTTTAGCTTTTAAAACTGACGTCTGCCAATATATAAATAACTGACCCCCAAACCCTCAAATTATTAGTTATCAGTGAGAGCCATGGTCTGCCCATACCCATTACAATGGCTGCATAGCTAAAAATTGACACTTGAAGCCCAGGAAGGAAGAGCCAAAGAGTTTATGGAAAAGAGGGTTTTTTTCTTTTTTGCTAGACTGAGACCTAAACAAATCAAACTTTTTTTTTAGTTTTGGATAGAGTATGGAGAGATTAGAACACCTATAAGGTTTTTATCACTGTTTGTGCTCCTGTTAGGGAGAGCCACCTTCTCTATTGGTCATATTAACCTTATCACAAAAAAGAAAGAAAGAAAATCCCAAATATTGGGCTGTCCCCATAACAGTAAGAGAGGGGAAATATTCCAATGGGACACTAGTTCTGGTGACCTGGGCGTCCCCAAGGAATTCTCTTAATTTGTAGGGATTTACTTTTTCACTTCCAATGGGGCACAGATAGCAAAAATAAAAACCTTACAGGGGTTATAACCCTCCCTTACTCTCTTTATAATGAAAAAAAAAGTGTTGGCTTAAATAGGAAGTAAACTTCCTCTAACATTTACCTATAGGTGACATCACTGGCGCATGCACTCTGAAGGAACGGCCATGGGTGCTGGTCCTTCTGAGCCCTGTGCCGTGAACAGCAGCCCCTGAGTGACGTCATTGTGGCTCCGGCCAATCACAGAGCTGGAGTCCCTGAACCTGGAAGCAAGATGAGTGAAAATGGAAGTGGCTACAGCACTGACATTGGAGCACTGAAACAGCTTCTTTTTAAGGTAAGTTTCAAATAATGTGCTAGTATGCGATGCATATTAGCACATTATGACTTTACCTTGCAGGAAGAAAAAAAAAAAAATGTCCAGCGCGGACTGACAACTCATGGGGCCCCCGGACAATAGGAGATCATGGAGCCCCCCTGTGTCCCTGCCACACTGCCCACATTATATACGTTCGTTCCTAACCCCTTTAGCTGCAGAGGCAGCAGCTGAGGATTTACACTTGCTGCGGCAGGAATTATACCCCCCTGTTGCTTTGGGTGGGTGATCATGACCCATTCAAGTGAATAGGGTCACTCTGCAAACACCCTGCAACCATGTGCAATGCACGCAGTTGCAGCATGCTAGTGTGTAATCCAAGGGTTAAAGCAGGCGATGAAGAGGCAAGGCAACGCAATGCCTCCTTATCGCTTGCTTTAACCACCTGGTCGCTTAACTGCACAAGGTTGCACGGCCTTTGCAGAGCAGCCCCATTCACTTCAGGGTGTATAATCCCTGCTGCGGCTGAAACAGGTGTACACCCCTGGACACTCCAGTTAAAATGGGTGTGGTTAGGGTGGGGGTAAAAACAGGGCTAAACTATGAGGTTTTACCACCCCCAAACTGTGAATATAAAACAAGCCCCAGTTGGTTTTTAGGGGACCGCTGAGATGAGGACAGAGAGGGACCCCTGGGATCAGCGCACAGAGAGACCCCTGGGATCAGCGCACAGAGGGACCCCTGGGATCAGCGCACAGAGGGACCCCTGGGATCAGCGCACAGAGGGACCCCTGGGATCAGCGCACAGAGGGACCCCTGGGATCAGCGCACAGAGGGACCCCTGGGATCAGCGCACAGAGGGACCCCTGGGATCAGAGGGACCCCTGGAATCAGAGCACAGAGGGGGGCCCTGGGATGAGGACAGAGGGGGGCCCTGGGATGAGGACAGAGGGGGGCCCTGGGATGAGGACAGAGGGGGGCCCTGGGATGAGGACAGAGGGGGGCCCTGGGATGAGGACAGAGGGGGGCCCTGGGATGAGGACAGAGGGGGGGCCCTGGGATGAGGACAGAGGGGGGCCCTGGGATGAGGACAGAGGGGGGCCCTGGGATGAGGCATTTCTGATTTTGGGGGGGGGGGCAAGAGGACATGTGCTGGGGGGGTGCTTATGGAGGGGAGAGGACAGATTTGAATTCCCCCCACATCCCCCCCCTACTAGCACAAGTCCACTACCCTCCAAAAGCACCCCCCACCCCATATCCTCTTGCCTCACCCCCCATCACATCTCCATGTGTGCCCCCCCCCCCCCTCCTGGTTACTGTGTTCCCCTCCTCTATCCATAAACGATGCACAGACCTTAGATATTCAGCGTGGCTCTTGCAGTTAATGTCCCTCCTCCCTGGCTCCTCCTCCTCCTGTTTGTGTATATCGGAGCCGAGGAGGAGGATCCTCAGTGAGCTCTCTGTGGTGTGCAGGCTCAGGAGGGAGAGATGCCTACGTCGGCTGCCACAGGATAAGCACAGATCAATTGGGACGCAGGTACTCTCTGGGGCCACTACTGGCCCCATGCCCTCGGGCAGTGCCCAAGTGCCCTAATGGTCAGTCCGCCCCTGGTCCAGCGGTATACAACCACTTTAAGTTCTACTTTAAAGCAAAGATCAGGACCAAAATGTTAGAACCAATTCAACAGCGCTGCTGAAGCCTGTGTATGCAAAGCCTACAGATACAGTATACAGACCACAAAAGCAATAAAGGCCTGTTCATATAGGCACCGAGCTTTGGGAAAGTGTTTGTGTAGTATTTAAAATGGCAGGATCCTGTGACAGGTGAGTGTGTGTTTATTAAAAGTCAGCAGCTACATTTTTTAATTTTTCCACAGGTGACTAAAGATCCACTTTAAGTGCCAGCTCCCATTTGTACAAGGGAACCAAGTACTACTTGTGTCGCTTTTCTATAACCAATGTAAATTTGTGATTTGCCATAATCATGGATGATATTGTAAGCTTCATTTATTTGTGTACGTATTGATCTAAAATAACATTACAAAATTACTTGTTGACTTGATTTGTTTCTTTTCCCAGCTAATCATTACAGACTAGCTAGGCTCATAGTTTAGTGGTTTAGCATAGGTCTATGCATTGTGGAGTTTAGAACTCTGCGGTGTACGCTGTGTGAGATTTGCCAAAATCCAATTACAGAAAATATTCTAATATATCCAGATTTTACATTGGTTAACATTTGATATTGGAAAGATCCAAGACCTTTGGGCCTTATGAACACTGGGCAAACTCTTCTGAATGCCTTTTCTCCTGGCAGGAGAAAAGAAGCATTACAAATGCTCCCAAAGTCGCCTTTTGCAAACTCATTTAGACTCATTAGGCATCTGGGCATTCATTAATTTTAATATTAATAGATTCTGGCCATTGAAATGGATGAATGCTCAAGTGCTAAACACATCTAGCGTTTTTTTCCTGCCTCAACGCATGTTAACATCTATATGTGCAAGGATTAAAAAAAAAATGCTAAACACCCTAAAAAGTGGCTTTTTTTTTTACACCCAGTGTGCATGAGGTCTACTAAAAGGTCCTATCACAAAAAAAGCGTGCTTTACCAGGAAGTTCTGATATTTTTACCAGCTTCAGCCAAGAGCAGCAATAGGCATTGTAATACAATCTTAGTGCCAATTGGCTGAAATAATCTCCCATTCTTTATGGACATCACTTTGGTGTTTACAATTGAACACGTGATAAATTGTGACTTTAGCAAATGCCTCTAGATCCCTGGAAGGAAGGGGCAAATAATGATGTACGACAGCCATGTCTCAGAATACTTTGAATGTTGTTATAACTGCAGGGAATAAGATAATGCTAGAACACTAATAATATATGTAAATGAATAGAGTTGTGACCTGCTGCTAATGTATTTCACTCATCACCTAGAGTTCTCTTTAAATGATTTAGTCATGTGTCTAGCATGAAGGGGAAAGGGTGTTTATCTTTATGTATAGGAAAAACATAGTTGTATTTTTTAATGAATAACATGATTTTATTATGTATTTTAGGTATAACAATTTAGTTCTGAGCACTTTCTGAAAATCAAAATGTAATAATAACCATATCTGGCCTGGACTGGTTATAGGGTACATACATTAAATTGTAGACTTGTGTGTCCTTGTGAATGTTAAGGGGCAGGGATGATCATTAAAATCATACAGTGACTGGAACTGGGGGAGACCATATAAGAACATGAATTCTGAACTTGCAAATTTGCCCAATGGTACAATGCATGGCAAAATTGACCATGTTTGCTTGCCATAGAATTTTGTATGAAAACTATGCTACGAGAAATTTGTAGGCTACCATTGTAAAGGTCCTTCTGAAAATGCTAGTTCCCTGGCTGTTAGGATGACCCCAGCATGTTATTACTTTGTAACATGGTACAGATATGCAAATCAGAAATTCCTATTTTTTGCTGGTTTTCATCAGCTGTACGTGTGATCTGGGTCAGTGTTTCAGAATGCACTGGGGTTAAGACAGTATCTAGTATTTTCAGAAGGAGCTTACTACATATTCCATTTAAAGTCTTGCAGAAATGAATGCTGATAGAGTACCTAGACCCAGCCTGCATTAAATTTTGTTTGAAACAACTGAAGTGAAGCTAAAAGTTTGGATTCAGACCCCATGCCCACTACATAGGTAGGGGAACCAAGGCTGATCTTAAATAAGAAATGTCTAATCAACTTGCAACTCAATTTAAAACCAACTTTGTACAAGACGAGTGCATTAAATGTGGTAATCACAAACCTGTACCATAAAGGCAAAGTGGACTAAAATCAGAAAACATTTAATTTAATAAAATTAGATATTGTCATATTCTGTTTAATATGTTCAACATTTTTTCTTTGGCTTTAACGTATTTGAATGACAGAACACCAGACATAGTTCCAGATCTCCAGCCCAACAGCCCAATAAGCTCCTGAACCTGAAAGTGTTCACTACCGAGTGATTTTTTTTTTTTTTTTGGATCAGAAACTGCAGGCGGAGACAACCAGCAAACATTCAGTCTCCTTTGTTGTGAGTTCTGGGATCCATGGTTGAGTAGAACTGTGGATTCCGTTCCTTATGTTTTGGCTTTTTATATATATATATATATATATATATATATATATATATATATATATATATTTTTTTTTTAGACTCGACTCTTTGATTGGTCAAGAAACATGTCTGCATCATACCTGCAAACAAAGTGAACTGGGCTGCTTGTATTGTATCACTTTTACACATGGGCATTATATCTAAAAACAGCTCACTGCAGCAAGTCATTAACTAATTTTTACTTATTCATGCCATGAAGAAAAAATGCAGAACTTCCTCATGTGACCTAACCCAAAACAAACATTACATGGTCTTTGAGCTCCTCAACCATTGTGGACATTTTAAATTATTACAGACTGAAGAAAATCAGTCGATTTAATTTAGACAAGTCCTGTCAGGAATATTCAAAGTGAGCTGAAAGGCTAAGGAAGACACCATACAGGAGTCTTACTACCAACAAGGAAGCCCGTGCATAAAAATCAGTAAAGATAATTGTCAATATGAACATATATTTAAAATTACAAGTCAATAAATATGATTTATAAAACAGTAACACTTATAAAACCATTTATATACATTACAGCAACTGTGTTAGTTTAACAAAAAAAATGCATACCTAGCAGCTTTTGTTGCCCATGATCTACTGGATTTCTTGTATGTTCTGGTCAGGCACTTCCTGCTGGCTCTGAAGCTTGCTGACCCTCTTCTATACATTTTCATTGTCTAGTAAGGGAGCCCATAGCGACAAGCCAACCCATTTAACTGGGGAGTGCAGGAGGGAATAGGGAAGGTTCAATACTACCACGAAGGGTCTTAACTTTGCCTGAATCAAAACAGCCAACATTCAAGCACAGTTAACCTCTGTCAGATGCCACAGGAATATATTTAAAGCTTTATACCCATCAGCAGCCTTTTTTTAAACTGATCACTTCCACTAGTACATCAATAAATATGAAACATTTTTCAATTTGAGCCAAAGCCAGATCAGTAAGGCCCCAGTCACACCTGAGCATTTTGTAGTTTGAAGCCTGAAGCTACAAAAAGCTTGAGGGGAAAAAATCCATTATTCTCTACAGAGATGGTTCACATCTCCACTCCAAGTCGGCTGAAGCTCAAACAAGTTCTGGACCCTTTTTTGTCGCTCGATTCAGGCAGATTTGGGTGTTTTTGGAGCAGGGAGCAGATGACAAAATCTAAAAACATAGCAACAAATGATGAAACAGAGGATCATTTTTCCTATTGGCGAATAAAAAAACGCCGGAAAACGCTGCATGGAAACGCGCAAATACGCGCAGAAAAACGCTCAAAACCGCTACGCTCAGGTGTGAATGGGGCCTAAAGAGATTAATTTATACAATAGATTACTAAGCACAAAAGATCAATGTTTTGAATACCTTATTAAATACAAATGTGTCTTTTTTTAAGAAAATGTTACAATGGAAATGTAGAAAGGGTAAAAGTACTCACCTAATACAATGACAACAGTTTTCAAAAGACTCATCATTGTGTCACGGTTTCTCCTAGGCCCAGAACTGTGCCTTGACATTCTCATAGTCCTTTGTCGAACATACACAAATATATGTGCATAGAGAACTACCATCACAACAAATGTAACCAAGTTGAAAATGGCCCAGAACACCAAGTAGGAATCACTGTAGAGAGGAGCCATGTTGGAACAGTGTTCAAGGTCACAAATACAATTCCATCCAACGCTTGGTATCGCTCCCATCACAATAGCCATTGTCCAGATGACTACTATGACAACAACCACTCTTCTGTTGCTCATCCGTGTGTGCAGCTGCATTCTGAATACTGTAATGTGTCTTTCTATGGCAATCGCTAGCAAATTGGCTACAGAAGCTGTCAAGCTAGTGTCGATCAGACCCTGACGAAGCAGCCAAGTGCTCACAGTTAATCTTCTAGTGTTAGGACCCGTGTTAAACATTAAGTAAAAGTAAGCTAGTCCTGCAAAAAAGTCTGCAGCAGCCAAGTTCGCCATTAGGTAATAAATAGGAAAGTGAAATCGTCGGTTGACGTAAATAGCCACCATAACCAGTAAGTTGGCCAACATGATGAATATACATACAGTGATACCAAGTCCCATCACCAGCTTGTTGACAGTGTGCCATTCTGTGGCTAGAGGTTTTCCACTCCGGTTATAGAAAAAGGCTATGCTTTCATTGTAGTAGCACTGGTGTTCACTCACTGAAGAAGTCTGGTTAAAACAGAAAAAAATGATAGTGTAAGTCAACATCTAAGATAGCAGAACACAACATTCAAAAATATGTATGGGGAAAACAACATGATTAGGCAGGTTCTGTAAAATGTCTCTGCTCTTTCTGCAAAGGGCTGAAAGCTGGGATTTTTTTTTTTTAACAATGCAAACTTTTGAAATAAAAATGCAAGGGTATACGACACTTAAAACATCATTAACCTTAATTTAAGGCAAACATAGAATACATCTTTTGTAAATCAAGAGGAGGTCCAGCCACCCCATGAAAAATTAAGTCAGCAGCTACAAATACTGCCACTGCTGACTTTTAATATATGGACACTTACCTGTCCAGGGAGCCCGCGATGCCTACACCCCCTCCGATCTTCGGATCGGCTGTTAGGTGCAGCCGCCGCCATCCCTGGTAAGGGAACCCGGCAGTGAAGCCTACCGGCTTCACAGCTGGTTCCCTACTGCGCATGCGAGAAGCACGCTGCTCTTTCTAATTGGTCACGGCAGAGGAAGGAGGAGGGGGCTGAACTTATGAGAGATGGGGCCGCGGCCCCATCTCCCGGAAGTGGGAAACGGTACCTGTCAAAAACAGGTACCCGTTTCATTCCCTCCTCCCCCCTGAAAGGTGCTAAATGTGGCACCGAAGGGGGGAGAGATAGATAAGCGGAAGGTCCACTTTTGAGTGGAACTCTGCTTTAATGATGAAAACATTTAAAAGCTGACAATATTGTCTAAATCTTCCCGATAAAGGCGAACTGGATCACTCAATACCACTAATCTAGTGACCAGAAAATTGACTTATCAAATGCAAAATCACTTTCACACTCAATTATATATCACAATTCGTAATGTTGATTATTAATATTAATATACAGTTTACGTGGAGGCACATATGCTCCTATAGAAGTAGCACCATTGTTATTTTTACTGCATACACATCCAAAATTTGACACAAAATTTCAAAATTTGATAAAGGCCTACCTTACACCTCTGATCTCTACTTCAACAATCTCCTTAAACCATTTCCAATCTTGCAAAAATCATTTGCTCTCTCACCAGCAGACTACTAAACATATGTACAAATGAGCCATTGCCTTTTCCGCAACCCACACCTCCGGGTAACCCTGCATACATGAGTCTGGAAATACCTCTCGGGCAACGACCCAGTTTCTACGGAATCACACTATTTTACAACCTACTGCAGGACAAAACCTCCTTTAAAATACTAACCCTAATGCTAAAATGGGAAAAAGATTTATACCAATCGTTTAGCGACACCCAATGGCTAGATGCCCTGAAATTAAGCCTTCGTGCATCTCGAGCTTCTAACCTCCACGAATTAGTACACAAATTCACTCTCCATTTATATGTCACCCCATCTTTGACCTACAAATTTGATGTGTCCACCATGTCCCATCTGTTGGAGGAATTGTGGAGCAACGGGAACATTGTACCACATTCTATGGGAATGCACCAGGGTATCCTATGTTTTGGAGGAGCATCTTCCAACTTCTTGCTGAAGTGACAAAATTAGATACGAAACCCATGCCTGCACTTGCACTACTAGGCACTGGCCTTGACAACTTTCACCCCCACTCAAGATGCATTGCTTAACATATCCTCTTAGCAGCTAGACTGACAATTGTTCGCAATTGGAAATCCACTGACACTCCTACCAGAAGTGAGGCGATTTCCCTGGTGCACACCCATGGCTCATATGAATGTATGTTCGCTGCTTTTGAAGGTTACCTCTCTTCCTCACAGGTTAAATTGTCGCAATGGCTTAAGTGGTTCCATCAGAACTTTACCTAACTGTCCTAACTATTACCACGCTCCTTCATTATCCAGCTGTTCATTTTCACAAATTATGATCATTTTGCATTAGCTCAAGCTTCCTTGGAAACGTGCGGTGATGCCCTTTCCTGTGTTCTGCAAATAAGGTAACTAACTTGATATGTTAAACTCTTTGTACTTCCTGTCATTTACTCCTTATATTTCGTACTTGACTTTGTAAAAATCAATAAAAAAAAAAAAAAAAAAACAATGATACTAAAAAAATACAGTGACTCACAAAAGTGAGTACATCCCTCACATTTTTGTAACAATTTTATTATATGTTTTCATGTGACAACACTGAAGAATTGACACTTTGCTACAATGTAAAGTAGTGAGTGTACAGCTTGTATAACAGGGTAAATGTGCTGTGCCTTCAAAATAACTCAACACACCGCCAATAATATCTAAACCGCTGGCAAAAGTGAGTATACTCCTAAGTGAAAATGTCCAAATTGGGCCCAATTAGCAATTTTGCCTCCCTAGTGTTATGTGACTTGTTAGTGTTACAAGGTCTCAGGTGTGAATGGGGAGCAGGTGTGTTACATTTGGGCCCAAGTAGCCATTTTCCCTTACCGGCGTCATGTGACTCATTAGTGTTACAAAGTCTCAGGTGTGTTAAAATTTGTTGTTATCGCTCTCACTCTCTCATATTGGTCAGTAACGCTAGAAACAAAGCGTTACTAGACCTACTGATTACCAACAATACAGACCTGATCACAGATGTGGAAATACGGGGAAATTTAGGAAACAGCGATCACAGGTCAATTCGTTTTAGTATAAATCACACAAATAGGAAACAAAAAGAGGAATACAAAGACACTGAATTTCAAAAGAGCCAACTTCCCTAAACTACGAGCCTTGCTAGAAGATATTAAATGGGATAAAATCCTAGGAACAAAGAACATGGAGGAAAAATGGGTGTGCTTTAAGGGCATGTTAAAGCAGAAGTCTAGCTGAAAAAAAAAAAAAAGTAAAAGTCAGCAGCTACAAACACTGTAGCTGCGGACTTTTAATAAGCACACTTACCTGTCCAGGGTGCCCGCGATGTCGGCCGCCCAAGGCCGATCCATCTTTTGGATTGGGTCCCAGCGCCACCATTCGAACTAAGAGAAACAGGCAGTGGAGCCTTGCGGCTTCACTGCTTGTTTCCTACTGCGCCTGCGCGAGTCGCGTGGCACTTTGTGAACGGCTGGCTGTGTTCTGAGACACACACAGTTCCCAGAACACAGCCCGCCCCATTCCCCAGAAGACAACACGAGGAGGAGAAGAATGAAGATCGCCGCGGAGTAGGAAGTGGCAGATTAGGACGATCTGCCTAGCAACAGCGATTTCTGGTAAGTAAAAAAAAAAAATTTTTTTTCAAAAAATTTTTTTTTCAGATTTTTAGGAGCATTTTTAAGTAATTTTTTTTCTTAGGGTGGACCTCCGCTTTAAATAAGGGCATTAGCTAGAGGATCCCATTGTGAAATAAATTTAAAAGAGCCAATAAATGTTCTAGGTGGCTTAACTCCAACATAAAAATTCATATAAAAGCAAAGGAGAAGGCCTTCAAAAAATACAAAACTGAGGGATCATCAGCCGCATTCCAACTTTTACAAAGTATGCAACAAGTAATGTAAGGGTGAAATCAGGGCAGCTGATGCCTTTTCAGGATAGAACTTGAAAGGCACATAGCGGAGGAGAGTAAAAAAAAAATCCCAATAAATTCTTTATGTACATAAATTGTAAGAAAGTGAGGTCAGGGGTAATCCCATAGGGCCCCTCCCTGGCCTCTATATAAACTGAAAGCAGGCCGTGCCTCAGCAGTAAACAAAGTGTGAGAGAATCATCATGGCTACAGAGGTGTTCATGCAGACGCTGCCCCTGAAAGGAGGCCACCTTCCAGCAGTAAGAGCAGAAGGAATGAGGGTCGCCAAAAAACAAGGCAATGAAGACAGTGGGCCACCAGAGAAAAAGAGAACTACAGCAGACAAACCAAGCTCTGTGGTGAATTTAACGAAGATGCAGGCTATGAATATTCTGACTGGAGCTCTGGAGAAGCTGGGTCATAACTATCCAGAAGCGGCACAGATTGCGCACCAGAAACCCAGCCCCACTGTGGAGAAGGTCATTTCTCAGAAGAGACTCTACATTATCCAGCAGCCACGTAGATTTTAGCGCAAACGTATGAAGTGGCTTGATGCTCTACAGTAACCTTTTTGTATAAGGGAAAAAAATGTTTTGTATAGTTTCAAAATAAAGGTATGATATTGGAAAAAAAAAAAAAAGAAAGAAAGTGAGGTCAGATCATATTGATCCCATAAAGAATGATGAAGGGAACCTGACTACTAAGGATGGAGAGATGGCGAAGGTATTGAATTTATTCTTCTCCTCAGTCTTCACAAGGGAATCGGGGGGCTTCAGTAACCAAAACTGCAATGTTTATCCTCATGACACATCACAGGAAGCACCCTCATGTCTTACAGAAGACAGAATTAGAAATAGACTTGAAAAACTTAACACTAATATGTCACCTGGACCAGATGGCTTGCACCCGAGGGTCCTTAAGGAACTCAGTCAAGTAATTGCCAGACCATTGTTCCTAATTCTTACGAACAGTCTACTGACTGAAATGGTACCAGCTGATAGGAGAAAAGCTATGTAACACCAATATTTAAAAAAGGGCCAAGATACATGCCTGGGAATTACAGACCAGTTAGCCTAACACCAATAGTATGCAAGCTTTTGGAGGGGACGATAAGCGACTATATACAAGATTTTAGTAATGACAACGGTATCATTAGCAGTAACCAGCATGGATTCATGAAGAATCGTTCTTGCCAAACCAATTTATTAACCTTCTATGAGGGGGTGAGCTGCGATCAAGATAAAGAAAGGCCCGTAGACGTGGTGTATCTGGATTTTGCAACAGCATTTGATACAGTTCCCCATAAACGCCTATTGTACAAAGTAAGGTCTGTTGGCATGGACCATAGGGTAAGTACATGGATTGAAAACTGGCTACAGGTTCGAGTTCAGAGGGTAGTGATAAATGGGGAGTACTCGGAATGGTCTGGGGTGGAAAGTTGGGTCCCCCCGAGTTCTGTCCTGGGACCTATCCTATTTAATTTATTCATAAACGACCTGGAGGATGGGATAAACAGCTCAATCTCAGTATTTACGGACGATACTGAGCTAAGCAGGGCAATAACTTCTCTGCAGGATGTGGCAACCTTTCAAGAAGATCAGAACAAATTCATGTGATGGGCTTCTACATGGCAAATGAGGTGGAAAAAATATGAATGCAATCTACTCACTAGAGGGAGAACCTCTGGGGGAATCCAAGATGGAAAAGGACCTGGGGGTCCTAGTAGATGACAGGCTCAGCAAGCAAAGCAAACAGAATATTGGCATGCATTAAAAAGGGGATTAACTCTAGAGATAAAACGATAAATCTCCCACTCTACAAGAGTCTGGTTGGCCGCACCTGGAGTATGCCATCCAGTTCTGGGCACCAGTCCTCAGAAGGGATGTGCTGAAACTGGCGAGGGTCCAGAGAAGGGCAACAAAGCTAATAAAGGGACTGGAGGACCTTAGTTATGAGGAAAGGTTACGAGCACTGAACTTGTTCTCTGGAGAAGAGACTCTTTAGATATGATTTCAATTTACAAATACTGTACTGGTGTCCCCACAATAGGGATAAAACTTTTCCACAAAGGGTAATTTAATAAAATACGCGGCCATTCATTAAAATTAGAAGAAAAGATGGGTTTACCTTAAACTGTGTAGAGAGTTTTTTTACTGTAAGAGTGGTGATGATGTGGAATTCTCTTCCACAGGCAGTGGATTCAGCAGAGAGCATCGATAATTTCAAAAAATGATTAGATAAGCACCTGAACGACCACAACATACAGGGATATACAATGTAATACTGACATAAAATCACACACATAGGTCGGACTTGATGGACTTGTGTCCTTTTTCAGCCTCACCTACTATGTAACTATGTTCTTTGTAAACTGTACATAATGAACATATGAATGGTCTAATTTAGTTTCAAGTGTCCTTTGTGATCAAAGTCTTGGAATATGCTAAAACAGTCCCTTTAATAAAAAGCTAGCAGGCAGAAAATGTACTAACTATACACGCATAAACTAAAAATACAGACAAGGAAGGTAACAACTTGTAAAACACACATTTATGTGACCACAAACCTTACAAAAGGAAAAAAAGACTGCTACGTTTTTTGTTTTTTCTTTAAACTCAATTCAGACTGAAATTTTCCTTCATTATCCATATATGACAGCTGAGCTGGATCACACTGGAGTACTGCAGTGTTGCAAAAATGCATGCGCTGTGTACGCTTTTATCTTAAAGTAGAACTATAGGCAAAACTTATTTTTCCATTTTGGATAAAGTATGGGAGTGTTATAACACCTGTATGGTAACATTTTTGCCCTTTTTTTTCCAATGGAGACATTTACATTCACTTCCAGTCCCATAGCCAAAACAGGAAAGAAGAGGAAATCCCTGAAAATCAATGGGATCTCTTGGGGACCCCCACGTCACCAAAACAAGTGTCCCCATTGGAAGATTTCCTCTCTATTACTTTTCTGTGGACAACCCAAAATTTGGGATTTTTTTTAACTTTCACTTTCAATGCTAATAGTAAACGGGACAAATTTTGCCTTTAGTTATACTTTAAGTGGCAACCCAATACAGCAAGGCATTCGCTATGTAGCGCATCAAAACGCAAATCTTTCAGGCAAATTTAATAAAATTGGCAACATTTTAAACAAGCAAATCACCCAAACAGCACATCCAGGACAATACAGATGTTTGCCATCATTTAGGAAACACCTGGATTTTCTGAAAACATCCTGGAATCTAAAGACGACCATTTTACTTAACATAAAAAATCACTACAATAGCCTATTATAAAATCAACTAGCTAAACAAAGTAATTGGCAGCATAGGATAAAAGAGCAACAGATGCAAGAAAAAACATTAAACACATGGTAAAGAACACCATACACTGTCATAAATAATTATTAGCCACAAGTCAAAATGTCTAAAAGCCTATAGCATACAATATCTTTCAACATTTTCCATACACTAGCCAGATGTAAAATTTAAAGAGGATAGAGACCAATCAGATTAAAGGCTAGCTTGTTAAAAAGGATCAAAATAATTTATTAACAAAAAGTACCATACTAAAGCTAATTAATTGTTTAGAAAGACAAGTTCGTAAATGTAAGGCAGTAAGTCTGTCTTTAAAAGTTGTGGTTGTTTCTTTTGAGCACTCTAGTAAAAGCTGTGTGGATAGGCTTTAACATCAATTAATAATTCTGAACACACGCAATAGACACCATAAAGTGTAGTGGAAACCAAACAACAAAAAGTAAACAGATGTCTTGGGCTGACCAGTTAATAACCCCAGTGCCCTCTGATCTGTATCTAGGTCTCCTTAGTTATCTTTAATGCTCTTTGATGTTTACTGTACTTTGTGAGCAGTATGTGACTTTTCAGTTATATGACCACATGACTGGGAAAGATAACTCAAAATTCCCTTTTAGATAGTTAGTGCTAATAAAAAGTCCTCATTCCTCCTGTTTCCTTGTACAGTGCCTTGAAAAAAGTATTCATACCCCTTGAAATTTTCCACATTTTGTCATGTAACAGCCAAAAATGTAAATGTATTTTATTGGGATTTTATGTGATACTCATAATACCAGGGGAGTTGGGTCCTCCAGACACTAACACCTATGTCCATATGACTGAGTAATACCCAACCTGTCCATTTCAAAAAAGGACAGACGGAAATTAGGGGGGGGGGAGCTATGGGGCAAAGAACATATGCAAAAACTTAAATAAAAAACCTAACTATAGCTCAACCTTCCTTGTAAGATAGGTAATAACTTGCTGGATCAATGAAACCGTATTAGTATCAAAAAAATATATATAGGGAAAAAATGCAACATATACAATGATACCATACTAGACAAACTACACATAATAAAACCCAGTCCAACTCACAAATCCACGTCTGATCAATATCAGTATTATGAGCCCGTAATGTGTGGATATTTGATAGAAGAAAAATAGTCCTTAGTAATCCAATAAAAATGAGGAAAACCAAAGTCAGTAGATGGTATAAAAAAATTGTACAGTCCTGAATAGGGATGAGCCGAACACCCCCATGTTCGGTTCGCACCAGAACTTGCGAACAGGCAAAAAATTTGTTCAAACACGCGAACACCGTTAAAGTCTATGGGACACGAACATGACTAATCAAAGACTTATATGCAATTTATTGTCATAAAAAGTGTTTGGGGACCTGGGTCCTGCCCCAGGGGACAAGGATCAATGCAAAAAAAGTTTTAAAAACTGCAGTTTTTTTCGGGAGCAGTGATTTTAATAATGCTTAAAGTGAAACAATAAAAGTGTAATATTCCTTTAAATTTCGTACCTGGGGGTGTCTATAGTATGCCTGTAAAAGGGGCGCATGTTTCCCATGTTTAGAACAGTCTGACAGCAAAATGACATTTCAAAGGAAAAAAAGAAATTTAAAACTACTCGCGGCTATAATGAATTGCCGGTCCGACAATACACATAAAAGTTCATTGACAAAAACGACATGGGAATTCCCCACAGGGGAACCCCAAACCAAAATTTAAAAAAAAAAAGAATGACGTGGGGGGTTCCCCTAAATTCCATACCAGGCCCTTCAGGTCTGGTATGGATATTAAGGGAAACCCCGGCCAAAATTTAAAAAAAAAAAAGGCGTGGGGTCCCCCCAAAAATCCATACCAGACCCTTATCCGAGCACGCAACTTGGCAGGCCGCAGCAAAAGAGGGGGGGCAAGAGAGCACCCCCCTCCTGTACCGTACCAGGCCACATGCCCTCAACATTGGGAGGGTGCTTTGGGGTAGCCCCCAAAACACCTTGTCCTCATGTTGATGGGGACAAGGGCCTCATCCCCACAACCCTTGCCGGGTGGTTGTGGGGGTCTGCGGGCAGGGGGCTTATCAGAATCTGGAAGCCCCCTTTAACAAGGGGACCCCCAGATCCCAGCCCTCCCCCCTGTGTGAAATGGTAAGGGGGTACAAAAGTACCCCCTGGCCAGGGATAATCAGGGATATTAAGTAGTATTGCCGTACCTGTGATACTTGTCAGCGTGTGGGAAAGAAGGGCGACCAATCTAAATCTCCTTTGTACCCCCTACCGATCATAGCTGAGGATCGTTACACCGACCCAGTCCCTCTGAGAAAAGATATATCTTGACGGTGGTAGACTATGCTACTCGTTACCTGGAGGCAGTTCCTATGACAAACATCCATGCAGAGACAGTTGTTTGCCAAGGTGGGTTTCCCTCAGGAGATCTCAGACCAAGAGACTCAGTTTACTGCGGACCTGACCCAGCAGTTGTGGAAGCTCTGTGGAATTAAGCCCATACACAGCTCTCCCTACCACCCCCAGACTAACAGACTATGTGAGCGGTTCAATGGAATGCTGAAGCAATTACAAATGGACTATGTGAGGGGTTCAATGGAACGCTGAAGCAGTTACGAACGTTCACAACTTCTCACATGGATTGGGAGAAAATTCTGCCGCACCTCCTGTTCGCTTACAGGGAAGTGCCGTAGGAATCTACGTGGTTCTCTCCCTTAGATCTATTTAGAGCCTATTGGGAAGGAGGTGCAGGGGCTAAGGAGACCTCTGTGGTAGGGTACGTACTAGCGCTTGGGGACCGGCTGAAGGAACTCACGGACACTGTACAGGAGAACTTTCAGACCGCACAGGGGCGGCAGAAGCGGTTGTATGATCGCACTGCCCGGAATCACACATTGGCCGTAGGGCAGAAAGTTCTTGCCCTCAAGCCTACCAAGTCCAACAAATTTCAGGCCTCTTGGCAGGGACCCTACTGGGTAGTGCAGAAAATATGTGACACTACCTGGTAGCCAAGTGCTCAGATAAAAGAGTCCGGCGGACCTTCCATGTGAACATGCTCAAAGCGTACCGAGAGAGGCCCGGAGGAGATAGCTGCCATATGTGCTCCAGCTAGAGAATAATTCTGAGAACCTTCCCCTGCCGGA
Organism: Lithobates clamitans; assembly: GCA_037952925.1. NCBI lineage: Eukaryota > Metazoa > Chordata > Amphibia > Anura > Ranidae > Lithobates > Lithobates clamitans. The sequence goes on from JBBGZY010000515.1 coordinate 1,433,418, forward strand.
GCTACCAGCGAGAGATAGGGACAGAGCAGGTGTAGAAACAGTGAGGTTGGACGGGTAGCTTGGGCTGGAGCAGCAGGCCAGATTGGTCCTTAGGCAGCGTCAGGACATGTTTTCCACCAAGCCTGGATACACTACTATGACAATGAACCAAGTGGAAACCCTGGAAAAGCCACCTATCCGGCAGGCTGCTTACCGGGTACCTGAGTCAGTGAGAGAGAGTATGAGGCAGGAGATAAAGGACATGCTCGAATTAGGAGACATCGAGCCCTCCAACAGCCCCTGGGCATCCCCAGTAGTGTTAGTGCCAAAGCAGGATGGTACTACCCGCTTCTATGTAGATTACCGCCGACTAAACAACTGCACAACGGCTCATGCCTGCCCCGGGTCGATGAACTGTTAGACCGCATTGCCCGAGGCAATTTCCACCTAACTTGCCTGTGGCAAAGTATTTTCTACCTGACTTGAGCCAGGTTTTGCCATCAGGATCACCCATGGCTAGAATTTCGACTGATTCAGCAGGAATCAGCCAAAATTTGAGCTGTGCATGGCCAGCATTACTTTCTCCTCTGTAAGGACATTCTTGTACCCATTTGCATTGTGCTTTTACCACAAAAAACAGGGCTAACTCTTTTAGTTTTATTTATTCTTTATCCTAAGCCTAAACCTAGCTTTCATAAACATATGAAGTGATGTTTGCAATGAGCTATGATTCCTTTTAATATCCCAATAATAAATATACATGTGGTATTCATCAACTGTTGACTTTGTAATAGACTCTCCATAAACACAGGAGGACAGAGAAGGAGAGGCCCTGAAAGCTCAATTACAAAACCATCTGCATGTCACTCTAAGCTGTGCACAAGAATCCTTCCTGTAGCGTGCAATTGCAGCAGCCACATGTGTAGGGTTACACTGAAACTGTAGCTAAAACCACCATTGAGACGCCATCACAATTCATTAATTATGGCTCATTGCTAAATATGAAAAAGGTAGAATACCATTTCCCCTGTGTGGCTTGCTACTCTGTGCAATCATATGAATAAAGAAAGTCTTACTGGTACAATTTGTTGCAGAACTTAGCTTACAAGTAAGCAGAAGTGGGTTATGGACAATAACTAGTTTATGCTGAGCTTGCTGATGAATCATGCACCTTTGTAATGCCTAGTCTGTTCAGCTAAGCACACACGTAATAAAACTCAACATTCACATGACCTGGAAGCACAGAACTAAGAGGCTGTCTTTGCGTCTATCTAGAAACCAGACATTGCACATTGCAGCTAGACCATGAAGTAGGTTGGTCACAGCTTACGCAAGCTTTTAAAAAACTGTACTGTTGAAATTTTTACATTCATTTTAAAAACAATTACTTTTCGGATTAAGAAATCTCTGAAAATTGTAATTCATATATACAGTCAAAGGTAAAGGTTTGGGACGTAATGCAGTTTTTCTAGTGAAAAATTAAAGTAAATGTGCACCTTAGTTTAGTTTGCTAAAACACTGTACATCATAAGCAGAAGTCATGGATTTCATTAAAAATGTACTTTTTAATGAAAGTACTTACTTTTACTTTATACTTTTTTTCACCTTTATTTGAAATGTTGCATTTCAGCACTATTGATCCCTTTGCCAGCACTTCCTGCTGACATGCATGCGCTCCAATGCATGGCTTTTCTCTGGGCAGATTTCCTGATGGTGGAAAACAATGAACCATACGTAATGTGTACTGCTATTTTGCTGCTACCTGGCCATTGCTGATATATCCACACACTGCTATATTCACTAACCAGCTTTGATGCATCTACAAAGACGTAGCAACCAGTGAGAGGAGTCACAATGCACAGCAAGAGGGAAGGTGTTGTAGTCGTTCTTTTAGAATTGCAGAGGTTGGGGTTTAGGAAAGTAGCTGTGTTTAAGCCTTTTGGTAAGGATTATGTTGGCAACAGCACTGACATGTATACAGACTCCGAGCTATAGCAGCCAGAAGTGTGTTTACCTTTTTATGCTGAACAACCAGCTTTGAAAATTGTGATTCAGGTGGCTGTAAATTTGTTTAATCACTGCTACATGCTGAGGTGTCTGGGACCTCCACAGCAGGTGTCAGTACAGAAAGCAGTGGGAGACGGGCAAACTTCCATTTACCGATTTTGCCCGTGAAAAACAAACATGGACACAATAATCTCTGATCCTTATCAGGTTCAGAATTGTCAATCTCTGACCTCCCTGGCAGGTGAAGAAGCTGACTGAGCACAATATGTACTCAATCAGCTTTGAGAGAGTGAAGAGATGACATTAGGGGTCTAATAGACAATTTTGTATACTGTGGTTTCCCACTGTTTAACTGGTGCATGCACTTTTTGAGGCATGACATAATTGGTATCTGTATACTTGATGCAACCTCATCTTTTATATTTTACCAAAAAATTGGGTATTCTATTGTGTTTATTTGCATTATAAATTATCCGGAGTGTACTTTTTTGTACTGAAATCATGGGTTTGATAAACAGTTGCACTTCTATTGCGTCCAAAATTGCAACACTAGCAATCTCTAGGGTCTCTGCTTTTAGAAAATGTATACTTTTGGGAGGTAATTAAACCTTGAGCTTAAAAAAAATGCATTTTAAAATGTGTGCAGGAAAAAAAAAAAAAAAAGAGAGAGAGACTGGCAGAGAAAGAGCTAAAGACACGGGCTTCTGAAGATGAAGCATCTTTTACAGACTGAAGTCAGTTTACAAGAGACGCTGTGCTGACTGGGTCAGCCAATAACAGGGTACTAAAATAGAACGTGGCGTGCACGGGGTGCAGGTAAAATTATACTCTTCCCTTCTCCACTGTTTACATCCAGAATGGTAAAGTTGCACTGAAAATCCAGGCAGTCTGTCACTTAAAACCAAGCCGAACAGGCAATTTTGTCGTGGAGGACACTTTACTGGTTGCAGAATAACAGGAATTAATCTGACATTACCTCTAGTCAGGAGCACAGTCTGAAATAATAATATACAAGTCACAGGAAACAATCACAAAAGCTGAATCTCAGCAATTCAGTTACCAAGTTTTACTGTCAAAGAACTGCCATGGGTCATCGTAAGCCAATTTTTGCAATGATCCAGCGAAACCTTAATATTCTTTACTGAAAAAGATATAAAATTTGTGCTTTTTTATAGTACAGCACAAAAATTTTAGGTTGTTAGGGACCTTTCACACATGCGGACCGTTCAGATCCGCCTCTCAGTTTTCTCAGTGGATTTGAACGTTCGCTCCATACATCTCTATGGAGCGACAGATGTCCGCGGTGACATGTCCGCTAACATCTGTTCCGCCCCGGACCGATCTGCTCTGCAAAATCCAGACGGTTGGAAGCCCTATTTTCCATCCGTCTGGCAGATCGGATGAAAACTGACAGGCGGTCCGTAATCATCCGATCCCCCCATAGAGGAGAGCGAAGATCTAACAGGTCCGTCCCTGCACAGTGTGCAGAGACAGACTTGTCACCCGCCGGCTCAGCGGGGATCAACGGATCAGACCATGCTGAACAAGCGGATGGCTAGATACGGATCCGCACGTCTGAAAGGGCCCTAACTGCACTGTCCCCTAACTGATCATTTATCTTGATGACAGACAATGAATTTCAAAGAAGCTGAAAATGAATAGTGACCAAAAACTCCCATTCTTGTTGTAAAAAAAAATGTTTTGTACCTCAGTGTGTTGTGATTGTTTTTCAGTTAGCTGAATCTTGCTGTCAGTACTGATAGTTGACACTATTGCCATCAATAGGAAATCCTTATACAGAAACCAGCAAGAACAACAAAAGCATGAGATTTGCAGAGGATCCCCACTCCGGGCTGCTGTTTAATCTACCCATGCAGTAGCCCCCTGCACATCATGACTTAAATGCTCACTTGGCTAGGAGGAAAGGGAATAAAAGACAAATTGTTACTTTAATCCTTGCTCTTGCAGACTTTCTTGTCTCCATGTGATTGGTCCCCTGAAGACACTTCACTGCCTGGCCTGGTCGCAACTTTCTGACATCATCTTGTATAATGCAGGACCAGCAGTCCTGCATTGTATGCAAAAATGGCAAGAGCCCGCCCAAATACTGGGAGCATTGCACAGTAGGCTGAGTAGGAGATCTCTCGCTGCTGAGGGAGTGAGGAATATGCTAAGTGTACTTATTTCATTGCTCCTCAGCCAGGGAAGAATTTAACAAAATGCAGTACAAGGAGAACATTTAACAGCGGCTCAGAGTGGGCCTTTATAGTTGCATCATAGCAATCGCTTTAACCCCTTCCTGCCCAGCCCTGGCATCTCTTTAACTGAGATATTATGCATGGAAGGTCTGCCTGATCATGTAACCACTGTGATTCCCTGCCAAAGTATTCACATGATCAGGAGCGCATTACCAGAGCCTGGGACCTGTCATTGACAGCTCGGTCTCTGTGCTGGGAGCGTGCTCTTAGCCCTCTGCTGCCTGTGGACACATATGTGTGGGATGGGGCCATTAAAACCCACCCTCTTTTCCATCATACAAATACATTACGTGGACAGGGTAAAGTAAATATTTATACACTTCTGTTATGCCACTTTTTCTGTGTCGGGTCACACTCCCAAATTGGATTAAAATGCCCCTTTTGTGAACACCACCTTCGAGAGGTCATCATTCCAGAGATATAAGCAGCTGAAATTATAGGCAAACCTTGACTTTTCTTCCAGGAATTTCAGCTGCCTTTATTATGCCTCGTGTACACTGCTGCTGGTAAACGGACGTTAAGGAGCAGTTGGGCATTTTTTTCAGCTGCCCCTGAACTCTCCTCTGTTATCTTATCAGTACATGTACACGGGGTCGTTTATAGTAGTTTCTAGGCAGTTGAGTTAAGCTTTTTTTGGAACGCAAAAAAAATGGGTTCAGATGTTCAGAGGCATTTGAAACGCCAAATGCCTGTAACAGTTTGCAAACGCTGCTAAACGCGTTACCACACATTTATTAGCATTTCTTTTACAGGTATTTTTCTAAATTTTTCAAAAACATTTGATTTTTTACAAACGCTTCTAGACGCAAACGTGGCATGTAAACGTGGCATGTAAACGCGGCTAAACAGCCATATTTTTTTAGGCCGGTTTCTAGTTGTCACGTTAAATCATTCAGGAGAGGTTGAACAACATCCTGTTTACATGAAGCCTAAGGCTTCATGTACACTGCTGCAGGTAAACGGAAGTTTAGGAGCAATTGGGCATTTTCTCAGCTGCCCCTGAACTCTCCTCTATGTTATCTTATCAGTACATGTACACAGGATCGTTTATAGTCGTTTCCAGGCAGTTGAGTTTAGAAGCGTTTTTTGGAAAGAAAAAAAAAATGCGTTTAGGACAGATGTTCAGAGGCATTTGAAACAACAAATGCCTGTAACAGCTTGTAAACTCGGTAACTCACATTTAGCCGCGTTTCGTTTACAGGCGTTTTTAATGGAGATTTATTTTTGACCATTAGAAAAAATAAATGCTTCTTAGTGCAAACGCGGCTAAATGCTGCATGCAAGTGCGGCAAAACAGACATTTTTAAACGTTGGTTACTATCTGTCAAGTTAAATCGTTCAGGAGAGGTTTTAAAACGTCCCGTGTATATTAAAAGCCGGTTCACACTGGGACAACTTGTCAGGCGACTTAGCCACCTCTTAGTGTTCCGTTCTGTACAATGGAACCGTTGTAATAGGAGCGACTCAAGTCGCTCTGACTTAGTAAAAGGTTCCTGTACTACTTTGGGGGCGACTTGCATTGACTTCTATATAGAAGTCGTTTTATTTATTTATTTATTTCAGGTACTTGTATAGCGCCATCAATTTACATGTACATTCACATCAGTCCCTACCCTCAAGTAGCTTACAATCTAAGGTCCCTAACTCACATTCATACATACTAGGGACAATTTAGACAGGATCCAATTACCTGCCAGCACGTCTTTGGTGTGTGGGAAGAAACCGGAGTACCCGGAGGAAACCCACGCAGGCACAGGGAGAACATGCAAACTCCAGGCAGGTAGTGTCGTGGTTGGGATTTGAACCAGCGACCCTTCTTACTGCTAGGCGAGAGTGCTAACCAATACACCACTGTGCCGCCCGTTTTGCAAGTCGCTGCTGCTGTCGTGTGCAGGTCGCCTGAGGCAGTCGCGCTGCAAGTCGTGCTGCCTCAGTGTGAACCGGCTATAAGTCTTAGAGAAGTGAGCTGGGCTGATACTTTTCTGGGAGTTCAGCACAATATATATATATATATATATATATATATATATATATATATATATATATATATATATATATATATATATATATATATATATATATATATATATATATATATATATATATAGTGTGCACAGGAAGATACAAGCACACTGGATTTCAACCAGTCAACTGGTATTTTTCTATATTTTTTAAATAAATAACCCAGGAATGTGCAGTATGTGCATGTATATCTAGCTATCTATCTACACACATTTGTTTTCTTAATGTTTTGCCTGGAGATGGGCTTTTAAAATATGGGCAATTAAAATAGCAAAAGACTTTTAGAAGCCTTGTTTTAATAACTAAAGGGCAAGGTTACACAATCACAAACAATTGTTCTTGCTAAGTTTTCAGCAACAAATCTATGTTAAGCTAATGACTTACGTGGCTTACTCGAGTGCCAGATGGAAATGTGTGGGGGAGACAAAAGCCAATGACAAAGCTAAAAGCAATGAAGTCTGTTAGTAAATAAACAGCTTTGCAGTGATGTAAATCTGTGCAGGAGATCTTATAGCAACATACAAGAGGGGGCTGTAAGCATTTATCACCAGCAAAGAAACCCCCCCCCCCTAAGAAGGAGGTGGGGGGGTTAGGTCTGGAACTTATCAAAAATTCCATGTAATGTGCCCTTAAACATTTAAAAACGTGAGGCAGAAAAAAAAAAAACAATGACTGGATTAATCATGACTGCAATACATAAAACAATTACAACTAGTGAAATCTTTACAGAGTGCAATCACAATACATACAAGATGGAAAATTACTTGTTCTGTATCCAGCATCCATCAGAGCAATAGAATTATCTTCTAGAATTCAAGTTATTTACAGAGAGAGGAATAGGCTTGGCTTAGCTGTAATAAAGGGGGATTACTGCCTAAGGCAGCCCATAGATGACCCGATACCCCCATCCACACATTCAAGGTTGATGGTGAAATCCTTCCCACTGAGCTATTGTATTCTGCCAGTGGCATCAGAATACACAGATCAGCGCCGCAAGCTATAGCTGAAAATCCAGGGTGGTTGTACAGAAGTTTAGTAGATCGACTTCTGTTTAATCACAGTGCCCATACATGGATCAAAATTCGGCCAGTCCCCTCTGAACTGGCCACATTTTGATCTATGTGTGGGGAGCTTAACAGTAGCTATTCTTAAAAATGTTCCCTCCCCCTCCTAATATCTTACCTGCCTAACTTTGCCTATCTGGCCTGGTCCTGTGATCCTGCAGTGGTGTCAGGGAGCACATAACAATGGCTGGGAATTCTTGGAGCAATGACATCACCCATAGACTCCCATGGCTCAGCCATTGTTGGTGCTCCCACCCCTCCCCTGCAGCCGCTGCTCCCTGACAAAGAGGAGCCAAAGCTGTGGGATTACATGACTAGACAGGAGCAAACAGTTAAGCTGGCCATAGCTGGGTCGAATCGCGGACAGTTTAACAAGAATGGGGTGAGATTCGATCCATGTATGGGCAGGCTGGATGTACTGCAGTTGATCCATCAATTGACTTCAATACAACCAGTCTGTTAGATCGTTTGCATGTGATCACTATAGCCACCACAAGTGACCATTGTGTTCTGCTGGCACAATAGCGCTACGGGAGGGATTCCTCCCCATCAAACACTGATTGTGTTAATGGGGAAATTGAGCAATATTCTTTCAAGCCACCCATGGTGAAAGCAAAGAAAACTGTATCATCTATGGCTTGCCTTAGTGTTAAGGCAGGAACTCCACTGCAACCCAAATGCTGAACATTTCAAAAGTCTTGCCTGCCTACTGATCCAACATTTGGATTAAAGTTAAGCTCAGCTACCATAGGCATGAACTGAGTTTCTCAGGTCAATACAGCAAACAAGCCTTTTTCCTTTCTTTTTTAGCCACCATACAATATCACACGGTAAGTGGAATCCTATTATGTCTTATGGTGCCCGTTCACAACTATGATTTTCACTCGCCCGTCTTTGAAAACGCTTTATGCCCTTTCTTTGGACTTGCATGTACATATGTTTTAATCATGATTTTGCTACAACAACAGGGCTTCTCACCTAGGCAGATGGGAGACATTGATTGTCATTGGCCAAAATTAAAAAACTGCAGCACAAAAACACATGAAAACTCATCACAAATGCTCCATAAAAATGGGGGAAAAAATGCATGAACACAGACAAGTGTGAACCGAAGGTAATGAAGGCTTTAAAGAAAGCCTGTCACCAATGGCCAAACCTTTATTTCTGATCCCCTATGCTCAGGGCCAAGATAATGGGTGGGCAGGAGGGGCTGCTGACCTGGGTGCCCTGACCTTAAGGGAAAGGGGGATCAGTTTGGCATCTTTGCCCTGGGAGCTGGATGGCCTTGTCCCGGCACTGCTCAGGGCAGTACCTTGTTAAAATCCTAAAACGCATTTGAGATTTTGCAGTCGGGATACTGTTTCGTCCACCCCAGTTTCATCACTTCAAGAGTAGAACAGTGTAATCGGGAGTCGTGATCAGTGTCGTGTCATACATAGCCCAGCCCCCCCCCCAGTTAGAATCACTCCCTTGGACACACTTAACCCCTACAGCGCCACCTCCTGATTAAACCCCTTCACTGCCAGTTACAATTACACAGTAATCAATGCATTTTTAATCGCACTGATCGCTATATAAATGTGAATGGCCCCAAAATAGCGCCAAAAGTGTCTGATCTGTCCGCCATAATGTCGCAGTCATGATAAAAACCGCTGATCGCCGCCATTGCTAGTAAAAAAAAAAAAATTATTAATAAAAATGCCATAAAACTATTACCTATTTTGTAGACGCTATAACTTTTGCGCAAACCAATCAATAAACACTTATTGAGATTTTTTTTTAATCAAAAATATGTAGAAGAATACGTATCGGCTTAAACTGAGGAAAAAAAAATGTTTTTTTATATATTTTTGGGGGGTATTTATTATAGCAAAAAGTAAAAAATAATGCGTTTTTTTCAAAATTGACGCTCTTTGTTTATAGCGCAAAAAATAAAAACCGCAGAGGTGATCAAATACCACCAAAATAAAGCTCTATTTGTGGGGAAAAAAGAACGTCAATTTTCTTTGGGAGCCACGTCGCACGACCGCGCAATTGTCAGTTAAAGCGACACAGTGCCGAATTGCAAAAAGTGCTCTGGTCTTTTGCCAGCCAAATGGTCCGGGGCTGAAGTGGTTAACTTTGTTTTGGGGTTTATTACTGCTTTAAAATATTACATTTTTATATAGTATTTTTATAGAAAACTTGACAACATAAGATAGATAAAAGTGATGGACTCTTAATAAAGTAAATAAAGCTTGTATCCGCTATAAAAATGCAGGCACTGATCTCAGGCCCTTCACTGATAGATGTAGTAGATACAGTGCTAAATTTAATTTACAAACTATTTGCCTGACAGTAACGGCATGTGACTAATGGTTTTTGGAAAACCTTTTAAAGCCTAGTACACACTGCCAGTTTTATTTTTTTTTGTTCAGGGCTGAACAAAAAAAAAACAAAAACTGACAGCTCCAGTCAGAGCCGCTCTACTAACAATTCAATGTTAGTACAGCGATCTCCCCTGCTGTTCTATCATGTCCCTTCCCCCAAAACATTCTGGTCAGCGCTCTCAGCCATTGACTGAGATTGCTGACTGGGAGCCGGCCGGCAGACCTTTTTCGGATGGCTTTTGTTAGACTTGCAGCAGTACACATGGGCCGAATGTTGGCCAGTTTCTATTGAACCGGCTGATGCCACCCAACATTCTGCCCATGTGTACGGGGCTTAAATTTAATGACCTTTACCAACTCTTCTGAGAGCCTCTGAAATTACTTTGAAAGCTATTGCTTTTCAAGATGGAACTATCTTTGAGGTTTACATATTTGTTTTATATTTATGACCTTGGTTGTTTAAACCATTTGTTCGATTAAGACATGGCAATAAAAAATTTCTATGTGCAGCCTGAGGTTGCTTACATATGGCTGTGGTCTAATACAGTGCTCTACAGAAAAATGCAAAACATTTGGACCATTGATGCATTGGCTCAAGCAACTTTAATGTTATTTGTATTAAAGTATGGGTTCGCAATCTGTGGCCCTCCAGCTGTTGCAGAACTACAAGTCCCATCATGCTTCTGCCTTTGGGAGTCATGTGTGTAACTGTCAGTGGCTTGCAATGCCTCATCGGACTTGTAGTTCCACAACAGCTGGAGAGCCACCCATGTATGTTTATGTATGTTTATGTAGAGGCAAAACTTTATTTGAGTCTCAAACGTAGGAAATGGTTAAAACCCCTATCAGTTTATTTTTGATGTCTCTGATCCACTGAGATTTCCCTTCACTTTCTATTATTTAGTGCTGGTTCACATATGTGCACTCTGCAAAATCGCATGTGATTTACACCGTACTGCAGTGAAAATCACATGCGGTGTCCGTGTGATGCGATTTCAGCCATACAGATAGTATGGTTGATATTGCATCGCATTCAGACCAAACTCACACAGGACCCTTTTTTTGGTCTGCACCATTATCGGATCGCATGGGTGTTCACACCCATGCGATCCGATTCATGTCTGAACTGTCAGTGAAGTACGATAAGTGAGCTGAAATGGGGGTGTCATTAACAATGTATTGACACTCCCAGCAGTTTGCATATGGTAGTGTGAACTTCTGTGTGAGTCAGGTGCGATGCGAGAGCCCACAGTGGATTTGCAGGGTTCCCACATCCCCCAAGTGTAAACCGGCACTGAGATACAATAGATATAGGAATTCCTTTCTAAGGCTGGCCATGCATTATACAATTCTCTTGTACAATTTTCCTTTAGATTTTCCATAACCATATAATATGGAGGTCAGACCTAAACACTTTCAGTTTGTATGCAATCAGGTAGACCCTTGCACTAAATAGTTGAAGGTAAATCTAAAGGAAATTGAATAAGAAAATTGTATAAAATGTATGGCCAGCTTTAGAGCCCTTTCACACTGACAGCATGGCCATGGCCAGGTAAAGCGCCGCTAGTTTTAGAGGCGCTTTTTGGCCGCTAGCAGGGCGCTTGAAACCCCCCCAATGGCCGAAAAAAGGGTTAAAAGCGCCACTGCCGAGGCGCTTTGAAGGCGCTGCCTATTGATTTCAATTGGCAGGGGCGCTTTAGGAGCAGTGTATACACCGCTCCTAAAGCACCCCAAAGATGCTGCTTTCAGGGCTATTTTTAACATCAGTTTTTGACCATAGTTTTACTTTAATGTGGATGTAAATCCTCTCATATACCCAGTGAAGTGAATAGCCTCAGATGATACACAGAGGTGAAACAAATCCTCCTACATAAATTTTACATGTATATCTGCTGTCTTCAGCTTTATATACGGTTTAGAATGTATGCATTGTGTTAGAATTCTCACTTCCTCATTCAGCATTAGCAGTGTAGTGCTGGATTACACTTGTAGACAGCCAATTGGAGGAATGGCATACACCCCCCTCCACATAGGCAGAGCCTTTTTTTTTTTTAGAACTGTCCTGTGAGTAAGAGCCGGTTCACACTGGGACGACTTTTCAGGCGATTGAGCCGCCTGACAAGTCGTGTCCCATTCTGTACAATGGAACCGTTCTAATAGGAGCGACCCAACTTAGAAAAAGGTTCCTGTACTACTCTGGGGGCGACTTGCGGCGACTAGCATTGACTTCTATATAGAAGTCGTTTTGCAAGTTGCCACTGCAGTCGTGTGCAGGTCGCCTGAGGCAGTCGTGCTGCCTCAGTGTGAACCGGCTCTTAAGCAGCTTTCTGTCAATCTATTTATAGCACCCCCCCCCCACACACCAAACTCAGGCTGGTTTTATCACCAGTGGGGAAGAACTTGTTATCATGCTGATAACAGAAGAAAAGAGCAGGAAAAAGCCATAGGACTTAGTGCTTTGGAGAGAGATAAGAAAACACTGCAAATATATGTGCCCAGCTCAAATTTCATGAATGAGGTTTACATCCACTTTAAGCTGAAAGTATATATTATTTTAATGTTAATGCAACCAGGTTTATAACTGACCGTTTGGCTGTGCATAATGATCATACTTCTCTTTCTGGATTTAAGACATTTTCCCAATGCTCGTTTGGGTTTCCTTCAGGTGTTCCTTCCTACAATCTATTTCGGCTGTATTTATCGGATTTTCTGTACATACGTGCACGATTGTGGTATGAACATATTTTAAGGTCCGTGCTGTGGAATTGGCCAGAGCGTAAAGCCCAACTCTAGGATATTAGCAAACCACCCCCTCGTACTATAACATTGGTATGAAAAAAGAAACCTATCCAACTGCTCATTCTACTTACCTGAAGCCATGGTCACATGATGATCCTTCTTGTTTCTTCTCTTTACATCCTGAGGTCCTTCTTTGGGCATCTGCTTTATGTGGCCACCTCAGAATGGTGGAAGGGACACTTCCAGTGGCCAGATCCCCTCTCACAGGCTTTAGAGGCAGTGAACCTCAAGGGGGGGCAGTGAGGGGGACGTTGCCAGATCCTCTCACACAGGCTTCAGAGGCCAGGGACCTCATGGGGGGGGGGTGAATATCCAAGAAAATAATGAGTGGGGAAAGGTGTCTGGTCCTCATAATAGGAAATCAGCACAGCTCATAAGGAAAAACTGAGTTTAATCCATGGGTGCTTAACCCGTGGCTCTCAAGCTGTTGCAGAACTGCAAGTCCCTTAATGCCTCTGCCTTTGGGAGTCACACTTGTAAATGTCAGCTAGAGCTGCACGATTAAACGTTAAAGAATCAAGATTGCGATTCTACCCCCCCCCCATCTTAACACAGCATTTTCCCGATTCAGTGCAAAGAGTTCTCTGCTCAAGCTAACAGCTGTCAAAAAAAATCCAGGCAGTCTGCCAAGTTTCACAACATTGCTCAGGTAAGATAAAGAGAAACATTGTAACTCTTTCTTTTAGATCGAAGGAATGCACTTCAGTCTGTAAATGAGGGAAGTTTAACCACTTAAGACTCGGTTCACACAGGGGCGACTTGTCAGGCGACCTAGTCGCCTGACAAGTCGCCTCCCGTTCTGTACAACGGAACCGTCTTAGAAAAAGGTTCCTGTACTACTTTGGGGGCGACTTGCATAGACTTCTATACAGAAGTCGTTTTGCGAGTCGCCGTTGCAGTTGTGTGCAGGTCGTGCCGCCCCTGTGTGAACTGAGTCTAAAAGACTAAACCTTTTTCTGACACTTGTTGCTTACAAGTTAAAATCAGTATTTTTTGCTAGAACATTACTTAGAACCCCCAAACCATATCTATCTATCTATATATCTATATCTATATATATCTCTATCTATCTATCTATATATATATCTCTATCTATATCTCTATCTCTATCTATATCTCTATCTCTCTATCTATATATATATTTTTTAGCATAGATCCTAGAGAATAAAATGGCGGTTGTTGCAATATTTTATGTCATACTAATTGCACAGCGGTCTTTCAAGCGCAATACATTTGGAAAAAAGACACTCTAATTAATTTAAAAACAGTAAAGTTAGCTCCATTTTTTTGTATAACGTGAAAGATGATGTTACGCCGTGAGAATCGTGAGAGAACCGTGATCTTTATTTTTTAAAAAATTGTGATTCTCATTTTAGCCAGAATCGTGCAGACTTGAAGTTTTGCAACAGCTGGGGGGCCACAGGTTGAGCACCTGTGGACTTTAACCCATTGCACTGCAGGACATCTTAGGAAAAGGTGTTTGGAATAAAGATTGAGGTGTAAAGTAACTGATGCACAATGCAATACTTATTTTTGCCTAGAGTTGGGCTTTAAACTAAAGCATATGTCATCACTAAGTACATACAGAGTTGTCCTTTATTTAGGATAGTCAATGACATTACGCGTAAAGAACTAATCAGCATCTGTTGTCATGGTTGTATTTGTTTTAGCTGGAAATGAAAGTAACTGACAGCGCTCAGGGGCCGGACTGAGAAACAGTGAATAGTGGCTACAATAAACCACATAAACGTTCAAATAGGCTATATGCCAATTTATTAAAATTGATGATTAAAAGGTTAAAAAAAAAAAAAGAAGAGTACACAATTTATGAGATTGCAAAGTTACTCCTCTGGCCGTAAGGCTGGCTCGGGCACTGATGAATGGCTGTAACCCACTTTTAAAAATCCAGGGAAGGACACTGACCACTGGTACCGCAAACCGATTTCTGTTTGAGACAATTATTTCACATTATTGGACCAGTTTTACCTGCAAGCGAGAGGAACAGCTATGGGGGCAAATTTTGCCCGAGATACACCAATCTTACCTTGGGCTACTGGGAGAAGAAGCACATCTGGGCCAACAACCCCTTTGCCAAACAAAGCTGCACGATTAAACGTTAAAGAATCAAGATTGCGATTCTACCCCCCCCCCCCCCATCTTAACACAGCATTTTCCCGATTCAGTGCAAAGAGTTCTCTGCTCAAGCTAACAGCTGTCAAAAAAAATCCAGGCAGTCTGCCAAGTTTCACAACATTGCTCAGGTAAGATAAAGAGAAACAGCGTTTACAGAGTTTTACAGCCGGTACATCGATGATATTCTTCTCATCTGGGGGGGGTGGCCTGGATGTATTTGCCTCCTTTGTGGCCCATTGCAATGCAAATTGCTTAGGGCTGTCCTTCACTCATGTGATTGATCCCCACAAAATAGTCTTTTTGGACCTGATTCTCTCACATGAGGGGGACACTATCATCAGTAAGAACCACACTTAATCCACCTGTGGCAATTCCTACCGCCACTATTCCAGCTGCCACCACCCAGCTTGAATACATAACATCCCTGAAGGACAATTTAATAGGTTACGTAGAAATCGCTCCAAGACGGATGATTATGTTACACAGGGAATTCTGATGTCTAAAAAATTTGATAAAGGATACCCGTCTGCACTTATTAAGGAAGCCTTCAATGCAAACCTAAATCCCCCTCATAAAAAATAAAAAAAAGATAATAATGGCCTGGTAGACAATAACAATAATGCAATAAGATTTATCACTTCTTTTAACGATAAACACAGGTCCATGTCAAAAATCTTGAACAAATATTACGGAATTTTAAAATTAGACCAGAGATTGACTCCCATATTACCTTTGGACCCTCGGGTCACTTTAAGGGCAGGCACATTGAAGAACATTCTAGCCCCCACCAAGTTACTAATGACGATAAGTAACCCCTTTATGGACATTAGATCTTTTTTTGATAATAGAGTTGGGATTTTCAATGCAGGAAAAGGGTATGTCTTACATGCCAGCTTGTCCCTCATGAACGGGCTGAAATAGTTGGCATGAAAGGAAAAATATTCCAGATCAAACAATTCATTACATGTTCTACTGAGTTTGTCATTTATGTTCTGCGGTGCCCCTGCGGCCTACTTTATATAGGTTGCACTTTGCGTAAGCCCATAGGTGAACACCGCAGATTCATACAAAAGGGTTGTGACAAACAATGTTCCTCACCAGGCGCATAACACAAATTTCAGATGCCTGGAGGCGATTGAAACAATCCCCAAAGGTACCTTTATTGATAACGAAAGGTTCTTTCTTCTTTGTAGGAGAGAAGTGTTCTGGAGTTATCATTTTGGGTCCTTGTCACCCAATGGATTGAACGAGGGCTTTTTGAGCTTTTTTTACCCTCTACACTGCAGTAGATCATTCCTTTATTCTATAAAAAAATATATATATTTTTATATGTTTTTGTCCTATTTTTTCATTTTTATTAATTTTCCTCATTACTATATTCATGGGTGTATAGATTTTATTTAAAAAATTGCCTCTTTATACCTTTTTTGGCTGATCTGTACACCACGGTCAGTGATAAACTGCAGAGTTTCTCCAGTGCTGAGAGTTTAGGTAGGTGGAGAATTCCACTTCAGCCTGTATACTCACCCACATATGTGATGCCAATATCATGTGACCCGGCTAGCTCTGAGAACAAGTAATTATTCTCTCCAGCATAAAAGACACAACTGAGCATGTGCAGGTTGGCTACTCTGCCTGCGTTAGCTGGCCTTCCCCAGACAGTGCAGGAGGGGGAGGATCTGTGCATACAGGATAAAACAGCCTTTTTACACAATGCAGAGGATTAACCCCTTAAGTTCCACAGTGAGTATAATAAGCATGCTATGCTGCAAATACATTCAGATTTCACTATTGTGTTTTTAGCAACACTTTATTTAAAATCTTCCCTCAATCTCTGCCCACTCCCGCCATCACATTGGGTTTATAAGCCTCTGTTAGGCACCAATTCCGTGATTTGATAAAGCGCATGCGTGGAAACCGGTAGTCACGGCAACAGGGACACATTCGTTCCATGACAGCTGCGGCTGCTTCCTTCTTCAGATCATTCAGTCTTACCCAGCAACCAATGATGCCTTCCTCCACAGCGCCTTTGCCCTTGGGTATTGCGGGTCTGCATCCAGCTCCAGTGATGCCATCTACTCACGCCGGCAGGTCCAGCAAGGAACACCCTAGAGTCTGCCTCAGTTTGCAGTACCAATGGTCAGCGCAACCTTCCGTGGATTTTCACAAGTTGGTTACAGCAATCTATCAGCACCCGAGCCAGCCTTACAGCCAGCGTGGTAATGTTGCAACCTCATAAATTCATGAATTACGTAGTGTTTTTAAACCTTTTAATCATCAATTTGAATAAATTGCCAGCAAGCCTATTTGAAAGTTTATGTGGTTTATTGTAGCCACTATTCACTGTTTCTCAGTCCAGCCCCTGAGCGCTGTCAGCTACATTCATTTCCAGTTCTTTTGCATTATGATCCCATGCCACTGGACAGCAGCACGGTTCAGCTGTGTTTATACTACATCATTGGGTGATGTTCTAGCCATCAGCGCCTGGAACTCTCTTTCTATTGTATTTGTTTTTAACATTTACCCAGAGAAGCCAAATCCCCAATATAATGCAGAACCGGAAAGGAAAAAAAACTGTCAATTGAACAGGTTTATGTTTGTTTCTACAATGCTCACCGTCACCTTCAGTTTGTTTCTGCTTTCTGAACAAGAAACACAAGACAAAAAGGCAGCATTAAGCATGTTCACGCACCAATGGAGTTACGTGGTTCATCTTGGGGATGTACAAAACAAATAAACTAAAAGGCCTCACAGGCAGACAATGGGTGATTTTTTTGAGAAGACAGGAGGTAAAAAACATCATTCATCATTAAAATTTCTTGTTATCCTTTCCAGAAAACAGCATGCTTTTTGCAACTGTTTACAGCACTTTCTGACATGGAATGCAGGTAGTTTGTTTTATTATTGCCAAATGGAAACTTTGTTTTGCAAAACTGTACTGCAATTGTGAGATAAGTAATAAAATTATGGCTGGTACTGGCGCCTGATGTAATAATTAAATCAAGTAACTGCCCCCTTAAGAAAGTATGAACTTAATTGGTGAATAGACAAAAGTAAAAGGTGTTGGCGCTAGAAATTATCATACATTTTTTTATTTCAGGTACTTATAGCGCAGTCAATTTACGCAGCGCTTTACATATATATTGTACATTCACATCTGTCCCTACCCTCAAGGAGCTTACAATCCAAGGTCCCCAACTCACCATCATACATACTAGGGACAATTTAGACAGGAGCCAATTAACCTACCAGCATGTCTTTGGAGTGTGGGAGGAAACAGAGCACCCGGATGAAACCCACGCAGGTACAGGGAGAACATGCAAACTTCAAGCAGATAGTGTCATGGTTGGTAGGCGAAAGTGCTAACCACTACACCGCTGTGCTGCCCAATATTCAACATATGTGAACCATGTGCAAATTGCAAACTAATAAAGTTCAAAGTGACAATCACAACACCATAGAATATATAAATTCTTCTGCTTTGATGTGTCTTCAAATAAATGCTTCACCACGAGTGCTCATGAGGTAGATGGCAACTCACCAAAGGAGTATGGCCACTTTTTATGGTAGGTCAAATTGCGCTTTTATTGAATAAATCCTGGGTAAACATCTCTCCACTGTGGGATCCCCTCCAACATAGGTCAAGGATGTGGGAACAGACTCTACCAGGGACACAAAGAAGAGCTCTTTTGGTGTAGTACATTTTATTAAAATGATTAAAAGTTATAACAAAAGTTGCACTCACATGTGACTGTGCCAATCCCGGTGTTTCATCAGAATCGGCGACCCATCAGAAATTGTAGCGGAAGTCGCCGCCATTTTGCTACATCCCGCACTCGGCCACAGTAAACATACAGTCAGAAGGCGGAAAGCGGACATCTTGTTACAACTGAGTTATACATTTCACTGTTATTTTTAACAGTAAACAGTAAGCTTATATTGTGAAATACATTATTTACAATTCCGTCTGACTGTTTAGATGTTGATTTTTGAAAGCAGAGGTGTTCTGTCAGATTAGAAAACCTGTGACAGCAGCAGGCTTGACGCTGCTTTCAGGCTTGCTGCTGCTTTCAAAAATCAACATCTAAACAGTGGAAGATGGCGGCGACAGAACGTCGCTTCCGTTACAAATTCTGACGGGTCGCCGATTATGACAAAACACCGGCACTAAGGTGTCTACAGCATGTGTGGATGGGTATATCAGGCTTGTGGCAGTGTGCGATCCACGCCTCTTTCTGGATATACTAATTCGTTGGATGTTTCCCCATGCTGGCGTCATCAGGAAGACAAGTGTAACCCCATTCACCTACATGGGAGGGCTACAGCGTGGCCCCATTCACCTATATAGTGATGCCTGTCAAACTCAGCATGTAGCATTAAAATTGCTGCAAAGCATCACAGCCATGTTTACTCAACTGAACAGTACCCTGTCCACTTATAGATGGGTGGTAAAAAGGAGATCAAGCTCCTGTTTTTACTGCCACCTGGCAGCCCATGTGAAAAGGAGCCCTAAAGTATATCCAGGTTTGGATAGAGTAGGCAAATAAAGGAATCCCATCAGGTTCTTATTGCTGGCTGGGTCCCTTCTAGGGAGATTTGCTGCTCTGTTCTGGTAAATTATATCACTGACAAGGTCCAAAATTTGGAATTGCCACCAGAACAGGGAATGTGAGGAAATCTTTCAATGGAGAAACTTCTTATGGTGACAACTGTATGAGAGGGAATTTCCCTTATTCTGTAGAGTTTTCACATACTTTCCTGTTGTGAACCTACATGGCAAAAAAAAAACAAAAAAAAAAAAAACAACACACAGAATTTTAATTTTTCCCTGCTTATTTCAAAATATGTATATAAAAAAAAAAAAAAAAAAAAAAAAAAGTAGCTATACATACAACCTTTACGTTAACCACTTGCTGGCCGCCCTATAGCACTTTTACTGCTACAGGGTGGAAGCTGTGTGAAGGAACACCTATATATACGTGATCCTGCACTTCCGCCTGCAGGGTGATATTCAAAGCAGAAGCCGATCTGCGGGTGCCAGGCACTCGATGTCCTAAGAGACCCGCCGATCATTGGCAATACACCGAGAACTGAGGTATGCCTGTGTAAGCAAGGCATATCTCAGTTCTTTCCCTAGTGAAAGCAGCACACTGTGCACACAAAAACACTGGCTAGGCACACTTAACCCTCTGATCGCCCTAGATGTTTAACCCCTTCCCAGCCAGTGTCATTCGTACAGTGATTTATTTTTTAGCACTCATCATTGCATTAGTGTCACTGGTTCCCGCAAAGTGTCAGCTAGTGTCCGCCAATTTAAAAAAATAAAAATACAAAAATTCTGCAAATATATCCTATAGTTTGTAGACACTAACGTTTGCGCAAAACCTCAAACATACGATTATGATTTTTTTTTTTTACCAAAAACATGTTGCAGATATTTTTTATTGGATGCGTTTTATTAGCAGAAAGTAAAAAAAAATATATTTTTTTTAAATTGTCAGTCTTTTTTTATTTATAATGCAGAAAAAAAAGCAGTGGTGATCAAGAACCACCAAAAGAAAGCTCTATCTGTGAGGGGGAAAAAAAAAAAATTACATTTTTATTTGGGTACAGCATTGCACGACTGCGCAATTGTCAGTTAAAGTGACGCAGTGCCGTATCGGAAAAAATGGCCTGGTCATGAAGGGGGGGTGAATCTTCCAGAGGTCAAATGGTTAAAGCAGAACTACAGTCCACAAATACTCACCTCTGCTCCAGAGATGCCATATTTTCTACTGGGCCTCTTCTGGGTGCAGGGTCTTCGGCTGTCTTGAATGGCTGGTGTGGGATGAGGAAAGTTCTCATTCATTCATCCATCCTGGCACTGAGGCCAAGCTCATTGTACATTCTAGAGAAGGTTGTGAGCAGGCAAGATGTGCTTGCTTTATTGCAGAAGAGACATAGCATGACCCTTCTACAGCAAAGGGCTTGCCTGCAATTTTTTTTTTTAAACTTTAGTTCTGCTTTAGTACATGTGCTTAGCTTTTCTTTTTTCTTTTTTGTGAGTGATTTGCTAAAAATGATGATTAACTTTTAATATAAGATAAGGAAGTTTACAAGCGTCTTTGCTCATAAAAAGCTGACCACATGATGAGTAACCCTAATCTGTACAAATGTGATGCTATTGTCTGTTAACTGTATAATGTATGTGACAGATACCAGTAGCTGAATGTCTGTAGACATGCTGGGTAGACAACTGCAAACAGTGGAGTCTCATTGCACAGCTATCTTCCACACTCCACCAAAGTAATCTCACAAGGGAATGGCTATTTGCAAAGGATGAAAGCATAACCACTTGAAAGAGGAACTCCCACCAAGAATTTAAACACACAGACTTAAAATAAAGCTAAAACACACACTGTTTAATCCATATTGTCCCTTCTATTTCTGTATATGAATGAAGGCATGTTTTTGTTTTTTTTTAATATTAAAATAATTAAGCATCTAAGCACCTTTTTGCTATGTGATACACAGCTGTCACATGACCTAGATCTTTCCCAGCCTGTCCGCAGGGAAACATAGGCAGGAGGAGCTTCTAGTCCTCTGCTGCTGGTCACATGTTCAAAATAAAAAAAATAAAAAACTGCCTTTGGACTACAGAGTAAAAATAATTATTATCAAGAAATTATTTTAAAATCGTCTTACAAATATATATTTGAGATCAAATCTTTATTATATTTGGCAATAAAATGGTGTGGGCAGGTTTCTCAGTCACAGAATGTATAGCATCCCTCCAGCAGGTGTCTTATGCCGCGTACACATGACCGGACTTTACGGCAGACTTTGTCCGGCGGACTTTCCGAATGAACAGACTTGCCTACACACGATCAACCAAAGTCTGACGGATTTGTATGTGATGACGTACGACCGGACTAAAATAAGGAAGTTCATAGCCAGTAGCCAATAGCTGCCCTAGCGTCGTTTTTTCTCCGTCGGACTACCATACAGACGAGCGGACTTTTCGACCGGACTCGAGTCCGTCGAAAAGATTTGAAATATGTTTCATTTCTAGGTCCGTCGAACTTTTGGGAAAAAAAAAAAAAGAAGACCGCTGGAGCCCACACACGATCTAATTGTCCGACAGACTCCGATCCGCCGGACCAAGTCTGCCGTAAAGTCCGGTCGTGTGTATAAGAATAAGAGGGAGGTGAAGCCTGCATTAATATTCATATAATATTCCCCAAGTCTAACTCTATAGTCACATGGAGTGCTCGGATGTGAGAGGGAGGAAATGCTCAGCATAAAAACCTCACTGAAAACTGAGCATGTGCAGAGTTGCCACCACAGCTGTAAAATCCCTAGCTGAATTGGGGACTTGGACAGAAGGTAATAGAGATAGAGAAAAAGGATAGAGAGCAGCAGGATCAACTAGTTTTTTTTGCAGAATACATAAAACGAATCTCATAGTGACTGAGTCAGTATGAACAGCATTGAATACACCTTTTTTGATGTTTTTTTATGTTGTGGGTTTATTGACACTTTAGAGTGGTATTAAACCCAAATAATGGACAAGCAGAATAAGATACACTAACAAATTAAAACCAAACTCTATCTCACACTGCAGTTACAGCAAACAGTTTTTTTCTTTTTGGGATACATTTTTTATTTTAATAACTAAAAGCTGATCTTTGTAGGCACCCCTGTCAGTGGTAAATGGGGTGTCTCATCCCCCTAACTGATACACCTCTGCAGGAGAGCTTGTTCTGTTGAAAAACAAAAGACTTACTGGCTGGATCAGCAGATGAAAATAAAAAAGAAAGCCTAAAAAAGAAAAAAACTGATGAAGCCATCACATATAAGAATTGGTAAAGTGCAAGACAATAAATGTTTTCTTATGGGTTTAATACCGATGTAACTGTATTATCTAACAATGTTGAATTCTCTGTAGCCACTGGTAACACTGCCCTGAAAAATACAGAAATAAGCCTCCTACTCTACCTGACTGATTTTTGATCCTAACAGGCTGATCTCTTTTGAAAAACATACGTATTTTTTAAGAACTTCAATGAGGATGTTTGATTCTCTCTGGTGGCAATGTCTTGAGTTTATTTGGCCCGCATTGGAGCAGGCTTTTGTTTTAAGTACAGTAAGTCCTCTACTTACGAATAAGTCAGTTTCGGGAGCTTGCTCGTAAGTCCGATGATCAGCGCTTGCAGACAAAGGCTGTGAGAGCAGACCAGTGTTATCTGGAGGGGAGAGTTCCCTGTCAGAACACAAAGGCACAGTGGAGGAGATTCCTGCACTAACATTGCGTGTAACATTATGGCAATCTGTCAGTTTTTGTTTTAGTGTGTGTACCCAGCTTTACAGGACTACTGAACATGCAAACACGTGTTCTCATCTTTGAAAGTACACAAGTTGGACGTTTATATGTAGGGGACCTACTGTATTGGTGTACATGTATGGGGTTATGTGCTATTCTATTTTATAATTGTATGACTTTGTCAGCTACAGCTGATGTTATTTTGTAATTGTACCTATTAATGTGCTTATCAATATGCTTGTATGCTCTGAGGAGTTGTCATTAGGGTTTTCTTTTTCCTGAGACATCCTGTGTGGCATGTTTTGTATGTTTTGTATATGTCAATGGCTGAGAGTGCTGACCAGAGTGTTCTGGCGGGGGGGGGGGGGGGGGGGGGGTTGTTCCTAGGTCAGCACAATAGCTCAGCGGGGAGATTGCTGTACTAACATCACATAGTACAGAGAACTCCTCAGTTATTTTTTCCGTTCAGCCCATTTCCTGCTGTCACCTTTAAATTCCGAGAGGCAGGCATTCCAATCATGTGATCGCTCTGATTGGCTGTCACAGTGGTCACATGATCAGAAAACTTGCAATCGTAAGTATGCATTGGGAGCTTTCTGGTACCCGCTGGGAGCATGCATGGTGCACGCTCTTAGCGCAGAAAGAAGTTTACATAGGGCAACATATATGTGGCCACTCAGCGTGAAAGCCCACCTGCCGAGAGGCTGCACATATGCGTACAGCCAGCAGGAGGAGGTCAAGGCTAGTGTCATATCTTAAAGTGATTGTAAAATCTCTTTTTTTTATTTTTAAATAACAACAGGTAATATTTACCTCCTCTGTGCAGTGGATTTGAATGGGGCAGCCCGGATCCTCCTCTTCTTGGGTCCCTCCTTGCTGCTCCTGGCTCCTCCCTCCTGTCGCATGCCCCCACAGCATGTAGCATGCTATGGGGGAACCCGAGCCGTAGCTCCGTATGTCCATTCAGACACAGAGCTGTTCTTCGCCCCCCCCCCCTCTCCTCTGATTGGCTGACTGACAGCAGCGGGAGCCAATGGCGCCGCTGCTGTGTCTCAGCCAATCAGGAGGGAGAGTCCCGGATGGCCGAGTGACTCATAGACTTTGCTGGATAGAGATGGGGCTCAGGTAAGTATTGGGGGGGCTGCTACACATAAAAGGCTTTTATCCCAATGCATATGCATTAAAATAAAAAAACCTTCTGCCTTTACAACCCCTTTAACCGTTGTATAGAGAAACAAAAGTATATGAAGAAAACTACTTTAACGGTAAACATTGCAATACCAACTCTATTAACCTCTTCCTGACCATGTGACATATGTGTCCATGGCAGCTTAGGTTTCTGTACTTAGAGGGCTCACTCACAGCACAGTCACCGTCTGCTCCTGGACCCTAGTTATATTCAGGAGCTGGCAGGATGGGCTCCCGATCATGTGACCAATGTGACAGCCAATCACAGTGGTCATGTGATCAGTAATTCTTTACTGTAGAGAAGAAAAAGTAAACTAACAAAAACGTTAAAAAAAAAAAAAGTGATGGTTTATATTGCAGAGAGGAGGAGGAGGAGGAGTGCAGGAAGCTGAAGGTCCACTTTAAAATGGAACACAGGGCCCTCTAATTCCTACTGTATCAAAGTGTATTGTATTTGTACTGTCTACCCTCAAGTTGTAAAGCGCTACGTAAACTGTTGGCGCTATATAAATCCTGAATAATAATAATAATAATAATAATAATAACTAAACCCTTTGATTTAACATTTCCAAAAACAGTTATGCCCTGTACACACGATCTGACTTTCCGACGGAAAATGTGCGATCGGAGCCTGTTGTCGGAAATTCCGACCGTATGTAGGCTCCATCTGACTTTTTCCATCGGAATTTTCAAAATCCGTTCGCGTAAATTCCGATCGTATGTAGAGAATTCCAACACACAAAATTCCACACATGCTCGGAATCAAGCAGAAGAGCCGTACTGGCTACTGAACTTCATTTTTCTCGGCTCGTTGTACATGGTATACGTCACGGCGTTCTTGGCGTTTGGAATTTCCGACCAACTTTGTGTGACCGTGTGTATGCAAGACAAGTTTGAGCCAACATCCGTCTGAAAAAATCAGATATATTTTGTTGTCGGAATGTGCGATCGTGTGTACAGGGCATTGCACTCGAGTCATGCCGTGAATTAGAACTGTGACAGTTGCTTGTGCGGTCAACCAAACTGTCAAGCGTCATAACTGATCACATGTGCAGCATCATGGAAAGTGCAGATCGGACAGAGGCTAGGATGGAGGTTTAGTTCTGCTTTACGCTAGCCATGCATACATCAACTCTTGTTCAAACAGCACAGATGTAGGAATCTCCACTGCCAGCTAATGGATTCAGACAGCCACTACTGCTTGAATACCCAAACAGTGACTACATCCGATATGATGCAGCCCTTGTCCAGTTAACAATTCTTTATCAAATTTTGTCAAGCCAGAGCATAATGGGAGAACAAAGATGGTGCTATCTTTCTGGAGAGACAAGCAGACAAAAGCAGGAGGAGAACTATGACCTCTGAGATTATAAATACCTGGAAGTGTTCCGCTCACACATAAAACTTATGATACATGCATGCAATATGAAAAAAATATATCCCTTGCCAAGTTCACTTTAAACTGCAGTTTTCGAAATCAGTTCACAAAATGTAAAAAAAAAAAAAAGAAGAAGAGGTGCTGCAGTGGAAAATGACACTTAACATTTTCCATTATTACATAGATTTATAAAGTTTGGTATACGTTAGCTTTAGACAGTATATAGTCATAAGAAAGTGACTCAAGAGCTTTTGTTTAGTCTAAAATAACCACAGCCATCCACATAGGAAGGAAACAAAACTGCCTTGTACCCCTTCACACAAATGATTTATTTGCATACGATGTACATTGTGTTGAATACAATGACCACCACATCGTTCTGAAAAAGCAACCAGTGACTGGAGCAGACTACGAAATTCTATTCATGGGACACTGAATAAATTCAACCTCCAAATCATAAGTGACTGGAAGAAATGGTTTTGAAAATACTCTAATCATCACCGATTATCAAATAGAGAGGAATTAGGATCTATGGTATATTTGATATCAGCTGCAGAACGTTGTAAGGAAGTAACAATAACCTGATACATTATGAGGCTTCAAGAAAGAAACTCAAGCAGCATATCATAACATGTACAGCCTTATTTCACATTAACACAAGCTCACCTTTTCAGAAAAAAAAAATGAAAGTGAACACCCAACACCCTCGCCTCCCCAACCACAGGCCTATGTCCCATGGTTCCCACTCTACTTACCTCCATGGGTGATGAACTGTCAAGAGTCCACTCAGCTGATACTGCAGTATGGGGAAATCTCTACTCTTCTCTTTCTGCAAGGCTTCCAAGATGGATCAGAGCAATGCTCTATGCCAGAGTCGACCAATCAGAATTGCTCTGATCCATCCTGAAAGAGCTGCAGAAAGAAATAATAATAATTTCATTTAGTTAGGCTTCACATTCACTTTAGGAGGTTAATGCTCAGGGTATTTTTTGAGGCCCTTCGTATGTAAGAAATTTGGCCCTAGTAATCTTGCACAGTTCAGCATTTCACTTTGAGAATGAAAGGTCTACACGCTATAGTTTCTCTTTTCGTTTAGGATCATTTGTTTCGGCTGATTAAATACGGGGAGGTAACACATGGGTGGCCAATTTGTAAAATAAAGAAAAGATAGAAAAGTCAAAAGGTCATGTTTTGCACTTGATGGCTAAATCCTTCTGCATGCCACAGTCCTACAAAGCTCACTGGAATATAAGCAGACTTCAGGCAAGACATTTGTGCAAACCTCATCCAAACAAGACCTCTAACTAATTGGCATATTTCTAGTAAATCTGTCACCAACACAAATGTCTGCAGATATAGCCAAAGCGTCCGAGCTGGGAAAAGGGTGTAAGGATCATACTTTTGGTACAAATAACAAAAGAAAACGTGTGATGCCTTTAAAGGACACCTAAACTAAGAAGAGTGCATAGGAAGCCATTGATGACCTTCTCCAGAAAATGCTTGCTGCCTGGCTAATGTGATAATCCAAAAGCTTTCGCACTTTCTAAAATCACAGTCCTGGAACAAGCACACAGATCAAGGAAGTCAATGTGAAGTTGATGCTCCTGATCTACATACTTTTTCCAGATCAGTGACTTTGAAGGTGTTAAAGCTACAGGATCAGCGTGACAGCCAGGCATAGGTTTTCTTTAATGGCCAATTTCTGTTACTCAACACAGTGGCTAAGTGGTTAGCACTAGGGTCACTGGTTTGAATCCCAAACACGGTACTACCTGCCTGGAGTTTGCATGTTCTCCCTGTGCCTGTGTGGGTTTCCTCCGGGTACTTCAGCTTCCTCTCAAGCTCCAAAGACATGCTGGAAGGTTAATTGGATCCTGTCTAAACTGGCCGTAGTATATGTATGTATGAATGTGAGTTAGGGACCTAAAATTGTAACCTGCTATTCATTGCTTTCTGTACCAGCAGCAGACCTTCAGGTACCACACTCAATGCTGGCCTCCACATTCAAACAGAGCCTCTTTGTTTATGATCAGTATATAAGTAATATAGTCATGAGGTGAACATAGATTTGGAGCATGTGGCATTTATCAGTAGCAATTGGCAACAATGGAAACAGATTAATTACTTCATCACACTGATAATAGCAATATTGTCGTTTACACAGCTGCTATGCCTCCTGTCACTAAAATATATATTACACACGCACGTTTTCATAACTTCACAGAGAACTAATGTCCTCTGCAAGAATACTGAACTGTATACACAAGGCATGCATGAAAATGAGCAACAGATAAGAATCTAAAATCACTTTTTTATTCTACATAAAAATTAGAGGGAATATACAGAAGACATAACAAGCATATGTGACCATAAACTTACAGTGCTTATAGACAAAAGAGGGAGGTCTGTCATGCGGTTGTGATATACCCCTAGACACACTAATCTGCCAGCTGCTCCAGTAAATAAAGGCCAGCTTGGCCAACTACTCCTTTTTTTGCCTACAGAGAAAAAAGGTGCATTACAGACACCACCTATGGAAAACAGCCACCAGAAAACAAGTCAGTCCCCGTTTTCCCCGAGAAGCCAAGGTTAATGAGGTTTGCAGTCCAAAACCACCCAAATCAGGTGACCATCACCTTATGTCTAGAGCAGCCTCTATAGACTTTTTAACATGGAGGAACTCTAAAATACCTTTTCGATCTCAGGAAACCCATACCAATAATTACTAGATCAGCTTACAGTACATTAGTGTGATGGTCAGTGGGAAGAGTGCTCCTTTTACAGATAGATCAAAAGATCATTGATGCCAGCGGTAACTTATCTGACCGCAATACATTACTCTTTGCTCAAGGGATCCCTATCAACCTCTGGAGGAACCATGGTTAGGAAAGGATGGTCTAGAGCTGGGTTGTCAAACTTAATTTCATCGGCCGCATCAGCTGTATGGTTGCCCCCAAAGGGCTTGTTGCATCTGGGGTGCGCTATGCACAGAGTGCCGTGTTCAGGAGTGCGCTGTGCACAGAGTGCAGGGTTCAGGAGCGCGCTATGCACAGAGTGCCGGGTTCAGGAGCGCGCTATGCACAGAGTGCCGGGTTCAGGAGCGCGCTATGCACAGAGTGCCGGGTTCAGGAGCGCGCTATGCACAGAGTGCCGGGTTCAGGAGCGCGCTGTGCACAGAGTGCAGGGTTCAGGAGCGCGCTGTGCACAGAGTGCAGGGTTCAGGAGCGCGCTATGCACAGAGTGCAGGGTTCAGGAGCGCGCTATGCACAGAGTGCAGGGTTCAGGAGTGCGCTGTGCACAGAGTGCAGGGTTCAGGAGCGCGCTATGCACAGAGTGCCGGGTTCAGGAGCGCGCTATGCACAGAGTGCCGGGTTCAGGAGCGCGCTATGCACAGAGTGCCGGGTTCAGGAGCGCGCTATGCACAGAGTGCAGGGTTCAGGAGCGCGCTATGCACAGAGTGCAGGGTTCAGGAGCGCGCTATGCACAGAGTGCAGGGTTCAGGAGCGCGCTATGCACAGAGTGCAGGGTTCAGGAGTGCCCTATGCACAGAGTGCCGGGTTCAGGAGTGCGCTATGCATAGAGTTCCGGGTTCGGGCGTGCGCTACGCACAGAGTTTGGGAGTGCGCCATGTACATAGTGCAGGGTTTAGGGGTGCAGTATGCACAGTGTACAACCCCAAATCCCCCTCCCCCAAAGCTTCCTCACATCTCTCTCACTCTCTCTCCTACCTGGACCAGCTCTAGTACCTCCCTATGTAAGCGACCCTACCTCACTTTGCAAGGAGATCATTTGCGCTCTCAGATTCTGCAGCTCTGTCCCCGCCGTGAGTGTGTGTAGGGATCAGCTAGTTCTGGAAGCCATTGAAAGCAAAGCTGTCCTTTGTAAACACAGAAGGCTTCTGTATTCACAAGTCACAGTGGGGATCAAGAACAGAGGATATGGAGTTCTGCCATGTTCTGGCTGCAAAACTCGATGCAAGGGCCACAGGACAAGGCCTGGTGAGCTGGATTTGACCCATGGGCCTTGTGCTTGACATAGGTGGTCTAGAGGTACCTCTAAACTGAAATCTGGCCATATACCTTGATGTCTAATTAAACAACGTTCTTTAGATTTATTTATAATTATGTGGTGCTAGTGTCTACCCAAAGATGGCCGTACACTGGTAGAATGTCAGCCCATTCACTGGAATCAGGTGAAATTCAAAATGTAGGTGGCCCTACCAGCAGTGCACGGCTCAACAAACTTTGAATAAAAAATTAAAGGGAGCTGGCTGGAAACTGTTGGCTGAACAGTGACTGCAGTGAAATGACTGCAGCCACTTTTTGGGTATTCTGACAGGGAGCTGGCTGTCAGAATACAATAGTCGGGAGAGGATAATGGAGTAAAAAGAAACTTAACACACCTTCATCCATGCTACAGTGCAGATGGACGAATCTCTTGCTGTGCCTATTGTATTTTGACAGCTGGCCTGACCAAACGGGTTTCCCACTAATTGGATTTTGGCTAGTTAATCAGGAACTGGTTACAATTCATACAGTGTATGGCCAGCTTTACCAGATACAACTTGAGTGGATTGTTTAGGTAGGGCTTCTATTAAATAATTTACTGGAGCTAAAGGTGATAGAAGAGAGATTGCATTATCAGATTGGTGTATGGGTTGTTGAAAAAAGTAATAAGAAAGAAAGAAATATTCAGTACAAATGGCAAAGATATATACTCAGCTTTGTGGCTAATAAGACATTTTAGGACTCTTATCTACAGACCTAACATAGCTGCATGAACATTTGATGTGGTCATTGAGTGGTCTGCCAAATGTGTTGATGCCCTCTCTGTTTGAAAAGTAATAAACACTTCCCCATCATGAATGACTAAATCTAAAGTCTGGAGCCTTGTAAGTCATAAATCTTTAAACGTTGAAACCTTTTCTTTGGATCTGCCTAAAACATTGCAAAAGCTAGCTTAGCTAATCCCACCCATTTGTTTGTTTTACAATACTTCCAAACAATCAAGCCTGCTTGAGAGCAAACAGACCAAAAATAGAAGAGGATGCAAGGATTAGGTAATAAATTCATGTCTGAAAACATCCCATTACTAAACGCACAAAGTGTTACCTGGGACTGGGACATCATGCCGATAGGCTGGGTAACAAATTCAGTAAGTGTAGCCATGTTTGGTTAGTAGGCCTCAACTTCAAAAAGGTCAAGCTTCAGTCAGATCTCTGTCATACTGATGAGAAAATCTGTAAAATGGAAAAAAAAAACATTTATTATACATGCTGACTATTGCAAATCATATGCCTGGAATGACTTAAAAAGGAAACTACACGTTTGTGGGGAAAAAAAATCTAATCAAAAAAATATAAATTAAAGTGTATAAAATTGTAACATATTGTAATTGAATGTTATTAAAAAGTGACCTTTCCTTTCCAATTCTGTACACAGCTGGTGTAGAGAACGCTCCCCAGAAATGTCATTTCCTGCTGGTGATTGGCTCACAGAGGAAGTCTGCACTAAGATACAAGTCAAGCTTGGGCATCCCCTGCAACAAAAATGTCATTTTTGGCGAGATACTCCCAAAGGGAAATTTAGTCTAAAGGGATGCAGACTCTGACACTATCTTCAGAGCCCTGCAGGTGCAGCAACTGACTGTTAAAAAAACATTTCCATACAAATTCATTGTGCATGGTCCCGATGCTGATTCCCGCAGACACGCTGTGTTTATGACTGCTTTCGATCCTTAGCACTATTCAATTTTTAATAAACAGACTTATGATTTGAAATACAGAGAGCACTAGATATTGCTTATTTTATTACATGTATGTACTGATTGGTGTTGAAGAGGATCCCATATTCAGACTGTCCCTCTGCTGCAAGTTATGATGTGTGCATATTGACCCAGCAATGGGAATTCTGTATTAGACCTGACTGATTAACTCAGGGGTCCATGTCATAAGGTGAGGGGCCAATCCTTACATTGGTGGAGGGTGTCACGGAAGTCACCATATATTGTGCATCTCTTCACTCTCAACACTGGAAGCTTATCTGTGCTTTTTGAACTTTTTTACCAGTTTTGTGTTTTGAGAATAGCAATCCTGTATAACGATTAGGGGTTCTCAGAACACAGGCAAAGGAGACCCACTTGGACTTCAGTACTACAGACATACCTGGATGGAAACTAACTGAATGACATGAATTTCACTAAAGAGCTGTGCATCATAAACTGCCATTTTTTCCTTTTTCAACCTTTGTCACATAGCACTGCTAATCTCCTAAAGCTTCTTTATAGCCACTTCAGTATACACGTACGCACTCCAGTGATGATTCTTTATTAAAAAAGTCCCAAGAGTCTCTAAAACACATATAGGCTCCTCTTATGGTGCCCTCCATGAGCTCAAGCCTAGACTGTACTGGCAAAATGATTTGTGGTAAACTCTGCATTCTAATGTCTATAAATGTATCATATAAAGTGCTGTACAAACCTCGCCAAACAACACATAATGGAAAATCTATAAAATCCACAAAGATACGTTCTAGTTCCAAAAGGAAAAATGCTAGAAACTTAACTGCTTAGTATTTTCCCCAATTGAAATTCAACTTATTGGACATTTTTTGAAAAGAACCTTCCCTGAATCTTTAACAGAAATGTGTGGGCTTATATTTTATATACACACACACACACACACACACACACACACACACACACACACACACACACACACACACACACACACACACACAGTATATATGCCTAGGACTAGTGTTCTCTGGGTGCTTGGGAAAGGGTTGAACTGAACTTTGGGTATGCTCTTTAGTGCATACTTCTATTGGTTGAGTTTGGCACAATGCAAGTATGTGTATCTCATAGCTAGGGGATAGCCACTGTAGTAGTTGGTGTTACTACAGTGTTAATACAATCATCTAGATCCCACTCTGCTCGGCAGCTTCCCTCTGTACACTAACCACTGGGGGTTGCTCACTCAACACTATGATCATTTATAGAATACATAGTATTTTCTCCAATTTGATGAGGTGGAGATTGTGAGGTCATTACTACTCCTCTTCATCTTGTCTCATCGGAGAACACCTTGTATACATTTAAAAAATGTACAAGGTCTTCTATAATTGGCAATGCCGCTAAACGAGCAACTCTCACGTCACTGGTCAGTGCGCAGAGGAAAGCCGCTCACAAACAACAGAGAAGGACCCAAATGATCGTATTATCACTATAGCTGCATCAACTACTGCAGTGATTATCAGCTTTCCCAGCCGCCCCTCAAGTATGAGATTTGTATACTTACATTGTGCCACACTGGACCAAAAAAAAGCATGCAATTAGAATCATACCTAGAGTTCAGAGACATGGTAATTTATGTTTATAATAAATCCACTGTGGTCAGGTATCCAAAGCAAATCTCTGCTTGATATTCCTAAGCCTTCCTAAGAAAAGTATGAGGGCTGCAATGCTAATGTGTCGTGCTGATGCTTTCAATGCTGTCTGAGTCTCTGACCTGGAACAAATATAGAGGTAAGCAAATCTGACACTTTCCTGCTACTCATGTACCATATGCTTTTGTTCCAGGCCCTTGAATCACAAGCAACGAAGCCAGACTTAGCTAAGAAACTAGCATTTTATGCAAGTAAGACGTCGCACCATAATCATACAACAACTAATAAAGATATTGTCTTACAATACCTAATGACATTCTTATTTGTTCCGTTCTTTGGTTTGGTTATTCATTTCAGTGCCACAGTCTACTGATTACGGTTTATTTCATGTTGTACTGTACTTATACTGTATACATACAAACCATGCCATCTTTGTAACATTTCATTACTGCATTGCAATA
The DNA here is from genome assembly GCA_037952925.1 of Lithobates clamitans. Taxonomy (NCBI): domain Eukaryota; kingdom Metazoa; phylum Chordata; class Amphibia; order Anura; family Ranidae; genus Lithobates; species Lithobates clamitans. The sequence goes on from JBBGZY010000515.1 coordinate 1,466,763, forward strand.
TCCTTGTTATACTGAAATCTCCAATAAACATTTTGAAACAAAAAAAAGAAACTAGCATTTTGGAAGAAGGTCCAGCAGTTGGAGCTGTAACAAAAATACCCATGTATTGCCAGCCAAACCTGGACAGGGCCTTCATTTTTAGCTAGGTACTTATACCACCAACTGCAGTATATCTAAGGCCACTTTCACATTGTGGGGTGTACTTGCAGTTTTCATGCGGGTTACTATAGACTATTATGTCCCGCGTTTTTTGCGCATTTTCTGAAAGTGTACCAAAGACGCAGCATGCAGGACTTTTGGTGTGCTTTTAGAAACTGCGTCAAAAGCATGCAACATAATAAAAAGTCTATGGGAAACCAGGGATGACCCACACGAAAACTGCAGGTACACCTGTGCTGCAGTTTAGTCCTGGTTTGGCAGTAGAATAGTAGCTCAAGAGCCCTTTCACACTGGGGCGGTGCGGGCGTCAGCGGTAAAGTTTTAGCAGCGTTTTACCACGGTTATGGCGGCGCTTTTCCCCGCTAGTGGCCGAATAAAGGGTTAAAAGCGCCCCAGCTGCATGTATACACCACGCCAAAGATGACAGGACTTTTTTTGCCGTCCTGTAAGTGCACCGCCCCAGTGTGAAAGCACTCAGGCTTTCACACTGGGGGGGCTTGAAAAGCCCCCCCAGTGTGAAAGGGGTCTAAAAGGAGATTGTACAGTCAGATTGGAATGTATCTAACAAGCTGAGCTTTGCCCAAAAAGATAGTTCAGTTGTAAGTGCAGTCTTGTCTATATTTCCATCGCACACATTCCTGGATCACAGGCTGATCTGTAGCAGGTGCTATAACGATTACCAGCAGGACACTAGATATATCACAGATCAATTACACTTATTTACCAGCACACCATGGATCTTCAATTGCAGTCCAAAGCTTTTATTGCAGAGAGAACACACCACAAAAGAACAAGTGCAAGGTTTTGGAGCTGTGCAAGACCCCCCTGACAAAAGGTGTCCTGCGTGGCTCTGAAACGTTGCACTTTTGTGATGTGATCTCTCTGCAATAAAAGCTTTGGACTGCAATTGAAGATCCATGGTGTGCTGGTAAATAAGTGTATTGATCAGTTGTAAGTGTAATCTGCTAATGGTCACAAGCTGACTACTTGGGGCTCATGAAAACAGGTAAGGATAAGCTCAGGCGTGTTCACACAGCCCACGTTCAAAGCCCGCCAGGAAGTCGTCACTGCGCTGCGCTAATCACAGGCAGCGAGACATTGTCCCAATGCGCAGCTGCAGAGATCAGGAAATGAGGAAAAGATGATCCGCACTCCGCTGATTGCTCTTACAGTATGTTGTATTTATTGTCAAGCCACAGTGACCAAACGCAAATGAGAACAGTTAACGCGTTTCAGCCTATAAGGCCTTAGTCATAAACACCGATTTCCTGGCAGGCTCTGCACGTGGGCTGTGCGAACACACCAGAGCTCATTTCTTAAAGACAGGCATAATAATGTATATGTCTATAGAAAAGGAGGGAGATGGCGCCAGAATCAACTGGGCAGTGGTACTAATAAAATCCCAAATGAAATAAAATAATATGAGGGGAAGGGGAAAGGCATAGGGAAATGATTATAACGAGGGGGGATTCAGTTCAAAAATAGTTCTGGTATAAAATGGAGGAGTTCTAATATGAGTTCCAGATTACACTAGCGGCTGCAACCTTGAGAGTGGATGCACAACTCTGGAAAACAAACATAAGAAAGGACAAGGTGCGCCAAACTAAGTGTAGTATTGAAATAATCATTTAACCAAAAAAAAAAGCCAAATGGCTACTCACAATAGTAAAATGGTATCAAGCACATAAATGGGGATTCCAGGATACAGGGTGTGAGGTCATCAGGCGGTCTGAGATTCAGTCTGTATGATGGGATGCTGACTAGGTCACAGTGGTACAGATGGTGGGCTGCCGGGGTGGTAATGGAGGCTCTGTGGATGTCAGAAGGTATAGGATGTCCGGTACGCTGTGATTCACTGTGTCCGTATGGAAGATGGAAGCCGGAAACCAGAACCGGAAATGTGTGTCAGCGTGGAGCGCAAGCTACAAGGACCGGAAGCGACGTCTTTAAAGCAAGCAGATGACGCGTTTCACAGCCTCCGCTGTTTCTTCAGATCTCAAATTTCTATTTCTGCCAGAATAATCGCATGTAAAATGTACATAATAGAAAGTAATGGTATGTAGGTGCTTCTGTTTAATTGCGTAGATGCACACATCTGTAAAGTTCTTTTCTTCCGTTTCTTTAACTCTGTTTTCAATCCCAGGAGGTACACGTGTTTACATATGTACACATCAATTACACACAAATATTGACCGCAGATGCAGAATATTCTTGTTTTATTTGAAGCAGCTGTACTAAGCACAACATGGCTATGTACATGGACCCATCTAAAACACAACGTCTTTTTACACTCCTGTGCAAATAGCAAATAAATTCAAAATCATATAGGCAGTGTGGGAGCCCACCACCAGAGTCCCTGAGAGGTAGAATAAAACAGATAAAATAGAGAGGCTGTAGACCCCCTTCTGAAAATGCTAATTGCTTGCCTTTCTCAAAACAAAGTTAACACTCCCGATTGGCATAATATCTGGGATCAGTATGACAGACAGGCAACTAGCATTTTTAAAGGAACTATTCGTTTTAGATGGGGTAATATTTTACCTGCAGACACGAAGCAGAAAAAGGAAACAGAAATTTCAAAAAAACACAGTTTGCAATAGCTTGTAGTATAATAAGGAGCTCAGGTCCACAAACCATGGAGTGTTCAATATGGTAGAAAAAGTTTCAGTAAGAAGAATGAACAAGGCAGAGTGATTTGTGCACAGCACAATGACTGTCCACATCAATACTCATGTCTGTACACTGGCACTGGCCACCCACTGTATGGAATCCACCCAATTTGACACGAGTGGTAGACTGAATGGCAGAGTCTGGGTAAAAGATGGTATTCTTAGCATCACAGCTGTTAGTTCCCTCTCATGTTCCCTCTGTATCCAGTCTCTGCACTCCAACAGTAACATCCTTCTGTTGCAATAGGCTCAATTCACTAAGCTTTTTTAATTACTTGTATATAAACTAATATTTTCAGCAGAGGGAGCTGAGAATACGTTTTATGGCTGGAAACAGTGATTTAAGGCTGTGCATACACTCTAAACAGTGTGGATGGACAAATCCTCCCGCCAGCTATTGTATTCTGACAGTCAATACCCACAGCTGTCAGCATACCCAAACAGTGGCTGCATCTGATTGGATGCAATTGCTGATCGACTGACAAGTTTCCGCCTGGCTCCTTTGATTCTCAGATGGAAGGATTTTAGGCAGGAGGGTGCTGACAGCTCAAATGTATTGCCAGCTTAAGGCTCTAGTCACATAATTGCGTAGCAGGAATGAGCGTTCCCTCTACTCAATTTAGTGGAGCCATTTGCACACGATTTTGTGTGCTGAGCCCATTCCTACCTGCTTTTGTCGCCCAAAAAAGAAGCTCCTGCTCCTTTTCGGGTAACAATCTTCACGCAATTTATTTTGAAAGGCACAATTTGCTGTGACTGCCATGTGATTCTGTTAGCAGCATTGCATCACATCACATTTGGGTGGCATTAAGGAATAATTGTGCATTTATTTGGAATCACCGTCAGAACAGCGGCGATTCTGCCGACAATTCCAAATCAGAAGGTGTGAATGGTGCAGTGAGCAGTTATCAGCTACATTATTCCCAGTTAGTTTTAGCCCAGGTTCACACCAATGTGACTTGAGGGTTCAAAGTCGTATGACAAGTCCCACCCCATTTGCGGCATTGAAACTGTTCAAGTTGAAGCGTCTTTGAAAAAGGCTTCTGGACTATTTCTGTGTGATTTCAGTGAGACTTGCATTGACATCTGTTAAATGAAGTCCCACAGAAATGTATTCTCTAGACTAGGGATGAGCCGAACACCCCCCGGTTCGGTTCGCACCAGAACCCGCGAACGGACCGCAAGTTCGCACGAACGTTAGAACCCCATTGACGTCTATGGGACTCGAACGTTCGAAATCAAAAGTGCTCATTTTAAAGGCTAATTTGCATGGTATTGTCCTAAAAAGGGTGTGGGGACCCGGGTCCTACCCCAGGGGACATGTATCAATGCAAAAAAAACTTTTAAAAACGGCCGTTTTTTCGGGAGCAGTGATTTTAATGATGCTTAAAGTAAAAAAAAAAAAGTGAAATATTCCTTTAAATATCGTACCTGGGGGGTGTCTATAGTATGCCTGTAAAGTGACGCGTGTTTCCCATGTTTAGAACAGTCCCTGCACCAAATGTCATTTTTAAAGGAAAAAATCTCATTTAAAACTGCTTGCGGGTTTAATGTCATGTCGGGTCATGGCAATATGGATGAAAATCAGTGAGACAAACGGCATGGGTACCCGCCAGTCCATTACCAGGCCCTTTGGGTCTTGTATGGATATTAAGGGGAACCCCGCACCCAAATTAAAATAAGGAAAGGTCCCTATATACTCTGAACAGCAGTATACAGGCGGTGCAAACAAGACAGGGACTGTAGGTTTGTTGTTAAGTAGAATCTGTTTGTAATTTTGAACATTTTTAATGTGTTTAGCTCCAGCCAAAAAATCTTTTCTAAGCTTTTTGGAAAACATAGGGAAGGGTTATCACCCCTGTGACATTTGTTTTGCGTCTTTCCTCCTCTTCAGAAGATTTCACCTCACTTTTTTGTCCCAATGAAAAATGTTTTTTGAAAATTTGGGTTTTTTTGTGGAACAAGGATTGGAAAGCATCAGTGGAAAGGAGAAATTGTTTTCCCATATTAACTCTTACAGGAGAGAATTTCCCTTCCTTAGGGGTAGATTTCATCTCACTTCCTGTTGTCTCCTTCCGTTTGCAAGTAGGAGTCGTTTGTAAGTTAGATGTTTGAAAGTAGGGTCCTGCCCTATATACTCAGCAGAAATTTGGGCCTTAGGTGTTGCTGTGGCCAAAACACTGTAAGCCCTCACAGGGCCCTGCTGTGAAATATTAGATCAAGAATTGTAATTACATGCCCCTGTTGAACAGGAGCTGAAAAATTAGGCCTTAGGCACTGGTGCTGGTGCCACAACACTGCAACCCCTCACAGACACTCTAGTTGGAACGCAGGAACGAGCCCTGCTGCAAAGTATTGCATCAAAAATTGTAATTACACGCCCCTGTTAGACAGGGGCAGAAAAATTGGGTCTTAGGCACTGGTGCTGGTGCCACAACACTGCAACCCCTCACAGACACTCTAGTTGGAACGCAGAAACAAGCCCTGCTGCAAAGTATTGCATCAAAAATTGTAATTACACGCCCCTGTTAGACAGGGGCTGAAAAATTGTGCCTTAGGCACTGGTGGTGGCGCCCAGAACCAAAAATGTTCTTACAAGCTATCAGCGTGATGATTGAGGAGGAAGAGGATAATTACTCAGGGATAGTCACTCAGCATCAGCATAGGCAGTCTTTGAAGGGATCTGAAAAAAATTATTCAGTTACATCAGCATCAGGTGCTTGGTAGCTGGTGGTGATCCAAGACTGATTCATTTTTATGAAGGTCAGCCGATCGACCGAGTCAGTGGACAGACGCACCCTGTGATCGGTTACCACGCCTCCAGCAGCACTGAATGTGCGTTCCGAAAGAACGCTGGATGCAGGACAGGCCAGTAGCTCAATTGCATACTGTGCAAGCTCTGGCCAGTGATCCATCCTCAAGACCCAGTAACCCAGAGGATTTTCGGTGGGAAAGGTGTCCAAGTCTGATCTTGCCCCTAGGTATTCCTGCACCATGTAAAACAGACGCTGGCGATGGTTGCTGGAACTGATCATACCTTGGGGCTGCGGACCAAAAAATTGTCTGAACGCATCGGTCAGACGGCCACCTTCTCCACCGCTCCTTCTTTGACTGACCGAAGCCTCAGCAACACGTTGTCCAGAAACAGGAGTTTGTAACCTCCCAGTCTCTGGGAACGTGTTGCACAGACCTTTCTGCAAGGCCTCCCGAAGATGTTTCATCCTCTGCTCCCTCTGCGATGGCAAGATAAGGTCCGCAACCTTACCCTTGTAACGTGGATCAAGGAGGGTTGCCAGCCAGTATTGGTCCTTCTCCTTGATACCACGAATACGAGGATCCTTACGCAGGCTTTGCAGGATCAGGGAGGCCATGCAGCGTAGGTTTGCTGAGGCATTCGGTCCGGAGTCCTCTGGGTCACTAAGGACAACAACGTCCGCAGCCACCTCCTCCCAGCCACGTACAAGTCCATGTGTTCCTTGGGACTGATCCCTTAAAGACTGCTGATGCTGAGTGCCAGGCTCCACCTCCATACTGACACAATCTTCCTCCTCCTCCTCCTCCTCCTCCTCCTCCTCCTAGTCCTCTTCCTGTGTGATCGGCGGGCACGCAGGAACACTGTCTGGATAAAGGGGGCCTTGAGAGCTAAGGAAGTCCTCCTCTTCCTGCCTCTGTTCTGCCTCAAGTGCCCTGTCCATTATTCCACGCAGCGTGTGCTCCAACAGGTGGACAAGGGGGACAGTGTCACTGATGCATGCACTGTCAGTGCTCACCATCCTCGTGGCCTCCTCGAATGGTGACAGGACAGTGCATGCATCCCTGATCATGGCCCACTGGCGTGGGGAAAAAAAACCAAGGTCCCCTGACCCTGTCCTGGTGCCATAGTCGCACAGGTACTCATTGATGGCCCTCGGCTGCGTGTGCAGCCGCTGCAGCATGGCCAATGTCGAGTTCCACCTGGTGGGCATGTCACAGATTAGGCGGTTCTTGGGCAGGTTAAACTCCTTTTGGAGGTCCGTCAGCCGAGCACTGGCATTATATGACCGGCGGAAATGCACACAGACTTTCCTGGCCTGCCTCAGGACATCCTGTAAGCCCGGGTACCTGCCCAAGAACCGCTGCACCACCAAGTTAAGGACGTGAGCCAAACAGGGCACATGGGTCAGTTGTCCCTGTCGGAGGGCAGAGAGGAGGTTGGTGCCATTGTCGCAAACCACCATTCCTGCCTTAAGTTGGCGTGGCGTCAACCACCTCTGAACCTGCCCCTGCAGAGCTGACAGAACCTCTGCCCCAGTGTGGCTCCTGTCCCCCAAGCACACCAGCTCAAGCACCGCATGGCATCTTTTGGCCTGCGTACTTGCGTAGCCCCTTGAACGCCTACGGAGCACCGCTGGTTCCGAGGAAGAGGCCATGGAGGAAGAAGAAGAGGAGGGGGTGGAGGAGAGAGGTGTGTCACAATCAGCATTTTGGAGGCGTGGTGGCGGAACAACCTCCAACACTACTGCACCTTGTCCTGCATCCTTCCCAGCTGCCAGCAGAGTCACCCAATGCGCCGTGAAACTTAAGTAACGTCCCTGTCCATGCCTGCTGGACCATGAGTCAGCGGTAATATGCACCTTACCGCTGACCGCCCTGTCCAGCGAGGCATGGACATTGCCTTCCACATGCCGGTAGAGAGCCGGAATCGCCTTCCGTGAGAAAAAGTGGCGTTTGGGAACCTGCCACTGAGGAACCGCACATTCCACAAACTCACGGAAGGGGGCAGAGTCTACCAACTGAAAAGGCAGCAGTTGAAGTGCTAGCAATTTTGCCAAGCTAGCATTCAACCGCTGGGCATGTGGATGGCTGGGAGCAAACTTCTTTCGGCGGTGCAGCAGCTGGGGCAGGGAAATTTGCCTGGTACAATCTGACGTCGGTGTACCAAAAGCAGATTGCCCACAAGTACTTGGCTGTGACACACCTAATTCTACACCTTCATTCCTCTCACTGCAGGTCTCAGAGAGGACTGAAGGTCTAGTGGGGTTGGAAATCTCAGCTGATGAGGAGCAAGGAGAGATCCTCTTTGTTCTTTGGTGTGGGTCTTTTAGATATGCTTGCCAACGAACTGCATGGCAGGTCAACATATGTCTGGTCAAGCATGTGGTACCCAAGCGGGAGATGTTTTGGCCACGCGAGATACGCTTGAGACATATGTTGCAAATAGCAACGGTGCGATCTGATGCACTCGTCTCAAAAAAGGCCCACACCAAAGAACTTTTTGAATAACGCGCAGAGACTGCAGCGCCCTGCACATGTGGAGCTTTGGGGTGTGATGCAGTCAATGTGCTGCCCTTAGGCTGGCCCCTGGAGGGCATCCTGCCTCGTTGGTGATGTGCCGCCTCCTCCTCCTCCTCCTCCTCCTCTCTCCTATCAGGCACCCACGTTGAGTCAGTGACCTCATCATCCCCTCCCTCCTCATCACTGGAGCAAACCTGGCAGTATGCTGCAGCAGGGGGAGCATGACTGCCAGATTGCTGTCCTTCTTGGGCACCCCCTCTGTCCGTGCTCATGTTACTGCCTTCATCGAGCTCAGTATCATCATCAGAGCCTTCCAAACGCTGGGCATCCTCCTGGAGCATGTACCCAACACTGTGGTCAAACAGTTCGAGGGAATCCTCAGGAGGACATGGTGGAGCTAGGGAAGGAGTCACTGATGACATTGAGCTGAGGGAAGAGGCCGCTGCTTTGCCAGACAAAGCACCCTGGGCATGGGTGAGAGAGGATGAGGAGGATGAGGACGGCTTGGTCATCCACTCGACCAAGTTTTCTGCATGTTGCGGCTCAACACGGCCAGCTGCCGAAAAAAAGGCCAAGCGTGTCCCATGGCCACGGGCTGATGAGGATGCACCGTCTCCACGACCAGCACTAGACACAGAGCCTGCTTGCCCTCTCTTATTGGCTTGTGACTGTCTGCCTCTCCTTCTTGGCCTTCCAGACATACTAATGGCCTGTAGCTGCACTAAGCTGGGATAGAACACCTGTAATTTTCTTCAGGTAGCTTTATATACTGTAACCAGACAAGCCTGCCTGTCAGTAGGAAGATAACAGGAACGGATCTAGCTGAACACTGTGAGCAGGACGCACTGACTGCACTAAATGTAAATAGCAGGAACGGATCTAGCTGAACACTGTGAGCAGGACGCACTGACTGCACTAAATGTAAATAGCAGGAACGGATCTAGCTGAACACTGTGAGCAGGACGCACTGCACTAAATGTAAATAGCAGGAACGGATCTAGCTGAACACTGTGAGCAGGACGCACTGCACTCAATGTAAATAGCAGGAACGGATCTAGCTGAACACTGTGAGCAGGACGAACTGCACTAAATGTAAATAGCAGGAACAGATCTAGCTGAACACTGTGAGCAGGACGCACTGCACTAAATGTAAATAGCAGGAACGGATCTAGCTGAACACTGTGAGCAGGACGCACTGCACTAAATGTAAATAGCAGGAACAGATCTAGCTGAACACTGTGAGCAGGACGCACTGCACTAAATGTAAATAGCAGGAACAGATCTAGCTAAACACTGTGAGCAGGACGCACTGCACTAAATGTAAATAGCAGGAACAGATCTAGCTGAACACTGTGAGCAGGACGCACTGCACTAAATGTAAATAGCAGGAACGGATCTAGCTGAACACTGTGAGCAGGACGCACTGCACTAAATGTAAATAGCAGGAACGGATCTAGCTGAACACTGTGAGCAGGACGCACTGACTGCACTAAATGTAAATAGCAGGAACAGATCTAGCTGAACACTGTGAGCAGGACGCACTGCACTCAATGTAAATAGCAGGAACGGATCTAGCTGAACACTGTGAGCAGGACGAACTGCACTAAATGTAAATAGCAGGAACAGATCTAGCTGAACACTGTGAGCAGGACGCACTGCACTAAATGTAAATAGCAGGAACGGATCTAGCTGAACACTGTGAGCAGGACGCACTGACTGCACTAAATGTAAATAGCAGGAACGGATCTAGCTGAACACTGTGAGCAGGACGCACTGCACTAAATGTAAATAGCAGGAACGGATCTAGCTGAACACTGTGAGCAGGACGCACTGCATTAAATGTAAATAGCAGGAACAGATCTAACCTAATCTAGCTAACTCAAATCAAATGACACTGTCTGTCTCTCTCTCTATCAGCACACCGGAACACACTACACAGGGCCGCCGTGCAGGCGGCCTTATATAGTGTGGGGCGTGTACTAAATCCCCTGAGCCATAATTGGCCAAAGCCACCCTGGCTTTGGCCAATTACAGCTCTCTCTACTGACGGCGCTTTGATTGGCCAAGCATGCGGGTCATAGTGCATGCTTGGCCAATCATCAGCCAGCAATGCACTGCGATGCCGCAGTGAATTATGGGCCGTGACGCGCCACACGAATTTGGCGCGAACGGCCCATAACGTTCGCAATTCGACGGACGGTCGAACAGCCGATGTTCGAGTCGAACATGCGTTCGATTCGAACACGAAGCTCATCCCTACTCTAGACCTAAATAATACACATTCTGTCACGCAATGAGAATATTACCCATCCATAGATACAGCAAGGTAAGTGTTATCACCCGGGGGCAGGAAGTGTGTTACTGGCAGGATCGCATCCATGGACTCCTAGACTGACATATATTCCGATTTTTTTCCAGGGGTAGGATATACTTTAAGGCTAATGTTGCTAAAAACCTAATTTTACCTGCCTCCGATTTCTGTGACACACACAAGAGCTTGGACAGAAAGCAGGAAAGTATAATCTTACTGAGGGGTGGTTCACATGCTGTGCGTTCCTGTGCTTCACATGCAGTTTGATTGCCTCCCGTTCATTTTGAATAGGCTGAAACACACTGAATTTGTGACCTGCCTTTGGACTGTCATTAACCTAAAATTGACACCTGCTACAGATCGCATCTGCAGTGTGTTTTGAACGCAGTGTGGTAAACGTACCACGTTCTGGCGTGAATGGGCCCTCACTATGTTCTGGTTATTATGACAACATTAGGACACTAACAATAAATACTTTAGTACACTTGGATATATTAATTGCTCTTAAAACAATTGCAACATTAAACTAGTAGTAAACTCCAATGCATGACTTTTACCTATAGTTAAGCCAATAATAAAGCTTACCTATAGGTACAGTAAACGCGCTCTGAAGGAATGGCATACTGTGCTGTTCCTTCAGAATCTTGTTCAGTGAACGGCGACTCCCGCAGGCATGCGCAGGAGTGACATCATCACAGCTCTGGCCACTCACACAGCTGGAGTCCACGAACCCGTAAGGAAGGTGGAAGCGCCTTCAGCGGTGACTTTGCACCGCTGGATGGCTTTGTTCTAAGGCAAGTTTCACATAATGTGCTAGTATGCGACACATACTAGCACAGTATGGCTTTAACTTGTGGCATTTAAAAAAATAAATAAAAGCCATTTACTACCGCTTTAAAGGTCCATTCACATCATCTGGTTGTGACAACCTGCACTTCATCGCAACACATGGCATGTTACATACGTTGGTGCAGAGCAATGCCTTTCATTTGAAGGACATCTCAATGCACTTTGCTGAACGGATTTGCATTCCAACATGTAGCAATGCAACACAACAACATGCATTGCGGTCCACTGCCAAAAAATGGTGCCTGCACTTTTTTTTGGCAGAACAATATACCGTATATACTCGAGTATAAGTCGAATTTTTCAGCACATTTTTTTGTGCTGAAAGTGTCCCCCTCGACTTATACTCGAGTCAAGCACTTTTCTGCAGCAAAAAATGTCATTTTCCGAACCGACTTTGGGGCCCCGTATCTCAGGGCCACTTGGTGCTAGAAACCCCAAATTTGGTATGCAAACCCAGTGGACCTGGTACCACAACATATCCAAAGCTGAAGTTCCTAGCACTAAGTGGCCCCGAGATACGGGGCCCCAAAATCGGTTCGGAAAATGTCATTCTCTGCTGCAGAAAAGTGCTTGACATTTTCCGAACCGACTTTGGGGCCCCGTATCTCAGGGCCACTTGGTGCTAGAAACCCCAAATTTGGTATGCAAACCCAGTGGACCTGGTACCACAACATATCCAAAGCTGAAGTTCCTAGCACTAAGTGTCCCTGAGATACGGGGCCCCAAATCTGGTTCGGAAAATGTCATTCTCTGCTGCAGAAAAGTGCTTGACATTTTCTGAACTGATTTTTGGGGCCCTGTATCTCGGGGCCACTTGGTGCTAGAAACCCCAGCTTTGGAAATTTTATGGTGCTAGTTCCACTGGGTTTGCACACCAAATTTGGGGTTCTTAGCACTAAGTGGCCCCGAGATACAGGGCCCCAAATTCGGTCAACTGTGTCTATCTGCAGCAATGTCATTTCGGGACCCTTTGGGTTCAGAGACCCCAAATTTTGGCTGCAGCTAGGGGGCATCTAGGAACCCTTAACTACCGAGTTTGAAGTTCAGGGGACCTATGGCTGCAAATGGGCACAGTGAGGCATGCAAATGGGCACAGTGATGCTGCAAATGGGCATTGTTGACCCTCTTTTCCACTTAAAGTAGCTGTGCATTTCTCACCCTCGTCTTATACTCGGGTCAATAAGTTTTTCCCAATTTTTTTGTGGTAAATTAGGGCCTCGACTTATACTCGGAACGACTTATACTCGAGTATATACGGTATGTCCATTGCAAGGTGCCACGGGTGCATTATCACACCAAGATGGTGTGAATGGTCCTGCATATGCACCAGCCAGCACAAATGTTTACATAGATAATTTTGGAGCCGGACCTATCTCTGGGAACCAATATGGATCACCCAGGAAAAATCCCAATGAACTCTTTCCAAGACATGTGTTCGTTTTCCCACCAATTGGACAATCATCTTCTGTTGTCTATAGCTACCTTAACCCTTGGTATCTTAACTATAACTAGGTGCTACATGATCAGAGAAAGACACTAATCTATCCCTGCTCTATCTTCACCAAGCACTGGAGGACAGCACTTGCCCATTATCTCTCATTAGCAGTTGTTAGTTGCCACCATGTCTATCATCCAGTTAGCAGCCTCAGAAGAGACATTCCACAAGAGGCACCTACAAGTCAGACATAGGTATACCTATAAATAGGTCATTATAGTGCGGCTGCACAGTAAAAAAATAGTTGTGACCTTTCAGATATTATAGACATCTCACACACCTTAGTTTTAGACATTTCTGGTCTTTTGTAGGAGCTCTGCACCCAACCACAAGCCTGCTCCACCCACCCAGAGTACAGTCAGCAGCTGGTGTCTCCAGCCTGGACAGTGTCACCATGGGACAACTTCTTCCCACACACATCAATGGGATGGGGTGGTCTGAACAAACAGTCCATAGATACGTTCTAATCTAATTATTCCACCGTAATCCAATCTGCTCCTGAATGTGAGCTAAACCTATTTCATAGTACACAGGGAAAAAGGGATTCCTTTCCTCTGAAAGTTTGACAGACAGCAGGAGATTTCTATAAAATGTAAAATAAATAAATAAATAAATAATAAATACATTGCAATTGATGAAGAAGGTGAAAATGAGGGGCTACTTTTTTAGGGGCATAACCGTAATGAAACGTCACACACAATTAAATTTTATCCACCCAGTGTAGTGTGTCACATCACACTCTGTAAAAATGCGTTTACGTTAGTGTGACCTGAAACAATAGGACACAAGGACACAAGACAAATTGCCTTGTCGATGTCTTGGAACTGTGTTGGGCGGAGCAGAAGAGCAGGGGGAACAGAGATGGGACAGATGTGCTGGAGAAACAGTGGTGGGGCAGATGAGAAAGGGGGTTACAGTGGTGGGGCAGATGAGAAAGGGGGTTACAGTGGTGGGGCAGATGAGAAAGGGGGTTACAGTGGTGGGGCAGATGAGAAAGGGGGTTACAGTGGTGGGGCAGAAAAGCAGGGGGTTACAGTGGTGGGGAAGAAGAGCAGGGGGTTACAGTGGTGGGGGAAGAAGAGCAGGGGGTTACAGTGGTGGGGGAAGAAGAGCAGGGGGTTACAGTGGTGGGGGAAGAAGAGCAGGGGGTTACAGTGGTGGGGGAAGAAGAGCAGGGGGTTACAGTGGTGGGGGAAGAAGAGCAGGGGGTTACAGTGGTGGGGGAAGAAGAGCAGGGGGTTACAGTGGTGGGGGAAGAAGAGCAGGGGGTTACAGTGGTGGGGGAAGAAGAGCAGGGGGTTAAAGTGGTGGGGGAAGAAGAGCAGGGGGTTAAAGTGGTGGGGCAGAAGAGCAGGGGGTTACAGTGGTGGGGAAGAAAAGCAGGGGGTTACAGTGGTGGGGCAGAAGAGCAGGGGGTTACAGTGGTGGGGAAGAAAAGCAGGGGGTTACAGTGGTAGGGAAGAAGAGCAGGGGGTTACAGTGGTAGGGAAGAAGAGCAGGGGGTTACAGTGGTGGGGAAGAAGAGCAGGGGGTTACAGTGGTGGGGCAGAAGAGCAGGGAGTTACAGTAGTGGGGCAGAAGAGGAGGGGGTTACAGTGGTGGGGCAGAAGAGCAGGGGGTTACAGTGGTGGGGAAGAAGAAGAGCAGGGGGTTACAGTGGTGGGGAAGAAGAAGAGCAGGGGGTTACAGTGGTGGGGAAGAAGAAGAGCAGGGGGTTACAGTGGTGGGGAAGAAGAAGAGCAGGGGGTTACAGTGGTGGGGAAGAAGAAGAGCAGGGGGTTACAGTGGTGGGGAAGAAGAAGAGCAGGGGGTTACAGTGGTGGGGAAGAAGAGCAGGGGGTTACAGTGGTGGGGAAGAAGAGCAGGGGGTTACAGTGGTGGGGCAGAAGCGCAGGGGGTTACAGTGGTGGAGCAGAAGAGCAGGGGGTTACAGTGGTGGGGCAGAAGAGCAGGGGGTTACAGTGGTGGGGCAGAAGAGCAGGGGGTTACAGTGGTGGGGCAGAAGAGCAGGGGGTTACACTGGTGGGGCAGAAGAGCAGGGGGTTACAGTGGTGGGGCAGAAGAGCAGGGGGTTACAGTGGTGGGGCAGAAGAGCAGGGGGTTACAGTGGTGGGGCAGAAGAGCAGGGGGTTACAGTGGTGGGGCAGAAGAGCAGGGGTTACAGTGGTGGAGCAGAAGAGCAGGGGGTTACAGTGGTGGGGCAGAAGAGCAGGGGGTTACAGTGGTGGGGCAGAAGAGCAGGGGGTTACAGTGGTGGGGCAGAAGAGCAGGGGGTTACAGTGGTGGGGCAGAAGAGCAGGGGGTTACAGTGGTGGGGCAGAAGAGCAGGGGGTTACAGTGGTGGGGCAGAAGAGCAGGGGGTTACAGTGGTGGGGCAGAAGAGCAGGGGGTTACAGTGGTGGGGCAGAAGAGCAGGGGGTTACAGTGGTGGGGCAGAAGAGCAGGGGGTTACAGTGGTGGGGCAGAAGAGCAGGGGGTTACAGTGGTGGGGCAGAAGAGCAGGGGGTTACAGTGGTGGGGCAGAAGAGCAGGGGGTTACAGTGGTGGGGCAGAAGAGCAGGGGGTTACAGTGGTGGGGAAGAAGAGCAGGGGGTTACAGTGGTGGGGAAGAAGAGCAGGGGGTTACAGTGGTGGGGCAGAAGAGCAGGGGGTTACAGTGGTGGGGCAGAAGAGCAGGGGGTTACAGTGGTGGAGCAGAAGAGCAGGGGGTTACAGTGGTGGAGCAGAAGAGCAGGGGGTTACAGTGGTGGGGAAGAAGAGCAGGGGGTTACAGTGGTGGGGCAGAAGAGCAGGGGGTTACAGTGGTGGAGCAGAAGAGCAGGGGGTTACAGTGGTGGGGCAGAAGAGCAGGGGGTTACAGTGGTGGGGCAGAAGAGCAGGGGGTTACAGTTGTGGGGCAGAAGAGCAGGGGGTTACAGTGGTGGGGCAGAAGAGCAGGGGGTTACAGTGGTGGGGCAGAAGAGCAGGGGGTTACAGTGGTGGGGAAGAAGAGCAGGGGGTTACAGTGGTGGGGAAGAAGAGCAGGGGGTTACAGTGGTGGGGAAGAAGAGCAGGGGGTTACAGTGGTGGGGCAGAAGAGCAGGGGGTTACAGTGGTGGGGCAGAAGAGCAGGGGGTTACAGTGGTGGGGAAGAAGAGCAGGGGGTTACAGTGGTGGGGAAGAAGAGCAGGGGGTTACAGTGGTGGGGAAGAAGAGCAGGGGGTTACAGTGGTGGGGAAGAAGAGCAGGGGGTTACAGTGGTGGGGCAGAAGAGCAGGGGGTTACAGTGGTGGGGAAGAAGAGCAGGGGGTTACAGTGGTGGGGCAGAAGAGCAGGGGGTTACAGTGGTGGAGCAGAAGAGCAGGGGGTTACAGTGGTGGAGCAGAAGAGCAGGGGGTTACAGTGGTGGAGCAGAAGAGCAGGGGGTTACAGTGGTGGGGAAGAAGAGCAGGGGGTTACAGTGGTGGGGAAGAAGAGCAGGGGGTTACAGTGGTGTTGCAGAAGAGCAGGGGGTTACAGTGGTGGGGCAGAAGAGCAGGGGGTTACAGTGGTGGAGCAGAAGAGCAGGGGGTTACAGTGGTGGAGCAGAAGAGCAGGGGGTTACAGTGGTGGAGCAGAAGAGCAGGGGGTTACAGTTGTGGGGCAGAAGAGCAGGGGGTTACAGTTGTGGGGCAGAAGAGCAGGGGGTTACAGTGGTGGGGCAGAAGAGCAGGGGGTTACAGTTGTGGGGCAGAAGAGCAGGGGGTTACAGTGGTGGGGAAGAAGAGCAGGGGGTTACAGTGGTGGGGAAGAAGAGCAGGGGGTTACAGTGGTGGGGAAGAAGAGCAGGGGGTTACAGTGGTGGGGAAGAAGAGCAGGGGGTTACAGTGGTGGGGCAGAAGAGCAGGGGGTTACAGTGGTGGGGCAGAAGAGCAGGGGGTTACAGTGGTGGGGCAGAAGAGCAGGGGGTTACAGTGGTGGGGCAGACGAGCAGGGGGTTACAGTGGTGGGGAAGAAGAGCAGGGGGTTACAGTGGTGGGGCAGACGAGCAGGGGGTTACAGTGGTGGAGCAGAAGAGCAGGGGGTTACAGTGGTGGGGCAGAAGAGCAGGGGGTTACAGTGGTAGGGAAGAAGAGCAGGGGGTTACAGTGGTGGAGCAGAAGAGCAGGGGGTTACAGTGGTGGGGCAGAAGAGCAGGGGGTTACAGTGGTAGGGCAGAAGAGCAGGGGGTTACAGTGGTGGGGCAGACGAGCAGGGGGTTACAGTGGTGGGGCAGAAGAGCAGGGGGTTACAGTGGTGGGGAAGAAGAGCAGGGGGTTACAGTGGTGGGGCAGACGAGCAGGGGGTTACAGTGGTGGGGCAGAAGAGCAGGGGGTTACAGTGGTGGGGCAGAAGAGCAGGGGGTTACAGTGGTGGGGCAGAAGAGCAGGGGGTTACAGTGGTGGGGCAGAAGAGCAGGGGGTTACAGTGGTGGGGCAGAAGAGCAGGGGGTTACAGTGGTGGGGCAGAAGAGCAGGGGGTTACAGTGGTGGGGCAGAAGAGCAGGGGGTTACAGTGGTGGGGAAGAAGAGCAGGGGGTTACAGTGGTGGGGAAGAAGAGCAGAGGTTACAGTGGTGGGGCAGAAGAGCAGGGGGTTACAGTGATCTGAGGTGTAGAGTTGCAGGAATTGGGCCTGATCTGAGGCGTGAGAGTGTAAGATGTTAATTTCTCACTACTAAAGTAGTTTACAGCATTTACTTACTTATAAAAAAAATCCTTTCCGTGATTGAGAATGTGAAGTTGACATTTTTTTGTTATAAAATCAGAACATTCCATTTCTTTGAAAACAGTTTTCGGCACACTGTGCTCAAAAGGTTGGCTACCCCTGGTCTAGAGGGGGAAAAAAAGCTGGGTAAAAGCAATTCAAAGAGTGTCATTGAGGGCTTATTCTCCCACATTGCAGGACAGTGCGTTTTGACAACCCATTCACTTAAATGGACCACAGAAAAAGTAGCGCTTGCACACTGCACCAAACTGTACTAAGGTACCATGCGATTGGGTACCTGCAAATACTCTACCTTTGCGATCTGTGTTTGCGGTGTCGTTAACAATACATTGACCACCACATGCAGATCGCAAGGGCAGCGTGTTTGAACACAGTGTGAGAAATGTGGACAGAACGCGCTTTTCCCGCACCACATTCTGGCGTGAACTGGTTGGAGGGAGGAATGGAGTGATCTGGGCACAACTGATTTTACCCCAAAATTGCTCATTTAAAAATTCTCAGGGCTGGTTCACACCAGAATGCGGTGTGTAAGGATGAGCTCCGGCGTGTTCGCATGGCGCACGTGCCGAGCCCGCCAGGAAGTCGGCACGGCGCAGCGCTAATCACAGGCAGTGAGACATTTCCCGATCTCTGCAGCCGCACATCGGGAAATGTGTCACTGCTTGTGATTAGCGCTGCGCCATGCCGAATTCCTGGCGGGCTCGGCACGTGCGCCATGCGAACACGCCGGAGCTCATCCTTAGCGGTGTGGGAAAAGTGCGTTCCCCACACCGCATTCAGCCCAGGTTCTCACTCCTGCAGGTTAGAAATCAGCTGAACTCGCACGATTTCAACCCGGCAATGCAGTCCGACTTTGGGGGGCGATTTGACAGACATCTGAGCGGGTTTATGCACAGAGGTCTATACAAATCGCCCTCCAAAGTCAACAAAAGCAGTACAGGAACTACTTTTGGGAGTCGACGCCGTACTGATTAGGGCGGTGCCGTTGCCGGCAACAGCCACCGATTTGGCATGTGATCGGACCGGTCCAATCGCAAGCCAAATCGGCCCAATGTGAACCTAGGCTCAAATGCGCTGCTTTTGTAATTTGTGTTTGAGTGTTGTTAACAATACATTGGCAACCCCCTGCAGATCTCAAGGGCAGTGCGTTTCAACATGGGGGGGGAACGACACACTTTTCCCGCAGTGCATCCTGGTGTGAACCCGGCCCTGAGATTTCTAAAATCAGCAATCTTGGAGTAAAATCAGTTGTGTCCTGATCACTCCATCCCTCACTAGGAAAGCGGTGGGGGAAAAGTGTGTTTCTTGCACATTTCCTGCACTGCCCTTGAGATCAGCAGGTGGTTTCCCATGTATTAATAACCCCTGAACGCAGATCACAAGGGCAGTGTATTTGGGGGTACAAAGTCGCACGGTGCTTTGGCGCAGTTAGGTTTTTAGCACTTCTTTTTCTGTGGTCCGTTCAAGTGATTGGCTTGTCAAAACGTACCGCGTGGGAGGGCCTGTTCACATCAGGACGCGGTGCGGGAAACCAACGTCCCGTGTACATTTTCCACACCGTGCTCAAAATACAGTGATCTGTGGAGAGTGTCAGCTCAGCACACACATTACAATCTGATTGTACTATCCTTTTCCATGTATAAGGTCCTCCCTGAATGGACAGAGCAGGTAGGTGCTCACAATACATGTCACAGTGTATGGTGATCCTAACCCCCATACAAGAGAGAAGTCAATGGCCAGTAACCCTACATACACGTCTATCTATAGTGTACTACATACCAGTTGTCAAGTGCCTGTAGATGGTGAGAGTAGTAGTGGACGGCCGTCCATCACGTGTCCGGTATGAGGGATGTCCATGGGTCATTTCATTACATCCTACGGGAGTCTGCGAACATCACACTCTACACTACTATCTCCTCACTCACACTCTCCGCAGCGTGCCGACTACGGGGGCGTGTCTGATAGCGAGCCCCTACCCCGGCCACCAATGGGGAGACGCGCTGCTAGTACAGGGTGGAGGAGACATGCCTGTCCCAGAGCAGAGTGAGAGGATCGCTTCACCGGGATGGATCAGCTGTGCTCTGTATACCACAACAGTGTATATAACGCAACACAGTGTATATACCACAATGCAGTGTATATACCACAACAGTGTATATAACGCAACACAGTGTATATACCACAATGCAGTGTATATACCACAACAGTGTATATAACGCAACACAGTGTATATACCACAATGCAGTGTATATACCGCAACACAGTGTATATACCACAATACAGTGTATATACCGCAACACAGTGTATATTCCACAATACAGTGTATATACCGCAATACAGTGTATATACCACAATACAGTGTATATACCACAACAGTGTATATAACGCAACACAGTGTATATACCACAATGCAGTGTATATACCGCAACACAGTGTATATACCACAATACAGTGTATATACCGCAACACAGTGTATATTCCACAATACAGTGTATATACCGCAATACAGTGTATATACCACAATACAGTGTATATACCACAACAGTGTATATAACGCAACACAGTGTATATACCACAATGCAGTGTATATAACGCAACACAGTGTATATTCCACAATACAGTGTATATACCGCAACACAGTGTATATACCACAATACAGTGTATATACCGCAACACAGTGTATATTCCACAATACAGTGTATATACCGCAATACAGTGTATATACCACAATACAGTGTATATACCGCAATACAGTGTATATACCACAATACAGTGTATATACCACAACAGTGTATATACCGCAATACAGTGTGTATACCGCAACACAGTGTATATACCACAACAGTGTATATACCGCAACACAGTGTATATACCACAATACAGTGTATATACCGCAACACAGTGTATATTCCACAATACAGTGTATATACCGCAATACAGTGTATATACCGTAATACAGTGTATATACCACAATACAGTGTATATACCGCAATACAGTGTATATACCACAATACAGTGTGTATACCGCAATACAGTGTATATACCGCAATACAGTGTGTATACCGCAACACAGTGTATATACCACAATACAGTGTATATACCACAATACAGTGTATATACCGCAACACAGTGTATATACCACAATACAGTGTATATACCGCAACACAGTGTATATACCACAATACAGTGTATATACCGCAACACAGTGTATATACCACAATACAGTGTATATACCGCAACACAGTGTATATACCACAATACAGTGTATATACCACAATACAGTGTATATACCGCAACACAGTGTATATACCACAATACAGTGTATATACCACCGCAACAGTGTATATACCACAATACAGTGTATATACCACCACAACAGTGTATATACCGCAACACAGTGTATATACCACCACAACAGTGTATATGCCGCAACACAGTGTATATACCACCACAACAGTGTATATACCGCAACACAGTGTATATACCACCACAACAGTGTATATACCGCAACACAGTGTATATACCACCGCAACAGTGCATATACCACAACACAGTGTATATACACCACAACACAGTGTATATACACCACAACACAGTGTAAATACACCACAACACAGTGTATATACCGCAACACAGTGTATATACCACAATACAGTGTATATACCGCAACACAGTGTATATACCACAATACGGTGTATATACCGCAACAGTGCATGTACCACAACACAGTGTATATACACCACAACACAGTGCATATACCACCACACAGTGCATATACCACAACACAGTGCATATACCACAACACAGTGTATATACCACAACACAGTATATATACCACAACACAGTGTATATACCACCACACAGTGTATATACACCACAACACAGTGCATATACCACCACACAGTGTATATACACCACAACACAGTGCATATACCACAACACAGTGTATATACACCACAACACAGTGTATATACACCACAACACAGTGCATATACCACAACACAGTGCATATACCACAACACAGTGCATATACCACAACACAGTGTATATACACCACAACACAGTGCATATACCACAACACAGTGTATATACACCACAACACAGTGCATATACCACAACACAGTGTATATACACCACAACTCAGTGCATATACCACAACACAGTGCATATACCACAACACAGTGCATATACCACCACACAGTGTATATACACCACAATACAGTGCATATACCACAACACAGTGCATATACCACAACACAGTGCATATACCACCACACAGTGTATATACACCACAATACAGTGCATATACCACAACACAGTGCATATACCACCACACAGTGTATATACAGTCACTGCAAACCCATTTCGTAGCTAGATACACTATAATACCACTATAATGGGACACCTGCCTTTACATTAACTTTAATGCTATCCCAGTCTTAGTCTGTAGGGTTCAATATTGAGTTGGCCCACCCTCTGCAGCTATAACAGCTTCAACTCTTCTAGGAAGGCTGTCCACAAGGTTTAGGAGTGTCTATGGAAATGTTTGACCATTCTTCCAGAAGCACATTTGTGAGGTCAGGCACTGATGTTGGATGAGAAGGCCTGGCTCTCATTCATCCCAAAGGTGTTCCATCGGGTTGAGGTCAGGACTCTGTGCAGGCCAGCCAAGTTCCTCCACCCCATACTGGCTCATCCATGTCTTTATGGACCTTGCTTTGTGCACTGGTCCAGATCATTTAGTAGAGGGGGGATTATGGTGTGGGGTTGTTTTTCAGGGGTTGGGCTTGGTCCCTTTAGTTCCAGTGAATGGAACTCTTAACCACTTCAGCCCCAGAAGATTTTATCCCCTTCCTGACCAGAGGACTTTTGACAATTTGGCACTGCATCGCTTTAACTAACAATTGCGTGGTCACATAATATTGCACCCAAATGAAAAATTGTGTACCTTTTTCCCCCACAAATAGAGCTTTCTTATGGTGGTATTTGATCGCTTCTGTGGTTTTTATTTTTTGCACTATAAACAAAAAAAGAGCAACAATTTTGAAAAAAATAAAACAATACTTTTTTACTTTTTGCTATAATAAATATCCCTAAAAATGTTTTTAAAAAACAAATTTCTTCATCAGTTTAGGCCGATATACATTCTTCTACATATTTTTGGTAAAAAAAAAAATCACAATAAGCGTATATTGATTGGTTTGCACAAAAGTTATAGTCTACAAACTATGGGAAAGATTTATGGCATTTTTATTATTATTATTAATTTTTTACTAGTAACTCCGGTGATCAGTGATTTTTAGCGGCACTACAACATTGCGGCGGACAGATCGGACACTTTTGACACATGTTTGGGACCAGTGACATTTATACAGCGATCAGAGCTAAAAATATGCACTGATTACTGTGTAAATGTCACTGGCAGGGAAGGGGTTAACACTAGGGGGGCGATCAAGGGGTTAACTGTGTTCCCTAGTTAGTCAGTCCAGTTAGAACACACTGGGTGAGGAGACATATGTTGTCTCTACTTACTAGGAACAAACAATCTGTCTCCTCTCCCCTGACAGAACAGGGAATTTGTGTGTTAACACACACAAATCCCCGCGCTGACTCTCGTGCACGCCGGCCACGCGCATCGGCTCACCTGCCGTGCAGCAGGCACATGCGCCTCCGGCGGCTCTTAAAGAGGACAACATACCAATACGTTGTTTCGCGGGAACGTGCCACTTTGCCGACGTATATCGGCGTGAGCCGGTCGGCAGGTGGTTAAGGTGTCAGCATACCAAGACATTTTGGACAATTTCGTGCTGCCAACTTTGTGGGAACAGTTTAGGGGTGACCCCTTCCTGTTCTAACATGACTGCGCACCAGTGTCAATGAACAGGAGTTTAGAACTTTAAATGCAGCACAATAAATGTACCTCCATCCCTGATTCAGGTAAATGAGAAAGGAATGTGGGACTTTAAATGAGACAATTGACTTGTGGAGGTAGAGTGGTTGGTAAACATTGTTTATTAGTAACAATATTATGAAACAAGTAAAAAAGTATTTATATATATATATATACATACATATGCACACATTGCATGAGCATGATGGATACAAATGTTTCAGCTTGTCAGCACATGAGAAGTATTGAATATTAATAAAAAAGGTAAAAATACAAATATGTAACATGTCATAGAAACGGCATTTGGCAATAAGGTGAGCAATATCAATCTTGAGCATAATTAATTGTAGATATAATACAGGATATTTCCTATTGACAGGCAATGGTACACCATATGCAACAGAGCTGCTATAAAAACAAACAAAGATACACATACACATAGTTACATAGTACTCAATACATTTTGAATGTATAAAAAGGTGTATATGGGCCAGTAACTAGATCATGAGCCAGACTTGACTGAGCACCCCATGGAAACTCGACGTGTTTAATGGCGATATGCCATTAATCAGGAGATGGGTACAGAAATAAACTGAAAATACAAATGGATATGTAGTATTAGTTAATATATTCTACCTGTAAGGTAGAATCTCACACATGCAACATACCCGTTTACATAGGTGCGTGCTGCCTATTGCATTAGGGTGTGCACCCCAAAGCTCTAACACACTTGCGTGTGTGTGTATAAATATATAGGGCAGTAAGGCAATGGACAGCATCGGTAGAGCAGTGGACTATGTCAGTAGGGCAAAGGTTGGTGTCAGTAGTTTATTTTTTTATTACATTTTTTTACAATTGCATTACGTTTTATAATATTTTTATATTATCATTTTTATTATTGTTTTTCACAATCTTTTTAGGGGCCCCATTGGGGGGCTTTGGTGAAATATCAGGGGTCTAAACAGGCCCCTGTTTGTTTCACTTTTGAAACAAAGAAAGGGACTGGGGACAGAGATTCCCCAGTCCATTTCTCTGCAGCCAAGCAGCAGGGGAAATCTGCCCAGGACAGGGTGATTAGGGTGTGCCCAGGCACACCTGGCACACCCTGTGCGCACGCCTATGCCCATTTATATTAATACTTATCCGATCCTCTGGAACACCCTACCCCAATCTATCTCCTTCTCTGTCCACTTTTAGGCGATCCTTGTAACCCTTCTCTTCAGAGAAGCCTACCCTGCCTCCACCTACCAACTGTACTTTTTTTTCTCCACGAGCTCATCTCCCGCAGTTATTGCCTTTTGTATCACGTGACCCTCCCTTCTAGACTGTAAGTTGTAACAAGTCCTCTGATTCCTCCTGTATTGAATTGTATTGTAACTGTACTGTCTGCCCTCATGTTGTAAAGCGCTGCGCAAACTGTTGGAGCTATATAAATCCCGAATAAATATAATAATAAAGACCAAGGGTCTGTGGACTGACATTGTTCTGAACGGTGATGGCGATAAAATTGGCACCTCAGTCTTGATGCAACTGCAGTGAATGTACTACATGGTAACAAAACCAATACATTGAAGTAATGCCATTGTGGGGTTTTTTACAGGATATTTATAGCAGAAGTTAAAAAACAGTGTAGAGTTTTATGGCGTATTTATTTAGAAAAGACAAGTCATGTTTCGGTTCCATGGAATGTTACTGCCTCTAAACAGGCATAGCAATCTGTCTTCTGCTGACAGAGACCTGCATGCAGAGGTTATTTCTGGGTGTGAAAATGAGTAGGTAGGTACACTGGCACTCTTTTTTTTTAACACAAATATTGTAAGAAGTACACAGGATAGGAGCACTGAATATACAGCAATATTCTGAGTTAATAAAGTAATGAGTGTAAAAGGAACATCTAGTTGGTCATTAACACTGTTTGCTGTACTTTTTATTTATGTTTTACTCTTTTTTTATAGAGTGTGAATTGCATCATTTGTGTTTGCTGCAAGTTTGGCACCTAGTAACCTAGCAAGGCCTTACATCAACTTGTCTAAAGTGAGAAAACGACATTTGTTAAATGGTAAGTCTGTCCAAACCAAGGACACAGTTTCAATGATATAAGTAATGGCTCAATAAAAGTGGAACTAAACCCCCAGAAATACTCACCTCTACTTTCCAGCAATGCAGAGATTACATCTTTCTCCGGCCGCTGTCATCTTCTTCCAGGTGTTGGGTATTGGGCCTCTTGATTGGCCGGCAGAGGGATACGCCATGCCAAGCATAGGAGTCGGTCATTCCAGCACAGCTGGAGTATGCCAGGAATGCGCAATGTTCATTTAATAGAAGACTTTGAGCAGGAAGGGAAGTGTGTGCAGAAGAGACATAGCATGTCTCTTCTGCAATAAAAAGCTGCCTGCTCGAAGTCTTTCAAAAATGAGGTTTAGTTCCACTAGTTCTAAAGGTTGAAGGTTTTTTACTTTCACCCCCTAATACTCACCTGAGCTCCGTCTCTATCCAGTGATGTGTACAAGAGCTTCTCCTGGGTCTCTCACTCCTAATTGGCTGAGACAGCATTGCCAGTGAGGAGGGAGCAGGGGGCAGGACCAAGCTGCAGTTCTGTGTGTCTTAAGGACGCATAGAGCGGGGCTTGGAAACGAGCATGCACCAGTGCCCCCAGAGCAAACTGCTTACTATTGGAGGCACTGGCTGAAGAGGAGGAGCCAGGAGCTACGGTGAGGGACCCGAAAAGGGGAGCCTCGGGGATGCTCTGTGCAAAATCATTGCACAGAACAGGTAAATATAAAATGTTTGTTACTTTTTTTTTTTTTATTAACCTTAATGTCACTTTAAGTAAGATTATGTATAGTCAGAACTTTTTGCATAGTCACCATAGGCTGTAGTCTCATACATCATGTAGCTACCTCTCAGTAACGCATTCCTATGTTTTAAGCCCAACTCCAGGGAAAGTAAAAACACTACCTTGCAGCGGGGCTGCCTCTGCATTATGTGGATTAAATGCTTATTTAGGTCAAGGGGACAGGAAAAGCATTTTTACTTAGCCGATCCTCCTCTCTCCCCCAGCACTCCTACTCTCTGGCAGTGGGCTGTTCCGCACTATCCTCATGTCCAATTTAGGGCTATGGGCCCAACATACTGTAGGTCTTGATGAGGTCAGAGGCATCCAACTACCACAGCATAGGGGAGAAGAGGTGGCGGGGACTGGTAGAACGAGGTAGTGGAGGATCAGGTAGGTAAAAGTGCTTTTCCTGACCCTCAGATGTAAATGAGCGTTCACTCTTGCAGTGTGGAGGCAGCCCCACTGCATGGGAGGATTTTTACTTTCCCCGAAGTTCATCTTGAATAAACGATTCTACAGTGCTGACCTGCCTGCATAGGTCCTTATTGTTACAGTCCCTGAAACATCTTTTTTTTGTGGAATAGTGTATAGAGTGCTTAGACCTTGTTAATGCCCATACGCGGTGATAGGGCCGTTTATTTACGCTTACCTAGCCAGCAAGTGCTGCATGTAGGCAAACCCTTTCAAGCCTTTGAGGATGCAGCAGCTCCCAAAATCTAAAACCAAAAATGTATTCTATTGCAGCTTACCAATCGTTAGATGTGGTGGCTGCTTCAGTTTTCTTTTCTTTGGCTTTTTTCCCTCTGTTTTCACCTGGTGATCTGGCCAGTAACACACCTGCATTACTAACTCTGGAAGAATGGGCACAAGAGGCACAGCAGACAGCAGCATTGGTGGTAGTGTTAAATGTACAGTATTAGCAAATTGGGATGAAGGTTTATACAGGGCTTTTTTTTCTCAGACAATAGGTGCAGGAACTCCCCCTTTCCGAGTCACCCCTTTTCTCTGCCCCTACCCACCTCCCAGTACCGTTGTTCTGCCGAGAAAGTTCCACTCGGCGGATTAGGACCCCCCTCTACTGCGCAGGCGCTACGCCTGCGCAGTAGGAGCCGGCGGAAATAGCCGAAGCGAAATAGAGAAGAAATCAGCTGTACACGGCGCCTGTAAGAGGGCCCCTCGTGGGTTTGCTTCGCTCGCCACGCTTCGGGCACGACCTCGCTGCGCTCGGCACTTTTTTATTCCCCCTCTAGGTCCACTTGGATGGTGGGGCTTGAACCTGGACCTAGGGCGCAGGCGCCGTGTACAGCTAAATGAAGTTTTTCAGCTTCGGCTATTTTCGGCAGCTCCTAGTCCTTCGTACTGCGCAAGCGCAGCGCTTGTGCAGTACAGGGGGGTCCTTATCCACCGAGGGAACTTTCTCGGCAAGACACCGTCCCTTTTAGACAATATAGAACCAAGTATCATTTTGAGGTGCTAAATAATTTGTATGGAATTTGGTAATGATATCAAGAAAAGCAGTAAAATAGATCCCCTGCAGCCAGTAACAATAGATCCCCCTAACAACAATGGACCAACCACAACAAAATTTCCCTGCCAGCAACAATAGACTCCCGGCAGCATCAACAGATCTCCGCACAGCCAGCATTAATAGTCTGTCTGGCTGCCATCAACAATAGACTCCGCCCCCAACAGTAGATCTCTTTCAGCAACAACTGACCCCCCAGCAACAACTGAGCCCCCCCAGAAACAATAGGTCCCCCACCAGCAACAATAGACCTCCCCAGCAACAATAGACTCCCCTTGCAAAAATAGATCCCCAGCAGTGAGCATTAATAACCTGCAGCACACCCCAACACCCCTTGCCATTACATACAGTCAGTCCAAGAGGTGCCAAAACTGCGTTCCCCCTGAAAAAAATAGAGATAGAAAGATTTTGCGCATAAAATCTATCATAAAAACTATAATCACATCTGATAAACATAAAAATAATTAAAACATTAATGTGCAGGTGTGCAAGATAACAAATCTTAAATTCAACTCGGAAAAATATTATTGAAAAACATCAATCAGAAAAACTGTATTAAAAATTCATAAATCCCAATGTTGGATCAAAAAAGGGGAAACTCCAATAGATGTGCAAAAATGCAAAAATGTGCAATAAGTGTGCAAAACTGCAAAAAACCGCAGTGTAGGATGATTCAAATGGATCAATGAAAAAAGATCATAAAAGTGACAATAAAAAGTTCATCGGAAATGGTGACTGCTGGGATAAAGATGTAAATGTAGGTAATAATAATGTTCTTCTTCATAAAACCACTGCCGGCTCACACAGGCTCTAAACTCTCACCTTAGATAAGGAAATAGCAGGCATCGATGTATATCTTTCAATGTTGTACACTGTAGCATGCAGATATAATAATGACTGTGTTCCCCTCTGCTTCAGTCAGGCACCTATTAAAATACAAAGGGAATTTTTCCACCTAGGCTACACCAGCCCGGAGGGAGGAGGGGGAGGAGAGAGGAGGCCTCTGATGGTGTAGTATTTCAAATAAAATATTTATTAGGTACTAAAACGAGTAGTCTCTTACATAAAAACAAATCAATTTTGCATAAAACAGAAGGAGCGGCGTCCGAGGCGCCTCCTTACGTGACTTCCGGTAAAGTCTGCTCTCTGCCACGCCCTACGCGTTACGTCACCGCTCGTGACTTCAACTGGGGAGACTTCTCCCCAGTTGAAGTCACACAAAAACAAGGAAGAGGGGCGCCACTGAATATATATCAAATTACATTTATTATTAAAAACAATATCCACTCACATGTAAAAACTGAAGTGTAGATCTCAGGTAACACAAGGAAAAGCGGAGGACTACAAGTTGCAGCAAGACTTGCTGCAACTTGTAGTCCTCCGCTTTTCCTTGTGTTACCTGAGATCTACACTTCAGTTTTTACATGTGAGTGGATATTGTTTTTAATAATAAATGTAATTTGATATATATTCAGTGGCGCCCCTCTTCCTTGTTTTTCTCCAGCATTTTGGACCTGGCTTTTTGGTTCCTTCTGGTGGCTGCCTTGAATGACTCTTACTGCACTCATATATATATCCTATATATGTTTGTAAGGACTCTGCCCTTGTGTGCATAGGCAATGGTATATAAGGTATTTCGTGTTGCGCCTTCTTTTACTTGTTTCCCAGTTGAAGTCACGAGCGGTGACGTAACGCGTAGGGCGTGGCAGAGAGCAGACTTTACCGGAAGTCACGTAAGGAGGCGCCTCGGACGCCGCTCCTTCTGTTTTATGCAAAATTGATTTGTTTTTATGTAAGAGACTACTCGTTTTAGTACCTAATAAATATTTTATTTGAAATACTACACCATCAGAGGCCTCCTCTCTCCTCCCCCTCCTCCCACCGGGCTGGTGTAGCCTAGGTGGAAAAATTCCCTTCGTATTTTAATAGGTGCCTGACTGAAGCAGAGGGGAACACAGTCATTATTATATCTGCATGCTACAGTGTACAACATTGAAAGATATACATCGATGCCTGCTATTTCCTTATCTAAGGTGAGAGTTTAGAGAGCCTGTGTGAACCGGCAGTGGTTTTATGAAGAAGAACATTATTATTACCTACATTTACATCTTTATCCCAGCAGTCACCATTTCCGATGAACTTTTTATTGTCACTTTTATGATCTTTTTTCATTGATCCATTTGAATCATCCTACACTGCGGTTTTTTGCAGTTTTGCACACTTATTGCACATTTTTGCATTTTTGCACATCTATTGGAGTTTCCCCTTTTTTGATCCAACATTGGGATTTATGAATTTTTAATACAGTTTTTCTGATTGATGTTTTTCAATAATATTTTTCCGAGTTGAATTTAAGATTTGTTATCTTGCACACCTGCACATTAATGTTTTAATTATTTTTATGTTTATCAGATGTGATTATAGTTTTTATGATAGATTTTATGCGCGAAATCTTTCTATCTCTATTTATCTTTCGAGTGCCATGTGTACACTTGTCGATTTCGCTGCAATCGGTATAGATATCATCATAAATTTCACCCACTTTAAGTTTATATTTTTTTGATTTTTTTTGTGATTGTCACCACATTCACCTTTATTTCACCTTAGCGCGAAGGATCTTAGCATTTACCCCCTGAAAAAAGCCCTGGGTTTATATATAAATACATAAATAAAAACTGACCATTTGAAGCATCCCTGCCAGTGAAAAATGTTTTTGAATCATTAGGCTTCATTCACACTACAACGTTTTGAATCGCGTGCAGATTTGCCGCGAATCTGCCCACGATTTGACAGCGCTGATGTGTGAATGACAAATCGCAGAACTCTGCCGCGATTGTCGCACCATAAAACCTGCTGCAATTGAAGCAATCCACATTGCTGGAAGCAAGTCACCCAAAAGAAGCTCCAAAACTTTTTTGAGGTGACATGCTTTCTGCGATGCGGATTGCTGCGATTGTAGCACGTTTTATCGCGTGACAATCGCAGCAGACCCGCACAGAGATTTGAGGTGTCATAGAAATTAATGGAATCTCAAATGCAAATTCCGCGATTTGTCATTCACACATCAGCGCTGTCAAATCACAGGCAGATTTGCGACAAATCTGCCCGCAATTCAAAACGCTGTAGTGTGAATGCAGCCTTATGCCCTGTACACACGATTGGACATTCCGACAACAAAATCCATGTTTTTTTTCCGATGGATGTTGGCTCAAACTTGTCTTGCATACACACGGTCACACAAATCTTGTCGGAAATTCCAAACGTCAAGAACGCGGTGACATACAACACGTCCAACAAGTTCAATAGCCAGTGCAGCTCTTCTGCTTGATACCGAGCATGCGTGGAACTTTGTGCGTCGGAATTGTGTACACACGATCGGAATTTACGACAATGGATTTTGTTGTCAGAAAATTTGAGATCCAGATCTCAAATTTTCTGTGACGGAAATTCCGATGGAAAATGTCTGATGGAGCCTACACACGGTCGGATTTTCTGACAACATGCTCCTATTGAACATTTTCCGTTGGAAAATCCGACCGTGTGTACAGGGCATTAGAGTAATGCCGCGTACACACGGTCGGACTTTTCGACCGGACTGGTCCGACAGACTTTCCAGCGTATTTTCGACGGACTTTTGATGGACTTCCGACGGACTTTCTAATGAACGGACCTGCCTACACACGATCACACCAAAGTCCGACGGATTCGTACGTGATGACGTACACCGGACTAAAATAAGGAAGTTGATAGCCAGTAGCCAATAGCTGCCCTAGCGTCGGTTTTTGGCCGTTGGACTAGCATACAGACGAGCGGATTTCTGGGTCCGGCGGAGTTACGACGTAAAGATTTGAAGCAAGTTCCAAATCTAAAGTCCGTCAGATTTGCGACTGGAAAAGTCCGCTGAAGGTCCGGTGAAGCCCACACACGATCGGATTGTCTGCCGGCTATGGTCCGTCGGTGTCCGTCGTATCAGTCCGGTCGAAAAGTCCGACCCTGTGTACGCGGCATTACTACAAGCTGATATTCACACAAAACAAGTTATTAGGCTGCATTTACGCTACAGCGCTTTGAATCGTGGGCAGATTTGCCACGAATCTGCCCCTGATTTGACAGCCGTGGTAAGTGAATGACAAATCGCGGGACTCGCATTTGAGATGCCATTCATTTGAATGACACCTCAAATCGCAGTGTGGGTCTGCCGCGATTGTCACGCGATCATTTGTGCTGAAATAGTGGCAATCCACATATCAGGAAGCATGTCGCCCCAAAAAAGTTCAGGAGCTACTTTGGGGCGGCATGCTTCCCACAATGCGGGGTGCCGCGATTGCAGCGCAAATTATCACACGACAATCGTGGCAGACCCGCAACACGATTTGAGGTATCATTCAAATGAATGGCATCTCAAAAGCGAGTCCCGCGATTTGTCATTCACACATCGGTGCTGTCAAATCGCGGGCAGATTTGTGGAAAATCTGCCCGCAATTCAAAGCGCTGTAGTGTAAATGCAGCCTTAGTTTGGGGCTTACTTACCCTTTAACCAGCAGGTAATTTCAGTTAGGAAGGCCGAATTTCATAATTCAAGGGATCCATAATTTTGAAGATAAACAAATCCCACAATGCACAACCCACTGCCTTCATTATCCAGCTCCTTGTGATAAAATATCTAAACATAATTCAAGTGGTCTTTTTTTTTATGCCAGGTCTCCTCCCTACATATGTAAGACTAAATCTCATTTAAATATTGCCACCCTGTCACCGCTATTTGTGAACTGGGTGGTGTGAAATAGATTGATGTCTGTTGGTACCTGACTGCTGTTTTGAGTGTGTAGTCCATTTTTTAAGCCAGTTTTAACTCTTTCCCCAGTTTTGAAAGGCACAGGGCCACAGGCCTCCAGCCATCAGGGTTTTCTGGCTAAATTGTTGGGCTGGTATTGTTTAGGGAAGCCCCTTTATCATTAAAAATATGAAAATACAGAAATTCATTTTTTAGGATGGCATCTCCAGTCAGTGATACATGGTTTTATTATAGCATATTGCTTATTGTTATGCTTTTAAACATATCGCATAAACTGTTGATAGAAACAGAAAAGTATTAGTATTAGTGTTGACATTTCTAGTGATTCTAATGATTTGTTAATGTACCATGTCATTTTCTGTTCCTTTTTCATTTACACTTCTCATTACTTTAAAAAAAATATACAGTCGTGGTTACTGAAAGGTGAACAGTTACACAATATTCACAAAGTTTTGATTTTTTTTTAATGCAGCATGATTTAAACGGCAGTGCCGGAATGGTAAATCTTCAAATTCAGAGACAAAATGATCACACATGGAGGTAAGATAGAAACATAACAACAAACAAAAACCGTAATCTTTCATAACATCTGGTAACAAATCACATGAAATCAGCCATTTGGACCACCCACACTGCGTCTGGCTCCAGTTAAGATTGGGATTTGAACAGATTCACTGGGATCTTATATAATGTGGTTGAAGTCATTAGATAAAGTTAACAGAATTTTGCTGTGTCAGTTATTTTTTTCTATGTTTTTTTGGGTGTTGTCTTTTTTCACAGCTGTTCCTGTTGCAGCAATTCCAGAAAATTATGTAAGAAAAAAGAATCACGCACCAAATGAATTAAAAAAAAATAGCTTGTTGTTGCATACATGGGTCAAATAATTATTTATTTTAGGTTATAAATATTATGTTTTGTGGCTACAACTGTAAACTGATGCTAGCAAAAGGTTTTACTAACACAGCGTTTGAAAGAGCCTTATGTTTTAGACAGGATTCAATATAGAAAATCAGTTATTTTAAGGGCCATAAAGCTACAAATTGTGACTGAGCCATAACCATCTAAGAAGTGTCACTATACTGCATACATTCATAATTACATACAGATCAATTAATATATATATATATATATATATATATTCAGGACCATAAATATTTGGGCTCTGACACAATTCTAAACTTTTTGGCTCTATACACCACCACAATGGATTTGAAATGAAATGAACAAGATGTGCTTTAACTGCAGACTTTCAGCTTTAATTTGAGGGTATTTACATCCAAAACAGGTGAACGGTGTAGGAATTACAACAGTTTGTATATGTGCCTCCCACTTTTTAAGGGACCAAAAGTAATGGGACAGATTAACAATCATCCAACAAACTTTCACTTTTTAATACTTGGTTGCAAATCCATTGCAGTCAATTACAGCCTGAAGTCTGGAACGCATAGACATCACCAGACGCGGGGTTTCATCCCTGGTAATGCTCTGCCAGGCCTCTACTGCAACTTTCTTCAGTTTCTGCTTGTTCTTAGGGAATTTTCCCTTCAGTTTTGTCTTCAGAAAGTGAAATGCATGCTCAATTGGATTCAGGTCAGGTGCTTGACTAATGCCATTGCATAACATTCCACTTCTTTCCCTTAAAAAACTCTTTGGTTGCTTTCGCCGTATGCTTCGTGTCATTGTCCATCTGCACTGTGAAGCGCCGTGCAATGAGTTCTGAAGCATTTTGCTGAATATGAGCAGATAATATTGCCTGAAACACTTCAGAATTCATCCTGCTGCTTTTGTCAGCAGTCACATTATCAATTAATACAAGAGAACCAGTTCCATTGGCAGCCATACATGCCCACGCCATGACACTACCACCACCATGCTTCACTGATGAGGTGGTATGCTTTGGATCATGAGCAGTTCCTTTCCTTCTCCATACTCTTCTCTTCCCATCACTCTGGTACAAGTTGATCTTGATCTCATCTGTCCATAGGATGTTGTTCCAGAACTGTGAAGGCTTTTTTAGATGTTGTTTGGCAAACTCTAATCTGGCCTTCCTGTTTTTGAGGCTCACCAATGGTTTACATCTTGTGGTGAACCCTCTGTATTCATCTGGTGAAGTCTTCTCTTGACTGTTGACTTTGACACACATACACTTACCTCCTGGAGAGTGTTCTTGATCTGGCCAACTGTTGTGAATGGTGTTTTCTTCACCAGGGAAATGATTCTTTCGGTCATCTACCACAGTTGTTTTCCGTGGTCTTCCGGGTCTTTTGGTGCTTCCGAGCTCACCGGTGCATTCTTTCTTTTTAAGGATGTTCCAAACAGTTGATTTGGCCACACCTAATGTTTTTGCTATCTCTCTGATGGGTTTGTTTTGGCTTTTTCAGCCTAATGATGGCTTGCTTCACTGGTAGTGACAGCTCTTCGGATCTCATATTCAGAATTGACAGCAACAGATTTCAAATGCAAATAGCACACATGAAATGAACTCTGGACCTTTTATCTGCTCCTTGTAAATGGGATAATGAGGGAATAACACACACCTGGTCATGGAACAGCTGAGCAGCCAATTGTCCTATTACTTTTGGTCCCTTAAAAAGTGGGAGGCACATATACAAACTGTTGTATTTCCTACACCATTCACCTGATTTGGATGTAAATACCCTTCAATTAAAGCTGAAAGTCTGCAGTTAAAGCACATCTTGTTCGTTTCATTTCAAATCCATTGTGATGCTGTATAGAGCCAAAAAGATTAGAATTGTGTTGATGTCCCAATATTTATGGACCTGACTGTATATATATATATATATATATATATATATATATACACACAGTATCTCAAAAAAGTGAGTACACCCCTCACATTTTTTGTAAATAATTTATTATATCTTTTCATGTGACAACACTGAGGAAATTAAACTTTGCTACAATGTAAAATAGTGAGTGTACAGCTTGTATAACAGTATAAATTTGCTGTCCCCTCAAAATAACCCAACACACAGCCATTAATGTCTAAACCGCTGGCAACAAAAGTGAGTACACCCCTAAGAGAAAATGTCCACATTGGGCCCAATTAGCCATATTACCTCCCTGGTGTCATGTGACTAATTAGTGTTACAAGGTCTCAGGTGTGAATGGGGAGCAGGTGTGTTAACTCTCTCATACTGGTCACTGGAAGTTCAACATGGAACCTCATGGCAAAGAACTCTCTGAGGATCTGAAAAATAGAATTGTTGCTCTACATAAAGATGGCCTAGGCTATAAGAAGATTGCCAAGACCCTGAAACTGAGCTGGAGCATGGTGGCCAAGATCATACAGCGGTTTACCAGGACAGGTTCCACTCAGAACAGGCCTCGCCATGGTCGACCAAAAAAGTTGAGTGCACATGCTTAGCGTCATATCCAGAGGTTGTCTTTGGGAAATAGACGTATGAGTGCTGCTAGCATTGCTGTAGAGGTTGAAAGGGTGGGGGATCAGCCTGTCAGTGCTCAGACCATAAGCCGCACACTGCATCAAATTGATCTGCATGGCTGTCGTCCCAGAAGGAAGCCCCTTCTAAAGATGATGCACAAGAAAGCCCACAAACAGTTTGCTGAAGACAAGCAGACTAAGGACATGGATTACTGGAATCATGTCCTCCGGTCTGATGAGTCCAAGACAAACTTATTTGGTGCAGATGGTGTCAAGCGTGTATGGCGGCAACCAGGTGAGGAGTATAAAGACAAGTGTGTCTTGCCTACAGTCAGGCATGGTGGTGGGAGTGTCATGGTCTGGGGCTGCATGAGTGCTGCCGACACTGGGGAGCTACAGTTCATTGAGGGACCCATGAATTCCAACATGTACTGTGACATACTGAAGCAGAGCATGATCCCCTCCCTTCGGAGACCGTGCCGCAGGGCAGTATTACAACATGATAATGACCCCAAACACACCTCCAAGACGACCAGTGCCTTGCTAAAGAAGATGAGGGGAAAGGTGATGTACTGGCCGAGTATATCTCCAGACCCAAACCCTATTGAGCATCTGTGGGGCATCCTCAAACAGATGGTGGAGGAGCGCAAGGTCTCTAACATCCACCAGCTCTGTGAATCGTCATGGAGGAGTGGAAGAGGACTCCAGTGGCAACCTGTGAAGCTCTGGTGAACTCCGTGCCCAAGAGGGTTAAGGCAGTGCTGCAAAATAATGGTAGACACACAAAATATTGACACTTTGGGCTCAATTTGGACATTTTCACTTGGGGTGTACTCACTTTTGTTGCTAGCGGTTTACACGTTAATGGTTGTGTGTTGAGTTATTTTGAGGGGACAGCAAATTTACACTGTTATACAAGCTGAACAGTCACTACTTTACATTGTAGCAAAGTGTCATTTCTTCAGTGTTATCACATGAAAAGATATAATAAAATATTTACAAAAATGTGAGGGTGTACTCACTTTTGTGAGATACTGTATATAGATATATAAAGTGCCCAGTGCAAGAAACTTTAATCCAGTGCAATAAAATCAAGTGCAAAAAAATTGTTTTTATTAGATTTTTTTTCACGTGGTGCTTTAAAGGCCATACATCAATCAATCAAAATTGGGTTTGTAATACCACCAACTGGTCTCTGAAGGTGGGATCTAAAAGACTATAATTTGGCAATACACAAAAGAATTTGAAAGAATGGCAAGGGAGAGATGCAAGGATCTCAATATAACAGTCCAAATACAGTATATCATTGGAGGATTTGGCTTTTCCAGTATGTATGGCTTAGCCACTCTTCTTCTGCTGATGCCAGCAACAGAAAGTAGAGAGCCCTCCCTTTTAACTGGATACTAATGTCTTTATATCACCCTTTTCCTGCCCAGGCTCCACAGTCTTAATGAAATAAAACTTCACTTTCTAGCTATATTTTTTTTTGTAGGCTTCTATCTGCACAAACACCACATTCAAGGTGCAACATACACCATATCTAAAAATCTCTCCAATGTACCTTGAGACCATTTGTCCCAGCTGTCATGATAGAAGCATAGGGACAGCAATAGGGATTGCTGAACTTGCATAATAAAATGCTTGTAGCCCACACTGGAAGAACAAGTGCAAGACGATGGAAATATGGAGTAGAGGCCACATGTCAATGGATATACTCTATGGGTGTTTGTACGTTTGTAAGGAGAGTTGCAAGCAATGTTGCCATCAACTGCAATTTCTGATCATCTAACAAGTACCTTCAGTACTTATCTCCTCCAAGAATGTTCCTCAACTGGTTGGAAAATCCTATTGCGAAAAGGCCCAATTTTTTTCTTCTGCTATTGGGGAGAATCATAGTGGACCCAGAAGGTCAGCAAACT
This sequence comes from Lithobates clamitans, assembly GCA_037952925.1. NCBI lineage: Eukaryota > Metazoa > Chordata > Amphibia > Anura > Ranidae > Lithobates > Lithobates clamitans. The sequence goes on from JBBGZY010000515.1 coordinate 1,504,615, forward strand.
CATTCATGGATGGGAAGATAACTCTTTATAATTCATTTTTGGCAAGATCCTCCCAAATATCTTCCCATCTATGACTACCCTATTGCTTTTCTAAAAGGCATTGTGTACCTCTGAGTAATACTGTTTTCAAGATAATTATGTAGTGTCACTGGCAACAACCCTTTTTAACTATTTTGTCAAATATAATCCCTAGGGAAAATTTTGTCAGAATACTCACACCTTGACAAAATTATTTTCAGTAACCCCCTATATACATTAGGGTGACTCTTGAAAAGCCAGAAAAAGACAAATACCATACGATACAACTATTTTACAGATCACATGTAAGTAAACCAAGAGCTAAACAACAGTAACCAGTGCTGGAACAAGCTATACACAGAAAAATAAAAGGACAGAAATACAAGGAACTAACTTGGCTGAGCAGGACTTTGAACATTAAGTACAAAGCTAAACATAAAATATTCAGGCAAACTGGCAGACTGCTTAGGTGCCTAACAACTGGAGAAGCTAGGATTTTACCTGCTGTTACTGTTGCCACTGGAAAACCATAGGCTTCAACAAGTTTACAGTAATTGGAATTGTAATCTTGCTTTGTAAGATTTGCTTTATAATAAAATAACTTGCATATTCATAATTTCGTTTTTATAAGTGATCTTTAAAAATTATTATTTAGTCTTCTTTCACACAAAATGTTCCCAAGTTATCTCTAAAAGGCACGCCTCTACATTATGGCCAGGGCAGAAGTCTAAAATTTAGCTGCCATAAAATATTACAAATGCATATAAGGCGCTGCTGAAATCTATGGCTACACTATTTACATTTTTGTTTCAACCATCTATAATGGGTCTCATGGATAGTAATGGATAGTCAATGTATCAGCTACACGAACATACACAAGTAATTAATACTCATGGACAGTACTATTTTCTTCTTTCATATTGGAACATTGCAATTTCTGCCACTGACACCGAAGTGGGATTTTGTATGTTCATCCCAGGTTTGCATAGGTTGCCTCCCACAGTCAAAAAGCAAATTAGTGGCTTGTATGTAAAGACAACATTTGAGGCAGGTTTGACCCTGACAGTGACACTAACACTTCAGCACATTCACACTGTATTCAAAACTTAACCAAAAAAAAGGTTTCACTATAGATGTACAGCACTTTAAGTACAGTTGTGCTCATAAGTTTACATACCCTGGCAGAATTTATGATTTCTTGGCCATTTTTCAGAGAATATGACTGATAACACAAAAACTTTTCTTTCACTCATGGTTAGTGTTTAGCTAAAGCCATTTATTATCAACTGTGTTTACTCTTTTTAAATCATAATTACAACAGAAACTACCCAAATGACCCTGATCAAAAGTTTACATAACCCAGTTCTTAATTCCGTGTATTGCCCCCTTTAACATCAATGACAGCTTGAAGTCTTTTGTGGTATTTGTGGATGAGGCTCTTTATCTTCTCAGATGGTAAAGCTGCCCATTCTTCTTGGCAAAAAGCCTCCAGTTCCTGTAAATTCTTGGGCTATCTTGCATGAACTGCACATTTGAGATCTCCCCAGAGTGGCTCAATGATATTGAGGTCAGGAGACTGAGATGGCCACGCCAGAACCTTCACTTTATTCTGCTGTAGCCAACGACAGGTTGACTTGGTCTTGTGTTTTGGATCATTGTCATGTTGGAATGTCCAAGTACATCCCATGTGCAGCTTCCTGGCTGATGAATGCAAATGTTCCTCCAGTATTTTTTGATAACATACTGCATTCATCTTGCCATCAATTTTGACCAAATTTCCTGTGCCTTTGTAGCTCACACATCCTCAAAACTTCAGCGATCCACCTCTGTGTTTCACAGTAGGAATGGTGTACCTTTCATCATAGGCCTTGTTGACTCCTCTCCAAATGTAGCATTTATGGTAGTGGCCAAAAAGCTCAATTTTGGTCTCATCACTCCAAATGACTTTGTGGCAGAAGGTTTGAGGCTTGTCTCTGTGCTGTTTGGCGTATTGTAAGTGGGATACTTTGTGGCATTTGCGTAGTACCTCCTTATTGTGCATCTTGAAACAGCCATACCACATGTTTTTAGAGAGTCCTGTATTTCACCTGAAGTTATTTGTGGGTTTTTCTTTGCATCCCGAACAATTTTCCTGGCAGTTGTGGCTGAAATTTTAGTTGGTCTACCTGTCCCTGGTTTGGTTTAAACAGAACCCCTCATTTTCCACTTCTTGATTAGAGTTTGAACACTGCTGATTGGCATTCTGAATTCCTTGGATATCTTTTTATATTTTTATATTTCTTTTCTGTTTTATACAGTTCAACTACCTTTTCCCGCAGATCCTTTGACAATTCTTTTGCTTTCCCCATGAGTCAGAATCCAGAAACCTCAGTGCAGCACTGGATAAAAAATGCAAGGGTCTATCAGGAGTCCAAAAACTCACTGACCTTTTATACACACACACTAATTAAAAGCAAACAGATCACAGGTGAGGATGGTTACCTTTAATAGCCATTCAAACTCCTTTGTGTCAACTTGTGTGCATGTTCAGGCCACGTGATGTCAGAGGAAGGTGGGGTCGCCCGTTTAGGTCACTGAGTGGCCCCTCCCTCAGCTATATAACAGCTGTCACCGAGAAGCGTCACTCAACGGGAGCCTCCCATGGAAGCGGAGCTGCTGCGGCTTTTTTTTTTCTTTTGTCAGCTCGTTGGGCGCGTGAGATGGATTTACATCGTGGGACATTTTTATTTTGTTATCTTTTAATAAAGGACTTGTCCCAAAGTTTCTCATGTCTTTTTTACTATTTTTGACACTTTTTTTGTGAAATGGTAGGGGTACAATGTACCCGTTACCAATTCACATGGGGGGAGGCTGGGATCTGGGGGTCCCCTTGTTAAAGGGGGCTTCCAGATTCTGATAAGTCCCCCACCCACAGACCCCTCACAACTACAAGGCAAGGGTTGTGGGGATGAAGCCCTTGTCCCCATCAACATGGGGACAAGGTGCTTTGGGGGGTTACTCCAAAGCACCCTCCCCATGTTGAGGGCATGTGGCCTGGTACAGTTCAGGAGGGGGGACGCTCTCTCGTCCCCCCTCTTTTCCTGTGGCCTACCAGGTTGCGTGCTCTGATAAGGGTCTGATATGGACTTTGGGGGGACCCCTATGCCATTTTTTTTTATTTTGGTGCAGGGTTCCCCTTAAAATCCATACCAGAACTGAGGGGGCTAGTATGGATTTTGGGGGGGACCCTTACGCCATTTTTTTTATATTTGGCACAGGTTTCCGCTTAATTTCCATACCAGACCTGAAGGGCCTAGTATGGATTTTGGGGGGATCCCCACGCAATTTTTTTTTTAAATTTTTGGTTCAGGTTCCCCTTAATATTCATATCAGACCCAAAGGGCCTGGTAATGGACTGGGTGGGGAACCCATGTCGCTTTTTTCAATGAGTTTTATCCATATTGCGAGAACCGACAATTCATTACAGCTGCAACCAGTTTTAAATTACTTTTTTCCTTTAGAAAAATCATTTTGCTGTGGTACTGTTCTAAACAGGGGAAAACTGTGCCACTTTACAGGCATACTATAGACACCCCCCAGGCACGATATTTAAAGGAATATTTTTTTTTTTTTAATATTTTTTTTGGTTTTATATGATAAACAGTGTATAAGCAAATATACAAGAAAAATGAATGTACAGAAATCAAGTACAAAGTCAATATCATTGTGTGTACCGGAGAATATTTCATATTTATTGTTTCACTTTAAGCATTATTAAAATCAGTGCTCCCAAAAAAACTTCAGTTTTTAAAACTTTTTTTGCATTGATACATGTCCCCTGGGACAGGACCCAGGTCCCCAAATACTTTTTATGACAATAAGTTGCATCTAAAATGAGCACTTTTGATTTTTCATGTTCGTATCCCATAGACTTTAACAGTGTTGGCATGTTCGTCCAAATTTTTTGTCTGTTCGCAAGTTTTGGTGCGAACCGAACTCTGGGGGTGTTCGGCTCATCCTTAATTGTTTCTAATAAACAGAACTATTTAAAAGTACCTTTACAGAATGTATGTATATTAATTTGAATTAACATTCCCCATGTAATGGTTTACCATTCTGGATGTGTTTCAAGATAATTAACTGCCTACTAGCATACAGCTAATGCCCGGGCATGTATAAACATTTAAAAACAGTAGCGTAACTATCGCCTTAGCAGACTATGCCACAGATTTGTCTGGCTACACAAAATCCCTTTGAATCAAATGAATGTATGCAAAATGTATAAGTATTATTATTGTACAGGATTTACTGTATATTGCACCAACAGTTTGTGAAGCCCTTTACAAAATAAAGAGATAGTACAGTTACAATGCAATGCAAGACAAGAGGGTTACCTTATTATGTAATCAATTTCTCAACTTAGCTTTCCTGGCATTTACTTATTACATTTCATAGTACTATATTACTAGTGTTAAAAATGGTGTTAAAAAATGCAGGTAAAAGCACAGAAGATCAGGTTTTTAAATACTTGCTTTCCATAAACACTTGCAGTGTGCTCGGCATTGACACTCCAGAAACTGTCAAAGCCCTAGCATAGCCTCCCTTTCATCTTGTCACAGCCCTCTCCTCTTCAGGGAGTTTGTAATTACTCTCTGTGTTGGCCTAGATAAGTTAAGCTGACCAAACATTATTTATTTTCTTTCGTTTACCCCGCGGATTGAATGCAAAAAAAAAGACCTGATTCCCCCATCAACACATTCAATGTGCATGAGGGAATCACTGCCGCAGTGCTATTGTGTTCTAACAGCTGGGACACTTACCGACTGTCATACTACACTGATCAGTGCTGTCAGCTATAGCCTGCGGTACTAATCGTTCCAGAAAAACCCAACAGGCTGGTTGTACAGAAGTTTATCAGTAGATCGACTTCTGTACAAACAGCCTTGCCCATGCATTGAAATCAAAATTGGACCAGTCCCTGCTAAACTGGCCAAATTTCAATCCATGTATAGCCACCCTTAATCTGATGATCAGATCTTTTATGAAAGTATTTCTAAAGTTTAAGCAGACCTTCAGGCTCCTTCAGAAAAAAATAATAGTCAGCAGCTACAAATACTGTAGCTGCTGACTTTTAATATTAGGACACTTACCTGTCAACAAGTCCAATGGTGTCTTCACCCCGAGCTGACTTTTCAGCTCTCGGGTGCTCGGGTGCTGCCACTGCCATCTCAGCTAAGGGAAACTGGCAGAGAAGCATTGCGGCTTCAGAGCCGGTTTCCTACTGCGCGAAGCCCGCTGTGGGCTTAGCACGGCGGCAGGGGAAGGAAGAGGGGGGACCGAACTTCTGGCTGAGATTAGCCAAAAGTGGGAGCGGGTACCTGTCAACACCAGGTACTCGCTCCCCTGCGAAAGGTGCCAAATGTGGCAGCGGAGGGGAGGTGGAGGCAAACAAGCGGAGCTTCCCCTTTTGGGTGCAGCTCCACTTTAAAACATTTGTTTTGGTCTTGCATAGTGTAGATAAGGATTACAAACCCCTCAGGTTTTTGTTTCCCATTCAAAAAATGTACCTTCACTTCCTGTCCTGTAAGCATAACAGGGGGTAAGAGAGAAAATCTCTCCTAAGTAGGGTAATTGACTATTAGCCAGTTTATACCAGACTCTGATGGCAACCCTGATGTAAAGGGAACCCTGATATAAGTGGGGGACTTTTATGGGCTCAAGTTTAGTTTGAATTTCTTTTGAATCATACCAACTATGGACAATTTGCAAAGTATACGATGAGGCTCTCATACTGAAAAGTTCAGAGACCCTGGTCATACAGTTTAGGTCCACTTGAGCCAATTAACATTTTTAAAACTAAAACATTCTCGTTTTATAGGAAGTTTAACTGTTCAAGAAAAACAGTAGTTGGTAGACTATGTTAACAGCTGTTAACAATAATTTAACTAGCTCCGTTTAATCTTTTACGACTGTCAGCATTTATCTCATTCCAGCTTATTTTCCCAGGATAGGGCTGGAATGTTGCACAGAACCTTTTTTGTTTAGAGACACTCACACACCTCTTCAGGAAATGTGCTTTTCGTAAATCACATGTTTTCAAGAAGCTGGCTGTAGATTTCAGCTTTGGAATGGTTTAGATGGATTGTTCTCAGTTACCTTTAACTTTCCTTAAAAAGTAAATATAGATTGAAGCTTTTTTTTATAAAGTAGACTCATTTTGATTTTTTTAAAGCTTTTTTTCCACTAAAAATAACACAATGACGCAGTGTGGAAACTTTTCTGTCAAAATCTCTGTAGCCAAAGTGATAATGGGTACAAGCAAAGAAGTCAATTTCAATAACCTTTGCAAGTGAAAGAAAGCTCCTCCCCCCCCTCTAGAATGCTAGGCTTCATTGTTTCAGAACTGAAAGCTCAGTTCATGATCTGGATGTTAACTACAAAGTATGAATGAGTTATGCTAACACGTATCCAAGTTGTTCTCACCCAGACACAAAAGTAAAGGATTCTTACAAAGTTTTCAAAGGACAGATCAAAGTATTTCTCAGCCCAAGCTAAAGAGAATTCGTTAATGGTACCCAACCAAATAAAACAGTACGCCAGTGATAAAGAACTCTGTAGAAGTAAAAGGCTCATCTACAGGACAAATCCTTAGGTCACTATGCTGTCTTTATGGATTTAAATCATCTGTCAAAATTCCTTCACAGTCTGTGAAATATTGTAAATCTACAGGATGTGCAATATTAATGTTTGTCCTGTGAGTAACAAAAATAAAAGTTGTGAAATGTTCTTTACTTCCAAGAAGTAAGCTTTAGCCAGTACACACATGCTCATACTCATTTTTGCCTATGTATTAGTGACCTTGTGGTTGGAGTGACCTTCTGATTCAGAGAATCTTCCTTGCGTTTTTATTCAGTGGCTAATCACATGATATAGGCTATTATTGGATCATTATTTATCATACAAAATTTAAAAAAAAAGAAGATAAAAAAACACTGCTTCTATAGTAAACTTTAACAATTTCAGCCCCGGAAGGATTTACCCACTTCATGACCAGAGCACTTTTTGCGATTTGGCACTGCGTCGCTTTAACTGACAATTGTGCGGTCGTGCGACATTGTGTCCAAACAAAATTGACGTCCTTTTTTCCCCACAAATAGAGCTTTCTTTTGGGGGTATTTGATCACCTGTGTGGTTTTTATTTTTTGCGTTATAAACAAAAAAAGATAATAAATATCCCCCAAAAATATATTAAAAAAATATTTTTTCCTCAGTTTAGGACGCTATGTATTCTTCTACATATTTTTGGTAAAAAAATTGCATTAAGCCTATAATGATTGGTTTATAGCGTCTACAAATGATAGTTTTATGGCATTTTTATTAATCTTTTTTTTTTTTACTAGTAATGGCGGCGATCTGCGATTTTTATCATGACTGCGACATTATGGCGGACACATCAGACACTTTTGACACTATTTTGGAACCATTGTCATTTATACAGCGATCAATGCTATAAAAATGCACTGACTACTGTGTAAATGACACTGGCAGGGAATGTGTTAACCACTAGGGTGTGCTGAAGGGGTTTAAGTGTGTCTTAGGGAGTGATTCTAACTGTGGGGGGGTGGGTTTTGACTCACATGACAGCTATCACTGCTCCCGATGACAGGGAGCAGTGATTTCTGTCATGTCACTATGTAGAACAGGGAAATGCCTTGTTTACAAACGCATCTCCCCGTTCTACCTCTCCGTGACATGATCATGGGCACCTGGCGGATATCGAGTCCGCAGGTTTCATGAAAGCTAAAATACAGCTATGCCTTTACACGCTCGTGAACTTCAATGGCATCTTAGTCAGTAGGATTAAATATTGAGTTGGCCCACCCAGCTATATCACAAGGTATAGGAGTGTGTCTATGGGAATGTTTGACAATTCCTCCAGAAGCGCATTTGTGAGGTCAGGCACTGATGTGGACAAGAAGGCCTGGCTTGCAGTCTCCACTCAATTCATCCTAAAGGTGTTCTATTGGGTTGAGATCAGGACTCTGTGCAGGCCAGTCAAGTTCCTCCACCCCAAACTCGCTAATGTGTTTTTATGGATCTTATTTGTGCACTGGTGCGCAGTCATTTTGTAACAGGAAGGGGCCATCCCCAAACTGTTCCCACAAAGTAGGTAGCATGAAATTGTCCAAAATGTCTTGGTATGCTGATGCCTTAAGAGTCTCCTTCACTGGAACTAAAGGGCCAAGCACAACCCCTGAAAAATAACCCTACACCATAATCCCCCCTTCACCAAATGATTTTGACCGGTGCACAAAGCAAGGTCCATAAAGGCATAGATGAGCGAGTTTGGGGTAGAGGAACTTGACTGGCCTGCACAGAGTCCTGACCTCAACCCGACAGAACACCTTTAGGATGAATTAGAGCAGAGACTGCAAGCCAGGCTTTAGCAGAATGTATTTTGGGGTGTTATTTGTGGTATACACATGCCATGTGAGAGAATTAACCTATTACAATGACAATTTTGTGGAAAAAATAAATATTCATTTTGCAAAGAATTGTGGGAAATATTGACAACATCGAAACCCTCACCATGCATCTTACTAAATACCTTGGAATGTCTACTTTCAAAAAAGGGGTCATTTGGGGGGTATTTGTACTTTCCTGACTTGTTAGGGTCGCAAGAAATGAGATAGGCCATCAGTACATCAGGTGTGATCAATTTTTTATGATTTGCACCATAGCTTGTGGACTCTCTAACTTTCACAAAGACCAAATAATATCCACTAATTTGGGTCATTTTTACCAAAGATATGTAGCATTATAAATTGTGGCCAAAATTTATGAAGAAAAACGAATAATTTGCAGACTGTGTCAAGTTTTGCGACACAGTTGGAGACTGCAGACATAACTGCAGCCACTTATAGAGATAACAACCCTTTTATAAGTTATTGCTTTCACATTTGATGCTTCCTAAAGCCCCATATCTTGTTCCATAGTATACCCTAGCCTTTCTCAACCATTTTATGCTTGAGAAGCCCTGAATAAAATATTCAGGCCTCAGGAAACCCGTGAAAACATTTTCTGCTCTACAGTTCACAGGACATTGGTGAATTGTAGATGTAATAATAAAGTAGAGTATAGTTAATAAAATTTACACTAACACAAACAGCTTATTGGAGCTTAGTGCAAACACTAACAGTGCAATAATACTCAGCAATAAGGTGTTTATGTCAATGTTAAAGTTAAAGGTTAGCAGAAATTCTGGCTCAGATCGCAGCGGCAATCTGAGACGAAAGTGGGAGCAGATACCTGCTCCCCCTCCCCCCCAAAAAGTGCCAAATGTGCCAGTGGAGGGGAGGGGGAGGGGGGTGGAAACAAGCAGAACTTACCCTTTTGGGTGGAGCTCCGCTTTAAGTTATGCACCCTTTTGTTTACCTGTACATCCCAACTCCGCTCTTGCTTTTTCTCTCTCTTATTCATTTTATTTCTACTTACGGTAATCCTTCATTTTTTTTTATCCCAAATACTTTACAAATGTTATTCTTCTGCTACTTTTACTCTCACCACTACCAGCCCTACTGTGGTGACAGCTGAGATTGTTCTCAGAACAGGAGAGAACTACTGTCTGTAAGATTCCTCTTGCCCCTATCCTGTTCTTTATCCTCTTATCACTGTTTTCTCCCTTTCCTACTGTAGCCCTACCGAACAGTGGATAGGCAACTAATCACACGGGCAACAGTCCATTCACTCTGGCTCCATTAAACAGTCTGGGGGATATCTTTTTTAAGATTTATTGCTTGTAGAACTTGTAACAGGAGAGATGGCGGGGTGATATGGGATACTCCAACTACTGGCAACATCAATGAGAGGACAATCTAAACCCTCTAAGCTGGGGACCATGAGGCAAGGCCCTTTGGCACCTTTTTGGCACAATTTCACAGCTGTAGGTAACCAGTGCAACTTTAGGAATACTGCACAGTACTGGAAAACACTCTTTACAAAGCTCACAGTCCATAATCTTGCTGATGACAAGGGAATGTCCAGTATCTGGGAACCTATGAGAGCTGTTTCAGAGAAAGCTACTGCTGGCACCCCAACATTAGAACAGCACACATGCACTAAGAACCTGAGCTCATTTCTCTCCAGGACGGCTGAACTCCCCTTTTTCCTCCAGACATCTCCATGTCTCAGGACAACTGCTCAGTTCCTAGCTTTCACCAGACACTCTTCAATGAGTCCTCCAGACCAGATTCTTAAGTGAGACTGCTTAGTTAACTCCAGAGAACAGGCAGAGCCCCTAAAGCTAAAAACTTCTCCAGCAGAACTAGAATAAGGACTGCTACAGATCCAGGACTATTTATGTTCTCCCCAGCCACCCACTGGACACACCTCCCCAGGGATTCTCTGAAGCACACTAAATATTTTAGCTGCCCATTTGCCTTTCTCAGTCCTCTCTGTTCTGGAAGCCTCTAGAATTCAGGGAGGGAACAATCAAAACTGCATTGTGAAACTGTAGCCTGTGAAATCTGGAACAGCCCAAAGTAATCAATAGCTGCTCCAACCGTTGCAGAGGAGCCAAAAATAACTACATTTACTTATCATCATAGCAACCTACCTAGGAGGGCGCTGCAATTCTGTGCTGGCATCCTGAGATTGCTCTCACCTGCAGGACAAACTCCCATAAGCACAACTTCTCATCCTTCTTTCAGCTCCCTCTCCTTTCTCACAGCTGAGAGATCCCACTCGCCTGCATTGTTGACAGTACATGTTTGCTCCTCCCCAATCCTGTTTCCTCTCCTTTCTCATAGCTGAGAGATCCCACGGACCATCATTGTTGACAATAAGAGCTTTCTCCATATAATGAATACCTGTTAACACAGTCTGACCCTCCACCCTCACCCCCTCCCCATCTCTCCTTTAAACACACGCTGTCTCTGACACAATGCAGAAATGATATGAAAGTCACTATTGGAGGTGACTCAGCCCCTGTGGAGCTCTCATGGAACTCTAGTGTTCCACAGAATCCTGGTTGAGAAACCCTGGTCTACCCTGTTCTTAGCCCTTGCCCAGCCTCCACACCAGCAACGCAACCCCACTGCTGCTCACTCCAGCAGCACTGAAGGAAACAAGGACAATCAATTGATAGACCTGGCCAAATGCTAGCCAGTCTTGAAGGAACAGAGTGGAGCAGTTAAGCATAGGAAACACTTATGGGGCCTGCCTGTATCATATTTGTTAACTAGTAGGGCAGTGTAAAGCTTACAAGCACTTCTGGCTGTAGTATGTGACTGAGGCTTACAGGCAGAAGCTGGACAGTTTAGTGCAACACAGAGCGACTGCATACCTACAGCCTTTTGGGAGGGGGCAGAGACACAAATCACTGTGGGAAATGCTTACCACTTGAATTTGAACATTGAGCAAAGCAGATTGAATTTGGAAAATGTGCCCTGTACATGACCCATACTGACAGTGTTTTGTTCTGGGTGTTGACTGGACCTGTTTCCACATTTAAAAAGAGAAGAAAAACATACTCTGTTAGCTGTCCATAGCACATCAGTTATTTTGAAAGGTTACCTGAGGAGAGGTGGACTCGCACACAGAGTTCATGCATGTCCACTGGACAGGCAATGTAGACTGACATTTACAATTCTTCATCCCTTTAAGAAAATTAGTATAAGAACTGGAACAAATATATTACAGATACAACCAGGGGCGGACTGATAACTCATGGGGCCCCCGGGCAATAGGAGATTATGGGGCCCCCAGGCAATCAGAGATTATGGGGCCACACAGTATACACACACACAGTATACAATCACACAGTATACACATACAGATGTAAAAAAAACACAGCTTTATACATACTATCCCTGGTTTTACTGAGGCTGGCAACCCTGATGGGGCCCCCTAGTGGCCCAGGGCCCTCGGGCAGTGCCCGAGTGGCTCAATGGTCAGTCCGCCCCTGGATACAAGCACACTCGTGTCTAGTTTGCTATTGATAGGAACGCAGCCCATCTGAGCCGTACTTGCAATTTGGTAGCATATCGGTTTATTATGAAGAGCTTACAAGTGCTCTCAAGTGTTTAGCATTACCTGACTTCAGCCATCACTTGTAACTATCTTCTGTGCTGGAAAAATCTCTGTCATTGCTTAGCAATCACTTTCTGTTCCCTATAGACAAATTACTACTCTTTGTTCATGTGCTGCACCCAAAGTTTGGGAGATTCAGGGAGGAAAGATGGAAGGTGCCATGATCTGAGGACTGGAACCCTCAGGACAATAAAACTTGGGTCTAGGTGCAGGAGCAGTGTGACTGCACGCAAATGGGAGGGGGGGGTGTCAGAGCCGCAGGATATAAGGAGCTGCCTGGTCTTCAACCAGAGCCACTGGAGGTGTGGATGTTGAGCTGCAAGTCAGCCCCCGTGTTGAGGCTCTCTAAGGCCGGCCATACACGGTTCCTGCTGAACCAGCCAAGATTTGAACCGCTAATGGGCAGGTTGAATGTACCAAGTTGATTGATCGATCAGCTTGGGTGTAACCATCCTGCCGTATTGTCTTGCGATTATCGTTAGCAGCTGCTAGCCGCTGGGAGAAGACAATTGCTGATTCCCCGTCATCACTGTCTGTGTTGATGGAGGAATCATACAAATTTCTTTCCTGCAACCTGTAGTTGCAGGAAAGAAATTTGTGCTGTGTATGGCCAGCCCTACATACCTGTGCAGGCACAGTGCCAACAGATAGCACACAGGATTGGCTCAGGGTACACAAAGGACCTAAGGAAAGATTACGGCAGATAGCAAGGAGAATAACTGGGGGAGCACACAGGGAACAAGAGTGAGACACAGGAGAGCAGGGAAAGCAGGGCAATAGCGCAGAGAGAGATGAACACAGCAAGCAGGAATGGGGGGGGGGCAAAGCAAAACAAAAAGGAAACAATGCTGTGGAGAGCACCCACAGCAACAGAAAACGAAGGCATATACGGACAGAAACCAAAGGAAATACAAGAGCGCAAAACCGAACAAACACACAGAATGCAAGAGTACTGAAGGAACAGCAAACGCCAGATGAACAGGGAGGTTCAGCTTAAGCATGGAGACACATTGCTTGAACACTAACTCACAGGTGCAAAGGCTTAATAATACCTAGGTTCAGGACAGATTGGCAGGAACCTGAGCAGATCAGACAGATCAATGTACACAGAACCGTGACAGAGGGTAGAGTAAGTGAGCAATGAAAGGAACATGGGCAGATGTGCTAGCACACTTCTGTCAACTAAGGATGTACTCACATTAGGTGTTTTAATTGTGTCCAGGCATGGTTGACCCCATTAGTCCAATTTGTTTGTGTAGTGTGAGACTGGGCACAGTTAAGAATACCATGTCTAGGACCATCTACAAGAGATGGTCTGGGGCATGATTCACTTGGAGTGCAGTATGGTTAACATCAGTGCGAGTGCAAACTATCTAAGCACAGAACTCTTCTTAGATCACTGTGGTCAGCCTGCTAGAGGTAATGACGTAAGCATAACGTAAGCATAACCAGGAACTTCACTTCCTTTCAAGCATAAGCAGGGGAGTAGGGACAATCATATTCTGGCACGGTTCTGATCACCTGCACCAAGTGTGAAGACACTATAATGCCGCGTACACACGAACGGACTTTACGGCAGACTTTGCCCAGCGGACTGGATTTCGTCGGACAATTCGATCGTGTGTGGGCTCCAGCGGACTTTGTTTGCTCAAAAGTTGGACGGACTTAGATTTGAAACATGTTTTCAATTAATCCGTCGAAATCGAGTCAGGTCGAAAAGTCTGCCGTCTGTATGCTAGTTCGACGGACAAAAAGCCACGCTAGGGCAGCTATTGGCTACTGGCTATGAACTTCCCTGTTTTAGTCCCGTCGTACATCATCACGTATGAATTTGACAGACTTTGGTGGATTGTGTGTAGGCAAGTCCGTTCATTCAGAAAGTCCGTCGTAAAGTACGTTGAAAAGTCCGCCGGGCAAAGTCTGCCGTAAAGTCCGCTCGTGTGTACGCGCCATAAGGAGTCCTCGTGAATCCTTTCATTTGTGTAAAGTAACACTGAACTCTGGTCCCCAAAAAATTATATTCATGTACTGTATGCATTTTTAACTCAAAAAGTACCTTCCATTGCTCTCAGCCTCCTCCCAATCTCCAAATTCCTTTTTTTTTTTTCTACTGTAGACCAGCTTCCTGTTAGATGGTGACTACATTCTCCATGGTCACACAGTATGAGGAAATAACATAGCCATCCTCTCTTGTTTGCTTCCGAAATGCACTAGCTATCTATATCTATGGGATGTGTATTGTGCATAGAGCAGTGCACATGTCCACAACTAACATGCACTGCTCATTCCATACAAATGGTAATGGAGGGGAAATGGAGAGGTTCAGAAGCCCAAAGAAGATGTTATCAGGAAGCAGAAAAACACAGTAAGAAAAACTGCCCTCTTCACTAATATTCTTTTATTAATAAGGTACAGTCCTCGTCTCATGTGCAACGGAACACAGGTGTATTATGTCCCACACCCAGCACCTGGCAGATCTGCACCCCAATACATAAGGTCTAAACACTGGTACCGAAAAGGATGTTATTGCAATACAGTCTACAAATGCAGAGGAAGTAGGTGCAACTTTGGTGGCATACATATCCTCTCTTTTACCTTGACACATCTTTTAATATGCTATCTTGTAACATGTTCTTTCTTGTTGTAGCATGGCACAATTGGATACATCCTTTCCTTGCAGCATTGAATACAGTGACCTCTGCTGGGTCATCTGTTTTACAGAGAGCTGCCTTCACTACATGCCTAAGGCTCTGTTCACACGTGTCCAACCGCAGATTTAGCACAATTTTTAAAAGGAGTCCAGTGCAGTTTTGTTCACCTGTTCAGATGCGATACAGGTGCGAATTTTTACTTAAAATCACCCCTAAACTGAAATGAAAAACACACAGGACTCTTTAAAATGCACCACTGCCGGCCCACAGATATGTGAACATAGAGAAGGCTGCCATAGAGAAGGCTGCCAGTTCACATGTCATGCGAATTGGATGCAATTCAAAACGCATCTAATTTGCATATCTGTGAACCCAGCCTACAAGGTTAAGATCAAACAGTGAGAGCACCAACTAAGTTTAATAGATCCAGTTGATTTTTATTTACCAAAGAAAGAATCTCTGGAGTAACCAGTGTGTTTTGGGAGCTTGCCAGTCTCTCTGCATCAGGGCTTATTGTAGCTGCAGAATAAAAGTCTTATGCCATGTACACACAATCGCACTTTCCGACAACAAAACTGTGGATTTTTGTTCGAAGGTTGTTGGCTCAAACTTGTCTTGCATACACAAGGCCACGCAAATGTTGGCCAACAATTACAAACGTAGTGACGTACAAGACATATGGCAAGCCGATAAAAAGGAAGTTTAATAGTGATGCGTGATTCTGAGCATGTGTGTTTGTACTTTGGACTTTTGTTTGACGGACTTGTGTACACACGATCGGAAAATCCGACAACAAACATTTGTTGGCAGAAAATTTGAGAGCATGCCAGCCAACATTTGCTGGCGGAAAGTCTGACAACAAATGATCAATGGAGCATACACACGGCCAGACTTTCCACCAAGAAGCTCACATCCAACATTTATTGTCGGAAAATCCGATCGTGTGTACGGGGCATAAGTATCGCACTGGACCAGGATTAAATGGTTGATAATATCTAATGACATATGTATAAAGCTCATTCAGATCCCCAGTCAGAAACAAAATTAACTGGACCTATAAAACTTAGTTGGCGCTTCTACTTTTTGACCGTCTTTTTCTGCATCTTCCTTGTAGCATGGGAAGCGATCTTTTGTGTAGCATCTGATAACAGGTCCCCTCTCACAGTATAGCATCTGTTGGAAATTCTGTATATAGCCTTACAGAACAAACAGTGGACAGTCCACACCAGCTTTGCTGCTTAACTGCAGACAGGAAACAGGAACTTTAAAATAGAGAAAAGACATAGAGTTTAACCATAGATGCAGCTAAAAACTTATAAACACTGCCATCTCTTGGCTGAAGAATATATCTGTATTGAACACTGATATTGATGAAGTTGTAGTACAAAAATACAGAAACACTGTATTCCAACAGCATCTCTGAAAACATGGCTTCTGTATTTAAATTTTGCTTAGTATCATGTTACCCATGTGTGATCCTTCTCATAAAAGGCACCTTTGGTAGGGTTGAATTAATTCTGTCATATGCATTTCTTGTATACTGTATGTATCAGCATAACTGCTTACAGTATTGAAAATTTAATAGTAACACCAATGTAATCAATACCAGTTGTTGATAGCTTTTAATAGTAAGAAAAAAAAAACATAAAAAACAAACATGTGCATTGTAAACCACTAAAGTGAACTTTTAACTGCTTTAAGTTGGCCAATCAGTCAATTATCGTAATCATTCTGGAAGTCACGTTTTGTCAAGTAAGCAGAAACAAGTTCCAAATTTCCACTAACGGAATGAATTGTGTGTATTCAATACAGTTCTCTAGAAGAAAAGGGAATTCTTTCCAGCTTAGAGAAACTTGTCAACACAACATAACAGCGCAAAGTCTCTCCTCACCAGGTCGGTACAGAAGCTGTGCTGCAAAAAGGAAAATACATGTTTTGTATTTCTCTTCATTATTTGGATTTGGATTTGATAGTTATTTGAAACTGCCAAAGTATACTTTCATTCAGTATCATAGGTGTGCGCAGCCTATTGTATTAGGGTGTGCACCTCAAAGCTCCAACACATATGCCTTTGTGACATATTAACCGGCCTCTTCCCCACTCGTCATCCTAAAACAATGGGGGAGCAGGTGAGCACACAGGGGGACCTGGGCAGCAGAAAGAAAAGGAACTGGGACAAGAGGGGTGGCATACATTGGTACCAATCCCCTGTATTTTCCTCCCATGGCAGCTGAATATCGGCTGGGGAAGAGGAGGAGAAGCCTACTTTCAGCTGCTGCAAAAGAAAATACAGATCGGCCCTTAATCTCCACTCCAGCCGCCTATCCTGTCCAGGTTCTGGGGGTCGGCAGGTAAGGATCGCGGCTTACCTGTCACCTGCCCACAATTGATGGGTTGCCAACTCCAGGATTAGGGTGTGCCCAGGCACACCTGGCACACCCCTTGCGCACGCCTATGTTCAGTATTGAATTCTTAGAGCATGTTTTTGTTAAGGAACACATTGTTTTCATGTTATAGTGAAAGAAATATTGGTAAAAGCATGGTAGCTTAGTGGTCAGTACTGCTTCATTCAAGCACTGCCGCCCACAATTTGAAACTCAATTGGACTTTCCGTTTATATTGGCCAAAAAATTTCAGGTATATCAAAACAAAAGCTGTGTAAAGTATTAGATTATTCTCCTAAAAATTACCCAACAAGAGCCTGATTAGAAAAGATTGTGTCCTTCCAGCAGATATAAAGCTGGACCCCTGCTTTCTGTGTCAGGTAAGCAGTGGTCTCTTTGCAGAGATCTGACACGCCCCCTTCTGAGTCACAGCCAAAGCTCTCCAATCTATAGGTCTGACTGAGTAGGGGGGCGTGTCAGACCTCTGTATTAAGACCCCTTTCACACTGGGGCGTTTTTCAGGCGTTTTTCAGGCGCTTCAGCATTAAAAAAAGCGCCTGTAAAGCGCCTGAAAGAAGCCTCATCTGCAATCCCAATGTGAAAGCTCGAGTGCTTTCACACCGAGACCCCTTTTACACTGGGGCGTTTTTCAGGCGCTTTAGCACAAAAAAAGCAATGTGCTTTCACACTGGGGCGCTGCGCTGGCAGGGCGTCAAAAAAAAGTCCTGCAAGCAGCTTCTTTGCAGCGCTTTCATGTTTTTGCCACCGGGCTGGGTGCGCCGTTGGCCCGAGCCCTTTCAAACTGCCAGCGCCCAAAAAACGCCTGAAAAACGCCCCAGTGTGAAAAGGGTCTTAAGCGGCCCTTTACCAGCGTTTATCGGGCGCTGGCAGTGTGAAAGGGCTCAGGCTTTCACATTGGGATTGCAGATGAGGCTTCTTTCAGGCGCTTTACAGGCGCTTTTTTTAACGCTAAAGCGCCTGAAAAACGCCTGAAAAACGCCCCAGTATGAAAGGGGTCTAAGACCACTGTACCACTCATCAGCTGCTAGCAGGAGACAGGCTTTCCTACTTGGGTTGAAGCAGCCTTAAAAAAAAGACTTAGGCAGGCCATAAATGGTACAAATTTCTTTCCTGCAATCCCTCCTACCGAGACATTATCTTCTACCAGCAGGGGGCGGGAGCGGGCGAGGGAAGCTGTCCCTGCCGGGAGAAGACTGTGATTATCGCAAGCGAATCCCGCAGGCTGGTTGTACCCAAGTTGATCGATCGATCAACTTGGTACATTTAGCCTGCCCATTAATGGTTCGAATTTCAGCCGCTTCCTGCTGAACCGGCTGAGATTTAAACTGCGTATGGCCAGCCTTAACACACCCTTTGTTTTGATGCACTTGGAAACTGAAGATACAATTGAGCTTCCCTTGCGGGTTTCTTTCTATTTAGTGCAGAAATGTTAATCGGTATGTTCAATAAACTGTGTTTAACCCAATGTTATTAATCTTAAACTGTGTTTCCACTTTGCAGCTAAATTGCCATAACACTTACTTTACATATTTTACATGTTCCCATTCACATAGCATATAGTAAACATATTTTAAAATTGTTGCTTATGCTTAAATTTGTACTTGTTTTAACTAGCTACCCAACTGCCCCTATGCAATGTTAAGAAGGGGGATGTGGAGTTAATGTGTACCATAATTAGGCCTGTCTGCACTGTGCTGGCAGTTCTCATTATCAGTTGTAAGCTAGATTTCAACACTGTTCTAACAAAGGATTAATGATCTTGAGGCTTGAATCCTGCATTAATATAAATGAGAGGAAGCATAACCAGTCCATACTTCGTCCCTCTGGAACTGTTCAGAATAGCTTCCAGTCCTGTGTATAATCATGTTTCAAAGAAACAACTAGAAAGGTGAAAAATGGTCCTATATCTGGCAGGGTACTAAATCCTCCTTTCCTAATATTGCTGCCTTGGAGACAAACTACAAAGTACTTACCAGGTGGCATCTGGTCCCTGCCAGGATTGCCAAATTCCTCCTGCCATACTTACCTAATTGTTTTCCAGAATGCAATGAGCCAGGCACACACCTCCACATTTGGTGGGAATGCCCCATATTGCGCTCCTTCTGATCAGAGGTTTTTGCGATCCTTTCACCATACCCTTACTGTCGGACCCAACTTTAGCTCTCCTGAACATCAAACCCGTGGCTTTGACCCACCGCCAATTCAAGCTGCTTCTCAGGCCTATAAATCTCCATCCCTATACATACTCGCTACAAAACACAGAGTGACCCAGGCACTGAGTCACGCTAAACTAGAAGCTCTCCTATTGGACAAAGTGCATAAATTTGAAAAGCCCTGGAGACTCTGGGCTACCCATTACCTACCCCCTGGATTCGATGATACCCTACTGCTCCCCTTATTCTCTATGCATAGACTCTCTGTTCTAACCCTGACTTGATTATTGATGCCCATGCCTCCCCTAGGGGACCTGCCGATCCTTCTCCTCCCCCTCTTTTTTGCCCCTTTACCTTGTTCTACTTTCCTCCTCTCCACTTTTGTCCTTCAGATGTCTTTTTCCCCTCTTTCTTTACTGCTCCCCCACACCCCTTCAGCCTCTATCCCTTCCTTGTTTTGCCCCCCTGCAGCCCTTCCTGTCTAGCTCTGGTCTCTAGGTAGGCCTTCCCCTGAGTACGCTACTGCTCACCCAGAGTACAGTTTCCCAGGACTCTTGTACTTTTTGGCACTCCCCTTCGGTGGTGAGCCAAACTGCTGGGCACCTGTTGGGATGCCCGTACATGCTCATACTATCATGACACCCCTCCTAGGATTTTCCCTCTCCCTATCATCAAGCTATATGTGTTTGAATTGTTATCCTACTTTTATGTGCCTTTGTTGAGGATTGTCCTCCCATGCTAAATATTACATGTTACATGATCCTGCATGGTCATTTTTATGCTCCATTCTTGATGTACCTATCTTGTTGAAAACTTGTACTAGCCACACTTATACCTGTATACATGCTGTGTGCATGGGAGTATATATTAAACATACAGTGGGGGTTTCTGCAAAAGTGGAAATGCACTTTAAGGAACATCTGACTGTATGCATCTATGGGCCAAAGAATGACATGACCATGTTTTCTAACATGCACAATCACTATTTTCCTCCAACAGCAGCCATCTGGGTGGGAAAAGGACTTCAGAATCAGGTGACTCAGGCCTATTGTTATATTTAGCCAAAAATTTGGAAGATCTGGCCAGTCGGACTGCTCAAATGAATGTGTATTTTAATTTGGCAGACAATGCAAAGATTGGGTGTTTTTATGTATATGTTAAAGTAAACCTGTAGTCCTTTTCGCACTTCTAAAAGCAAATATCTTTCCTAAAAGCAGATGCCACGAGATGCCTTCAATACCTTTATTTACCAGCAAAGCTATTTCCGTGCCCCTCTGTGATTTTGTTTTACTTTATTATTGAGGCATACATTTCCCTGATTTCATAGGTAAAGAGGAAGTAAACTTCCATGGATTGTGTGTACCTATAGGTAAGCCTATAATAAGGCTTACCTATAGGTACTGTAAATATCTCCTAAACATGCACCGTTTAGGAGATATTTACTGTATATGCCGCCGATGACATAATTGGTGCATGCGCTGTGAAGGAACACCCACCCGTGCCATTTCTTCAGAGCCCTGTGCCGTGACCGGCAGATCCCACGCAAGTGATTCAGTCAGTGACACAGCGAGAGTCCATGGACCCGGAAGGAAGACGGGCGAAGATAGATGCGGTCTCCAGCGGTGACAATGAGGGCTTCATTTGCAGATAAGTTTTACATAATGTGCTAGTATGCGATGCATACTAGCACATTATGCCTTTACTTTGCAGGTCAGAAAACAGAAAAGAAAAAGAGGCAGCGTTTACTTCCTCTTTAAGCTTGGAGGTGGACGACAGGAGCGCACAGCTTGTCCAGGTGGAGTCAATTGATACGCAGAATCTCAGAAGCTCCTATGAAATGTATTTCTGTACATGAATTTTACAAGGCTCTTCAATCTGACTGGTGAGAAGAAATTATTCAACGGCAATACTGGCTATATTTGCCTAGGAATTTAGAAAGCAGTAGCTCATTTGTATTTCAGCAGGAACCAAGAGGTTAACTGTGTTACCTAGGGAGTGATTCTAACTGTGGGGGGATGGGACTGCCTGGGTGAGGAGAGCAATCTGTTGTTCATACTTAGTATGAACAACAGACTGCTCTCCTCACCCCTGACAGCACGGAGATCTGTCTGTTTACATTGGCAGATCTCCATTCTGTCTTTGTGTGGAGTGATCACGTGTGCCCGGCGGTCATCGCAACCACCAGGCACGCGCATCGCCTCCGTAGTCACACCGCGAGCCCTAGTGTTAAAAGGCAAGCCGACGTATAGCTACGATGGTTCACCCAGGGGAGACAACCTGCTGCAGTATAACTGCGGCGGCTGGTCAGGAAGGGGTTAAAATTGCGCAAACTTGTGAAATGGTGCCAAACTGCAGTACTTAAAAATCTCCATAGGCGTTGCTTTAAAAAATTTTACAGGTTACATGTTTAGAGTTACAGAGGAGGTCTAGTGCTAGAATTTTTGCTCTCGCTCTAATGTTAATGGCGTATGTAACCTGTGCGTATCTGGCTCTGATACTAGCCAGTGCCTCACCAGCCACTGACCTCACTGCATGTCCCTGATTGGGCCCGACCAGCCGAGCCTGAGAATCAGGTGACGGATCAGGTCCTTACCCTGTGTAGGCTCTGATACAGACCAACACACAGCTTGCACAGGGATTAGGCGTACTACTTTTGCAGATGAACTGGGCATCGGGGTAGTGGGAAGTGGGTAATTATCAGTGATTTGGGATGCCCTACTGTATTAGGTTAAACTGTCCCTTTCCCTGATTGGGAAAAGTAACAGATTTTTTTTAAGTGAAGACAGGGTATATTCATACTTTGAACTTTTATATACTTTTTTGTGTGTGTAGTTTATATTAGTCATAGGACAAATGAATAAAAATATGTACCCGTTTCCTATTAGTCTTCTGTTAAAAAAAGGGCTAAAATGTAGTTTACATGCATATCAGTGCATTTTCATTCATTCATACGAGGAAACAATGTACACATCCCAAAATGCAGTAGAAAGAATCATTTAAAAAAGTACTCCATATAAACCTCAACTTTGATGGAAATTGAACTTGGGCTGTAGATTTCCTACATTGAGACAGTGCAGTTTACTACAGAATCTTGCATGAGGTGCATCTCAATTTGATGGAGAGGAGACCTCTAGATTCCTTTCCCAATAATAATATTTACAGCTAGTCTAGAGCTGCCGTAAAAGCATTATTTAAGTGGGAAGGTGTTTGAACACCTAAGCACACACGTTGGCTGAAACATGTTTGGACTGTAATGCCAGCTGATTAGACTCAGAACAAGTGTGACTAAACTAGAAAGCAGCAGTTACTAGCTGATTGGCAAAAAAATTACGGTAATTGAAAATCTGAAATACACACACACACATGCAAATATTAAAATATACCAGTTTAGAGAATCAAAATATATTGAAGTAAAGGCAAATTCTACCTACAATTATTTCCAAATTAAGTAGGTAGTAATGTGTCACTCTCTTGCAATCCACAATTAAATTGGACCTTCACTCCTAGGAACTACTTTTCCTCCTTGCATTCCTTCCCCCTCTATAATGTCAAAAGACTGTTTTTTTTTTTGTTTAGATTTTTTATATTTGTTTTTTCTATGGCCCTGCCCCTGTTGCCATCCTGACCTAGACGAAAATGACATGTCAGGCTCCTGGAATATCCCCATCATACATCCCAAGAAACTGCGGGAGACGGGACTCACAGTGGCCAGCATGCATCATCGGAGGGCCAGTTGCTTGAACACAGAACAGGCAGATGGGTTTCCAGTGACATCAGAGAGGCAGATGGCAGCACAGGACCCAAACTGTTGCACTTGGGCAACAGATCGTTATGGATCAATGCAGGATTTGCTGGGCAGGTGAGTATGGGATTCAAGGACAACCTGAATAACAGTAAAAGGGGGAACAAATAGTTCAGGGGGAGTGAAGTTCTTCTTTAATACAATTATGGTGATTTGTGGAATCCTTGAGAGAATGTTAGGTTTTGGCTAATAATATTTTTTTTCTTTTTACTTTAGTTAGAATAGGGAGGGGTTAAAGCTTCCCCATTCTCATTGGGAAATTTTACATCACTTCCTGTCCATGGCTTACAATAGAAAGGGAGAGGAAATCCATACAAAGAGAAGGGAATCCCCACTTAGTTGTCACCGGAAAAGGTGCCCCATTGGAAGATGTACCTTTTACAGTATTCCTGATCTGGTGGCAACTGTAAAATCTTGGGTTTCCCAGCACTTTCTGCCTTGGTGACTACGGTCACCAGGATAAACAAAATTAAAAACTTGCAGGAATTCTATTACTTTCTTAAAATTGAAGACAAAAGGTTTTGGCAATACGCACAAGAAAACAGTTTGCGTTTATGTACTAGCAGCTGTGGAGTTTCTGGGTGAGGTTTACCTTTTAGAAACGAACCCTACACTTTTTAGGGAGCTCTAAAGTGTTTTGGATTAACATTAATGGGTACTTTACGTAGGACTGATCACTTGGGAGGTAAATATTAATAATGCTCACCTTCATGTTCCTGATCAGCTGGTTTAAATTCCCATTCTGTACACAACTTGTCTGCCTCCTCCTTCCTTCACTGGGCTTGGATCCAACAGTTCTATGCAGGATCTCCAACACTTGTTAAGAGGAAGAAGCTGTCAGACGGGTCCTGGAAATACACAAGTTTGAATTCAAGTTTGAGAATCCTGAAATACACATTCCAGAAATGTATAAAGTTGAGTTATGCAGAACAAAACAGGTATAGATATTCAACCAAATCTTTCTAGATTATATATTTCTGCACCAGTAGTTTGAAGTTATATAGCCCAAAATCATGTGACCCCCCAATACACCCCAATAAAATAAAGGTCATAATTCAGGTGCCCATTTTGGTTGTGGAGACTTAATAACTGTGTTCCATAGTGTACATATGCTTTTTTTACCCCGGAGGAACCCTTGGAAAAAGTCCCAGATCTGGAGGAACCCCTAAAATCATTTTCTGAACTACATCTCACGATACATAGGGAGTGATCAGATCATCCTAATTGGAACTGTGCTATTTCAAAAGATATTATGAGCCACACATTTTCATTTTCTTCTAAATAAAATTTAGAACACTGGTTCTCAACTCCTGTCCTCAGGACCCACTAAGAGGCCAGGTTTGCAAGATAACTGAAATACGTCACAGGTGATATAATTTGCTGCTCAGTGATTGCAGTATTCTAGTCTGCATCTCACTAAGGTAATACCTAAAATCTGGGCATTAAGACCCAGTGTATGAGGCTCTGGCACCATTCATCCCTGTCCAGCCACAGCGGCTGTTGTCCTCTCGTAGAGTTAAACAGGCTGCTGACGGTGGGGCTAGATGGTACACCTGCGCCCTCCACCTAAATGCCAAAGTCCCATGCACAGTGTACATGGGACCTTAGACTGACAGTTCACATAACAGACTGACTATGTTAAAGGGGTTGTAAAGGTTCACGTTTTTTCACCTTAATGCATTCTATGCATTAAGGTGCAAAAACACCTGGCAGTCACTGGCCCCCTAGCCCCCCCGTTTTACTTACCTGAACCCCGTCATTCAGTCGGCGGGAACGTGCTGTCTCTCTCTCCATGGGCTCCTGGCTCTTGATTGGATAGATTGATAGCAACGCAGCCATTGGCTCCCGCTGCTTTCAACCAAATCCAGTGACACGGTGGAGTCCTGCATTCCTGCATTCGGCCTCTATGGTCGCTGAATGCTGGACTCGGGAGCGCGCCCGCAAGGTAACCCCCTGGGAGAGCGCTTCTCCCAGGGGATTATCTGATGCAGGGAGGAGCCGCGAGAGCCGCCAGGGGATCCCAGAAGAGAAGGTTCGGGGACACTCTGTGCAAAACGAGCTGTACAGTGGAGGTAAGTATGATATGTTTGTTATTTAAAAAAAAATTAACCTTACAATCACTTTAAGTGTGGCTCATGTCTTTGGAAATAGTACAGTTCCCATTAGGGTGATTTCTCAACTGCCTGGGGCAAAGACAGCTGTCCCTTGAAGAGGAAGCTGAAGCAGCTCAGTGGATAAGTGGTTAGCACTTCCACCTAGAAGCACTAGGGTCCTGGGTTAGAACCCCAACCACGGCACTACCTGCCTGGGGTTAGCATGCTCTTCCTGTGCCTGTGGGTTAGCTCCAGGTACTCAGGTTTCCTCCCACACTCCAAAGACATGCTGGTAGGTTAATTGGCTCCTGTCAAAATTTGTGAGTGTGAGTTAGGGACTTTAGATTGTAAGCTCCTTGAGGCAGGGGCTGCTGTGAATGTACAATGTACTGTATATGTAACAGGCTGCCATTTGATGGCACTATATAATCTCCTAGTTATTACAAGGGCACCTTGTTGGATTTTTATTTTACATTACAGACAATATAGCATATGTTTTCATACCTTTGCTGCCCTGATTATAGTTTCATAGAGGAAGGAGCAAAACTCCCTTCTAGTTATCCCTGGAGGTGTAATGCCCTGTACACACGACCGGTTTTGCCGTCGGAATAAACTCCGAAGGTTTCTCTGATGGAACTCCAACGGAATTCCGCTCAAGCGGTCTTGCCTACACATGGTCACACCAAAGTCCGACCGACCAGAATGCGGTGACAAACAACACGTACGACGGGACTAGAAAAAGGAAGTGCAAAAGCCAGTAGCCAATAGCTTCCGTCTCGTACTTGCTTCAGAGCATGTGTCATTTTTAGTCCGTCGGAACAGCATACAGACGAGCGGTTTTCCCGATAGGAATTGGTTCCATCGGAAATATTTAGAACATGTTCCATTTCTAGGTCCGTCAGAATTTTTGAAAAAAAAAGTCAGATGAGGCATACACACGATCAGAATAGACGATGAAAAGCTTCCATTGGACTTTTTCTGTCGGACATTCCGCTCGTGTGTACGCGGCATAAGAAGCAAGTGAGCTCTGAGCTCACAAGCATCTACTCTTAACTATATTTTTAAAGCCTTGGACTTGGCTCCTTAGGAAGAATACATTATTCATCAAAGTGGTTTTTACAAACCAACATTAATGCTGAACTCCTGCTTACTTTTTTAACTTTATGGGCAGAAAGTATTTTTGGCGGTAATGTTGAAACAGGAGAGCAGCTCCCTGAGGTCGGCTCCTAGGACCATGTCTGCTTTCTCATTATACAATCCACATTCCACTCTCTACTACTTCCAGCAGTGTAGTTAACACAAGCTGGCGTGAGGGATGCTGAGACCAGGCCATCTGCTAATCACTACTATCTTAGATGGACAGCTATAATATATATTTAATCATATGGTGGATTTTGTTCTCAAACACAAAGCCAGTGTTCTGATTCTTGATTGCAACCTGTGGAAACATTCTCAAATGTTTCCTGCACTTTCATAAAGACATAAATACTATCAGAGCCACTACATATGGAATGAAAACAGGAAAGGCTAATTGTTTCAAGACCAGGGCTATTAGTTGTTGAATAAAAAAGTATTACTTTCCGTTCTTTGTCCTGATTACACAATGAACATGGATGGGAGGATAGGCAGAGGAAGCATTCATTGAAATGTGTATTACAATGATTTGGAGAGAATGAATTACACAAAGTAAGCTTCTTAAGACTACATAGAGCTGATTTTAACAAACTGGATGAATGAAGTTTGTTCCATTGAAGGAAGTGTGTGTTTTCAGTACCAACACTACCATAGTTATAAGACAGTAGCTGTATGTTAGGAAGTGATTTAACCACTGAAGAATTGCCTTACCCACCCCACCAAAAAAATGTACACAAGACCCTGGTGGCCATGCCTGCAGCTCTGTGATCAATTTCCACCTGTCATAATGTCTGCATACAGTTTGTATATTCTCTGTATACTTATATAGGATTGTTGGGGGTTCTCCAGTTTCCTGTAATAATTCAAAATTCTAGTAGGCTAACCAGGTCCTAAACAAGGATTCTTATCCTTTTTATGAATACAGACCCCAAAGTATTGCCCAATATGTCCCCATACCCCATTCGCTAGATTGTCAAAATCATCATCATCACTAGTCCCATTAGGTAAAGTCAGTAGCTTGGTTTTACTTTACAGCTGAAAGAGAACCATATGAATTTTATCATATATATATGTTTTTTTTATAAAAACCACAAATCACAAATACACAAGCCAGCTATAACTAGTGAGGTTTCTTGTATGTAAACTAACACATTAAGTGTATTTCTCCATTTTGGTTCCCAGCTGAATAATGCAGATAATCCAGTTAAATTATTTTTAAATTATTACAACCTCCAATTAAAGTATAACCTCTTTTTTTTGTTTTAGATAGGGCAGAGTAGGGAAAAGTTAAACCCTCTGTTATGGGTTTTACCCCAAATTTTTGAGTTTTCCCCAGAACAAGAGGTGAGGACAAATCATTTAATGGGGACCTGTTCTGGGAATATTCGTGTAAGAGGGGAATCCCCCTCACTTCGAAAGATATCCTCTAACATCATGTTGCATCCTTGGAACAAGAAGTGGATTGGAAGTTTCCCCAATGGTACAAAGACAGCAAAAAATACACTGACTAGGGTGTTAACCCTTCCAAAATTAGAAAGGAAAGATTGGGCTATGCATACACTTTAAGACTTTAAGTATCCATGTTTGAGTGTTGCAGGGACTTTATAAGCTGCTTCAGGGGCAGGAACTGATGTTAATGGACTGTGTACTCTGTAAAGCACTGAGCAATAAATTGACATTATTATGACAGGTACTTACATAGCTCTGTCAGTTTACGCAGCGCTTTACATATATATTGTACATTCACATCAGTCCCTGCCCTCAAGGAGCTTACAATCTAAGGTCTCTAAACTCACCATCATACATACTAGGGACAATTTAGACAAGATCCAATTAACCTACCAGCATGTCTTTGGGGTGTGGGGGGAAACCCACACAGGCAGAACATGCAAATTCCAGGCAGGTAGTGTCATGGTTGGGATTTGAACGGGTGACCCTAGTGTTGCTAGACAGAAGTGCTAACCACTTAGCCACATTATATCAATATGGTAAATAAGTAGAAATAAAATAAATATGTTACAAACATAAATGGGTGTCAGTACCGAGAACACCTCCGGGGTTAACATTAGGTTACTAGACATTAAATTCAACAGGCTGGAACAGTCTGCCAACCCCCAAAAACTGGAAGAGGTTTAAAGAGGAGATGTTGCCTGTTTTGACTAATCAGATGCATGCTTTAGTTTTCGCTTTAGTTCTAGAATGACAGCAGATGAAATTGGGTTGCCAAGATTAACATTTCCATTTTCCTTCCAGTTATTATGACTCAGATTCCGATAGTGTAACAGTAACAGGGTCTCAGTAAAAAAAATGCAGTCTTACATAGCCATTAAAAGAAACCTGAACTGAGCGAAATACAAGCGCTGCCATGGGGGCAAATTTCTAAAGAATACAAGTTTCCTGGCTGTCTCTGTCTTCAAGTTCCTGGTCTGGAAGTCATAAGTAGTAGGAAATAATGCAGCCTATCATTGCTAACCTCCCTTTCTAAAAATGCTAACTGTCTGGCTGCCATGGTGAACTTCATGCTGCCGATGTGCAGTGCACTTCAGTTTGCCCCCAAAGCCTCCTGGGATGCATGGCATAAGTATCCCAGAAGGCTTCAGACAGCAGTTAACGTTATTTTTGTTTAGGCAAGAAAGGTAGAAGTGTGGGATGCACTTCCCAAATAAAATGTACCTGCCCCCTTCCTCCCCCAATTCACATTTTGATGTGGATGTACATAATATATATGTAAAGTACTGCGTAAATTGTTGGCACTATATTACCAAAAGTATTGGGACGTCTTCCTTTATATGCACATGAACTTTAATAGCATCCCAGTCTTAGTCCATAGGGTTCAATATTGAATTAGCCCACCCTTTGCAGCTATAACAGCTTCAAATTGTCTGGGAAGTCTGTCCACAAGGTTTAGGAGTGTGTCTATAGGAATGTTTGACCATTTTTCCAGAAGCGCATTTGTGAGGTCAGGCACTGATGTAGACAAGAAAGCCTGGCTTGCAGTCTTTGCTCTAAATCATCCCAAATGTGTTCTATCGGGTTGAGGACAGGACTCTGTGCAGGTCAGTCAAGTTCCTCCACCCCAAACTTGCTCGTCCATGTCTTTATGGACCTTGCTTTGCTCTGGTCCAAATGATTTGGTGGAGGGGGGATTATGGTGTGAGGTTGCTTTTTCAGGGGTTGGGCTTGGCCCCTTAGTTCCAGTGAAGGGAACTCTTAAGGTGTCAGCATACCAAAACATTTTGGACAATTTCATGCTCCCAACTTTGCAAGAACAGTTTGGGGACGGCCCCCTCCTGTTTCAACATGACTGCGCATCAGTACACAAAGCACTAATATGTTAGACTCAATCTCACTGATGAATCCTTAAAATAGACATTCCACATACAGCAACGATTTTGGCAGTCAAAATGAAATAGCACTTTTTATTGATCTTCTAGGTTAACGTCACATAAAGATGCTTTGGTTTATCACAGATTTTTATAAAGATGTTCTGGTAAATCACAGACTGTCAGATTTGCAATTTGCTGTCACGGTTAAAAAA
Source organism: Lithobates clamitans (assembly GCA_037952925.1). Classification (NCBI taxonomy): domain Eukaryota; kingdom Metazoa; phylum Chordata; class Amphibia; order Anura; family Ranidae; genus Lithobates; species Lithobates clamitans. The sequence goes on from JBBGZY010000515.1 coordinate 1,534,478, forward strand.
TGTTGCTGATGTAAAAAATGTTTGTGAAACGTCTACAGAAAAACCTGCTCCTCATCGTACTGTTCTAATAAACAGTGAAGCATTGCAAATGACACATGGCTGGATAGCTGACATAAAACATATGAATAGCAAGTAAACAGGCATGAATGATACACTCTGACCCTCATTGCACTTAGTGAAGAATATTTAATAAGACAAAGAGCAATGGGATCAATGAGTAAAACACTACATCACTTGACAGCCAGAAAAAAAAGAGTCCTTCCTGCTTTTTTTGTGTATTTTATTAAATACACTAAATTGCTTTAAGAGGCCCTGTCATCAGGCTAAAAAATTGTAGGTAAAACACAGAAAAATCAAGTCACTTGTTGCTAGAGAATGAGATTAGTCCAGAAGAGTAATTTCCCTAGCACTGCCCCTTCCCTTAATGTACACCATAGCCCTCTCCTCTTCTGGGGGTATCTAATTCCTGCCTGCTGGGGCTGCTGACATCACGTCCTAGATGGTGACCCCAGCAGCAGTCTCTGGATGTCCACAGAAGGGAGGATTTTACATGTTAGTAACATGTAGAAAATAAGTTAAATGCACTGCCATTGGTACTCTGGAGAAAGCTGGAACATGCTCAAAGGTAAGTATTCCAGAATTGATTTTATTATATTATAGTAGGAAGTAGAAAAAGGGTTTTGGTCTGGTTTAAGAGTTAAAGCTAAAACTCTACGCAGATATAATAAAAGACACAGATAAATGCAACTCTGTAAGAATGAATACATTATCAAATGTATTCTTTAAATACAAACAGTGTAAGTACCTGCATTTGACCTGGTATCAGTCTTTTTTATTCCCTGTATAGCAGTGTTATGCCCCGTACACACGGTCAGACTTTGTTCGGACATTCCGACAACAAAATCCTAGGATTTTTTTCCGACGGATGTTGGCTCAAACTTGTCTTGCATACACACGGTCACACAAAGTTGTCGGAAAATCCGATCGTTCTAAACGCGGTGACGTAAAACACGTACGTCGGGACTATAAACGGGGCAGTAGCCAATAGCTTTCATCTCTTTATTTATTCTGAGCATGCGTGGCACTTTGTCCGTCGGATTTGTGTACACACGATCGGAATTTCCGACAACGGACTTTGTTGTCGGAAAATTTTATAGCCTGCTCTCAAACTCTGTGTGTCGGAAAATCCGATGGAAAATGTGTGATGGAGCCTACACACGGTAGGAATTTCCGACAACAAGGTCCTATCACACATTTATCGTCGGAAAATCCGACCGTGTGTACGGGGCATAAGAGGAAAAAGTACAAGGAGCCAACCAGTTCATGCGCTGGCAAGAAGCACACAGACAGGAGGAGAAAGCAGATTGACAGAGAGATGAGCTCATCATCACTGCGTCTCTGGATTCACAGGCTGGGGTAGATCTAGGACATCCTGGGCTCAAAGTGAAGGGGTTGAATGAGGCTGGCTATCACAGTGAGTACATCTAGTGGCAGAAAAAAGTACAGTGGGAAAAACTCTAAATTTAAGCTGAATTTATAGGCAAACGCTAGTTTTGTTATTTTATCTTTTATTAAACTATATGCATTTTTCTTATTTTTATTTTTTTGCTGGAGTTCTGCTTTCATTTTGTTGGCAAGAGATGTGTGTTTGACTCACTAGTGTCTGTTTTTACATTATTAACACTTGCCAGTCACTAGGCACATCTCTTGTTACTCTTATGCCGCGTACACATGGCCGGACTTCCTGAAAAAGTAGATGGGAGCTTTTGGTCGGACATTTCGACGGTGTGTATGCTCCATCGCACATTTTCTGTCGGCATTTCTGATGGACTCAGATATAGAACATGTTCTAAATCTCTCCGTCGGAAATGCCAACGGAGTTTAGCCCGTTGGCAAGTCCGCTCGTGTGTACACGGCATTACTGCTAGCGGTGATGCTTTGCAAGTGATGTAAAGGTGTGAGAAGGGGAAACTGCAAGAAGGTGATACAGACTATTGCCCTACTAGATATAGAAAAGGCATTCGACACTGTAGAGTGGCCCTTTTTGTGGGAGACTCTACGTCGAATGGGTTTTCCACTACGGTTTATATCATGGTTGCAGGTGATCTATAGGTGTCCCATCTCATCGATTCGTTTGGGCTCCAGACTCTCAACCCCATTTCAACTGTTTCGGGGAACTAGACAGGGCTGCCCTCTTTCTCCGGCCCTATTTGCTCTAGCTATAGAGCCAGTTGCAGAGGCTCTCCGTACATCGCCTCATATTAAGGGGCTTAGGATAGGTATGCTGGAGGAGAGGGTAGCCCTGTATGCTGACGACATGGTTTTATTTTTGGGGGACGCGGGTCCATCACTTCAGGGTGCTCTGTCACTCCTCAACACTTTTTCCATGGTAACGGGCCTCCGGGTAAACTGGCCAAAATCTACTCTATTTCCAATAGATCAAGCAGCCAAATTGACATCCTCCCCAGATAGCCAATTAAAGTGGGTTGACTCCTTTAAATATCTTGGGGTTTGTGTCTCTGCACAAGCCTCAGATTTTCTTAAATTAAACTTGGATCCGGTAGTGGGGGATATGAAAGCTAAACTCAAGGCATGGAATAATCTCCCCCTATCGGTATGGGGAAGGGTCAACTTGCTTAAAATGAAGGTCATCCCCAAATTCATATATTTATTCCGCCATTCCCCGCAGTGGATTCCTAAATCCTTCTTTATTAAACTAAACCAACGCTTTTCAGAGTTTCTCTGGGGCTCCTTACCACCGAGATATAAGTTAACTACATTAATGAGGCCACTATCGCAGGGTGGCATGGCCTTTCCGGATTGCTATAAGTACTTTTTGGCGACACAGCTGGTGACAGTGGTCGGGTGGCTAAATCCTGATAAAATCAATGTGGCCTCCGCTTTGGAGGCCACCGTGGCAGGCTCCTGGGAATCTCTTCAATACCTAATTTACAGAGGCCCATGTGCCCCACACTTATTAACTCCGTCTATGCTTACTACTTTACGGGCCTGGAAAATGGGCTTGGCTATTGAAAAACACAGCCAGATGGGAATTTCCCCTAATACACCCCTATGGCTAAACCCCAATCTACCACATTTTTACAAATCTATTGACCCCCAGATATGGACTAGATATGGTATAAAATTAATCTCACAAGTGGTGTCTTGCACCTCACTGCTTTCTTTTTGTCAGCTTTCCGCCCAGTATAATCTTCCGCAGCACTATCAGTTCCGTTATCTTCAACTTTTGCATGCTTTTGAAGCCCAATTCCCATGTTCGTCCTGTATATTAATACAGTCTAAACTGGAGACTACTCTTAGATCCGGTTGTACAAAAAAACCTACATCTCACATATATCAGCATTTAATCTATGAGTCCTTGCCTCCGTTGGACGGCCTTTTGTCCCGTTGGCAGCGTGACATTCCAGCTTTGAGTGGCGAAGATTGGGATGGTGTTTGGGACTTCCCTTTTAGTTCGCTAGTCTCTATACGTGACAAGTTAGTCCAATTTAAAATAGTCCACCGGGCGTATTTCACTCCCCACAGACTTCATTTGATAAATCCTGCCCACTCCCCTAAGTGTTGGAGATGTAGCTACACCCCCGGAGATTTTTCCCATATCTTTTGGCATTGTCCAAAGATACAACAATTCTGGGGGGAGGTACTAGGCCTAATCAATAAAATTGCATCCACTAATCTACCACTGTCTATGGAGATTTGTATGTTGGGCCTTATAAAAAAAATTAGTTCCTGCTGTAGCTAAACGCATGATGATTGGTTTGCTTCTATTTTACGCTAGGAAAACCATAACATTTCAATGGAAGAAGCCCTATCCCCCCACAAATGTCCAGTGGAAACGTTTGGTTAACGATAATCTTCCACTATATAAAGATACCTATCTTAATAGAGGCTGCCAATTGAAATTTAATAAGGTTTGGAGTGGGTGGCTGGAGGAAATGAACATTGCTTACTAATGTTGGACTAGCTTCAGTTACGATACCAAGAATCGACGATTAAATGTAATTCCTAGTTAATAGGTATAGGCCTGTATGGGCAGTGGGGGGGCGGCCCAAAAATTCCAAAAATCCCCTTTTCACTTACATGTTAAAACTGCATTGCATGGATGTATCTCTCTATTTCAGTGTTTCTCAACTCCAGTCCTCAAGGCGCCCCAACAGGTCATGTTTTCAGGCTTACCATTATTTTGCACAGGTGATTTGATCAGTTTCACTGCCTTATTAATTACCACAGCTGGTTCATTTGAGGGAAATCCTGAAAACATGACCTGTTGGGGCGCCTTGAGGACTGGAGTTGAGAAACACTGCTCTATTTCTCTCTTTTTCTTTCCCTTTCATTTTTTTTTCTTTTTCCTGATGTACTTGCGATATTACCTGTACAAGCTAGACAACCAATTTGTATATGTCTTTATGTCTTTGTGTCTTATAAGAAAAATTTGAATAAAAATAAATTAAAAAAAAAAAAAAGACTATAGAGCAGTGGTCATCAACCCTGTCCTCAGGGCCCACTAACAGTCCAGGTTTTATGTATTACCTTAGGGAGATGCAGACTAAAATACTGCAATCACTGAGCAGCAAATAATATCACCTGTGATGTATTTCAGTTATCTTGCAAACCTGGCCTGTTAGTGGGCCCTGAGGACAGGGTTGATGACCACTGCTATAGAGAGAAGGGAGTCACACAGAGGTTTAAGCTGCATTCCCTTATGTTATATAATTGATGTGAGGGAAGGTATTCTGTCATAACCCATCATTAATGCAGGCTCTCATTGCTGAATTATTCCTTTGGAAATACTACAGTGCCTTGAAAAAGTATTCATACCCTTGACATTTTCCACATTTTGTCATGTTACAATGTAAAAGTATTTTATTGGGATTGTATGTGCTAGACCAACACAAAGTGACACATAATTGTGAAGTGGAAGGAAAACTATAAATGGTTTTCACAATTTTTTACAAATAAATATCTTTTTTTTTTTTTTTTTTCCCTCCCCCTCCTGGCCTTTTCTCCCCATCCCGTCCCCTTTTTTTTTTTTTTTTTGGATAGGTATTGGATAGGTTTTTCCTTTTTTCCTTGTTTATATATTTGTTCGGCTATAGGGTGCCTGAACAAATAGTAGTAGTAGTACGATATCCCCTTTTAGGGGTATATCTGCAATATAGTTGCAATACAGTTGCAGCTTGCGTGTGTGTTCTTTTTTTTTTTTTTTTTTTGGGGAGAAAACAAATCCCAACTCTCCTCCTCCTTTTTTTGTTTTTTGAGAGGAGATGGGACTTAGTCGGATAAGCACTTCGTGCTTGGGTATATATATATTTTTTGTTGTTTTATGTTGGTCTTTGTCATGGTTTGTATAAGCTTGTTTCAAAAATTGCCTTAAAAATTAACATTGCTGGTACATGGTATATTGTAAAAATCTTGCTGCTTGTGAGTTACCCCAAATGGTGTTCCCCTAGTCATTTTACTTGGCCATGGCTTCTTAAACCTATATGGCCACTTCCTTAGCTGAAACCTTTTCGGTCCTTTCATGGAATGTGAGAGGTCTTAATTCTAAATTTAAACGGGCACTGTTGATAAGATATCTAAAAACCCACTCTCCACATTTTATTCTCCTACAGGAAACCCACCTCACAGGCAGCAAGGTTTTAACTCTAAAAAAACCCTGGATTCAGAGGGCCATCCATGCGACTTACTCCTCTTATGCTAGAGGGGTCTCAATCCTAATACACAAGAAATTGCCCTGTGTTATTGAGGACGTGTGCACGGACCCCCAGGGCAAGTTTGCAATGGTGGTGTTTTCACACTGGTCTCAGCGATATATAATCATAAATGTTTATATTCCTCCACCTTTTACACATGATTTATTATATAAGGTTTTGGAAAAAGCAGCTCCTTTTTATCCAGCGAAATTGCTGGTGATGGGGGATTTCAACTCTACTATCTCCCCAGATTTGGACAGACCAGTCCCATCAAAAAACTATAGCTCTGAACTATCTATATGGGCACAGGCAATGGGGCTACAGGAGATATGGAGATGGAAACACCCGGCTATTAGGGCATACTCATGCTTTTCGGCCTCACATAGGACTGCCTCACGGATTGACCTAGCCTTCTCTAATTCAATCCTGTTGACGGATGTAATAGGGGCTAAATACCTACCCAGTGGGTTGTCCGATCATAGCTCACTGGTAATCGAGCTTCGCTCGTCTGCACGCCGAGATGCGGCCCTGTGGAGGCTGGGGGCACAGTGGATTTCCCACCCTGAGGTGGCTGATACTATCCCACCCAGACTAGTTGAGTTTTGGGAACTTAATGAAGGCTCCTCGACCCCACAGACGGTCTGGGACACCTTTAAGGCCTATACAAGAGGGCAATATATCTCTATTATCGCTAGTGTCAAGAAACAGCAGGGCCGGGAAACTTACAGGTTACAACAGATGGTAGAGGATCAAACAGTAATCTATAGTACAGATCCTACAGCAGCTCATTTTGACGCATTAAATGCCGCCCGCAGTTCACTAAATTTACATTTAACGGAAGTTACAAGATTGGATATGCATAAAGGTAGACAGCGACTATTTGAACAGGGGGACAAGAATGGTCGTTTCCTGGCCATGTTGGCACAGCATGAATATCCATCCACAGTGGTTTCGGGCCTGCGGTCTTCAACTGGGGATAAGGTGACCTCTCAGGTAGAAATCTTACAAATGTTTAAAGCCTTTTACCAAACTCTTTATACCTCTGCTCTTCCCCCCGACTTCCAGCCAGAGATGTTGCAAAACCTTTTAGATCCACTAGCACTTGGCTGGCTGTCGAATGAGGAACGAGAATCGTTGGTACGCCCTATTTCGGCCTTAGAGGTTTTAAAAATTATACGGTCCTTCCCTTTGGGTAAGGCGCCAGGGCCGGATGGCCTTCCTATAGAATTTTATAGGGCACATGCAGCATTTTTGGCACCCATCCTGGCCCAATTATACACCCTCTGCCTATCCAAGGGTGATCTGCCCCTTTCAATGCACCAGGCCTATCTTACTTTGATCCATAAGGACCTTAAGGACCCAGAGCTATGTGCCTCATATAGGCCAATAGCCCTATTGAATAATGACCTGAAAATCTTAACCAAACTGCTGGCTACCCGTCTATATCCATTATTACCTTCGGTTATTGACTCTGATCAAACAGGATTTATGCCTAAAAGGTCAACCGACGTTAATCTTAGGAGACTCTTTACCAATATTCATGCCCAACACAACAACTCCGGTACCAGAGCTATTGCCCTACTAGATATAGAAAAGGCATTCGACACTGTAGAGTGGCCCTTTTTGTGGGAGACTCTACGTCGAATGGGTTTTCCACTACGGTTTATATCATGGTTGCAGGTGATCTATAGGTGTCCCATCTCATCGATTCGTTTGGGCTCCAGACTCTCAACCCCATTTCAACTGTTTCGGGGAACTAGACAGGGCTGCCCTCTTTCTCCGGCTCTATTTGCTCTAGCTATAGAGCCAGTTGCAGAGGCTCTCCGTACATCGCCTCATATTAAGGGGCTTAGGATAGGCATGCTGGAGGAGAGGGTAGCCCTGTATGCTGACGACATGGTTTTATTTTTGGGGGACGCGGGTCCATCACTTCAGGGTGCTCTGTCACTCCTCAACACTTTCTCCATGGTAACGGGCCTCCGGGTAAACTGGCCAAAATCTACTCTATTTCCAATAGATCAAGCAGCCAAATTGACATCCTCTCCAGATAGCCCATTAAAGTGGGTTGACTCCTTTAAATATCTTGGGGTTTGTGTCTCTGCACAAGCCTCAGATTTTCTTAAATTAAACTTGGATCCGGTAGTGGGGGATATGAAAGCTAAACTCAAGGCATGGAATAATCTCCCCCTATCGGTATGGGGAAGGGTCAACTTGCTTAAAATGAAGGTCATCCCCAAATTCATATATTTATTCCGCCATTCCCCGCAGTGGATTCCTAAATCCTTCTTTATTAAACTAAACCAACGCTTTTCAGAGTTTCTCTGGGGCTCCTTACCACCGAGATATAAGTTAACTACATTAATGAGGCCACTATCGCAGGGTGGCATGGCCTTTCCGGATTGCTATAAGTACTTTTTGGCGACACAGCTGGTGACAGTGGTCTGGTGGCTAAATCCTGATAAAACCAATGTGGCCTCCGCTTTGGAGGCCACCGTGGCAGGCTCCTGGGAATCTCTTCAATACCTAATTTACAGAGGCCCATGTGCCCCACACTTATTAACTCCGTCTATGCTTACTACTTTACGGGCCTGGAAAATGGGCTTGGCTATTGAAAAACACAGCCAGATGGGAATTTCCCCTAATACACCCCTATGGCTAAACCCCAATTTACCACATTTTTACAAATCTATTGACCCCCAGATATGGACTAGATATGGTATAAAATTAATCTCACAAGTGGTGTCTTGCACCTCACTGCTTTCTTTTTGTCAGCTTTCCTCCCAGTATAATCTTCCGCAGCACTATCAGTTCCGTTATCTTCAACTTTTGCATGCTTTCGAAGCCCAATTCCCACGTTCGTCCTGTATATTAATACAGTCTAAACTGGAGACTACTCTTAGATCCGGTTGTACAAAAAAACCTACATCTCACATATATCAGCATTTAATCTATGAGTCCTTGCCTCCGTTGGACGGCCTTTTGTCCCGTTGGCAGCGTGACATTCCAGCTTTGAGTGGCGAAGATTGGGATGGTGTTTGGGACTTCCCTTTTAGTTCGCTAGTCTCTATACGTGACAAGTTAGTCCAATTTAAAATAGTCCACCGGGCGTATTTCACTCCCCACAGACTTCATTTGATAAATCCTGCCCACTCCCCTAAGTGTTGGAGATGTAGCTACACCCCCGGAGATTTTTCCCATATCTTTTGGCATTGTCCAAAGATACAACAATTCTGGGGGGAGGTACTAGGCCTAATCAATAAAATTGCATCCACTAATCTACCACTGTCTATGGAGATTTGTATGTTGGGCCTTATAAAAAAATTAGTTCCTGCTGTAGCTAAACGCACGATGATTGGTTTGCTTCTATTTTACGCTAGGAAAACCATAACATTTCAATGGAAGAAGCCCTATCCCCCCACAAATGTCCAGTGGAAACGTTTGGTTAACGATAATCTTCCACTATATAAAGATACCTATCTTAATAGAGGCTGCCAATTGAAATTTAATAAGGTTTGGAGTGGGTGGCTGGAGGAAATGAACATTGCTTACTAATGTTGGACTAGCTTCAGTTACGATACCAAGAATCGACGATTAAATGTAATTCCTAGTTAATAGGTATAGGCCTTTATGGGCAGTGGGGGGGCGGCCCAAAAATTCCAAAAATCCCCTTTTCACTTACATGCTAAAACTGTATTGCATGGATGTATTTCTCTATTTCTCTCTTTTTCTTTCCCTTTCATTTTTTTTCTTTTACCTGATGTACTTGCGATATTACCTGTACAAGCTAGACAACCAATTTGTATATGTCTTTATGTCTTTGTGTCTTATAAGGAAAATTTGAATAAAAATAAATTAAAAAAAAAAAAAAAAAAAAAATATCTGAAAAGTGTAGCGTGCATTTGTATTCAGCCCCCTTTACTCTGATACCCCTAACTAAAATCTATAGGAATCAATTGCCTTCAGAAGTCACCCAATTAGTAAATAGAGTCCACCTGTGTGTAATTTAGTCTCAGTATAAATACAGCTGTTCTGTGAAGCCCTCAGAACCTTAGTGAACAAACAGCATCATGAAGGCCAAGGAACACACCAGACAGGTCAGAGATAAAGTTGTGGAAAAGTTTAAAGCAGGGTTAGGTTATAAAAAAAATCCAAAGCTTTGAACATCTCACAGAGCACTGTTCAATCCATCATGCAAATGAAAAGAGTATGGCATGGCCATCCATCTAAACTGACAGGCCGGGCAAGGAGAGCATTATTCAGAGAAGCAGCCAAGAGGCTCATGGTAACTCTGGAGGAGCTGTAGAGATCCACAGCTCAGGTGGGAGAATCTGTCCACAGGACATGTGCACTCCACAAATCTGGCTTTTATGGAAGAGTGGCAAGAAGAAAGCCATTGTTGAAAGAAAGCTATAAGAAGTCCTGTTTGCAGTTTGCGAGAAGCCACGTGGGAAACACAGCAAACGTGGAAGAAGGTGCTCTGGTCAGATGAGACCAAAATTGGCCTTAAAGCAAAACGCTATCCTCCAGAGATAAAAGTACTATCTCCACCATGTATTGATATTTGAATTAACTTAACCTCCCCATTAAATCATCAGCAATGCTCGGCTGGGAATGGGAAATAGGCCAAGAGATAGCCCCAGAGGATTGGCTGGATATGATTTCAAATATGCACAGGTGCACGAAATCTATGACAGTGAAGGAGATGGTGGTAAAACTTCGTACTAGATGGTACTACACTCCATCCAGACTGCACAGATTTTGCCCCTAAGTCCCTGGGAACTGCTTTAGAGGTTGCCCAGATAGGGGCACACACCTCCACATTTTTTGGAGCTGTAGAGTACTTCAGCCTCTTTGGCAGAAAGTAGTAGTACAAATCATGGGGACTCAACTCATCCTGACCTACCAGATGTGCCTTTTCTTTGTGGAACTTCCAGGTACTACCCCCCTGGATCAGAAAGTGGCCCATACTCTATTTAGTGCAGTACAATGGGCAATAGCGCTCTATTGGAGCTCTCTGGTAGTCCACTGGGACCAAATCTTACTATACATGGAAGCAGTTAGACTAATGGAGAGAGTTTACCACACGCTTATGGACACTATGCAAATATTTGAAACAAAATAGGCCTCTTGGTCATCTTATGGTTTTTAATGTTCTTGGCTGTTCATTTCTACTTACACAGAAAATTTTAATGCCTTAGTGCCTTCATTCGCTACCCCTTTGGGTTTTTTTTTTTGTGTTTTTTTTGTTTTTTCTCTTTCTCTCTTTTTATGTACTAGTGTTGGTTTGGGTTGTCTAACATGACAGCCATATTGCATAGATAGCTTTGCTATAGTTGTAGTTGACCAAATTCCGTAAGATTTGAGGACAAAATGTCTTATGCACCTAATTTACCAGTTTGGTCTGTTGAAATATATGTGGTTATAGCAGGAAGATGGATCTCTGTCTTCCCACAGTACAAGCACCCCCCACAGTTAGCAAGCACTCCCTAGGGACACATTTAACTCTTTGATCGCCCCTGATGTTAACTCCTTCCCTGCCAGTGTCATTAGTACTATGACAGTGCATATTTTTTTAGCACTGATCACTGTATTGGTGTCACTGGTCCCCAAAAAGTGTCACTTAGTGTCTGATTTGTCCACCGCAATATCGCAGTCCCGCTAAGTTGATCACCGCCATTACTAGTAAAAATAAATAAATGAATATTCCATAAAAATATCCCAAAGATGGTAGGCGCTATAACTTGTGTGCAAACCAAACAATATATGCATATTGGGATTTTTCTTGACCAAAAATACGTAGCAGAATACATATTGGCCTAAACTGATGAAGAAATTCGATTTTTTTTTTACATTTTTTTTATTGTATATGTTTTATAGCAGAAAGTGAAAAAATAATTGTCTATATTTTTTCAAAATTGTTTATAGCGCAAAAAATTAAAACCACAGAGGTGATCAAATACCACCAAGGGAAAAAAAAGGACATTCATTTTATTTGAGTATAGCGTTGCACGACCGCACAATTGTCAGTTAAATTATCGGCCTGGTCATAAAGGGGGGCAAACCTTCCAGGGCTGAAGTGGTTAAAGGATTCAATGCTTCTCCGTGGTCTCATATATGCTCTTATCACTTAACATCATGCCGACACTTGGAGTAGAAGAAATTCAGAAGGTAATACTCTGTGTCTAACCTGTCATAATCCATTTAAGAGTATTACCAAATATAACATGCTCTTTGCTGAACAACTGCTATTTTTATTGGTCTAGTGAGAGGTTTGCTGTGGTATAGCTTGAGGTGTGTGGTTAATACAGCCTCATGCATTTTGAGTCTGGAGAGGGATCTAAGGAATTTTATGAAAACACCAATGTGGAGAGAAATCTGTCAGAATGTAAGCATAGCTTATGTCAGAACTACCCTAAAACAATGTTGAATTGTAACCACATTCCCATCCAGGACATGCATTTTGCCCAGGAATGTACAATAGTGAGATGCTTTAAACGATAGGAACATATTATGTGATTGCCAATAGCTGCAGTCATGTTCTCATATCTCTTCTCTGACATGAGAAGATGTTATCAAACTGACTCTAAAAGACTGTCTAAACCCCACAAGAGATCAGATATACATCGTGATGAATCTGTCTAGTGTAGTTCACTGCTTAGCCCTCTGATATATATGAACCATGTAGAACTGATATTCCTGAAGTCTAGCATATAAACATAATATATACTCTAAATTACTTAAAACACTGGTATTACAAACTGTTGCATGTTGCGATAACTGACAGTTTACCGTAGGTGTATATCCTATTGACTAGTGCTTTGTCATTTACAATGTACTGCAAAATCACAGGAGATGAGAAGATTCAACATTTTACTTACTGAACATTAAAAGTTTGAATGTAAGGTCACCAAGTTAAAATGTACCCTTGCCCAGACTATGGGCTTTAAATTATTTAAATATTCATAGCAAGTAATAAACAAGTTTTAATAGAAGCCATCAATGACCTTGCTAGCTGCATGTAATGTGAAGTAAGTCATTCTCAAAGATTAAAACAAAAACTCTAAAGTCTGTTTCTGTGAGTTTCTAACAGGATAGACCAGTGGTCTCCAAACTGCGACCCTGGGGCCAGGTGCGGCCCTTTGTTTGCCTTTATCCAGCCATTGAGGCATTATTCCTGCCACTGACATCAACAATGAGGCATAATTCCTTCCACTGACAACAAAAATGAGGCACTATTCCTGCCACTGACATCAACTATTTCTCCTCATAATACCAAAGATCGGCATCGCACTGGGCAAAAGTCTCAAGTTTGAAGGACAGTAAACTGGTCCTTTCTTTAGAAAGTTTGGAGACCCCTGGCACAGAATCTTCTGCTAGAAGGCTGGTGGGTTGACAAGATTCTGGAGCTATAAAAAATAATAGGAACAAAAAAGATTTCTGTACCTCTGTTGTGAAGTCAGCCACAAAGGCCAAGAAAAACAAAGGCAAGGATTGTGTTATTTTTTGTGCCATTGGCTTTTTAAGATTGTATCATGAGCTGTCCAGAGTGGCCTTCAAGTGTTACCTTCACCCTCTTCCACTACTTAAGTCCACTTCACCCCTCCTTCCACCATCTTTAAGTATTGCGCTGTGTTTTTTTTTTTAGCTAAAAATGTCAAGCCCCACCTCCCCATGCACGCGCACACTGCCCATTATGCCTCCAGGGATATGCACGTCACATATCCCAGGAGGCATAGCCATCCATTCTGAAAAGGAGGAGGGGACGGGCCTATGGGCACATCATCAGGAGGCCTGCCTGCTGAACCAGGAATGTTGGCGGGCCTCTCGATAAGGTCAGAGAGAACATGGCAGTGTGGGCCAAGCCATGGTGGACATCCCTGGATCCACTGGATGGGTGCAAATTCTCTTCAAAGTGTTCTCTGGTCTATTGACGTGTTTAATGTCATCATACCAACTCAAAAGAGCTCTCTATGGCCCTCTATGGCCCTCAAAAAAAGGATGCATGTGAGTCTGGCAAGAGGCCCAGGGTGTACTTACTTTTTGCACAGTACATTGTTACATGTTACATTGTTACATGTATTGGTATTTTTGTTGAATAAATAATCGAAAAAGGAAAATGTCCTTGTGTTTATATTTAAAGTGTTACTAAACCCACAACAGAAAAAATCAGTTTGTATATGCAGTAAAGCATGCTTGTTATGCTCACTGTGGGGGTTAATCTCCTGCATTGTGTGGAAAAGCTGTTTGATCCTATCTTCTCAGATCCTCCCCTTCTTCTACAGTCACATAGTTACATAGTTACATAGTTAGTATGTTAGTTACTACGTAACTATATAACTATGTACAGTCCCCAATCTATCTGCTGATAGAACAGAGCATTGGAGGCATTCTGCACATGCTCAGTTTGGTGTGTATTGCTAGAGTTTTTTTTTACAACCACCAGGGCCAATCAGCAATCAGACAGAAAGCCAGGGGTTCTGCACCTTATAGGACAGTCAGAGGAGAATGAAAATTCCTGCTACAAGCTTTATACTTACTAAAATAATTGCATTTCTATGTTCTGTGTACTGTGGGAGACCAGATATTGTGAATGCAGGGTCCAAAAAAATTACCAGTTTCCATGGGGTGTACTTATATTTTCACATGACTGTAAGTTAGGATGTTAGGATTACAGTTACAGGGAGGTTTGACATTAGGGCTACAGGGTGTCACCCTTGAAGAAGTTACAATTACAGGGAGCCTTAAAGAAGAGCTCCAGGTTCCCCCCAAAAAATTAAATGTCAGCAGCTACAAGTACTGTAGCTGCTGACTTTTAATATTAGGGCACTTACCTGTCCAGGCATCCAGCGGTGGCCTCACCCGAGCCAATTCTTCAATCGGCTATCGAGTGCTGGCGTCGCCATCTTAAATAAGGGAAACCGGCAGTGAAGTCTTGCGGCTTCACAGCCAGTTTCCTACTGCATATGTGCGAAGCACACTGCGCTTTGTGAATGGGCCACCGTCTTGTATGATCTGTGAAGTGTCCCAGAAGGCTGCGGGGGGAAGGAGGGGGGACAAACTTCCGGCTGAGTTTGCCGCAGTGAACTGAGCCGCAGGTGGGAGCGTGTACCTGTCAAACCCAGGTACCCACTCCCCCCCCAAAGGGTGCCAAATGTGCCAGTGGGGGGGGGTTGTTGGCGTCAGACAAGCGGAGCTTCCCCTTTTGGGTGGAGCTCCGCTTTAAGGTTAAAATTACAGAGAAGCCTAGCATTAGAGTTAGAGAGTGCTGTATTAATGCACCCTGTTCATTAAAATGTGCTGCACTGTAACACAAGTGCACCAGAAATGCCTTCCTTCAGTATGTAGGGTTGCCATTTCAAATAATGGCAATGCAACACCCTAAGGTTTGTTATGCCTATGGAATGGGGAGGTGTGAGGCCAGCCTTATGCCTCGTACACACGGTCGGACTTTCTGGGAAGCTAGGTCCGACGTACTTACCGCCAGACTTCCGGCGGACTACCGCCAGACTTTCTGAACGGACGGACTTGCCTACACACGACCGGACTTTCCGGAATCCAGTCTTCCCGGTGGACATCCGCCAGACTTTAAGAATGAACGGACTTGCCCACACACGGACAAGTCCGTTCATTTTGGAACGTGACTCGGGTACGACGGGACTAGAAAAGGAAGTCAATCTCACCGCTTTTATCGGCGAGATTAACACCTTGCAAGCCCCATCGCGGGGCATCCCAGGCCCTTAGGTCTGGTATGGATTTAAGGGGAACCCCCTACGCCGAAAAAACGGCGCGGGGTCCCCCCAAAATACCATACCAGACCCCGATCCGGTCAGGAAAGGGGGTGGGCACTGGATTGTCTGCCGGATTTGGTCGGGCGGCGTCCGTCGGACAAGTTCGGTCGAAAAGTCTGACCGTGTGTACGCCCCATTAGGGTTAGATTTACAGGGAAGGTTTGTGTTAAAGCGGAGTTCCGCCTAAAATTAAAAAAGTCAGCAGCTGCAGATACTGCAGCTGCTGACTTTTAAAGTAAGGACACTTCCCTGTCCAGGGCACTCGCGATGTCCTCACCCGAAGCCGACCCATCCCACAGCTCCGAGTGGAGGCGCCGACATTGCAAGTAAGGGAAGCCTTGGGGCTTCACAGCCTGGTTCCCTATTACGCATGCGCGAGTGATGGTGCGTGTTCTGAGTGGTCCCTGCTGTCTTCTGGGACCTGTGTGTCTCCCAGAAGACAGCGCGGGGAACTGAGGAGGGGCCGACATGGCGTAGATCGCCGCAGATACTGTGGCAATCTTTTGCCGGAAGTGGGAGCAAATACCTGTATTAGACACGTGTCATTAAACGTGTCAAATGTGACACCAGAGGGGAGGAATCTGGACAGCGGAATTGCCATTTTTGGGTGCAACTTTAAGGTTTTCAGGAGTGTTGGTGTTAGGGTTATTAGCAGGCTTATGCCCCGTACACATGGTCGGATTTTCCGATGGAAAATGTCCGATCGGAGCGTGTTGTCGGAAATTCCGACCGTGTGTGGGCTCCATCGGACATTTTCCATCGGATTTTCCGAAACACAAAGTTGGAGAGCAGGAGATAAAAATTTTCCGACAACAAAATCCGTTGTCGGAAATTCCGATCGTGTGTACACAAATCCGACGGACAAAGTGCCACGTATGCTCAGAATAAATAAAGAGATGAAAGCTATTGGCCACTGCCCCATTTATAGTCCCGACGTACGTGTTTTACGTCACCGCGTTCAGAATGATCGGATTTTCCGACAACTTTGTGTGACCGTGTGTATGCAAGACAAGTTTGAGCCAACATCCGTCTGAAAAAATCCTAGGATTTTGTTGTCGGAATGTCCAAACAAAGTCCGACCGTGTGTATGCCCTATTAGAGTTTAAGAGGAAGTTAGCTTTGGAGGGGGATTTGAGGTAGGGCATTGCTCTCTGCACCATGAGCTCTGTATAGATCTACTTGTGCTAATGGTTCTCTTTGGAAATGTTGAGAGCTGTAATATTGTAGCTCAAGGAACTTTAATATGTTGCAAGCTGTTTAGGCAAATAGCCGTCATTCAGCTATGTTCCCAAACAGATTAAGTCTTTCAACATTTAATAGTTTAAAAATATGGAATGTCGTTATCGCAGGAACACAGTTTAGTTCCAAAATAAATGTGTTTACATAACATAATTATGACATGTTAAGAAAGGCAGGAGTGATGGGGTATCTGTCCTAGCTCTGTTGTCTTACAAGGGACACCTGTTCTACTGTTTGATTTCTTTTGTATTGTGTAGGAGGCTGGATGACAGCTTTTGTTTTACTGATGCCAGAAATGCTTTAATCCAGGAATGTTTTTTTTTATGCTAAATTAGCAATGCTGACATTAGATTGTGTTTGGAATACGTATCTTAACAGCATATGTGTTATACCATGATAATGGCCACTACAGGTCAAGAGATGGACCACCAGTTGCCTTGAGAGATATAAGAATGGTATGTAATGTAAGGTTCTACCACTGACACAAAAGCTGAATTATCACATGACCATATTGCAATACGAAATGTGATATAATTAAGGGAACCCCCTCGTGAATGATTCTAAAAACATTTTTTTCTTGCAGGCCCAAGATTTGATTAGAAACTAGAGCTACGAGTCCACCTACTTATCAGATTTACTTATAATGGTACTTCATAAGTGTAAATAACCATGTAGGAAGGATGGTCTCTGCCAATTGACAAATAGGGCCTTGCTTTTGCTTCCAGGAGGTCTGAATAATGCGGTTGTTTTTCCCTAGCCATCCCAGTTTAATACAATCAAATTCTGTATATGGCAACCTACGTAATAAAGGCTACAATAAGCAGTAACCAATATCTGATTGTATTGTGCAGCCAGTTTATAAGTGGACCAGGCGTGTGTTATAATTTTCTTTTTCATCATGGCATGCTCAAGGAAAAATAAGAACTCTGTGTTAAAAATAAGTGAAAACAGCTGGAAAATAGAGTGCTTTGTCAACTTTCTGGCAATCCATGAAAAAGCAAAACTATTTGGCCTAATTTAATTCAAAACTGTTTTATCTTACATTTCCAAGTAGAAAAAGAAGTTACTGGAATAAATATTGTTAGATGCTAATGAGTTTTCATATGAAGGAAAATCATGTTGTTGGTCTAACTAAACTTTGAGTATCTAAACCCAAGAACAAATGAACACATATGTGTGCATACATGTATACTGTATACATATACTATATGTATATATATATATATATATATATATATATATATATATATATATATATATATATATACATTCACTGAGCAAAATGATAAAATTATAAAAAATATGGTTCAAAAATCCGTCTAAGGGCCCTTTCACAAGGACATGTCCATGTATGGGCTCTGCTTTGCTCAGCAGGGATCGCTCCGTTGATCCCCGCTGAGCAGGCAGATGACAGGTCTGTCTCTGCACACTGTGTAGGGACCGACCTGTCAGAGCACCGCTCTCCTCTATGGGGGATCGGATGAAGACGGACCGTAGAGAAAAATAGGGTTTCCATCCGTCACACTTTAGCAGATCAGAGCGGGTCAGATGTCAGCGGACATGTCACCGCTGACATCCGTCGCTCCATAGACCTGTATGGAGCGTCCGTTCAGGTCCGCCTAAAAAACTGACAGGCGTACCTGAATGGTCTGCCCGTGTGAAAGGGGCCTAAATCTGTGTTAGTGAGCACTTCTCCTTTGCCAAGATAATTCATCCACCTCACAGGTGTGGCATATCAAGATGCTGATTAGACAGCATTTATTATGATTATTGCACAGGTGTGCTATATGCTGGCCACAATAAAAGGCCACTTTAAAATGAGCAGTAAAGGGTGGTGGCATGGATAGGCGACAATGTCAGAAAAATGCCACCAACATCCCTGTAGATATATGTAGACAAGTGAGAATTTTTGGGGGGGGTTTTTGGGGGTGCCAGCAAAGAAAATACTTTCAATACTCCAATATGTAAAAGGTATAACAAAGATTTTATTACATAAAAGACAAGTTTAAAAGAATTTGGCTATACATAGAGTACGCAGATATAAGAAAACATCCAAAGATCAAATCGGATGGAAAGATTGGCCACTGGACAGTAGCATTGGAGTGACTTATCCCGACATGTTTCGCTGCTTAGGGCTTACTCAGGGGATGTTTTTTTGAAAATTAGATGTATTACTGCGACTTGGTATTAGGCCAAGTAGATGACAGACACTGGATTGCATACAGATGAACAAGCCGAAAAAAGCTCAAATAGGGTTATGTCAGACACAACAAGGGCTGCCTTGCTGCGACATCTCTGTATACAAGATAACTGTCTGCAATTCAGGCACCCTTGGCTCTTTTATAACCTTAGTTTGGCTAGATATCCCGGTTGCATAATCCTATTTGAGCTTTTTTTGGCTTGTCCATCTGTATGCCATCCAGTGTCCATCATCTACTTGGCCTAATACCAAGTCGCAATAATACATCTAATTTAAAAAAAAATCCCCTGAAGAAGCCCTAAGCAGCGAAACATGTTGGGATAAGTCACTCCAATGCTACTGTCGAGTGACCAATCTTCCCATCTGATTTGATCTTTGGATGTTTTCTTGTATCTGCGTACTTTATGTATAGCCAAATTCTTTTAAACTTGTCTTTTATGTAATAAAATCTTTGTTATACCTTTTACATATTGGAGTATTGAAAGTATTTTCTTTGCTGGTACCCCCAAAAATCCCCCCCAAAAAATCATTTTATTGATGGCATTTTGAATGCACAGAGATACCGCAATGAGATCCCGAGGCCCATTGTTGTGCCATTCATCCACGACTATCACCTCATGTTGCAGCATGATAATGCACGGCCCCATGTTGCAAGGATCTGTATACAATTCCTGGAAGCTGAAAACGTCCCTGTTCTTGTATGGTCAGCATACTCACCGGACATGTCACCCATTGAGCATGTTTGGGATGTCCTGGATCGACGTATACGACAGCGTGTTCCAGTTCCTGCCAATATCCAGCAACTTCGCACAGCCATTGAAGAGGAATGGACCAACATTCCACAGGCCACGATCAACAACCTGATCAACTCTATGCGAAGGAGATGTGCTACACTGCATGAGGCAAATGGTGGTCACACCAAATACTTACTGGTTTTCGGAAACCCCCGACCCCCCAATAAAGCAAAACTGCGCATTTTAGAGTGGCCTTTTATTGTGGCCAGCCTAAGGCACACCTGTGCAATAATCATGCTGTCTTATCAGTATCTTGATATTACACACCTGTGAGGTAGATGGATTATCTTGGGAAAGGAGAAGTGCTCACTAACACAGATTTATACTTGTGAACAATATTTGAGAGTAATAGGCCTTTTGTGTACATAGAAAAAGTTGTAGATCTTTGCGTTCAGCTCATGATAAACAGGGGCAAACACAAAAGTGTTGCGTTTATAATTTTGCTCAGTGTATATATATATATATATATATATATATATATATATACTATGTTACTAAAAGTATTGGGATGCCTGCCTTTACACGCACATGAACTTTAATGGCATCCCAGTCTTAGTCCGTAGGGTTCAATATTGAGTTGCCCCCCCCCCCCCCTTTGCAGCTTTAATAGCTTCAATTCTTCTGGGAAGGCTGTTCACAAGGTTTAGGAGTGTGTCTATGGGAATGATTGACTATTCTTCCAGAAGCGCATTTGTGAGGTCAGGCACTGATGTGAATAAGAAGGCCTGGCTAGCAGTCTCTGCTCTAATTCATCCCAAAGGTGTTCTATCGGGATGAGGCTAGGACTCTGTACAGGCCAGTAAAGTTCCTCCACCCAAACTCGCTCATCCATGTCTTTATGGACCTTGTTTTGTGTACTGGTGTGCAGTCCTGTGGGAACAGGAAGGGGCCATCCCCAAACTGTTCCCACACTTTTAGGAGCATGAAATTGTCCAAAATGTCTTGGTATTCTGACACCTTAAGAATTCCCTTCATTGGAACTAATTGGCGAAGCCCAACCCCTAAAAAATAACCTCACACCATAACCCCCCTCCACCAAATGATTTTGACCAGTGCACAAAGCAAGGTCCATAAAGGCACGGATGAATGAGTTTGGAGTGAAGTGGAGGAACTTGACTGGCCTGCACGGAGTCCTGACCTCAACCAGATAGAACACCTTTGAGATGAATTAGAGCTGCAAACCAGGCCTTCTCATCCAACATCAATGCCTGACCTCAAAAATGTGCTTCTGAAAGAATGATCAAACATTCCCATAGACACACTCCTAAACCTTGTGGACAGCCTTCCCAGAAGAGTTGAAGCTGTTATAGCTGCAAAGGGTGGGCCAACTCCATATTGAACCCTACTGACCAAGACTGGGATGCCATTAAAGTTTATGTGCGTGTAAAGACAAGTGTACCAATACTTTTGGTAATATAGTGTATGTATATATATATATTTATATATATAAATATATATATATATATATATATATATATATATATATATATATATATACACACACACACACAGTATATACAGTATCTCACAAAAGTGAGTACACCCTTCATATTTTTGTTAATATTTTATTATATCTTTTCATGTGACAACACTGAAGAAATGACACTTTTCTACAATGTAAAGTAGTGAGTGTACAGCTTGTATAACAGTGTAAATTTGCTGTCCCCTCAAAATAACTCAACATGCAGCCATTAATGTCTAGAACGCTGGCAACAAAAGTGAGTACACCCCTAGGTAAAAATGTTCAAATTGGGCCCAGTGCCGCGGCAACCAGATGAGGAGCACAAAGACAAGTGTGTCTTGCCTTCAGTCAAGAATTGTGTTGGGAGTGTCATGGTCTGGGGCTGCATGAGTGCTGCCATCACTGGGAAGCTACAGTTCATTGAGGGAATCATTAATGCCAACATGTACTGTGACATACTGAAGCAGAGCATGATCCCCTCCCTTTGGAGACTGGGCCGCAGGGCAGTATTTCAACGCGATAACAACCCCAAACACACCTCAAAGATGACCACTGCCTTGCTAAAGCAGCTGAGGGTAAAGGTGATGGACTGGCCAAGCATGTCTCCAGACCTAAACCCTATTGAGCATCTGTGGGGCTTCCTCAAACAGAAGGTGGAGAAGCGCAAGGTCTCTAACATCCACCAGCTCTGTGATGTCATCATGGAGGAGTGGAAGAGGACTCCAGTGGCAGCCTGTGAAGCTCTGGTGAACTCCAGGCCCAAAAGGGTTAAGGCAGTGCTGGAAAATAATGGTGGCCACACAAAATATTGACACTTTGGGCCCAATTTGGACATTTTCACTTAGGGGTGTACTCACTTTTGTTGCCATTGGTTTGGACATTAATGGCTGTGTGTTGAGTTATTTTGAGGGGACAGAAAATTTACACTGTTATACAGGCTGTACACTCACTACTTTACATTGTAGCAAAGTGTCATTTCTTCAGTGTTGTCACATCAAAAGATATAATAAAATATTTATAAAAATTTGAGTGGTGTACTCACTTTTGTGAGATACTGTACATACTTATACAGTATATATTTATATAGCTTTAGTTTTTTTTCAGACTAAGTACAATTTATGCAAGTAAAAGAATCTTGCATCCTTGAAACTTCCCATGCAATGAACTGAAATTTCAAATGTGAACTTTCTATGTAATAGAAACGAGCAAAGAGGGAGGTGTATGTAGTATTATGAATTATTTATTTTTACCATGGAAAAGATCTTTCAGCATATTGGCATGACTCACATTTGATTCAGTGGCTTGACCTGAATCATCAACAGTAAACATTCTCATATATGTTAGATTATCAAAACTTGGTAAAGAAGAGGGCACATATTCAGGTTAGTCAGCACGTATAAATAACCAGATTTGCCCAATTTAGATGTTAGACTGATGGAGCCACGTGTATGAGCACATATGTGAGTGTCCATCGAATACCAAAATTGCAGTTATAATCTTAGATCTTTATTTTGAAGCCTGAGACATGGTCATGCCGGGTCTGTTTGAAGATACTACTGGCAATACAGTATGGTATGTGATTGTCATTCGTTCATGACTTGCTAAAGCCATACAAAAGCTACTGTATTCCCACTTGTATGGATGGGTTTGCTCAGGCCTGCAGCACACCACTCAGCGCCAAAATGGATTTAGTTAATGCTTCTAAGCAGAGCTAGAACTACAGACTGGAAATTACAAGTATAAAAAGACTTGCAGTATCTAAACTGAGTCTTTTAAAGGACAGCAGCCGTTTAAAATATTACATAAAATGACAATAATAGCATACATAAACTGTAAAGGTAAACATACACTATAAAACAGCGCTATTGTTGAGCAAAAATACATAGGAAATTATGCGGCCAACTACGCATAAAAACATCACACAGAGAAGTAGAGAGTCCGTGAAGTGGTCAGAGGACAGTCCATAAGTGACAATACAGCCGTATCCCAGTGTGCGCCTTCCACCGGTCAGTGAAGCATCACCCTGTGTTGACACTCTCCCCCTAGGGGGAGAGTGTCAACACAGGGTGATGCTTCACTGACCGGTGGAAGGCGCACACTGGGATACGGCTGTATTGTCACTTATGGACTGTCCTCTGACCACTTCACGGACTCTCTACTTCTCTGTGTGATGTTTTTATGCGTAGTTGGCCGCATAATTTCCTATGTATTTTTGCTCAACAATAGCGCTGTTTTATAGTGTATGTTTACCTTTACAGTTTATGTATGCTATTATTGTCATTCCCACTTGTATGTTACTGCTTCTCTGGTATATAGTACCAAGGTGCAAATGCAGCTAATAGGTTGGGAAAGCTCTGACATAGGAAGTAGAAAAGGTCAGCCTATTGTTTCATTATCCTCATCAATTGGCTACTGCATTCTATGTAGGAAACCTGTTGTGAAGAACATTTCATTGTATTGTTGTTAATGTTATGTAACTTTAAGGCTGAAAAACTACAGGCAGCCTTTTCAAACCTTACACTAATAGTGAATAACTCCTAAAAGTATGGATATTTATGAATGTTTGTGTGAAAGGTAAGTAATTTAATATAAGGTCACATACAGTACCAACTCCTGAGAATTTTAAGATGAACATTTCAAAAAGGCAGCATACATTATTCCAAGATGATCACATTCAATTCAGAACTGGTCTGTAATACCAATAATTTCTACAGTATAAACCTGAACTCCAGGTAAAAAAGTTATACTTTTACCCTTGCAATGGGGCTCCCAAGCATTGCAAGATTTAAATGCTTGCTTTTGTCTTGGGGCAAACAGATAAGGCCAACCATTTTAATAAGGCAGCCCAAAGATGATACCGTTTTTTCGTTCAACCAAAACTGACCCAATTCCCCCATCCACACTCTTGATGTAGATGGGGGAATTCTCCCCACTGTGTTATTGTATTCTGACAGCGGGGAGACTTCCCTGCTGTCAGAATACAGTGAACAGCATTGCAGGCTATAGCAATAGAATGGGGAAAATCCGACAGGGCAGATGTACAGAAGTCAATCAGTAGATTGACTTCTGTACAACCTCCCCGCCCATGCATGGATCGAAATTCAGCCAGTCCCTGCTGGACTGGCTGAATTTTGATCCATGTATGGCCGGCTTAAGTTTTACTAAGACTTATTTACTTTTACTAAGTTTTACTATAGGTGGGTCGATTCTTTTATCCTTTTTATTCCCCCTGCCGGCAGAATGAAAAGAAACAAGCAGATTCTTCCATTCACACGGTTGAGGTGGATAGAGGAATCCTTCCCCCTGAGACATTGTATTGTGACAGAGGGGACTCTGCTGCCAGAATACACTAATTAGCAGTGGCAGCCCATTGGCTGCATCTGCTGTACCAGAATACATTTCCAACAAACCCGTTTCAGTATAGTTGATCGTTAGATTGACTTTTGTTGAGCGGCAATGGCCACACATTGGGGTTAATTTACTAAAACTGAGGAGGGCAAAATCTGGTGCAGTAGTGTATGGTAGCCAATCAGCTTCTAATGTCATCTTGTTCAATTAAGCTTTGACAAAAAAACCTGGAAGTTGATTGGTTTCTATTCACAGCTTTACCAGATTTTGCACTCTCCAGTTTTAGAGTTGATTTGGGGTTGATCCAGTTTTAGAGTGGATCAACCCGAAATCAACCCCATGGTCTGTGACAGCTAGTTGTTCTAGCAGGGGGCTGGGTGTCACTCAGGTGGGAAGTGTGCCTGCTGCAATGTCTTTCAAAGAAAATTCAGAGGCCCATAGTACAGAGATAATAGGAGAACATTTAAGAGCAGTTTTCCACCAAGCTTCGGAGGTAAAAGTCGATGGGACAATAAAAAAGCAAGGCTGGAGGTTCCCTTTAAATTACAGATGCTGACTGCTATGCTTCTTCAGCTTAGACTGGAAAGTCCAGTTGTTTACTTGACAGATATTTATATTATCTGTGAGTATCCCTAGCTAAATAAAAATTGTGTACTTTCCATTTTGTTAACAAGTAACATTCCAAGGTTTGAACAAACGTATTAGTGTAAGCTCCAAGGGGGAACTTTGCACCAGAGTCCTGTGGCTTTTTTTTTTTTTTTTTACATATGCCTCTGTTCAGGAGATCTTTACAGAGAGGAAGTACAAAACCAACCTACATTTAAACAATGAGAACAAAAAATTCTAAAACTTCATAAAGCACTCAAATGTTTAAGTGTCTAATAAAGAGCCAAATGAGGGAATTCAGCTTGAATTTTAATTAATCTCAGTGTTACACTCAGCAAGCTAAGCATGAAGTCACTCAAGTGTAGAATAGTGAAGCTTTGTAAGAATGAGAAAAAATATGCTCTTTTATGACCTTGTTTGCAGAACGTGGTGTCCCAGGGAGATGATTAGCTGAGAGAGCTCAAACATGACATGTATTAAAGTCTACCAAATGCCTGGATGAGGACATTGGCCATTATTTATGGGCAAATGCTGGATTTGTTGGCATGAGGCGCTGCAGGGTCTGTGCATTAGTCTGGGGAAAAAAAAGCATTTGGGCACAATTAACAAGATGTAGTTAAGAAAAATTACAGTGTTTTAGAAGGAGGAGGACTAACTGACGCCATGCAATCTGGAAAAAATGACAGACTGGAAGAGATTGTGATAATGATGACTGACCAATAACTTATGGAAAGTTTCATCAGGGTCTGTAGCACTTTATAGGCCATAATACTGTAAACACATATCAACACTTAATTCTATCAGAGGGCTAACACACATGATAATGGTGCTTTAAAGGAATAGGAATTATAGACAATCCTAACGCAAACTTGTTAGTCATGTTTAACTTCTGTACCTCTGTGATCAGCAATTTATATGTCAGCAATTATGCTACTCTGTGGAAAATAAATAACTTCCATTTCCCCCTTTATATTAACATGTACAACTTGTCTGGTTACAAGCCTTTTTATTTTTGTGCCTGAATAATATTGAATATATTTCTATTATTATTTTTCAACACGTAGGCCCCATTAACACCTGAGCGATTTCCTGCTTGTAGCTTGAAGCTCCAAAACACTCAACAAGTCAAATCCCATTCATTTCAATGGCCCCTGTTCACATACAAAAGGGATATTAGGCAATTAGCGGACCTCCAGCTGTTACAGAACTACAAGTCCCATGAGGCATAACAAGACTCTGACAGCCACAAGCATGACACCCAGAGGCAGAGCATGATGGGACTGTAGTTTTGCAACAGCTGGAGGTCCGCTAATAGCATATCCCTGACATACAGTATGAGCGTTCTATCACCTGAAGCAAATGCCTGTCGCTCAAATAAGAACATGAGCGTCTTTTTGACAGATTACCAGCGTTTTTGGCCCCATAGACTTCAATACAAATGCTTGACTTGAGCGTTTTTACAAGTTTTTTTGCGCATTTTCTGCTCAAACAGCAGCTCTCCTTCCCTAATTACTTCTCCCTCTCCTCCCTCTGGGGCCTTCTATTGGCTAAACAAAAATGCCTGAAGCTGTAAAACACTTGTAATACACTTATAAAATGCTTGTAATACACTTCTAAAAATGTCTAAAAAACTCTCAAATAGAAACTCCGGTAGATCACTGCGCTCAGGTGTGAATGGAGCCGTATATAGTACAATACAATTAAAGACAACGATGGGGAGGGCCGTGCACAATTAAGCCTAGTACACACAAGCCAAATGTCTTAACGCATCGGACAATCTCTATTCAGGTCGTGTGTACTGCAGTCAGTCCGACAGAAACTGGCCATTTGGCCGGTTTCTGTCGAAGTGGCATGACCGAAAATGTCTGAGAGCGCTGACCGGAGTGTTTTGGTGATGGGTTGTCCCCTGTCAGAACGCAATAGAACAGCAGGGGAGATGGCTGTACTAACGTTGGATAGTTAGTACAGTGGCTCCTCTGAAACTGTTCGTCTTTTTTCATTCAGCCCAGCATGGTTGATAGAAAACTACTAGTGTGTACTAGACGTTAAGCAGGTTTTGAATTGTTTGATAAATCACACATTTTCAACCTTTTGCTGCCATAGCTTTTTTTTTTTTTTACTCTTGTTTAGGCATGGAGATCACTTATAAACAGTATATATTTTCTAACAATGGTGGCAGATGCAACTTGTAATGTCACATGCAACCATATCTGCAGCAAAAAGGACACATAAAAATTTTTTTAGTGTATACAAACTCAAAATAATACCCACTTTTTTGGTAAAATATAAAAGATGAGGTTGCCTCCAGTAAATCGATACCAAACATATCAAGCCTTAAAATTTCACATGCCCGTTAAATGGTGAAAAATTATAGCACACAATTTTGTTT
Source organism: Lithobates clamitans (assembly GCA_037952925.1). NCBI lineage: Eukaryota > Metazoa > Chordata > Amphibia > Anura > Ranidae > Lithobates > Lithobates clamitans. Next base: position 1,562,018 of record JBBGZY010000515.1, read on the forward strand.
ATAGGTGACACTTTAAAAGTCATTACAACTTATCAATTTAGCATTAACAGTGTAAATATAGGAAAAGGAAAAAGGCGAGCGCCACTGAATCGGCTAAAAATGTATGTAGCTTTATTAAATACAGGTGACAAAAAACCAAGAAATGCCAACGCGTTTCAGCCATTAGGCCTTAATCATGGCTTGATTAAGCCCTAACGGCTGAAACACATTGGAATTTCTTGGCTTGTCTTTCCCCTTTCCCTGATTGTAGATGGAGGTTGCGAAGATCTTTCCAGATTGAATGCCCTATGCTTGAAGTGGATGATCTCTATCAGGAGGTAGCAGCTTGGTCACACTTGTAACAGTGAAGAACTGCCCTAAAGTTATCACCTAATACAGAGGGATCCAAAAAAATGTATACACACTTCAACAGTTGTTCCCTATGTCCTTTTTTAAAACCTGAATTGAATTATGGCAGTAATGTGTACTACTATGTTTCCCCTAAAGATGTTAGTAGTCGCACCATTGTTGATATCATCATGTTACCAGCAGTTTGTGTGGTTTATGCAGATGAGTGATTTTACTTCCAGCAAGATGGCACACCATACCACTACCACCGTGATGTAAGAGCCTATTTTGATGACATTCTGCCAGGACGTGGGATAGGATATAGAGGTGCTGCTGAATTCACTCCACGTACCCTGGACTTAACACCCCTGGATTTTTATCTGTGGAGAACACTAAAGGATATGGTGTCCCGTAGAAAACCACCTACACTGACTGCACTACGGAAAGAAATTGAAACATCATGCAGATGTGGCCATTGTATTCCTTACTGTGGTGGCAGCCTAAAGACCTAAACTCTACAACTCTAAAACTAAAATTGGAGAGTGGCTTTCTTATAAGGAATATCTAGAAGTGATAATTATGTCTAAGAAAAACCCTGAAAAATTAACCTTTTGTTTTGAATTCCTCCTGAAAAATATCAGTGCACTTCCCAGTATGTGAGGGCACTACCGCACTTACAGCCAATATGGCTGTCTCTACATCAGGGAGACCACAGGCAATACTGATTTTTGCTTTATTGGATAATAAAGTGGTTGTTAAGCCACCGAGTGTCATTTCTACAATCCCCTCTGTTACATTAACTGATGTATTCAGTGTATGTATTTTTGTAAAAATAAGCTGTTCTATACCATATTTTAAAGTGGCACTCGGCGCCCACATGACCGGCCGCCTCTCTCCTCTCCAGGTCTGACAGCTACAGCGGGAGGGGCCAGGAAACCCCCTCTGATTTCAGCCAGGAGGAGAGGAGAGAGGCAGCTGGTTACATGAGCGTCGAGCGGCGCTATGAAAAAAGTATACAGTGGCTTATTTTTACAAAACCACATACACTGGGACACATTATTTAATATAACAGAGGGGATTGTAGAAATGACACTCAGAAATTATAGCAGCAGCTGTAGCTGCCATGTGGAGGGGGGGGGAGAGGACAGAGGAGAGACATGCGGATAACGGAGGGACGTAAACTGACCACGGTGTCAGGGCTCAGCAGCCATGATAAACTGTGTTCAGTTTACAGAGGGCATAGCAGAACCAGGCAGGATCAGGCAGGTATTTCAGGTGATACAGGGGGGAAATTCCACAGCACTGTGCTGTTGTTCATGCTTTAAAGGGACAGGATCCATTTTTTTAGGGTTACTAACACTTTAAAAACATAGAAGCTAGCACAATACCATAATAAATAGCACAATAAACATCACAAAACAATAGTGCAGCGCTAAGATAAATTAAAATGTATGTGTAAAACAATAGTGCAATGCAAATATATCAAATTATTATGTGCCACGTCAAATTTAAAAAATAAAACAAAGAAATCCAAAAGTGAAGCCAGAAACTGTGAATTCAATGATTCTTCAATTATGAGGGAAATGACAGATGTGGATACCAAACGCCACAAAACTTCTTTATAATAATAATAATAAACCACACAGCACCTCAGTGTGGGAGGCTTACCAGAATCGTATGAGCCCCAATTAAGAGTGGTCAACCAGCGCTTGTGTATCAATCCAAGATATCCAGCTTTCCTCAAAACCACATGTCAAAATACTGATCACTAGTCCTTTGCCTTCTGCCTGTCTTTTTGGGGTACAGTTTCCACAGTTCAAGTGTTCTAAACTCACTTTGAAAAAAAAAAAGAATAAATGTAGCTGTATGCCCTATCCATATTACAATTGTTTCCTGTCACCTCTATTGTGTAGTGTTCTGTATACAGCATAATCAGTTTTGGAAAGTCTTGTCTCTAGGGCTATAGGGTGTCTCCTTTGCCTTCCATTGTCTCCCTGAAGCCACCCTGATGTTTATGCTCCTGGTGGGGAATGAACCTACATATGTTCATGATTTGGGGGATGCACGTGCAGTATGGGTAGCACCCTTGTACTGTTTGGCCAAAGCATGCATAGTAGAGGCCACTAGTGCTCTGGTAATGTGTTCAGCCGGTGCATGTAACGTATGGGTCGCTACCCATAGAGCAATCTGGTGCTTTTTTTGACAGACACATGCACAATATAAGCTGCTTCCTTACTGCACTCTGAAGTTCAGCTGATGCATATGCAGTCATAGGCTTAAGAACTACTTCTTTTCAATGAACTTTCCCTATTTGATCCTTTTTGGTCTGTTAAATATACCACTGTGCAGATGAGGAGGGGGTGGGGGATACAGAGAAGGCTGCGCCCTTTTGTATTGGGCGTATGGGGTCATGTGCAGCAGCGGAGCTGGCCTATCCACGATTGCGGTTGCTCCTGGAGTCCCACCTCCGCACATGACCCCATATGCCCAATCACAGGGCGCCGGACACTGAACATGGTGGCCAGAGCGTGGGGGACACAAGAAATTAAAATTGTGACCCGCCGCTGTCTTCTTCTCCTCCTCCTCCGGACAGATGCAGGACAAAAAACAAAAAGGTGAGAGTAGACTCCCTTATGGGAGTAGAGTCATCTTGCTTGCCTTGGGGGGGGATGGACACATTCTGGAGAGAGGGAGCAGCTAGAGAGAGAGTAGAATCGCCGTGTAGTATCAGTATATAAATACTGTAGGTCGAACAGTGTAGTGGACAGTATAGTGGTCAGTTTAGTGGTGACTATAGTGGTCAATGTAGTGGGCAGTATAGTGGTTAGTGTAGTGGTCAGTGTCGTATAGTGGACAGTATAGTGTAGTGGACAGTATAGTGGTCAGTGTAGTGGACAGTATAGTAGTTGGGGTAGTGTAGTGGTCAGTTTAGTGTAGTGGACAGTATAGTAGTCAGTGTAGTGTAGTGGTCAGTGTAGTGTAGTAGACAATATAGTGGTCAGTGTAGTGTAGGGGACAGTGCAGTGTAGTGGACAGTATAGTGGTCAGTGTAGTGTAGTGGTCAGTGTAGTATAGTGCACAGTATAGTGGTCAGTGCAGTGCAGTGGATCGTGTAGTGTAGTGGACAGTATAGTGGTCAGTGTAGTGTAGTGTAGTGGACAGTATAGTGGTCAGTGTAGTGTAGTGGACAGTATAGTGGTCAGTGCAGTGTAGTGAACAGTATAGTGGTCACTATAGTGGTCAGTGTAGTGTAGTGTACAGTATAGTGGTCAGTATAGTGGTCAGTATAGTGGTCAGTGTATTGTAGTGGACAGTATAGTGGTCAGTGTAGTGGACAGTATATTGGTCAGTGTAGTGTAGTGGATAGTATAGTGGTCAGTAGTGGGCAGTATAGTTATTAGTGTAGTGTAGTGGAAAGTATAGTGGTCAGTGTAGTGTTGTGTAGTGGACAGTATAGTGGTCAGTGTAGTGTAGTTGACAGTGTAGTGGTCAGTGTAGGGTAGTGGACAGTATAGTGGTCAGTGTAATGTAGTGGACAGTATAGTGGTCAGTGTAGTGTAGTGGACAGTATAGTCATCAGTGTAATGTAGTGGACAGTATAGTGGTCAGTGTAGTGTAGTGGACAGTATAGTGGTCAGTGTAGTGTAGTTGACAGTGTAGTGGTCAGTATAGGGTAGTGGACAGTATAGTGGTCAGTGTAATGTAGTGGACAGTATAGTGGTCAGTGTAGTGGACAGTGTAGTGGACAGTATAGTGATCAGTGTAGGAATCAGGTTGGTCAGGTAAGTCAGTGTAGGAATCAGGTTGGTCAGGTAGGTCAGTGTAGGAATCAGGTAGATGTTTTGCTTGCGTCTATCTATCAAGTTCTTGTGGTAAAACTAAGGAAGCTTAGACTTCTGAAGTGTATCAATGCTTTACTATACAGGGAAAAATCTGCACCTACAAACTCTAGGATGAACAATACAACACAACTTATAGCTTACAAAATATGCCTACAAATATAAGCATGTACAATATGTACACATTAAGTAAACTAAACATTTACTCAACTTAGGGGTCAAGATGTCCTTCATAGTTCCTTGCTCAGAGTCCAACTCACAAAAGCGTCTCCAAAGTTATCAGGTCAGTGTAGGAATCAGGTAGGTTTGTGTAGGAATCGGGTTGGTCGGGTAGGTCAGTGTAGGAATCAGGTAGGTCAGTGTAGGAATCAGGTTGGTCAGGTAGGTCAGCGTAGGAATCAGGTAGGTTAGTGTAGTGGTCAGTGTAGGAATCAGGCTGGTCAGTACTATTGTAGGAAGGGAAGGGACTCGTCCAGTGCAAAAAGTCCACTGGTTAGGGGGCACAAATTACTTGCCTTGCCTCGGGCGCCGACAATCCATGCTACGCCACTGCACTAGCCTCCTGTGTGTGGTTTATTTAAAAGATAAGTTCACCTTTTTACAAAAAATAATAAATGCACATTTTTTTCAGGTAAAAGGAGCCTGTAAAGCATTGCATCAGTGATCAACAGATCGCTGATGCCATGCAGGTGTAGTAAGATCCCAGGCCTCCTTTAGTCTAATGAGAACCTCCAGAGCCAAGACCTGCTGACATCCTTCCGAATAGAGTGGGTTGTGAGGCATAATGGGTTAAATGTAAGGTAAATTCATGAGCGCCAGACACTTCTTGAATGCAAAGAGATTTGGGAGAGAGGGTTAGGGCCAGGGCACCCTTAGGTAGTTGTAATGTAATGTAATTGACAGACTCTGAGACTTCTACAGGTAGACAGCCTTGCAGGGAAAGACATCCAGCCGGACACCACATCTACATGTGTAGGAATGCTGTCTCCCATGGCAACAGTCTTAGAACAGTTCCTAACACAAGTTGTAACAAACTCCTCCTTCTCTACAGTCACTTCTTGTAGGTACTCAATCCACTGAGCTCACAATAAACTTGATGATTCACTGCCACTGAATCCCTTGAGCTCTTCCAATCTTCACTTTAGTATCTTCCTCAAGCATCACCCCCGCTTCTCTGCTGGGTCCCTAGCTTGGCACTCAGATGTTTCTCAAGCTTTACCCCTCTGGCCTGCTCGATCCCTGGCTTGACATACAAGGCTGCTATGCAAGCGTCACCTCTGCTGGCTGGGTCCCTGGCCTGACACCTGCTGAAGCTTCTCGATTCTTCACCATCCCTGGTTGGCGGGAATGATGCTCCGGTACTTGCTACAGCTACTCACCATGGTCCCTGGTAACAAGGTGGCTGGTCCCCTAGTGGCGACAGCTTCCCCTCCACCTCCGACCATGACAGGCCCCCAGGCCGGCAAAACTGTCACATCTGGCAGGATCGCAAGCCGCAATACCAACCCTACGCTGCTCTCTTGCTTTTGGATAGGCCCTCAGACAGCCCAACAGCCAGATGAGCCTGGGACAGGCCCAAACTCCGGCCTAGCAGTCCAGGCAATACAACACACGACCACCCAGACAGCCGTCCAGGCGGCACAGAACACCGATCACTAGACCCCACCGCTACATAGGCTCTCCCAGCAGGCAAAGGGATTCAAGAAAACCCCTGCCAAATCTGTCTTTGCTTTGCCCTTCTCGTATCCAATGCCACCAGGTACCCGGCCACCCAGCGGCAGAAGAGAGAATTGCAGCAACACCAGACTTTTATGGAGCGTACACACGGTCGGACTTTGTTCGGATATTCCGACAACAAAATCCATGGATTTTTTCCGACGGATGTTGGCTCAAACTTGTCTTGCATACACACGGTCACACAAAGTTGTCGGAAAATCCGATCGTTCTGAACGCGGTGACGTAAAACACGTACGTCGGGACTATAAACGGGGCAGTGGCCAATAGCTTTCATCTCTTTATTTATTCTGAGCATGCGTGGCACTTTGTCCGTCGGATTTGTGTACACACGGTCGGAATTTCCGACAACGGATTTTGTTGTCGGAAAATATTATCTCCTGCTCTCCAACTTTGTGTGTCGGAAAATCCGATGGAAAATGTCCGATGGAGCCCACACACGGTCGGAATTTCCGACAACGCGCTCCGATCGGACATTTTCCATCGGAAAATCCGACCGTGTGTACGGGGCATTAGGGCGAAATCAATTGAACCCCAACAATGAGCCAAGGTAACCACACCTGGCAGGTAAATTTAGAAGCAAACCTGCCTAAACATCAGGGTGCTACACAGGTCTCCCACAGATCTGTCAGTGTATTAGTTTGCTCATACCTTGAATGAGAAAGCAGATACATTCTGACAGGAGGACTACTCAATGAACTACCACAGCGCCATCGTAGTTCATTGAAAACTACAAGCCAACAGAACAAAGGCTGTCGGACCTTGTAGTTTCCATTCATAGAGGACTGTGAATAAGTGATGCGGCAGGGCTGCGTCTTTTCTGAATTGTGGCAGCAGACATGGGGAGAAGATCCCCAGTCTGCTGTCAAGCGGGGATTGGGGGGGGGGGGGGTATCACCACTGGGTTTGTTTGTTTTTGCTAAACAAAAAAAAGACCAAAAAAATAAATAAAACATTTTTCAGTTTGTTATTAAATTTTACAGGTAATTTTTCTCCTTCACTGATGTGCGCTGATGAAGCTGCACTGATGGGCACTGATAGCCCGCACTGATTGGCACTGATGAGGCAGCACTGATGGACACTGATAGGTGGCATGGATGGGCACTGATAAGGCGGCACTGGTGGGCACTGATGAGGAGGCACTGATGAGGCTGCACTGATAAGCGGCACTAATGGGCTCTGATAGGTGGCACTGCAGGGCACTTATAGATGGCACTGCTGGGCACTGATAGGTGGCACTGGTAGGCACTGGAAGGCCGCACTGATGGACACTGATAGGCAGCACTGATAGGTGACACTGATGAGGAGGCACTGATGGGCACTGATTGGCAGCACAGATTGGCAGTCCTGGTGGGCACTGATTGACAGCAATGGTGGGACTGCACTAATAATCAGGACACTGATAATCAGTGCCCTGATTATCAGTGCTAATGTCCCTTTAACAAAAGCTGGTTATCGGCTCTCTTCTTCTCTCCTTAGGCTGTCAACATGAGGAAAGAAAAGCCGATAACCGACTTTTCTTTACATCCATGATCAGCTGTCATTGGACGCAGCTGATTACACGATAAAGGGCTGATGTGATTGGCCCTTTACCCCGATCACAGGGTGCACCGCCCGCACGCCAAGGGGGCGAGCAGACAGGGCGATCGCGGGAGGATGTCCGTGGATGCCCTCCCTGCAAAGTGAGTCAGGATGTGGTTAAACATGATAAATGATTTATGAAATATAAATAAACATTAAGCTTCCCAGATCAAGAAAAGTGCAGTCCTCGTCTTATGCATGGTTGGTTTACCTTTGACAATACCAGACAAGTCTATCTAATTGATATATATGCATATATACTGTATATGTGTATATACTAATACATACATATATATATATATATATATATATATATATATATATATATATATATATATATACAGTATCTGACAAACGTGAGTACACCCCTCACATTTTTGTAAATATTTAATTATATCTTTTCATGTGACAACACTGAGGAAATGACACTTTGCTACAATGTAAAGTAGTGAGTGTACAGCTTGTATAACAGTGTAAATTTGCTGTCCCCTCAAAATAACTCAACACACAGCCAATAATGTCTAAACAGCTGGCAAAAGAAGTGAGTACACCTCTAAGTGAAAATGTCCAAATTGGGCCCAATTAGCCATTTTCCCTCCCCAGTGTCATGTGACTTGTTAGTGTTAAAAGGTATCAGGTATGAATGGGGAGCAGGTGTGTTAAATTTGGTGTTATCGCTCTCACGCTCTCATACTGGTCACTGGAAGTTCAACATGGCACCTCATGGCAAGGATCTCTCCGAGGATCTGAAAAAAATAATTATTGCTCTACATAAAAATGGCCTAGGCTATAAGAAGATTGCCAAGACCCTGAAACTGAGCTGCAGCACAGTGGCCAAGACCATACAGCGGTTTAACAGGACATGTTCCACTCAGAACAGGCCTCGCCATGGTCGACCAAAGAAGTTGAGTGCATGTGCTCAGCTTCATATCCAGAGGTTGTCTTTGGGAAATAGACATATGAGTGCTGCCAGCAGTGGCTGAACTGAACGCCTTGCTGACATCTCCCTGCAAAGCTGACGCTTAGGAACATCTTTGTAAGCATTGTACACCGCTCATTTTTTCCATTACAATGTGAGTATCCTTTTTATCTGACCTAATAAATAGTGGTTTTAAATGGTTTCACACTATGGAATCCTTTCTTCTTATGTCCTTATGATATCATCCTGGTCCTGGTCTTGCCAAGCACTGCTGCACAGTGGCACATACTGTGACTACTCGTTACCCCTGCAGGGGATATACAGCTGGTGAGTCTCTGCACAATCACAACGCGAGACACCAGCACTGGATTAACACCTGTTGTATGCTTTGAGGAATCCCACAAAGGACGCCTTTTTTCACTTATAGTGCACCGGGGACATACCCATATGAACTGTTTACTATCATAGAACCATTTGCATGGCACGTGTGTTTAGCACTTTTCAGAGTGACCTCTTCATAGGGCACTTGTCACTTTGTTATTTGCAACGTTTGTAGAACAACATTTTAATATTTATTTATTTAGCACTAGACACTTTAGAATTTTTTGCATGTCACGTGTGATGTATTTATTGCAACTTTGTGTTTTCTAGTGTTTAGACACAGACCGCTTCATGCTCTTAGCAGTGGTTAATACTGTTTTTTCCTTTTGAGGGAATATAGCACTAGACACCTTGGATGCGATTTATTGCACTCATTATGCTTCTCATGTTTAAATCACCAGTCACTTTAACCCACAGGATTGTAGCAAAGTGCCATTTCTTCAGTGTTGTCACATGAAAAGATATAATAAAATATTTACAAAAATGTGAGGGGTATACTTACTTTTGTGAGATACTGTATATATATATATATATATATATATATATATATATATATATATATATATATATATATATATATATATTGTATATGTGCATATATTTATTATTTTTTGTCCTCTTTACCATAACCTGACAATATTGTCTAGTAATAGTAATAGGCTTTTGTAGAAAGTAACACACATAGTCTTCTTCGGTTTTCTGATGTCTTAAACAATACCAACTTGCTCACAGGGTCATTCTGACCAGTAACTGCATGAAAGTCTTAGATAGACTTTGATAATAATATCTAGAGATCTCAATGAGAATCATAGACTGAGAACATAGTAAGAAAATAATGCTAAATCTTTGCAATAATTCTGAATCTTACCCATAGTGTTTTCTACTACCTGCTCTGTTCTGTTTATTGTCCCGATCTTCCTCCAGAAAAAAAAAGGCTGGTTATAGGGCAAATATGTACATTACCCCCACTTACAGTATTTCCACTACACAGTGCTTCAGGCCTAAGCATTGACACAAGGGAGTGAAGGAGCTTGCCTACGTGTATTAAAACACTGATTTTAGAAAGTCTTTTGGGCATTTCTATTAACCACATATGGCGGCCTCTATGCACATACAGTCATATGAAAAAGTAAGTACACCTTTTAAACAAATCCGAACAGGAAAACATCAGATATTGCATAGGTGATAGACTTGCGCAAATGACACATACAAATAGTATGTCATATTTTTTTTATATACTAAAACATTAAGATTTAGACAAGTAAGTACACCCCTATATATACTACAATTTCATATCCATAATATTAAAATGCAGCGTTCCAAATTAGGTGCCAGTGATTAGAACCACCTTAGGGAGTATATAGCCTGAACATGTTTTATTTAGACCTCACATATCTGGGTTGTGGTGGTAGATTGTGGACTGAAGGATCCTGAGGAGCTCAGAGTATCCACCAAAAAAGGGAAGGGAGGAGGGAGAATCTTATAGTGTAGTAGAGTAATTCAGAAACAAAGATAAATGCTTCCACAACAGAAGGAAAAAAGGTCAAAATGGACTTACAACTGTTGAGGCTGCGGTCACCCAGCAAGGGGGGGGGGCATGCGGCCTTCCTTTTGCGTGGGTGGATAAAACCTGTCTCCAGGCAGGGTCAGTGTGATTGCTCTCTATGCCTCGGGCATTCCCATCCTAGGTACTCTGTGGGGTTCTCTAGCGGGTGCAGTTATGTTTTGTGCTGCCCTAGGCTCGACTAATCTCGTGCACCCCCTAATTTAAATATGTTTAAGACCTTCCTAATCTTCCGATTAAACTTGTGCACCCTTCCTGTTTAAGACCCACCCCATCAGTGCGGCCTCATCAATGGCCAGCAGTGTGGCCTCATCAGTGGCCATCAGTGCAGCCTCATCAGGGGCCACCAGTGCAGCCTATCTGTGCCCATCAGTGCAGCCTATCAGTGCCGCCTCATTAATGGCCATCATTGCCGCCTCATCAGTGGCCATCATTGCCACCCCATCAGTGCAGCCTTATCAGTGGCCATCAGTGCAGCTTATTAGTGTCCATCAGTGCAGTTTATCAGTGTCACCTCATCAGTGGCCATCAGTGCATCTTCATCAGTGGCCATCAGCGCAGCCTCATCAGTGGCCATCAGTGCAGCCTCATCAGTGGCCATTTTTTGCAGCTTATTAGTGTCCATAAGTGCAGCATATCAGTGTAGCCCCATCAGTGCAGCTTATCAATGCCGCCTCATGCCCATCAGTGCAGCCTCATTAGTGCTCATCAGTGCAGCATATTAGTGCTGCCTTATCAGTGCAGCCTCATTAGTGCCCATCAGTGCAGCTTCATTAGTGGCCATCAGTGCAGCTTCATCAGTGGCCATCAGTGCAGCTTCATCAGTGGCCATCAGTGCAGTCTCATTAGTGGCCATCAGTGCAGCCTCATCAGTGACCATCAGTGCAGCCTCATCAGTGGCCATCAGTGCAGCATATCAGTGTAGCCCCATCAGTGCAGCTCATCAGTCCCGCCTCATGGCCATCAGTGCAGCCTCATCAGTGTCCATCAGTGCAGCATATCAGTGCTGCCTTATCAGTGCAGCCTCATTAGTGCCCATCAGTGTAGTTTATCAGTACCCATCAGCGCCCCCTTATCAGTGGCCATAGGTGCTGCCTCATTAGTGCCCATCAGCGCAGCCTAATAGTGCCTATCAGCACAGCCTCTTAGTGCCCATCAGTGCAGCCTATTAGTGCCCATCAGTGCAACCTTTTTGTGCCTATCAGTGCCCATCAGTGCAACATATCAGTGCTGCCTCATCAGTGGCCATCACTGCAGACTTATGTCACTGGATTAGGAAGATTGCTCCTATCTTGTAAGATATTGTAAGGGGTTTGCTGCCACTGATTGTAATCATAGGATTATTTCACTTATTTGTATAATGACTAGGAAATCCTGAGCCATTATACAAATAAGTGAAATAATCAGTGGCAGCAAACCCAAGTCCAAATATCTTATAAGATAGGAGTAATTTTACTAATTCAGTGACATATTGTAATAGAACATATGAGGTTAGCAGGTCCAAAATAATATTGCCATTGTATACAATTAAAAGTTTTAATAGTATATAATGCGATTCAATATGCTCGCTCAAGCAAGGACAAGAATATCTAAAGAAATAAAATGAATTATATTAAAGTGATGCCATACCTGGCGGCTCTGGCTTCCCTCCTCTCTTCTCCGCGCTTTTGACACAGAGCCCAGGAGGAAGTTGCATATTATATATTCCTCCCAAGGATGCCGCGGAGGAGGGTAGGCAGAGCATTAGGTTGCAGTGCCACACTTAGTATTGGCGGCCACCAGACCAGTTGTATTAAGTGCGGTCAGCGGCCACCAATCTGTCCAAACGTCCTCACCTGCCGGTATTATCTTACTGGCAGGCAGCAGGGCTGTCACTTTATGGGGGTGCCAGACTGATTTTCCTCCTGGACTCTGCCCCCCACCCTCCTGGACTCTGCTGCCCCCCAAAACTGGCGCTACACTAAAAGTTTAGCGCAAGCTGGCGGGGACTCTTTATGCAGGAGCAGGGAGGAGGCTGTTTATTTTTTGTGCAGAGGGGCAGCTTTTTTGGCGCCCCCCTGAAAAGTGCTGCCCTAGGCCTGGGCCTTGTTGGCCTAGGCCAAGATACAGTGCTGAGTGGGTGAGCAAATTGGTAATAGGAGTCAGCGCAAAAAAAGCCTGTTGATAGTTTGATTGGCAGAGGTGCCCAAAGTGGTTATTCAAAGGATAGACTCGAGTCATCTGCTATAGTAAAACATCCAATTACTTTATTTCAAAGAACAAACAGTGAAAAAAAAGTAACTGGATGTTATATATAAAACAGACAACTCTAGCCTATCATTTGAATTACCAATTTTGGTACCTCTGCAGTTGAACTACTGACAGGCTTTTTTGCAATGACTTCTCTAATGCCGCGTACACACGAGCGGACTTTATGGCAGACTTTGCCCGGCAGACTTTTCGACGTACTTTACGATGGACTTTCTGAATGAACGGACTTGCCTACACACAATCCACCAAAGTCCGTCGAATTCGTACGTGATGACGTACGACCGGACTAAAGGAAGGAAGTTCATAGCCAGTAGCCAATAGCTGCCCTAGCGTGGCTTTTTGTCCGTCGAACTAGCATACAGACGGCGGACTTTTCGACCGGACTCGATTTCGACGGAATAATTTAAAACATGTTTCAAATCTAAGTCCGTCCAACTTTTGAGAAAACAAAGTCCGCTGGAGCCCACACACGATCGAATTGTCCGACCAAATCCCGTCCGCCGGGCAAAGTCTGCCGTAAAGTCCGTTCGTGTGTACGCTGCATTACTTTATCTAGGGTATGGCTTACACTTTGCTATTGATATGTGTGGTGTCATTATGCCAAGATCAATAGAGCTCTCTAAGGCCCTCAGAAAGAAAGTGGTGGATACCTATAAGTCTAGCAAAGGATTTAAATGATTTAAAATCAATCAATCTACAGGACAATAATCTACAAGTGTGGTAGATTCCAACCTGCCAATTCACCTAGAACTGGCCAGCCCAGACAATTTACCACAAGAGCTGACCATTTGATGTTAAAAGAACCCCAAAATTTAATTGTGGGATCATCTTGTAACTCTTGCAATAGCTGGTGACAAATGGAATGCATCTACAATCAGAAAGAGATGCAATCTGCATGAGAGGTGTACAAGGAAAAAGCCTTTGCTGTCAAAAAATAATTTTAAAGCAAGACTACAGTTTGCCATTTAACACAAAGACAAAGCCTTCTTGAACAATGAGCAGTGGACTGATAAATCAAAGATGGAGATGTTTAGTCACAGTAGACATGTGGGCCTAGGCAGCTTGTAGTCAACTATACATTCTTCATCATATCAAAATATGCTCGATGAGAATGTGAGGCTGTCCGTCCAAAGGATAAAGCTGAAACAGAAATTAGTCTGTCAACATAAAAATGATCCAAAATACAGTAAGGTTATGGTCTGCCCTAGTCAAAGCCATGTTTTGTCTCCCATTAAAGTTGATGTCAGAGATTGGTGAGCAGTTATATGAAATGTTGCAGGGCGCAATACCAGCTTTTTATTCCAAGAATGTGCTCAACTTTTCTACAGTATAACATTTTTTGACATTTTTTGAATAAATGATTGAAAAAACTAATTTTTCCTGTGTTCTTATTGAAGCACATCAGCTTTATCGCTAGCCGCTGCTCCAATAATGTTTGGCTGTTCAAATATGAAAAAAAGTAAAACATTTTTAATGTGGTGTACTTCATTTTTTACATGACTTTATATAATCACAAATTATACACAGGAACATGATTTCTTAACCTTAAAGCGTAACTCCATTTTTGTTGAGAAAAAAACATTCCCCTCTGGGTGATCTATTATATTGCAAGGATTATAACAACCTTTGTTGCAGATTTCTACCTTTTGTTATTCTGAAGAAATCCACGTGTGTTTGGCTGTGCCTCTGTTCTGAGTGGGTCTAATGGGAGTGGTTTCATAATTATCTGTTTGCTGTGCCACTGCTGGGCACTAATGAGGAAATCTGCTGGGCATGCATCCCTTCAGATGGGTTCCTATTGAAAGTATCTGTCCAAAAATTACATTTGTGTTGCAGGGGATGCCTGAAATCTGATTTGTATATTATGCAGACTTCTAGGAAAATTGGTGAGCCAATCACACAAGCAGGAAATGATGTTTCCGGGAAGTGGTCAGTACACACTCTGCGTACAGAAAACTCCAGGTAGCCATATTGCAATGTAGTCTCAGAAAATTACATTGGCTGCAGATTGAAAAGGAAAGGTAATTTTTAATAACATTTAATTACAAAATTAGTGTCGCAATTATTTGCGCTGTACTATATTTTCTTTATTTGCTATTTTTTTTCCCCCCATGAAAGTGGAGTTACCCTTTAACCACTTGCTTCCCCGCCCATAATCAAATAACTTCCGCAGGAGGGATCTCCCATTCCGGGGCGGGCGTCATATGATGTCCTTGGCTTCCTGGCCGTCTAGGGGGCGCGCAATAACAAACGTGCTAATATATTGATAATCCAGAAATGGTATATAAACGTATACATACAGTATCTCACAAAAGTAAGTACACCCCTCACAATTTTGTAAATATTTTATTACATCTTTTCATGTGACAACACTGAAGAAATTATACTTTCCTACAATGTAAAGTAGTGAGTGTACAGCTTTTATAACAGTATAAATTTGCTGTCCCCTCAAAATAACTCAACACACAGCCATTATTGTCTAAACCACTGGCAACAAAAGTAAGTACACCCCTAAATGAAAATAACCAAATTGGGCCCAATTAGTCATTTTCCCTCCCCGGTGTCATGTGACTCGTTAGTGTTACAAGGTTTCAGGTGTAAATGGGGAGCAGATGCTTTAAATTTGGTGTTATCGCTCTTATGCTCTCATACTGGTCATTGTAAGTTCAAAATGGCACCTCATGGCAAAGAACTCTCTAAAGGATCTGAAAAAAAAGAATTGTTGCTCTACATAAAGATGGCCTAGGCTATAAGAAGATTGCCAAGGCCCTGAAACTGAGCTGCAGCATGGCGGCCAAGACCATACAGCGGTTTAACAGGACAGGTTCCACTCAGAACAAACCTCGCCATGGTCGAGCAAAGAAGTTGAGTGCACGTGCTCAGCGTCATATCCAGAGGTTGTCTTTGGGAAATAGACGTTTGAGTGCTGCCAGCATTGGTGCAGAGGTTGAAGGGGTGGGGAGGGTCAGCCTGTCAGTGCTCAGACCATAGGCCGCACACTGCATCAAATTGGTCTGCATGGCTGTCCTCCCAGGAGGAAGCCTCTTCTAAAGATGATGCACAAGAAAGCCCGTAAACAGTTTGCTGAAGACAAGCAGACTAAGGACATGGATATGTCCTGTGGTCTGATGAGACCAAGATAAACTTATTTGGTTCAGATGGTGTCAAGCGTGTGTGGCGGCAACCAGGTGAGGAGTACAAAGAAGTGTGTCTTGCCTACTGTCAAGCATGGATGGTGGGAGTGTCAAGGTCTAGGGCTGCATGAGTGCTGCCGGCACTGGGGAGCTACAGTTCATTGAGGGAACCATGAATGCCAACATGTGCTGTGAAATACTGAAGCAGAGCATGGACCCCTCCATTCGGAGACTGGGGCGCAGGGCAGCATTCCAATATAACGACCCCAAACACACCTCCAAGATGACACTGCCTTGCTAAAGAAGCTGAGGGTAAAGGTGATGGACTGGCCAAGCATGTCTCCAGATTAAAACCCAATTGAGCATCTGTGGGGCATCCTCAAACGGAAGGTGGAGGAGCGCAAGGTCTCTAACGTCCACCAACTCCGTGATGTCATCATGGAGGAGTGGAAGAGGACTCCAGTGGCAACCTGTGAAGCTATGGTGAACTCCATGCCAAGGGGGTTAAGGCAGTGCTGGAAAATAATGGAAAATGGAATGGAAAATATTGACAATTTGGGCCCAATTTGGACATTTTCACTTAGGGGTGCACTCACTTTTGTTGCCAGCGGTTTAGACATTAATGGCTGTGTTGAGTTATTTTGAGGGGACAGCAAATGTACACTGTTATACAAACTATACACTCACTACTTTACATTGTAACAAAGTGTCACTTCTTTAGTGTTGTCACATGAAAAGTTATATTAAAATATTTACAAAAATGTGAGGGGTGTACTCACTTTTGTGAGATACTGTATGTGACTCAACAAAAAAAAAATATATCTATATATATATACAGTGATATATACAGTGATATTAGTCCATTTTCAAAAATACTGTGCCACTTTTTAAAGGGTCTTTGGTGCATAACGTGCTGTTGTGCTTCACAGAACAAACTGTATACAGGGGCTCTTTAGTGCTTTTCCCCCATACAAATGCTCACTCACCAGAGGCAGTGTGATCCTTCATACAGATAAGTAGGGCAATATACAATTTAGGGATAATATCCACTTTTCTTCTGCTCTACCACACACCTTGGGGAAAAGGGAACTTTTTGGTTAATCTAGTCTCCTGGAATAAAGCCATGTTTTGAGTAAACTCCAAACTCAACTCCTCTCCATCACCCCAAAAAGACACAGACAGGAAAGAAATCTTCATTATTTACCAACATTTTTAAAAATGATTTAAAGTGGTTGTAAGGGCAGAAGTAAAATTTAGAGGAGAACGTGGATTGGGACTTTGCATGTACCTCGGTGGAGTAAAGACAATGATTTATGACGCAATGTTTTCTTTAAAAATTCATAAAGATACTTTATTTACCATCCTTGGATGCAATTATTTAAAACACGGTTTAAGAGAAAATACAATTAAGTTGATCTAGGTTGTGCGAGTCCTGGTATGGAATATCATACAATGATGTAGGAGTTTGTCATATTTTATATATGCACCATTAACATTTTATCTAACATCATTTTATGATTTAGCTAATTTTGCAATGTTGTATCTCTAGGATAACTTTAATATTTACATGCTGTTTGTGCTGTTCTAAAAGGCCCTGACGAAGTGGGGTTCCCGCGAAACGCATAGGCCACACCTTATGATATTCCATACCAGGACTCGCACAACCTGTATCAACTTAACAGTACAATTGTATTTTCTCTTAAACTATAATTTTTTAAATATTTGCATCCAAGGATTGTAAATAAAGTATCTTTATGATTTTTTGAAAAAAACATTGTGTCATAAATCATTGTCTTTACTCCACCGAGGCAGACGCTAAGTCCATGTTCTACTTTGTTTCTACTAGGGATGGTGCCTCTGTATGAGTCATAATTATCTCACGCCTACCCCCACACTCACTTGTCTAAAGGCAGAAGGTTTTTTTATCCTTCTGTGTGCAGCAGCCCCCCTCCCCAGCCCCCCAATAATTACCTGAGCCCCATCTCGATCTAGCGATGTGCACGACAGCCTCGGCTGTCCGGGACTCTCTCTCCTCATTGGCTGGGGCAGTAGTGGGCGCCATTGGCTCTCGCTGTTATCATTCAAATTCAGTGAGCCAATGAGGAGAGAGAGGGCAGGGCCGGTTTGCAGCTCTATGTCTGAATGGACACACAGGGCAGCAGCTCGGCTCGGGTGCCCCCATAGCAAGCTGCTTCCTGTGGGGGCACTGGGCAGTAGGGAGGGGCCAGGAGGGCCGGCGTGGGACCCAAGAAGTGTAGGATCTGGGCTGCTTTGTGCAAAACCATTACACAGAGCAGGTAAGTATAACATTTTTGTTGTTTTTAAACTAAAAAAACAAGACTTTAGTATCACTTTAAATATGTTGAACTACCATTTGCATTAAAATGTGTCTACCCAACACCTGGACTGACAAGCACAAACTGTGTGAAATTGTTACTCCACTTTACTCGCCACCGCTGGGTGCAAACGTGAGCTCCAAAGAGAGAGAAAGCACTTTCTGGAGACAAAACATGTAGGGGTGGGGCTACAGCACTGCACTTTATTGATTATTAAATTTACATTGGACGTACAGGGTGTACATTCAAGAGCAGCTGCTGGGTGTTACAGGGGTTTATTGAGAGCGCAGGTGATTTCTGTACACATTATTTTAATTTCTATTAATGTGCTTATAATGTACAGAACAGAGCAGGACATCAGCAGATGGACAGTTTCAGGTGTTTTTTTGATGATGGTCAAACTTGATAGACCATTGATTTAATATTTGAGCAGATATCTTTCAGCCTCAAGTCAAAAACTAGTGGTCTCCATTACATTGGTAATTAGACTTGTTAAAACTCTGTATTTTGTGCATGAAAGGAAACAATTTTATACTGTACATTTGTCCACAATCTATAGACCATTTTATAGTAGCTATATTTGATTTGTTAGCCACTGATGCACCTTATTTTAATTATTATTTGCAACATTAAGGCAATTTCTGACTTCTGTGTTCAGCAGCTCTTGGTGCTTCTAATGCCGCGTACATACGATCGGACTTTACGGCATACTTGGTCCAGCGTACCGGATTTCGTCGGACAATTCGATCGTGTGTGGGCTCCAGCAGACTTTGTTTTCTCAAAAGTTTGAAGGACTTAGATTTGAAACATGTTTCAAATCTGTCCGACGGACTCGAGTCCGGTCGAAAAGTCCGCTCGTCTGTATGCTAGTCCGACAGACAAAAAACTACACTAGGGCAGCTATTGGCTACAGGCTATGAACTTCCTTGTTTTAGTCCGGTCGTACATCATCACGTACGAATCCGTCGGACTTTGGTTGATTGTGTGTAGGCAAGTCCGTTCATTCGGAAAGTCCGTTGTAAAGTTCGTCGAAAAGTACGCCGGACAAAGTCTGCCATAAAGTCCGCTCGTGTGTACGCGGCATTACTGTATATAGGAGATTTTCAAGTGTGTTATAAAATCTCTTTGACTAGGCCTGGTTTTTCACTTATATTATCGAAATAATGTGTATGTGTATTTGTCACCTTCAAGAGAAGAAAGTGGTAAGCCTTAAATGATGACCAGCATTCTTGGGGATCTTTTTGCTGTCTATAGCCACACTTAAACTTTTATACCCCAGTCTTACAGCTTTTAATGTATGTCTAACAACCTTTTTGTGCTATGGAAGCAAATTGAAACAAGTGCCAACAGCATCTGTTGTATGATGACATTGCCCAACTTCAATGACAATGATCTGTTAATCTTTGTAATTTGCTGTTATACCAAGGCCATGCACTATTATTGTGATGGGCCAGTTGCCTAAAAAAGCAATGTTATTTTTACTAGTTTTAAAGTCAAGATGATATTTTTAGACATTTAAATTCAGAAAATGTGCTTGTAGATCTTTTATGAAGACTGCATAAGGTCACCATTGCACTGTGTATATAAATTTTAAGGTAACTTCTGTGGAAAGGATTGAAAATAGCCACATTTTCAAATTTAGTCATAAAATTACATGGACCGAATTTAAACATATTATTATGGAACTTCCCTAAGTTGAGATTTTTTTTGGAAAGAAGACATCAAATGAAGTTTAGCTGGGCGTGGAATTCATTTAAACTGTAAGTACAGTTTTACAAAAAAGCAAACTATGCTGCCCAATAAAGCAGCATAGTGTGCTCAACTAACTTACCAGCGGAGGCTTCCTCTCTGTTTAAACAATGTAGTCTAAAACTGCATTTAAAACAATATCCTTAAAACCCCCTGCAGCCAGCAATGGCTTCATTCTGAGCAATTATAAGGATGGAACAGCTGTTGGGACCAGACCCTCTAGTGTCTTTGGAGGGAGCACCATCTTGTTCTACTCTCTGCTGTTGCTGCTTAATCAATTGAGCACCCCGCCCCCTCTCGTTTTAAAATATTTTTCTCTTTATGTTTTGTACCTTTTTTTGGGTTTCCTGTGGGACGTCCGTCGTACTCCGCCACGACATGATACGTCAGCGTCATCTCCTCATTTGCATCGCCCCCTTCTCCTTCTCCCACTGCCTGAAGGCTTTACTGCAGGTTTCCCTTAGTTGCACCTGCACCCAAGCTGAAACGATGGACGATTGAGCTTGGGGGGGAGGGGGTGACATCACAGGATCCCTGGACAGGTAAGTGCCCTTATATTAAAAGTCAGCAGCTACAGTATTTGTAACTGGTGACTTTAAAAAAAAAAATTAGAGGCTGGAACCCCACTTTAAACCTAGGTTCAGACTAGTGCGATGCGGGAACCAGCGCAATTACAGCACTGGTTCCTGCATCACTCCTCTCCTGCATGCAGTTCACACTGCCTTCTGCAAACCACTGCAGGTGTCAATACATTGTTAATGACATCCCCAGATCGGTTCACAGATCGCAGTGCAAACTGTGATTTCGCACAGGAATCACCTGAACACCCATGCAATACGATTCTAGTGCAGGGAAAAATAAGTCCCTGGACCTTTTTTTGTGAAAATCCAATGTGAGTTCAGCCATACAACTGTATGGCTAAACTTGCATTGCTCAGACATCGCATGTGATCGGCACCTGTGGTGTGGGTGCGAATCACATGCAATGTCAGAGATCACACTAGTGTGAACCCAGGCTAAAGGTGTGATTTTAATTGCATTTTCTGTCTCCACCTGATTTATGGTTCCTGACAATATTATTTTCCAAACTGGACAATTTAAATATGAGATTTGTTGTAGCTACAGCTGGATTCAGTTGGATGATATTATATTAACTAGACTGCAGTTGAGCAGTTCTGTCACTAATAGCCATTGATTACCATTACTATTTTTACTGTAGTACACTTTCAAAAAGTATACTGCAAAGTACATACTGAGGAATAAGGCATTACCTTGTACACTGTAACTGATAAATTATATTTAACTTTTACTTCCTTTAATGTGTACATTAGTGCTCTAATGTTGGACATACACGGTTCGAATTTCCTAAGAATTTTCTTTCGAAAATCGTATGAAAGAATTTTCGTACGAATTTTGCATCATTAGTGGGCTGCAACAACGGCCGATTTTCGTGCCGCAATCAAATTTAAGGAATCGGACATGTTGGAAATTTTTAGAAAAACAAACGATTTTCTAATCAATGATGGGAGAATCGTGCAAGAAATGTAGTAAGAAAAGAAAATTTACGGAGAGAAAAGAAAATTCCCGGCCGCGAAAATTCTTTTCTGTAGCAACATGCGGTGAAATTGAAGGCTTGGTCGGCCGCATTTCCAAAATCAATGGTGGCATCATCGGATCACAAAAAAAAGAACTTTCTGATTTTGAAAAGAAAATTTGTTCGAAATTCCGTGTATGGCCTGCTTTACTCCTATTGTATTGTATTAATGCTTTTAAACTATCATGACCCATCAAGCCTGCTGCATAAATGATTCCTAAGGTTTTAGTAATGTCCTGTACAACAATCCTATTAACTGCATCATTTCAATTAAAAACTGGACATACATGGTGCGTATTGTTTAAAAAATATTGGTCACACCCTTGGATGACTTTATTTTTGAGATACTTATACTCTATTCAGTGAATTACTCAAACTATGACATTCAGGTCCCCTATTGAGCGTTTGTTAGGTAATCTTCCAAACATAACCCAAGAGGTTTAGTGAAAAGTACAAGGTAGTAGTTTTATCAGCAGAAATGATTTCAAGAAACCTTTCATACCCACCAGATGCTTTCTAAATGTAAAGCCTGCCTCATCAGGCTGATCACAATCATTCAGACTCCCTATGTGGGAAAGCTGTTGCAAACCTGCACAAAAAATTATTTTGTCTTGTGACTATCCAATTGCTTGTATAGCAATTGCTTAGTATTAGCCTGACAAATGATGGCACGCATGCATTTGTATTCACAGGCATCCTGTTTGCCCTAGAGTTGCCCTTGAGTGGAGTCCTTTTATGCAGCTTGAACTGCACTGCTTTGATGACTTTCTGAATATCAAAGAAGTAGTAGAGCATTGTACCATGTTAGCTATCGATTTGATGCAGAAATTATAAATACGTGAACTCAAAGCTTTCTGGATATCAAAGAGAAAACTATTAATTGTGAACATTATAAATCCAAATAGTAAATGTGCTCAATGATTAATCAGAATGCTCACATACACTGCCTGACACTTTCCCTATATAGCTAAACTAAACATGTATAAATTGCTGTATGACTGCTAAAATGGTGCAAACAGGATGTTTGTTTACAGAAACCTTAGAGCTGTGGGCAGGCTATGGGCATTATAATATTTATACAATCATCACAAGTAGTAAATTAGGTTTAAAACAATCCCTCTGTAGCTTTGGACACTGTGGAGCAATTCATCCTCAGTGTTTACTTTTAGTTTCCATTCCAACTGTTCATTTTGTCCTTGTAGTGAGTTGGCAGCCTGTCTGCCATTTAATATTCAATTTATATGCCCAGCCAAAACTTTTTTGTTGTTGTAAATAAACCAGGAAAAGATTAAAACCCCTGTTGGGTTTTACTGCTAGCCGAAGGTCCATTAGGGAGATTTCACTTACCATAACATTGACAACAGTTTTACTAGACATAAAGTTAGGGAAAATCTGCAACAGGGACACAGAACTAAAAAGTTAGACAGGGGTTCTAACCTTTCCCCTTTCTACTAAATAGAGGAATTTTATTAAGTAAGGGAAGAACCCTCTAATTGTCAGGACCTGGACTTGAACCTGGGATGTTTGCTGTGTCTGGCAATGACTCTTCTTGCTGAACTACCTGAGATGCTAGACAGTAGGGATGAGCCGAACACCCCCCTGTTCGGTTCGCACCAGAACATGCGAACAGGAAAAAAGTTCGCTCGAACACGCGAACACCGTTAAAGTCTTTGGGACACGAACATGAATAATCAAAAGTGCTAATTTTAAAGCCTAATATGCAAGTTATTGTCATAAAAAGTGTTTGGGGGCCCGGGTCCTGCCCCAGGGGACATGGATCAATGCAAAAAAAAGTTTTCAAAACGGCCGTTTTTTCAGGAGCAGTGATTTTAATAATGCTTAAAGTCAAACAATAAAAGTGTAATATCCCTTTAAATTTCGTACCTGGGGGGTGTCTATAGTATGCCTGTAAAGGGGCGCATGTTTCCTGTGTTTAGAACAGTCTGACAGCAAAATGACATTTCGAAGGAAAAAACATTTAAAACTACCCGCGGCTATTGCATTGCCGACAATACACATAGAAGTTCATTGATAAAAACGGCATGGGAATTCCCCACAGGGAAACCCCGAACCAAAATTTTAAAAAAAAATGACGTGGGAGTCCCCCTAAATTCCATACAAGGCCCTTTAGGTCTGGTATGGATATTAAGGGGAACCCCGGCCAAAATAAAAAAAAAAAAATGACGTGGGGTTCCCCCTAAATTTCATACCAGACCCGTCAGGTCCGGTATGGATTTTAAGGGGAACCCCGCGCCAAAAAAAAAAAAAAACGGCGTGGGGTTCCCCCAAAAATCCATACCAGACCCTTATCCGAGCACGCAACCTGGCAGGCCGCAGGAAAAGAGGGGGGGACGAGAGTGCGCCCCCCCCTCCTGAACCGTACCAGGCCACATGCCCTCAACATTGGGAGGGTGCTTTGGGGTAGCCCCCCAAAACACCTTGTGTGACAAGAGACAGTTTTTGACAATTCCTTTATTTAAATGCTTCTTCCTTCTTCTTCTTCTGGTTCTTCTGGCTCTTCTGGTTCTTCCTCCGGCGTTCTCGTCCAGCATCTCCTCTGCGGCGTCTTCTATCTTCTTCTCCTCGGGCCGCTCCGCACCCATGGCATGAGGGGAGGCTCCCGCTCTTCTCTTCTTCTTCATCCTCTTCTCTTCTTCCTTCTTCTCTTCTTCATTTTCTTCTCCGGGCTGCTCCGCATCCATGCTGTCATGGAGGGAGGCTCCCGCTGTGTGACGGCGTCTCTTCGTCTGACGGCTCTTAAATAACGGGGGCGGGGTCACTGGGTGACGCACGGTGACTTGACGGGACTTCCCTGTGACGTCACGGGGAATGCCACATTGAAGTCCTGTCATGTCCCGTGCGTCAGAGGGGGGCGGGGTCACCGGGTGGCCCCGCCCCCATTATTTAAGAGCTGTCAGATGAAGAGACGCCGTCACACAGCGGGAGCCTCCCTCCATGACAGCATGGATGCGGAGCGGCCCGGAGAAGAAAATGAAGAGGAGAAGAAGAGAAGAAGGAAGAAGAGAAGAGGATGAAGAAGAAGATGAAGAGAAGAGCGGGAGCCTCCCCTCATGCCATGGGTGCGGAGCGGCCCGAGGAGAAGAAGATAGAAGACGCCGCGGAGGAGATGCTGGACGAGAACGCCGGAGGAAGAACCAGAAGAGCCAGAAGAACCAGAAGAAGATGAAGGAAGAAAGAAGAAACATTTAAATAAAGGAATTGTCAAAAACTGTCTCTTGTCATTTTTAACATTTTTGACAGTTTTTTAGTGAAATGGTAGGGGTAAGTACCCCCTTACCATTTCACACAGGGGGGGCGGGATCTGGGGGTCCCCTTGTTAAAGGGGGCTTCCAGATTCCGATAAGCCCCCCGCCCGCAGACCCCCACAACCACCGCCCAGGGTTGTGGGGATGAGGCCCTTGTCCTCATCAACATGGGGACAAGGTGTTTTGGGGGGCTACCCCAAAGCACCCTCCCAATGTTGAGGGCATGTGGCCTGGTACGGTTCAGGAGGGGGGGCCGTACTCTCGTCCCCCCCTCTTTTCCTGTGGCCTGCCAGGTTGCGTGCTCGGATAAGGGTCTGGTATGGATTTTTGGGGGACCCCACGCCGTTTTTTTTTTTTGGCGCGGGGTTCCCCTTAAAATCCATACCAGACCTGAAGGGTCTGGTATGGAATTTAGGGGGAACCCCACGTCATTTTTTTAAAAAATTTTGGCCGGGGTTCCCCTTAATATCCATACCAGACCTGAAGGGCCTGGTATGGAATTTAGGGGGTCTCCCACGTCATTTTTCTTTTTTAATTTTTTTTCGGGGTTGCCCTGTGGGGAATTCCCATGCCGTTTTTTATCAATGAACTTCTATGTGTATTGTCGGCAATGCAATAGCCGCGGGTAGTTTTAAATGGCTTTTTTTCCTTCGAAATGTCATTTTGCTGTCAGACTGTTCTAAACACAGGAAACATGCGCCCCTTTACAGGCATACTATAGACACCCCCCAGGTACGAAATTTAAAGGGATATTACACTTTTATTGTTTGACTTTAAGCGTTATTAAAATCACTGCTCCTGAAAAAACAGCCGTTTTTAAAACTTTTTTTTGCATTGATCCATGTCCCCTGGGGCAGGACCCAGGTCCCTAACACTTTCTATGACAATAACTTGCATATTAGCCTTTAAAATTAGCACTTTTGATTTCTCCCATAGACTTTTAAAGGGTGTTCCGCGGCATTCGAATTTGCCGCGAACACCCCAAATTGTTCGCTGTTCGGCGAACTTGCGAACAGCCAATGTTCGAGTCGAACATGAGTTCGACTCGAACTCGAAGCTCATCCCTACTAGACAGCACCCTGTCTGGTCCATTAGACAATCCTACTGTGTGCCTTGAATTTCCTGAACCTTGAACTCTTTGCTCCTCCCAAGAACTTCCTGATTTAAGCTATATCTCTGCACTTCCTGTTTTCCAGAATATTATGCTATCTCCAGCCAATTTCTCACATTTATTTCTCCTTCTGCCGTCTGTATCTTCACTGCCATTCATTACCAACCTTTGGCTTGTTCCCTAACTATGCTTCTGCTTAAACCCAAACCTGCAACCATTCATTACCGACCTTTGGCTTGTTCCTTGACTACGCTTCTGCTTGACCCCTACCTGCTTATCTACTCCTGGTGGGGTGATCCTGAGTACCACAAGCTGGTACTAACATGCAGCAAAACCAAAATACATCTTCACCATCAGAAGCTTTGGTGAATACCGGTTAGTACTTAGACCCTGCACCTTGGGTGATCCCGTGTCATCTGCCAGGGTGACCTGCTCGTATACCTGTCTCACTTATCGGTGGGTGCTGCTCCACTGCTATAGCTTCTGACCTCCAAGCTTAACTCCAGACCATGACACCAATGGAGCCCTGGATTGCAATAAAACATTGCAGGGGTTCTAACCCCTTTCCACTCTATTCAAAACTAAAAAAAATTGTTTTTGCTATATATATACTTTATTGTAAGCACAGAACAAGACTGCATATAGAGGAGAGAACAGAGTGCCGAAATCCAATGTCAGTGCTTCACTTGTGAATTGTGATGATAAACTGTTCCACATTGTCTGCAGCTACAAATGTTGGTGAGGGCTTGCTACAGGATTTTGAGGTATCCATTATGACCATTCATAAACATTGGAAATGTTACTTATATTTTGGGAAGATGAAGGATCTAAAGATGTGTGTGGTTATGGGGTTTTGGGCTGTTTGTGTAGATGTAATATACTATGTGCCTATTTTTGCATGTGAAAATAATGAAAGTCCAATAACTTCCACTTTGGAAGCTGTACAATCGTTATACAGCAAGAGTGTTTTTTAATTTTTTAATTTTTTTTTACAAGTCATGTAAAAAATGTCTTTCTTGGTTGTGTGGGTACTGTGCGCGTTCATAGTAGGTGCTCCAGTGAAATCCAGTATAGCGAAAGCATTATTTTAGCAAAATATATATACCATAGTGTCACTAGATTTTACAGGTGGTCTTCAGAGTCTACAACGATTAAAATGGTGGAATACAACTTAAAAAATGTAATGAACCCTGATCGACTGTCTGACCCCTAAACAGGCACTTAAAAAAATGATTGCAGTTTAGTGCAGTGCTAACCACTTCATTGTATACAAGGATGAAAAACATGAAGTCACTCAAAATAATGCCAGAAAAAATAACATTTACAATATACTTAGAAGAAATCATTTTGCATACACTTGCATGTCCAAGAAAAACAACAAAAATGATTGCGCTGTCAGCGTTGGAATGTATGCAATCTTAATGCAGACATGGCTGTAAACTTTGGCCTGGATATAAATAATCTTTTTTGGAACTATTGTGGATGCTAATATAAATTTAAAGAGATGAACTGATGCCACTTGTGTCATTTATGTAGCGGTGCATTATGAAAGTATTATTTAAATATTGTTTTTATTGTCATCATTAGTATTACTCTCTTCAAACACATCTTGGCCAAAACTTTCAAATTTGTCTCCAAGTTATGATTTATCTTGACCTTCTTGAGTATCTGGTAGCAAAGCATTAAGTTGACTTCCCCTAGGATATGTACTTTAGATGTTATCTTGGAGATACCTACATCCTACCCATTTCCAATAGGAAGCATCAGACTCGAGAAACATTTCCTGCTGCTGTGATCTTCCCACTATGAACTGTGTGTGGTCTTAAGGATGAGGTCAGTTGTTGCACCAACAGTGAGCACTGCAGTCTTTCTGTAAACCCCAGCATGAAGTTTTGTGATTGATATTTTGTAAGTAGCTGTTTTTTTTAAATTAAATATCTAGTGGCAACACTATCATAATTAGTTATAGTATATCTAAAGCCCAAACATTTTTTTCAATGTGGATTGAGCAAGGAAGGGTTAGAACCCCTATTAGGTTTATATTGTTATCTGTGTCCTTGTTGGGGAGTTGCTCCTTCTCTATGTATTCTTTGGACAATTGTTCCTGAGACACAATTAAAAGAAAATACAACATTTTACAGTTGTCTCTGGGACAGAAGGTGAGTAGAACTTTTCTGTGTGACAGCTGTCTAAGGGGTCAAATTGATATTTGTTTGTTTATGACCGTAATGATGAGAAAATTTTAAGTACTGTAGCAGAATGGAATATTTTTCTCAAATTAATTACTTTTTAACAGAGTATTTGGTTTTCATTTAGGAAAGTCCATTCATTTCAAGATTGAATGTTCACAGCAAAATTACATTTTGAAGTACTTCCGAACAGTATTTGCCAAGTCATTGAATGTACTGAGAATTTTTGTACAACTGGTTGCCACAACCGAAACAGGCATGGAGGAAGACTACTGCATTAAAGCGTAACTAAAGTCCACAGACACTCGCCTCCATCTATCAGCAATGTGATCAATAGATCTTTCTACAGCCGTTGACATCTTCTCCCCTTGCTCCTTCTGGGTCCTGGGTTATTGGCCTCTTGGTTGTCTGGTGAGACTGTATGTGATTTCCACATATGCACAAGGGAGTTATTCATTCTGGCATCACCACAGTGCCAGGAATGACCACTGAAGTACACACTGTGTTTGTAAAGTTCAGTGTATGTTCAATATAAGATTGAGAAGTAGTAAGTAAGTATGTCAGAAAAAACATGCGAGGTGTAACAATTTAATTCCCGGAATGCCCGCGGCATAGCACTATGGTGGTGAGTCACAGAGCCATTCACACTGGAGCATGTTCTGAAATGTTCTAATTTGCACTTGCCTGGTTTGCAGACTAGTTGACTTAGTCTTTATGGAGTAGCAGAAGAAACAACACGTGTTGTGTGTTGCACTGCTGGTAAAAAATGAGTGACAGGAATCTGGAGCAACAGATTAACATCAAATTTTGTGTAAAAATTGGCAAAAGTGAGAGAGAAACTTTAGCTATGTGACAACAGGCTTATGGTGAACATTCCACAAAGAAATCAAGTGATTTTGAATGGCATAGGCAGTTTAAGGAGGGGCTGGAAGATGTCAACGATGAGGCAAGAAGTGGGCCACCAAAAATGCAAAGGGTGGATGCAAATGTAGACAGAGTGCAAACCCTTGTATGCTGGTGTAATTTTTTTTTTATCACAAGGAGATAGTTCACTATGAGTTCAAAGAACATGGTACAACGGTCAACCAACATTGTTACTTGGCAATTCTGAAAAGGTTACAGAATCTGTTTGGAGGAAAATACTGGAACTCTGGCCTGACAAGTGGATTCTCCACCACCACAATGCTCCTGCACAAAAAAATGTGTACAATCCATTCTTGGAATTCAATTTTCACACCTCGTAGCATGTCTGTCTGCCTGCTTGCAATTTTTTGTAGGCTGAGTTCCACTTTAAGGTAAGTATCCCTACCCTATCTATTCAATCTCTGCCTGAAAAAACACACTTTTTTTTTTTCGCCAGCCTGGAGTTGGGCTTTAAACTATTATGCTATTAATACAAATAATGAACACACTCACTTTATTGAGTTAAAAGTAAACCTTCTAACAATGATGAGTAATTCAAACTGAGCATATGATAAGAAAAATGCATAAGCAGACGTAACCTGAAAACAGCATGTCAGAATGATCAGTAGATGCAGATATATAGACAGATATAGTGATTTGCCATTTTTAATGCCATAGATTTGCCATAGAATGCATTAGGATAAAAGAACCTTCTGACTTTACAACCACTTAAAGATTTCAGAAAGTCTATAAAACAATTGGCAATTGTATAGACATTTTGCAGCTTATCCAGGCTATAGAGCCTATATACAGTATGTAGTTAGCAAATATGGCTGTCTGTGTAAATAAGAAAAAAAAAAAAAAACTATATATATATATATATATATATATATATATATATATATATATATATATATATATAATTCTATGGCAGTAAACAATAAATATATTTAAATATATGTTCAATCCTCATCAGTAATTCTATTCTTCCTATCACACCATACAAGAGGGCGTGGAGGCTGCACAGACCCAAAAGAGTATATAAACCCTAAAATAGGTCTTGTATTATAATTTTTTTTTAGGGCTGGCTCTTTGCATTTATATAAAATGACTCATGTCAAGGTGGACATGATCCAACCATTAGGAAAAGTTATGGCTAGAGTTTTTGCATAAATATACATATCTGGGCACCCAAACGAGTATGTCTGTAAAACTTATCTCTGGGGAAGGAAAAGTATTTAGACAAGGTTTGCTGAATGGATTTTATTTTTTTACCTAATGCCTGAGATGTCTGCTGTGCCTGTTGAGATTGTCAACTGATTGAGATTGAGATTGTCAACTGATCCCAACAAAATTAAGTAGATCAGGCAATTGTTATGTAATAAGTATGGACAGCTTTAGACTTTTATTTGAATTTTAATAAAAATTACAGCTGGATACATATGTAATCTCTTTGTCTTAGGCACCCGCCTTCTAGGCAAATTACTTTTTCACACTCTTGGCATCCACTTTAAGTAAATAATTGGAAACAAATTTTTTCTACCTGCACAAATCTCTAAAGACAAGAAAGTGTTTAAATGAACCTGTCAAATATTGATTCTTCATGCCTCTGGGTGATTCATACTGTAAACCCCACAGCCTTCAATTGAAAATTGTGAAGATATTGTGCTGTCAGCTGCTGGTTGCATGCAAACCAAGGTATGCTTCCTGTGGTTCAGGAGGGCTCTCGTGACTGGACTAGGGCTTCACTACATGCATTTATTATGAGAGAATATAATATGTTTGATCAAAGCCGTTGCTAGGAAGAGGAGGCCATGACTGAGAAAAATCCAGCTTTTTATGTAAATATTTCTCCCACTTCATTTCCGAAATGTTAACAGAAAACTACTTGGGTGGCTGTTTTTTTTTAGTTCAAATGCCAACAATAAGGATATTATCCATCATGTGATATTATCTACTAATAAGAAACTGTGCCTTCACTGATATGCACTTGGTTAAAAGGTAAATGTATATGTAAAAACAGACCATCATAATTATATAGCTTTCATGCATTAATAATTATTAATAAAAAAAAAACATATTTGAAAATATTTGCAGGTTTGCAGGTTTTAAATGTGTTTTAAAGGAAACGGTTACCTTACTGCCCAGAAGAAGGCAGCACTTTCCTTTTCTGACCATTTGTCATCTAGGCAATGTTCCATCAGTTACAGAACAGGTGTATTACAAAGAACCACCACAGTCAAAAGTCTGAGACTGGACACTTTCATTTATTCAATCAGTCAGGTACATATGAAGGTAGCTGACGGGGTTGACTATTAATCGTGCAAATAATACATCTGTCGCTCAAAGCCAGGATGGGAAACTTTCAGATGAGAGAAAGAGTGCCCCTTCATCACCCAGCAAAAAAAAAAAAAAAAGAATAATTTCCTGAACACATTTATTTGTTTTATACAGTCAGGAACCGTGCAATCCCAAGAATTTCTACTATAGGAAAAATCAAGCTAAAAGTTGCTTACAAGGGTACTGTCACGTACCTGGTAGGAGTCTGAAATGACGAGGTCAGCCTCTCTTGTATCTCAAATCTAAGCCCCACTGGAGATGGAACAGATGGTGGCAAGGATCAGGAGGAACACGAGTGCCTGTGAATGCTGCGTGCAGAACTTGCCGGAAGTGTTGCAGACTAGGAAGTGCAGGCAGGGTTTCTGGTGAAGAGCTGGAACCAGCAAAGCTGAGAGGATGGACGGCCGGCACAGGTACTCGGAAACAGCGTGGAGCCAAACAGGAGACAGGAGCGAGGTCATCAGGTAAGCCGGGTTCAATAATGAGCGGGCAGCGAGGTACCAAGGTATAAACAGGAGCAAGGTCAAACAGGAAGCCAGGATCAAGAACCAGTAATCAGAGTAATCAGAGTCCAGAAACAGGGTCAGGAAGGCCTGGGATTCAGCAACAGGAAGTCAAGTCAAACAAACAGGGTTTCAGAATCTCAGGACACAGCTGAAGATCAAGCAGCACCTGTCAGAAATCAGAGCAACCCTTAAATAGGCTGTCATGCGCCAATTGTGGCCAGATGTGTGTTCCTGCGTGTGCACGCTGTGCGATGCGCACGCGCATTGGTGCGCAAGGAAATCTGCCGATGCCCGTGAATGCGCGCATGCGCACGTGTGCGTGTCGGACGCATCCTGACAGTTCTCTTACAGGTACATTGCAAATGCGTACCATATAGTAAAAGAACCATCTGAAATACAGTCAGATTGCCTAAATATGTTTTAAATTGGAAGGTGGTTTCTACTTTAAATTATCAGTAAACCTTAATATAAACTACTACCTGTAGTAGCACAGAGGTAGTTCAGGCTGGCTCAGATCTGAGGGAGCACCTGCGAAAAAAAAAAATTAATTGGTGGTCAGTGGGAACAATTTCCCCCTTACAATGGTGGTCAGAATATCACCCTTATAGATAGCTAAAAAGATCATCGGTGTTGTGGTTTTCACACTGGACCTGGAATATGTAGGCACCATTAAGTGGAAAGTCAACCAGCCACAGCTCAAAGAACCCTTACCAACCCTAGAATCTTTGGAAACTGATGCAGTTGTGAAGTAGAGGTCACTTGAGGAACCACTGAGCACAGCGGGTGACCAGAAATCTGATATTTCCTGAAGTATATGTTTCTGAAGAGACTAAAGGCAGTGACTTCTCTTGCTAAGAGTGGTGTTTGGAGGCAGAATAGGTAAGTATTTACTATATTTTTTACTTTGAGAGCTTTTATTTAGGATTTGATTTTAATGGCCAAGTCATTTTAAGTACGGAATTTCTACCAGCATCTGGATTTAATTTTAAGAGACTTATATGTATAAATCTCTTAATAGATTAAGGTAACATAATACCACTTCAGATAAAATATTACAAACACTTCAACTTTTCAGCTGAGAATAACTAAACTGAAAAGGCATTATTAATGTTTTGGAGCTTTGCTTTAAGGAAATGTTTCAATTATTTTTTTAAGGGTGTAAAAAAAGATCAGCTTGATATAAATGCTATTAATGTTTGTTAATATTTTTATGGCTGATCTCAAAATTTTGTTAAGCAGGGAGGTTATAAAAAGACTTGAACACAGTCAATTCAAGTGGTTTATCTACAAATCTCTATAGTTCGCACATTGTACAATCATGGAAGAGCAAGCACATTTAAAATCACTGTAGGGTACTGCAATAGGAACTCAAAATATATGCTTACAGAAACACACTATGCTTTCCATTGAATCCATTGTGCCCTACAGCTGTTACTAAATGGACACTCATACTAAGAAGGTTTTTCTGTACTTGATGGCTTCAAATTGCCATAATTGAGCATGATAATGTTTAAAATTCCTCAAGGGATTTTCACCCTCTGGTTTCATATTCTGTCCATTTCCTCCAAATTCATTGTAAAAAGTGAAATTTTTGCATAATGCTGCTAGAGAATAATGCCTGTAATAACACAGCAATGTGACAGTTAATGATATACATATATATAGTATTTCACAAAAGTGAGTACACCCCACACATTTTTGTAAATATTTTATTATATCCTTTCATGTGACAACACTGAAGAAATGCCACTTTGCTACAATGTAAAGTAGTGAGTGTACAGCTTGTATAACAGTGTAAATTTGCTGTCCCCTCAAAATAACTCAACACACCGCCATTAATATCTAAACCGCTGGCAACAAAAGTGAGTACACTCCTAAGTGAAAATGTCCAAATTGGGACCAATTAGCCATTTTCCCTCCCCAGTGTCATGTGACTTGTTAGTGTTACAAGGTCTCAGGTGTGAATGGGGAGCAGGTGTGTTACATTTGGTATTGCTCTCACTCTCTCATACTGGTCACTGGAAGTTCAACATGGCATATCATGGCAAAGAACTCTGAGGATCTAAAAAAATAATTGTTGCTCTACATAAAGATGGCCTAAGCTATAAGAAGTTTGCGAAGACTCTGAAACTGCAGCACAGTGGCCAAGACCATACAGTGGTTTAACAGGACAGGTTCCACTCAGAACAGGTCTCGCCATGGTCAACCAAAAGAAGCTGAGTACATGTGGTCAGCGTCATATCCAGAGGTTGTCTTTGGGAAATAGACATATGAGTGCTGCCAGCATTGCTGCAGAGGTTGAATGGGTGGGGGGGTCATCCTGTCAGTGCTCAGACCATACGCTGCACCCTGCATCAAATTGGTCTGCATGGCTGTTGTCCCAGAAGGAAGCCTCTTCTAAAGATGATGCACAAGAAAGCCCGCAAACAATTTGCTGAAGACAAGCAGACTAAGGACATGAATTACTGGAACCATGTCCTGTGGTCTGATGAGACCAAGATAAACCTGTTTGGTTCAGATGGTGTCAAGTGTGTGTGGCGGAAACCAGGTGAGGAGTACAAAGACAAGTGTGTCTTGCCTACAGTCAAGCATGGTGGGAGTGTCATAGTCTGGAGCTGCATGAGTGCTGCCAGCACTGGGGAACTACAGTTCATTGAGGGAACCATTAAGGCCAACATGTACTGTGACATACTGAAACAGAGCATGATCCACTCCCTTCGGAGACTGGGCCGCAGGGCAGCATTCCAACATAACGACCCCAAACACACCTCCAAGGCTACTGCCTTGCTAAAGAAGCTGAGAGTAAAGGTAATGGACTGGCCAAGCATGTTTCCAGACCTAAACCATATTGAGTATCTGTGGGGCATCCTCAAATGGAAGGTGGAGGAGCGCAAGGTCTCTAACATCCACCAGCTCCGTGATGTCGTCATGGAGGAGTGGAAGAGGACTCCAGTAGCAACCTGTGAAGCTCTGGTGAAAATAATGGTGGCCACACAAAATATTAACACTTTGGGCACAATTTGGAACTTTTCACTTAGGGGTGTACTCATTTTGTTGCCAGTGGTTTAGACATTAATGGCTGTGTGTTGAGTTATTTTGAGGGGGGCAGAAAATTTACACTGTTAGAGAAGCTGTACACTCACTACTTTACATTGTAGTAAAGTGTCATTTCTCCAGTGTTGTCACCTGAAAAGATATAATAAAATATTTACAAAAATGTGAGGGGTGTACTCACTTTTGTGAGATACTATAAATAACTAAATGGTATAAATGATAAAGGATTTAGTGTTGAGAGTTGTGATACCTTATTTATTTTGAAGTGCACAGTACTGTTTCATGTGTTGACTAAAGGAACATATGGGCTTCTGATTTTTCCACCATAGGCCACTAAGTTATTACATTTTATACAGTGTGTCTGCCTGTTGGATCATGCTTGTCCAATGAGCCAGTAAACTTCAGCAGAGAATGTCAGGAACAGCAGAATTTTCCAACTTGTCAAATTGTTGTAAGTCTGTGTCAGAGTCAATTGGATTGTGTCACGCTCCATATTCATTTAGAGGTGTCTTTAAGGAATAAACCAACAACCAACAAAAGAACAGTTACCCATGCAGCTGAGGCTTTTGCATTACTACTTACCCTTGCCACAATGCAGTAAGGGAACACAAAAAGCCAACAGGAAGGTGCACTATTACATTAATAGGTGGTAGGAGATGGCCCAAATGTCCTATAAAGAGCACAGTTGAGGATGTATAGAAAGTGTGGATCTTAGCTTCAGAGTACCATAGACACACTCAAGACACTTATTGGTACACACAGGCACTTTGTGGTGCCTGCTTTAGCAGGCAACTGCTAGTTTTTTAGGACTGGACATGCCATAGGTCAGTGGTTCCCAGTATCAATTCTCAAGTACCCTGAAAGGTTATGTTCCATGAATTTCCTTAGATAAAATAGTTGTCACAAATATAAAATCATTGACATTGATTTAAAGCACCTGTGTAAAGTGAAGGAACTCCTGAAAACATGACCTGTTGGTTGAGGACTGAGGATAAGAACCACTGCAGTAAGTGGTAATGTATGTGTTTTTTTTAATTATGTAATAGATTGGTCAAAACCACAGCTAACTATATGATTTTATATGATATAATATATTTTATTTAGAGAGATTTCCTCTAAACGATGGGTAAGCTTAATTTTGCTTTAAAGTGCACCTGCTAATTTGTGTGAATACTTAAACTGGTCTTCTAGATATAAAATAGGCACCTTTGGATTTCTTCATGTACCATTTCAAAATGTCAAATGTACCCTGAGGCCCCTGAATCCCAGGGTGTTTTAATATGCATGTCTCAATTTTTATGTAATCCTACAACTGCCTGCTGGTGCTTCTACATTAAGGTGACCAGATTTTTAAAATGAAATCCGGGGACATATTTTTTTTTTTACTTGTAATGGCAGCATTCGACGACTCTTCGCCCGTCTCCGCCGCCACCGCCGCCTGCCTCACAGCCTGTCAAATCTAAAGCCCCATACACACTATCAGATTTTCTGCCGATTTTTTCCTTCAGATTTACCAAAACCACATAATATGAGGTCAAACCTTAGGAGTTTCAATTTGTATGCAATCAGGCAGGCCCTCGCACTACATGGTTTTGGTAAATCTGAAGACAAAAATCAGCAGAAAATCTGATAGTGTGTATGGGGCTTTACTCTTCGGGCCCCGGCTACTACTGGGTGGGGAGCAGAGGAAGATCACTCCACCAGGGAAGGCAAGGAGATAAGCAGGCAGGCAGCTTGTCCAGGACTTGAGCCAAGGCAGAAGAACATGCGAGTGGAGATGAATGGGCATGCGCCCGAAACTGAAGAAATAGTCCCTCCGCTCCAACCAGCACATGATCATCAGAAAGGGGAACAGATAATGGAAAAAAAAAAAAACCCATAAGCTAGTAGGAGCGGCAGAGGAGGAGGGGGGTGCAATGCAGATTTTTTCTTTTTATTCTGCACGGGCTGTCTTTGAAATTGCCCCAGCCCCTGTTCAAATCCAATCAGGGGACAAAACTGGGGACAGACTTGGTCCGGGGACAGTGTCCTCAATCCGGTGACTGTCCCCAGAAACCGGGGATGTCTGGTCACCCTATTCTACATGAGGAAGTGGCATCAGTGAATAACAGGAAGTTGTGGAAGTTTGTAAAAGGCTTGCATGGATTTTGGAGTTCCTGTGATGCTGTGCAGTAAACCATGCAGATGCATAATCGTGTCTGCTTTTGAGTTGTAATGCCAGTTAACAGATCATCACATCCTAACAGATGTGTTTTAATAGTGGTAAATTAGGACAGGGTTTAGATGTACTGGGTAAGAAATATCCTGATGCTACATTTTTGAATAATGGGTGGTCTAGGTAACAAATATTATGTCTTGCATGGCTTCAATATTCTGCAGGATCTGCAAGTGTTGGGAAAACTCCAGTTAGAAGGCAAATCACAAGAACACTTAAATAATATTTGTTTATAAGGACTTAGTACTCAATTTTTATAATCTATTACAGAGATACTTGTGCACAGAAAATATCTGTTGATTTGTCACCAATCTGAATGTATTTAATGTTGGATTGTACGTCAAATTCTGCAATGGCAAATTTGTACCCAGAACATACAGAAGAAGGTCAATGTTACAGACAAGCTTCTGTTTCAGCTATTGGCCACAAACAGAAGGATTACATTTTCATCCCAACAGAGCATCCAGAAAAGGGATAAATATTAGAAAACAACTATTCGCTATTGCATCTCTATTGCAAAAATGCATGTTTTGTAGTTCTCTTCTACATTCCCAATTTAAACATCAACTTGGTGGTTAGCTTTCACTTTCATACAAAGACAATCTATGGGGGATTTCCTTTGTTGTGACATTTGCTCACAGTTCCTCTGAAAGAGAACCAAAACTGTATTTAAGCTATTTGTAAATCTGACATAATTTCAAAATATGTTTTATTTTTATTTTTTTTCATTTTTAGCTCAATATCAGCTCTTTTAGGTCCCACTATATTTCTAGTATATTGTTCTTAGCTAATATACTATAGCCTTAATGAATTCAAATTGATATTCTGCATATGATATAAGGCATGTATGTTAAAAAGATAGTAATTTAACCAAAAGTGTCTACTTTTCTGATTGGCACTATTGTTAAATATGGTTACCTACCTGACTTACAGTATAACAATAAATGTCCTGTGATTGAAGCCATTTAACAGTGACTGCAGACATACTAATTTCTTTGGCTAACATAACGATCTTTCATTTAAATACTTGCATTATATTAAAAAAATTGAATATTCTGCTCTGACTTTCAGTGCCTGTAGTATTTCAAGAAAGGTTTCTTCTTTGGTGCAAGACTCACATGTTATACTTTCAGAGGGTTTCGCTAAATAGTATAAAACAACAACTGGCTTCGATTTTCAGCTCTTCTGACATTTTCAAGATCTGTTACAGTGGTTCACACACTATACACAACCTGGTGCATGAACATTTGTTTGCACTGTCTGTTTTTCATCTATAGGTACTTTAACTCCTTCAGATCCGCACTATAGCATGGATTTGCTTTGCCGGGGGTACGTCTATTGACGTCCTCCCCTTTGCAGGCTCACCACGCCCCCCTAAAGGGGGCTTGCGGCGTGCGCTGTGATGACCCGAGTCAATGAGACTCGGGTCATCACAGATCCGAGTAAAGGCCCGATCCCGGCCCCTTACCACGTGATCAGTTGTCAGCCAATGACAGCTGATCACGTGATGTAAACAGAGGATCAGTGCCGATCAGTTCACATCACTGCCACCCATCAGTGCCCATCACTGCCACCCATCAGTGCCACCTATTAGCGCCCTTCAGTGCCTATCAATGCCCAACAGTGCCGCTCATCAATGCCGACCATCAGTGCCACCCATCAGTGCCACCTCTCAGTGCCCACCAATGTCACCTATCAGTGCCCACCAATGCCGCCTATTAGTGCCCATCAGTGCCGCCTTATCAGTGCCCATCAGTGCCCATCAGTGTCGCCTTATCAGTGACTATCAATGCAGCCTATCGGTGCCCATCAGTGCAGCCTATCCGTGCCCATCAGTGTAGCCTCATCAGCGTACATAAATGAAGGAGAAAAAATACCTGTTTGCAGAATTTATTAACAAAATATAAAACTGTTTTGTTTTGATTTTTTTAACAAATTGGTCTTTTTTAAAAGAAAGCTCCATTTGTGGGAAAAAAATGATAAAAATTTCATTTGGGTACAGTGTTGTATGACCGCGCAATTGTCATTCAAAGAGTGACAGCGCTAAAAGCTGAAAATTGGTCTGGGCAGGAGGGGGGTTTAGGTGCCCAGTAAGAAAGTGGTTAAAGGCACAGTGGAATCTTTTAATATACAGGTGACATAAAAGCAATCAGTGTGATGAAAATAATCTCATTAACACATGTTACTTCATTTTTTTAAATGCAAAATGTTATAATTACATCTGAAGGCTTTTCCTTCTGCTTTACCACATGATGGTGGTGCTTTACTGCTTCTTCTCTCTGTGCAAACCTAAGGGTCTGCTGACTTATTGAAAACCATGTACTTCATGTGTGACTAATATCATATCTCAACTTTTGTTAAGCAGGAAGTACTGGGCTATAGATAATTGCCTCTACAGCTAACCTGCAAATATCTACATTAATACAATAAAAAAAGTAAAGTAAAAGGGTATGCATATAAAAAAAATAGGGAAAGTAATACAAAATA
The DNA here is from genome assembly GCA_037952925.1 of Lithobates clamitans. Lineage (NCBI taxonomy): Eukaryota > Metazoa > Chordata > Amphibia > Anura > Ranidae > Lithobates > Lithobates clamitans. The sequence continues at coordinate 1,601,496 of JBBGZY010000515.1, forward strand.
TTATGTCAATAACCAAAAAAGGGCCACTTAATATATTAAAAAACCCAAACCATTAGAAAATTGTACATATTGCAGCTTATTGGTCCTTAGATGTGATGGGTGTATTATTTTTATATTTCAGGCTAAAGCCTCATACACACGCTTAGATTTTCGGACGAGCGAACGTCCATTTTTGTGGCATGCTAGTCTCATGTCGAAAGTGAAGAGGTTACTCACAATACAAAAATTTTCGTACGACGGAATACAACGTCAGAAGTGACGTAATGTGTTGAAAACTTTTGTATGTATTCTTTTGTTTCTGAGCATATGCACTCTTGCTCTTATGATTTTTTTGTACGAAAACCATTCTAATGAAACAAAAATTGAACGTTGAGTTTACATCCAACAAAAATGTTATAGTCTGCACATCCAGCTTTTTTCTGACAAAAAAGCTAAATTGGCTGTTGAAAGCACCGTACTAACAATCCGAAAATCGGCAGACAGCTCGTCGTACGAATTTTTCCATCCGATTTTCGTATCGTGTGTATGAACTTTTGGAAACTTTTCAGCAAGTGCAGCAAATACTTGTTGATCTGGTTATAAATGCAGGTTTTTTTTGTTACTTCCTGGTAGATTAACTGGAAGCCAAAACAATGTTCTCTTTCTTGTGTAAACTACTAATCTCAATTATCCCCCCAAGTAATTGAGAAAAACAAAGACAGACGTGTTTAAAGTCCATTAGTTATAGGGATATTAATTGCAAAGTCAACCCAACTGATCACTTCTTGAGTTCATTTACACTTTAACTTCCCCCTTCACCTAAAGTATATACTTAGCTTTCTTCTGGCTTTCCTGTTCATCCTTGTAGACTATAGGAAGGAAGCCCTGCATAAGCTTCAAACCAATTTGGTGGAGGTGACTCAGAGCTACAAACTCCTTACACACCCCTATGTAACAGTTCAGGGTTAGTCATAAAGAACCAGCACCGTTACATGAAAGAGCAGGAATGAGTGACATGCTCATTCATACCTGGAATTTTGGGGGATTTCCTTTCACTCCCAGTGGCTGAACAGAGTGTGAGGATAGCGAAAGGGATGTGAGTATGCACTGCTTGAGAGGGGGAGTTATGTGAAGCTTAGAACATAGATCTTGAGAATTGATACATAGAACATAGAAATATGAAATGATGGTAGAAAAGGGACCAAGTGGTCCATCAAGTCTGCTTCTTTTTTTGTCTCTGTATAGACTTATGTTTGTCCCAAGCATGTTTAAATTGACCAACTGCTGACTAACTTGTGCTGGAGGACTGTTCCAAGCATCAAATTCTTCATTGATAAAATAATACTTTCATCTGCTAGTTTCAGGTCATGTCCCCTTGTTTTTGATCTTAGCTTCATGTTAAAATACTGCCTTCCTGAATCTTATTACACCCTTAATGCAATTAAAGGTTTTGCTTATGTTTCCCTTTCTCCCCAGAAGACCAGTGGCATGTTTGTTCAGGAATCGTCCTTCTCTGCGATTATGGCCAGAGATAATATCATTAAGTAAATCCTGGCACCTGTGCACTAGCCTCCTTGTTCTTGGCTGTGTGTGTGCATGCCTCAAACACCTCAATCCTGCTTCTGTCTTTCAATCTGGAACAGCCAATGTAAAAATCTGTTAGTTACAGAGCTCAGTTACCCTGCTAAATCTCTCACTGTTACCTGCCAGGGTGTAATCATTGAAAGTCTTATGTACATTATTCCCCCTTTACTTTGCACTGTGTGATCTTTCAGAGAACTAAACTGAGCAGAGTGATCAATGGGAGCATTAAAACTGAGGAAGTGATTCTACTGCCTACAACACACAGATGACATCATTGTCCCAGAATGGTCCTCCCAGGAGAAACTACACCTAGACACAATTCACTTGACTGTTGCTAAGATACTTTTATTTTATATTATAATGCTCTGCATTGTGACCTGTACGGAAATAATTCATGCAGACTTAATTTACTCATAAGTCTACTTTAAAGTGATATTAAAGCTTTGGATTTTTTTACATTAAAATAACAAACATGCCATACTTACCTGCTCCGTGCAGTGGTTTTGCACAGAGCAGCTCCAATCCTCCTCTTCTTGGGTCCCTCGCTGGCGCTCCAGGCCCCTTCCTCCTGCCGAGTACCCCCAGAGCAAGCAGTTCCAATAGGGGCACCCAAGCATGCTTGCCTCCGAGCCGCTGCTCTGCGTGTACATTCACACACATAGCCGCGGCTTGGCCCTGCTTCTCTCTCTCCTCATTGGCTCACTGGCTGCGATTGACAGATTGACAGCTGTGGGAGCAAATTGCTGTCTCAGTCAATGAGAAAGGAGAGTCTCCAGAGACCCAGGGCTCTCATGCACAGCCCTGGAGAAAGATAAGACTCAGGTAAGTATTGGGGGAGCTGCTGCACAGAGAAGTTTTTTTAGAATGCATAAGGCTCAATTTACATATGAGGTCCGGTGCGTGCTGGACACCATTTCAGGTTCGATTTCAGCCTAAATTTTGGGCTGAATTCAGACCTGAAATGGACCAAAAGACGCACAGACCCACTGCGGAGATATGTGAACCGGCTCCATAGAGAACCCAGCCTGAAAGGAAAAAATCCTTGAGCGTTTATAACCACTTTAAATATTAGCATTAAATTCTAATTCAAAAACGTGCCAGTGTTGAAAGACCAATAACTCTTAAGGGTCCTTTACATGCCTAAACTTTAATGTTCAATTTGTGATGAATGGGTTGGGATATGCTTCTTAAAAGGAATGTGTATGGCTTGCTTAGAAATTTACCAGAGATATCTCTGTCTGTCTCCTCACCTGTGTTCAAAAACTTTACTTAGGTAATCAAGACTCAATAGCAGCTTTAATAACATTAAAACATAACATAATTTAAACAAAGGATTCTCCCAAACAATGGCATTAGTGTACTCTTCGTAAAAAGGGGACATCATTCATTTGGGAGTGTCCGTCATAACAAAGCTGGTTTTTGGGGGAATTGTTGTAACCTGTCTGAAAAGCAATAGATACATTTTTCAGTAACATTAATTACATGTTGTGTGTGTGGCTTTTTATGTTTCAGCCGTCGTTTTTCTTTTAATTTCGGTGGCCTCAGGGTATCGTTTCAATTCACATCTAATTGGGCCATTTAAAGAATGTTTTTTGAACTGAAGTTTTTTTGGTATTGATTTCTTTTCTGTATCTGATATATATAAAAAAAAATATGAATATGAATTAAATAGAGCAAAAAACAATTTGAAGAATCTGTGTGCTTCAATGTTCAATACTCTAGTAAAGTATATAGCTCTTTGTTTTTTACTAAGTACCCTCCCCCCCAAATGTGAGTCATTTAAAATTAGGCTTCCTGTATTAATGTAAATGTTTTTCAGACAATACATTTCAAATATCTCAAATATCTACAAATGCTTACTGATAGTTGTTTTATATATGATTCATCATTGCTAAGACTCTGAGAACGATCAATTTACTATATGAAATAAAAGTACTCCCCAAGTTCAAAAGAAGTATCTTTTGTCAAAGACATATCATTGGTTGTATATCATTACATTATATAGCTGAGCTACACTGATGGATATCTATTTATAAACAATTTGCATAGGTATTCATCCAATGAAACTGCTAGTAAATTTCTTATGTGGTAATAGGGCAACATTTTATTTTTTAGGCTGTTTCCTTGACAGTTCAAGTGCTGTTCATTCATGAAAAACTGTGCCTTGGGAAAATACCTGATGGCCACTAAATGAAGCTGACTATCATGGGAAATATGTGTTGATTTCCTGTGATCGTTAGCTCCAGCTAGTGGCCACAAGAAAGCCCTATTTTCCTTTAAACCACTCAGGTTTTTATGAATTTATGACATTTAACCTATAGAGGAAATTTGAAAAATCAGATAGATACATCTGTTCAAACACCCAGATATCAAAAATTGTTGTGCTATACCTTTAAATGAATGACTTATACACATACAGTATATCACCCATAAGTGCAAACATATATATAAGTCCGCAAGACATTGAATATCAATGTGATCCAACGATATAAGAACCTCTTCAAACTCCTTTGTAATTTCACCACCAATAAATGAAAGATCAGCCTCTTACCAAATGAAATGACCTTGGAACATATGAGGTCAATTCACACTTAAGGTAAATGCCTGAGGATATTCACAGTATTGCCCTTTAAGGATTAGGAACCACAAGGTGCACCTTCAGGGATTAATGGAACACAGCTTAAGCCCATACCTCCGCTCACCACAGATCAGGATTTCTCCAAAAAGACAAATGGCACACATCAATAGTGTAAATCTGCTAACTGTTTATTTATTTATTAGAAGAGAAGTACAGCCAAAGCTCGCTTGGCTGTACCTTTTCTATGGATCACATGAGTGCAGTTCATTCTGCGCTCCTGTGACCTGTTTTCAGCAGACAGCGAGCTGAAGCCCGCTGTTAGCTGACATCACAGAGCCTGTTCAGGCTCGGGCAAAATCGTGACAATGAGTCGGGATCTGCCCACATGCCTGTACCTGCATCTGGCTCAGCCTCTCAGCAAGCCGAGAGCCTGAGCCGGCTGCTCCCGCCTTCTCCACAGCCCAGCACTCCAGTGAGTGCGGGTGGGCAGAGCAGAGAGCTGGTCACTCTCTGCTCAGGGAACTCTGAGAACCTAGTGATCGGCAGTGTCAGATCGCTCGGTTCTCAGTGTTAGGGGCTCCGGCAGACTGATGCTGCATCCACCTAGGTAAGTATGAGTCTTAAAAAAGAAAAAACATACATTCATTTTAAATGCAAAGGTACTCACATTAGGCGAAACTTATTCAAGCAGTAAAACAAACCAGCCGCCACTTGGCTCAGAGGCGTGATGATGTCAGCATAAGCTCTGTTTCGTCGTAGGAAATGTTCTCAAGGGGCTAACTCCTACAACGAAACATGGCGGGGTGGAGCTTATGCTGACATCATCATGCCGCTGAGCCAAGTGAATGCTTGTTTAACTGCTTGAATGACTTTTTCCTAATGTGAGTACCTCTGCCTGTCAATAATACATGTAATTAGCGGATTTACATTATGAAGTTTCCCATTTGTCTTTTTGGTGAAATTCTGATCTGTGCTGAGAGGAGGTACTGGCTTGAGCTGTGTTCCATTGATCCCTGCTGGTGTGCCTTGTGGTTTCCAATCCTTAAAGGGCAATACTGTGAAGATCCTCAGGCATTTTTGAGTGTGAATTGACCTCTTATGTTCCAAGGTCATCTAGTCTGATGACTGATCTTTCATTTACTGGTGGTGGAATCACAAAGATGTTTGAAGAAGTTCTTATATCATTGGATCAAATTTATATTCATTATCAACTCAAAGTTTGCACTTGCACTACAACTATAGAGGCAGTAGAAGGAGTACATTCAATGTTGATTTGCACAGAACAAATATACAGTACCAGCAGTTTCGCTGAACAAATAGCTATGTACATTTTATTTATAAAATAAAAACATTTTTTTTTTATAAATGCACCCCGAAGATTTGGATGAACTATTTTAATATTTGTCAGCTAAATTACTTTGTGGAGACTTTCAGTGGTCTTTAAAATACATCTATTACTGCATTTTTACTGATATATTAAAGAACACTGTGCCTTTAAATAAACTTTTCAGGCAACATTTCTCATTAGAGTCCAAAGGGATGTTAAATTAGGGAGTACCAATATGACCATAATATGTGGGAGAAATGTTACCTGTTGTTTTACTAAATACTTTTAATACTAAAAGTACACATGAACCCCCCCCCCCCCCCAGATATAATTGAAAAGCACAGTTTTTAAGTATGATGTGTTTTAGTAATTCATCTATTTACGCTACTTTCAAAACACATTAATGCTTACATCTCTCTTCATGCACAAATAATCCCTAGAGTGTGTATGAGTGTGAAAGGGACTGGATTACGAAACCCACAGGGAATTGAATGGATTTGAGTGACTCTATGTACTGTGTATTGTAGTACCCAATATTTCTGTGCCATGGACATTAAATACATTATGTAAATATGTAACATACATTCAGGAGTTATTATGCTGGGGCTTCAGTGGACTACAGAGCCCACCAAAGTTGTCATTAGGTAAGATGCAATTGGGAATAAAGTAGGGAATCACATGATCAGTTGCTCCTCAGGGTCCACAGTAGAGGAAACAGACTCAGATCACAAAGGAAGCATGGCAGCAAGAAAAGCCTTTAGGTGCTTTTTCGATACCCAGATAGATACTATAAGACTAACCTGGCAGATGTAACAATAGGTAAGAGACAAGAGACCACATAAAACTATGGTTGGAGATGAGCAAACAGATTCACGAAAGTCAGAGTATAGGACCAACTAGGCTGCATTAATTGAAGCAGATGCTGCCACCCAGATATGTGATATTGATACACGTCTCCACAATAGTTCCTATCATCATATCTGAGCCAGTAAATTGGTATCTCACCAATTAGTGTATCAGAAGTGAGTGAATGGGCACTACCCCATATTAAAAGTGTTGTGTGGTGAGGAAGAAGAGTGGGAGTAATTAGGGGTAACTGTTAGCTTGATGCTTTGTCCAATTCTACAACAGTTAAGGTCTAGTAGAGTGGAAGACTGCTGCTGTACCGGTACCTAAAATATGAAAAATGGCAGTATCATTTTGCCCTACTGAGACTCGCACTTTAGTTTTATTTGCCAAACTGCTAACAGAGGGACTGACAGGCTAAAGCCCCATACACACTATCAGATTTTCTGCTAATTTTTTCCTTCAAATTTACCAAAACCATATAATATGAGGTCAAACCTTAGGAGTTTCAATTTGTATGCAATCAGGCAGGCCCTTGCACTACATGGCTTTGGTAAATCTGAAGACAAAAATCAGCCGAAAATCTGATAGTGTGTATGGGGCTTAAGGCGGCATTTCTGTTACTTGGCAACATGGCTGGGAACTGTTCATGTTTTTCACGCTAAAATAAAATTGCCAGTGGTATTGTGGAATAGTACCACACTAGTAGCCTGCGATGAAGATGTCAGCAGGAAAGAGTGGCAACTGAGGGCAAGGTACAGATAATGCCAGTAGAAGAGAACAAGAAGACCTGGACAGCCACACACCGGAACGGATAAATCCGTCTTTTTATTCAAAATACAGGATCATGGGGTACACAAAACACGACTGTGGGGTGGTACAAGAATAACTGACGCGTTTCGCACTTACACCAAATGCTTACTCATAGCTTACAGATAATGCCAACCACAATGCACCCAAAGTACAAATGCCTAGGGTGAAATAAACATTTCAGTTACCATACAATTATCTTAAGAAAGCTTAAAGCCTGGTACACACTAACAGTTTTTTTTTTTCATTCAATCCAGCAGGCTGAACGAAAAAAAAAAAAAACTGAAGAGCTCAGAAGGAGCCGCTATACTAATGATCTGATGTTAGTGCAACGATTTTCCCTACTGAACAATTATGTTCTGACAGGGGCATGCCCCCCACACACATTGGCCAGTGGCTGAGAGTGCTGATTGGACGCCAATCAGAAGATCTTTTTCCGTCATGCCCCTTTGACATCCGTTCTTTCGGACTGGCTGCCATGCACATGTGCCTAATGTCCTGAACTGGCTGATGATGCCCGATATTTGTCCCCTGTGTGTACAGCCCTTTAGGGCCATGTCCCACTGGTGAATCTGTCACTAGTGACACCTTCTTAGTGGCTAAATCCACGTGTAAAAAAAACTTGTTCTGCCAGCAAAGGAGCAACTCTATAGAAGTCAGTGAGCAGACTCTAGTGATTCTGGTGGATATTTTTGTTCTGTCTGCAGCAACTATAATAGCAGCAGAAGGTGGGAGGTGAAGGTGTATTCACAAGATAGATGTTGTGACATTTGTGAAATCCCATTTTGTTAAAGTTTTACATGCTTTAGTAAACCAGAGGAAAAAATGTGTATGGGCATGTGGGCATATGTACATACTACGTCTTTTTATCTTGTATATATTTTTATCAAACACTATGCAAACCTGCCTGTTACACAATATAATAAATGCATTTGAAAAACTCAGTTGTCTGCAAATCCAAAACAGCGAATGTTCCATCATTTCCTGTGTGTGGGCTTCATATAAGGAAAGTTTTGAAAGGAAGAAAGAGCACATTTCTCCTGAATCTAGGTATCGAATTTCTGATTGCCTTCAGCTTACTTCCAGACTTCCTGCCAACCAGAGTTTGGCCTAGTAATTTTAACTGAAATAAACCAACTCTGTCGCTATTTTTAAAAGCTAAGAACAGACACTTTTGTAAATAAAAAAAAAGCTATAGCATGTACATTGCAAGGTTTATAACAAACTTTGTTGTAGGCTGTTATCTTTTTGTGTTTTCAAGAAATAGCTGTTTGTTTCACTATGTCCTTTCCGGATTACTGAATAGAAGGGCCAGCCTTCATTTTAACCACCTGTTGCACAGCCAATGCTCTAATGAGAGAAACTATTTTATTTGCATCCCTTTGTTAGACACGCTTTAGGCTGGGTTCACACCATTGCGAGATGCGGGTTTCCCGCATCCAATTCGCAATAGCAGGAGATTTTGACCAGCTTTTATGGAGCCGGTTCACATATCTCCATAGCTCCCAACTGTCCCTGATTTCGAGGGACTGTCCCTGATTTGGAGCAATGTCCCTCTGTCCCTCCTTCCTCCTCATTTGTCCCTCATTGTGGTCCGATCTATATAGCTGTATATAAAATGTGCTTTTTATCTTTAAAAAGTGTTTCCCAGTGCAAAACCTTTCATCCAATTTCTAAATTGTTGCATTTGTAAATTTTAAAAGCCAATATAAATGAATAGTAGTGGTAAAAAAAGCCCTTGTGGATTTAATGAACCTTTTTTGGGGGTTATTCTCCTTTAAGGGGGTGTGGCAGGGGGCGTGTCCTACGCCTACATACAGTTTGCTAGCAGGTGTCCCTCATTCTCATCTCAAAATGTTGGGAGGTATGTATCTCCACTAAGGCTCCCGTGCAAATTTGCACAGGAGCCCTGTGCATCTTTTGGTCCGTTGCAGGTCTGAATTCAGCCAAAAATTCGGATTAAAATCGGACCTGAATCGGTGAACCAGGACGCCTCAGACCCCTGCTGGGAGCTGTATGCTGAGATAGTGTGAACCCAGTCTCATGCCCCTTTCACACGGGTGATCAGATCAGGTCCACCTGTCAGTTTTTTAAGCAGACTTGATCGGACCCTCCAGTCACTTCTATGGAGCAGCTTATGTCAGCGGACACATGTTCGCTGACGAGAAAGAAAATTTATAGGGGAAAGATTCCCACTGAGAAGAAACACAGGCGGACCAGGATGCTTAATAAGGGATACATTGTATTAGACTAGATTTAATACAAAAAGGGGCCAATCTACATGTCCGCTGACGCCCGCCGCCATCCAATCCTATCCTGTTCACCAAAATCAGATGGATGGTATAGGGTTGCCACCTCATCCTTTAAAACCAAACACATAATAATTTCACAGGTTCTGTGGCTGATTGAGGTGGTAATTAAAGCGGGGTTCCACCCAAATTTTGAACAATATCTGTATGTATTCTCTTCCTTGCCTAGATGCTGACATGCCGTTTAAAAAAATTTAAATCGCAGTAATTACCTTTTATTTTTCTATTCTTCTTTGCACTTCCTGGTTCTCCTCCCATGGGAGTAGGCGTGTTTCTAGCCTCTCCCAGACTCCTGGGAGCTAGTCTCAGGCTTTCCAGGATGCCACTGAGCATGTGCGGGAACGAGCGGTGAATGCTGGGAGCACAGCATTCACCACATCCAGGAAATAAATGCTTGTGTGCTTCAAATGCCCACAATGAAGATGGAAACCGCCTGCAGTGAATAATATAAGTTATTCTTTCCGACGAAATCTGACACAGGCGGACATATTACACACAATATGTGAGTATGTAATGCTGAGAAGAAAAGTTTGTGAATGAACTCAAAAAAAAAAAAAAACGATAGATAGGTGGACCCCCCGCTTTAACCACTTGCTTACAGGGCACTTAAACCCCCCTCCTATCCAGACCAATTTTCAGCTTTCAGCGCTGATGCACTTTGAATGACAATTGCGCGGTCATACAACACTGTACCCAAATGAAATTTTTACCATTTTTTCACCACAAATAGAGCGTTCTTTTGGTGGTATTTGATCACCTCTGCAGTTTTTACTTTTTGTTAAAAAAATGTAAAAACCTGAATTTTTTTTTTAAAAAAATTGTTATTTTTTAATATTTTGTTATAAAAATTTTTAAACAGGTAATTTTTCTCCTTTATTGATGTACGCTGATGAGGCAGCAGTGATGGGCACTGATAGGCAGCAGTGATGGGCACTGATGGGTGGCAGTGATGGGCACTGATGGGTGGCAGTGATGGGCAGCACTGCCGGGTGGCACTGATTGGCACTACAGGTGGGCATTGATAGGTGGCACTTGTGGGCATTGATAGGTGGCACTTGTTGGCACTGTTAGGTGGCACTGTGGGCACTGTTAGGTGGCACTGTGGGCACTATTAGGTGGCACTGTGGGCAGTGTTAGGTGGCACTTTCAGGTGGCACTGATGAGGCAGATGTGCCTCTTCCACTTGGGGACCAATGTCCCTCACATCCTAGCCGGTGATCGGCTTCTTTTTCTACTCACGCTGTCGGCGTGAGTAAAAAAAAAAAAGATTACCGATCTTTTGTTTACATCATGTGATCAGCTGTTATTGGCTGACAGCTGATCACATGGTAAGGGGCCAGGACTGGCCCCTTACTTAGATCGGTGATCAGCCGAGTATCAGTGACTCGGTGATCACATCGCGCCCGGCGCGCGCCCTGTAGGGCGCGCGCAGGGAGCGTGCACAGGGGAGGCCATCATATGACGGCCTCCCGGGAATGCAGGTCCGCGCTGTGGCCGTCATTCGGCCATAGCGCGGATGCCAGGAGGTTAAACTCACTTAGTGCCTAATCTGCAATAAACTAACCTTAGAACCTCTGTAATTAATATGTGTTCAGTTTTAAAAGGGAGGTGGCAACCCTAGGATGGTGGTCCTATTCCCCATCTGTCTGGCGGATCGGATGTAAACGGACAGGTGGTCCATTTCCACCAGATTGCCCCATAGAAGAACACAAACCTGTCATCCACCTGCTAAGTGGGGAACAGTGAAGAGATCCTCACTGAGCAAAAGGATTACCATGTGAAAGGGGCCTTAGGGAATATGCCATCAAAAATGAAATACAATTTTGCACGGGATGCCTTAACACTTACTTATATTTTAGTGCAGACTTGTAAGACAATCACAGAAGCAGGAAATTACATTTCTGGGGCCATGCTGTATACCATTTTTTTTTTATTTAGCAAGGATTGCCTATTTTCCATTTTTAAAAATAAAGGCAGGGTCACTTCAAGGCTGAAAAGACCTCCCTATAGATTTTGTCAGTATCCAGATTCATTGTATATTATCACATTTGGGGCATGTTTACACTAGCAATTGGGGGTGGTAAAACCACACTATTAAGACAAGCCCCTCAACCACACCCTCTTAAGCAGGAAAAATATCGTCTTGGGGTGTACACGTGCATCGCAGCCACAGCAGAAATTATACCCTGAGAGTGGATCTTCAGAGAGCAACACAAGTGTAAAAGAGGCATAAAGGGTATCTAAACCCAAAAACAAAAACTGAATACAGTGCATTAGTTTTATTTTTTTAGGCTTTTGTTGCTTACCTGATAATCCTGTGAAAAACACTCCCTGTTCCTGAGTGGCTACACTTGTTTCTATGTTGCATCTATGTGGGCAGCCACAGGTATCATACACATATAGGCTGCACTGTCTTTGTTCCACTACATTAAGTGGTATTTGATAATATAATCAGTTCACACAATGGAGATTCTTTATGCTTTCTTTTAAGCTCACAGGAAATGTCAAGAACACCACATTTCCAGTAAGATCAACAGTCGTTTTTTTTTTTTACTTGCTGAAAATGCAGCTACAATATCTAAGAACTGGTAAGCCGTAGAATATATTAATTTTTGTTCATGCAGACTGTATTACTATTACCAGCATCCTACTTCCATGCAATTTTCAGATATTCAAATAAAAGATCCCGAAGCCCTGATATATATTACTAATTACTCTGAAAATACTCTTCAATCCCACAATGAAGAGCTTCGTGTGAGAACTGATTTAAAAGTTCATCCACAACAGTCACATTACATTTTGGCTGGACACCAACACACTGGTTAGTTATCACAGTTCACAGTTCAGTGGTACAGCACCCACTTAATGTTCTCGCCAACACTATCACCCAGGAAACTACCAAGCCAAGGAGGGAAGTTTCACTACTGTAAAGCAAGTATAAGGATCTGGAAAGTAGAAGGCAAATAAGCTGTTCACTCTTCAAGGGAATTTTCCTTTAGATTGAAAGAGGTGAAGCTCTGACTTCCATCATACAATCATGCATGAAGGCAAAAAAACCTGTGGTTTTTTTTCTGATTTACCTTGCAGTGGATTGGATATTCTTTGCAAAATTCATTTTCACCACATTCACTAAACTTCCCCTGCAAAGTGTAAAGCCTATTTTATTTCATTAATTTTATTAACCCTTACGCCATGTATATTTATTTACTACAGGTATTTATATAGCACAGGCACACATCACTTTACATACATTACACATTCTCATCAGTCCTTGCAATCCAAGGTCCTTACCATATATATATATATATATATATATATATATATATATATAGATAGATATAGATATAGATATAGATCTATATATATACATATACAGTATCTCACAAAAGTGAGTACACCCCTCACATTTTTGTAAATATTTTATTATATCTTTTCACATGACAACACTGAAGAAATTACACTTTGCTACAATGTGAAGTATTGAGTGTACAGCTTGTATAACAGTGTAAATTTGCTGTCCCTTCAAAATAACTCAACACACAGCCATTAATGTCTAAACTATTTTTTATAACATAACCCTGCTTTAAACTTCTCCACAACTTTATCCCTGATCTGTCTGGTATGTTCCTTGGCCTTCATGGTACTGTTTGTTCACTAAGATTCTCTGACAAACCTGTGAGAGCTTCACAGAACAGTTGTATTTATACTGAGATTAAATTACACACAGGTGGAATCTATTTACTAATTTGGTGACTTCTGAATGCAATTGGTTCCACTAGGTTTTAGGGAATTAGAGTAAAGAGGGCTGAATACAAACACAGGCCACACTTTTCACATATTTATAAAAAAAAAAAGAAAATCAAAACCATTTATCATTTCCCTTCTACTTCACAATTATGTGCCCCTATTTGTTGGTCTATCACATAAAATCCCAATAAAATACATTTACGTTTTTGGTTGTAACGTGACAAAATGTGGAAAATTTGAAGGAGTATGAATACTTTTTCAAGGCACTGTATGTCAGACAAATATTTGGTATTAGCATCAGCACCAAGTCTTATGTCACATCATTTCCTCCTACACCTCTTCTGTCAGCAGTTTGTATTGCTAATCACCTTACTGACAGACAATGCAGGAAGGCGGTATGTGCTGTGTGGAGAGGATCTGACATAGGACATCTGGATCTATCCCAGTAAAGAGCCTATAATTCCTAATAAAAACTAGAGGTAAACTAGGTAACATCTAATTGTCCAACTTTACTCCTCAGGCACCATTTAAACTTGTGTATCTGTTGCATAATGATTCAATCCATCCTTTAAAATGATATTTACAGCAACATGTATTATTCAACATCCCTAAGCCCTGCACGAGCATATGACATGAATTATTAAAGAGAAACATAAATAAAACAGACTACAGTGTAAATAACACAGAAAGGAGCCAAGTTTAAAAATTCATGATTCTTTACCCTTTACCAAATATTGAAACAAATATTGAAAAAAAGTCAGCAGTAAGCAGTAAAGCAAATATAAAGCTCTGCTTGGAAAACATTGCCAAAGGAAACCTAATTTACCAGCAGAGGCAACCTTAGATTGCAGTGTACCGGGGGAGAAAAAACGATTTTACTCTCCATCTATGAATAAAGATAAGAAAACCAACCAAAAATCACCCTGCCTGTGATTTAATCAAGTCACAGATGTCAGTCCATTCAAACATTTTTTTTTAGTTTTGGACAGAGTGGAGAAAGGAAAGAACCTCAGTCAGGTTTTTGTTGTAGGTTCATGTCCCCAATGTTGAAGTTCACCACCCTACATGGCACTACATGGATAGAAGTGATACTTGGTTTTGAGGGATATACTATAAGGTGCGTTTTCCTTTATCCGTGATAAAAAATATAGCATGGCTGGACCTTGGTGTTTTGGTCCTTGACTGCTACCTCTCTGATCATGACAACGGAAGGTCTTTTTGAAACATTTAGACTGGGTTCACACTTGATTCGCATGTGGCTGACAGCAGGGGTCCGGTACGTCCCTGTTCTCCATTGAGAGCCGGTCACTGTCTCCTGTCATGCAAATTGGATGTGAGGAAACCCGCATCCAATTCGCTTAAGTGTGAACCCAGCTATAGTGGTTAAGTACAATCAGGGGGAAAAAGCTGCTGTGAGGAAAAGCCTCCCCCTTCTTCAAAGCTTGAGTAGTATATATAAAATGCAATAGGGGACCTGTAAAGAATTAAAGTTTTTCAGCGCACAGAGTATGTGGGATAGGAACAGTCATAATGGGTATGCACAATGTCAACCTGTAACTGGTCTTGAAGTCTGTAATACTTTAAAAGTCAGAGTCCATCATGCTTAATGCATGTAGCCTAATGCAGAGGCAGCCACTATCCTCAGAATTAAGCCAGCCCTGTGTAAAACAAAAGGAAGAAAGGGGGGAAGAATAGGGGACCTGTGTTAAGGATTGGTGAAGACTAGTGTCTCCTAAAGGCACTAAGAATGGCTGGTTCTATACTTTGGGGCAGTAAGCAATGGGAAATCTCTCTAATGGGAACACAGGCTGAAATACACACTTTCTCAGTAGGATAAGCAAATGTTAGAATCTCTCCTAGGTTAATTTCTCTTACTTTTCTATGCAACGGTTGGTTCTCACCAGTGCCCGCTATGGTGCACACCACACTTGTGTACTGGTGAGTGTTGTGCATTGCGATGTAACACAGACGTGTAATTTTTATGCCATGCACATTTGTATGATGTGAACAGGGCACATAGTTTCCTTGCATTGAGCCTGTGACAATTAACACATTACAACACATCTGGTATGAACAAGCCCTTGTGCGGTTATCTTCCTGTTCTGGTTGTTGCATCCATGATCAGATTCACCCTCACCACCACCAGACTGTAATGTGAGAAACCTCGTTCTCCATTTGTACCACTCGGGGTCCATACCTAACAACTTTATTGTACCATCCAGTACAGTACATGCCAATACATTGGTCAACTTTAAGAACAGTTATTGCTTGTTGCTACATAATATTTCAGAAATGCCATCTTGGAATACAAGAATCATTTAAAATATAGAGTACAGTTTTAAAGACATCTGGTAAACCATGAATGGTTGTAAGGAAATTCATGTTATCTGAACAGAAATACCACTTGTCTGGTACTAGTTGTAAACATGCCAGAAGCTACAAAGTGACTTGTGCTTATGACTACTTGACCTTAACCCCAGGAGGAAAATCTAAAAGATGTCATTGTCTATACCAGGGCCAGGGTCTGAAGGGCAAGGAAGAGGAGTGAAAGTGCATGAGTAGCAGGTCAAGCTTTGATGCTGGAAACCAGCAAATAATACTGCTTTTACAATGCACACCATTTCATGGTCATTTAGACCAGTTTATACATCCTGCTGAATTTGTATCTTTTTTATTTAGCAAAAGTTACCAAGTGTTATGAAAAATGTAGTCTCCATTGCATGTATTAACTATATGCAGTATAGAAGTTGCTAGTTGATACATGACCTGAAAAGAATGGATATAACTTTTTTTCTGTAAACTGTGGTAGACAGGAGTGGATGTACAAAAATATGCCATGTGAAGAGCAACCATTAATCCACAGATTTAGAATTGAGCTTATAAAGCACATGTGTCAAACACAAGGTCCATGGGCCGAATCCTGTCCGCCAGGCCATTTCATGGGGCCCTCACACCTCCCAGGCAGCTGTAGCACCCCCCTCATCTATGTTCTCACCTTGTCTCAGCGGTTGGTATCAAAGAGGAGGACAGAACTTCTTCGCCAGATCCTGCGTTTCTTCGTGCATCAGAAAGGCTTGTCTCTGTTCCCCCTCTCCTGGTCTCAGCAGTTGGCAGCAGGGAGGAGTACAGAACTCCTCCTACGGATCCTGCGCCTTTCTGTGAAGCTACAATACCCCCTCATCTACACCTCCCTTGACCCTCCTCCAGACCCTGTTCTTTCTACTTCCCAGCTCTGCCCCAGCTTCTTCCAGAAACCAGCACAAAGTAAGGGGAGGTGCACTGTGATATAAGGGAGGGTGGGAGACTCCTGACTTCTGAAAGTGGGGGAGCTTTTCACACATCTGATGTGGGGGGGGGGTGGAATGCTCTGGACATCTAGTCTTACAGATGCAACGGCCCTTTAAGGGCAACCATAATGCTGATGAAATTGAGTTTGACACCCCTGTTATAAAGGATTTGTCATTGCTAGTGCTGAGCGTTTCTTTTATAGGTAAGAGTTTTATTTTGCAGTTGGAATCTATTAGTTTACCTAGTTAAAAAAGCTAGCGCTTAAAACTCCAGTCTTTTTCTGTGTTAAATAGTGGTATGAGTTTCTATGAGGTTTTTATTTTTTTGTTTGTGACCCCATTAAGAAGATCTTCCCAGTCTTTAGGACACCCATACAGAAAATGAAGCAATAATAACATTGTCGGAAGTTCCGACCTTCCTCTACTGTACTAAACCTGTATTTTGTCTTTATATATGTCGACACTGAAGAAGTTTTTAATCACTTCCTGTCCTGACAGGAAGTGAGGGGAAATTTATTTAATAGGGGCATAGATGGCAAAAAAAAAAAAAAAACAGAAAAGAGAACCTTACCCACTCTTTTCACAAGTAAAGTATTTTGGCTAGAGTTGACATTTAAAGTAAAAGATTGAACAATCACCAAATACATAGAGGAAACTTGTGTCAGTGAAAATAATATAAAATTATAAAAAGAAAAGAATATCAAGTTCCATCATGCTGAAAGCTGCTGTATAACGATATTCCTGCAGGCAGACTTCCAGCTACACACTGCCTGCTGGCCATAGGTACAAATGGCTCAGCATTTCAAGCAACTTTATTGTTCATAGAGCTTGACACTACACAACCAGACTAAGCTCTTTTTCTACTTTCAATTCTTAAGCTGTTTACACCAACCTCATTGATTAGGCCCACAGAGGGGTGAAATGCTTTAAAGGAGGAGCATTGTCTTGTGATCAAGCTCTATAAGCAAAACAACTGAAAGGAAATGTGGGCTTTTCTATAAACTATCATGCTTTTCTCATTATCCTGACATGTAATACTTTTCCAGAACTGTCCACAGCTTCAGTCTCACTGTTTCTGGACTAAAGAGGGAGAGGCATGGCTATCCATCAACCAAGGTGGATGGGTTGTACAACATTGACTGCACTGAAAGGTTACACCTATAGTAGTGTGAACAGTATGGTGACAACAGAAGAGTTCACCCAATATTACTATATTGCCATCATCTAGTGTCACTGCTACAATTTATAGCAATGATTCTGAGCTTTGACCTTGCCAATCAAAAATACATATGGGTTACTGTGGCTTTAACAAAAAATTTAAAAAACAAAAACACAAGAAAAGTATCTTAATACTACATTTTAGAGTTGTCATGAGGCCAAGAGATGAGGGAATTTTTTTCAATGAGGGAAAATGTTATAGTGACAACTATCTAAGATGAGAATTCCCCTCACTTTGGGGATATTTGCTGTTATTCCTGTTATGTCTTCAATGCAGGAAGTTAATAATATTTTATTATAATTATTTTTATTATTACTATAATGCAGGATTTATATAGCGCCAACAGTTTGCTCAGGGCTTTACAAAATGAAAGCAGACATTTCAATTACAATACATATTGGTACAAGAGGAATCAGAGGGCCCTGCACATTAGAGTTTACAATCTAAGAGGGAGGGTCAAGTGATACAAAAGGTAATAACTGTGGGGGATAAGCTGATGGAGAAAGTAAAAACACAGTGTATTAGTGAGAAGAAGCAGGATAGGCTTTTGTAAAGTGAAGGGTTTTCAAGGATCTTCTAAAGATGGATAGATTAGGAAATAGTTGGAAAATTTTGGGGTAAGGCGTTCCAAAAGATGGGAGAAGCTCAGGAGAAGTCATGGAGGTGAGCATGGGAGGAGGTGACTAGAAAGATAGAGAGCAGGAGGTCTTAGAAGGACCGAAGAGAGCAGTTTGGATGAAATTTTGAGATCAGGTTGGTGATGTAGCTGGGAGCAGAGTTGTGGATGGCTTTGTAGAATGTTGTTAGTACTTTGTTGGGTGAGCGGAAGCTAGTGGAGGGATTGGCAAAGAGGCATACAAGACACTGAACGGTTGATAAGGTGGATGAGTCTGGCAGCAGCATCCATGATGGACTGAAGAGGGGATAGCCTATGTAAAGGTAATTCAATGAGGAGGGAGTTGCAGTAGTCAAGGCAAGAGATAACCGGGAATGAATTAGAAGCTTTATAGTGTCATTGGTTAAGGGACATATTCTGGAGATGTTGCGGAGGTTGAGGTGGCATGATTTTGACGGATTGATAGTTGTGCCACTGATCTTGACAGAGAAGTCAGGGAAAGGAGCACGTGGGAGAAGAGGAAATATTATGAGCTCCATTTTGGATAGATTGAGTTTGAGGAAATGGTATGACATCCAGTCTGATATGTCTGTTAGTAAATCAGTTATATCTGTGGAACCTGATAGGCTGTGCTGAGGGTTAAGAGATAGATTTGGGTGTCATCATTATAGAAATAGTATTTTTGAAATCATTTGGATGCTATCAGCCGTCCCAAGGAAGAGGTGTAGATCGAGAATAGTAGAGGACCAAGGACAGAACCTTAGGGGACCCCGAAGTTAAGAGGATAGGGGAGGAGGAAGTGACACTGAAAGTGTGGTGAGATAGATAAGATGTGAACCAATGGGGAGTACAGTCACTGAGCAAGTGAAATAGAGTTTCTTGAGGAGGAGGGGGTGGGCTACTGTATCAAAGGCAGCAGAGAGGTCTAAGAATAAGAGTACGGAATAATGACCATTGTTTTTAGCTGTTAGTAAGTCGTTTGTGAGTTTTAGGAGAGCGGTTTCTGTGGAGTGTTGTGGGTGAAATGCAGACTGAAGGGGATCAAGAAGGCTATTCTCAATGAGGTGGCAGCTCAGCTGGTTGTAGACTAGATGTTTAAGGAGTTTGGAGGCAAAAGGGAGTAAGGAGATGGGTCTGTTAAGATTTGTGGGGTTTAGTGAGGCCTTTTTAAGTATGGCAGTGACTAGACCATGTTTTAGAGGGTTGGGTAAAATGCCAGTAGAAAGGGAGAGATTGAGGATATGAGTTAAAGAGTGTAGGAAGTGAAGAGAAGATCCCATAGTAGGACACAGAAAACAAAAAAATAACATGAATATGGCTTTAACCTGTTGCTTAGCTATCTCAAATTGGAAAAAAAAAACTATTTGGCACTTTATATACACACAGTACACTTTACCCTATTAGTATGTTTTAAGCAGCTTTTTTGTAAACATTAACTTACACTGATAAGATTATTTCAAGTGTATAGTTTAAAAAGAAAATGTTAAAAAGTCTGCAAATTATTTTTAAACATATAGACATCACCTGAACAGGAAGCAACAAAAAGTAACTATAGAGATGGTGACTGGCTGAATTGTTCACATTACTCCTTGATGTTTCCTTTTCCAATTCTATAATTTAGTGACTTTTATTTAAATCCTGTTTCATTTAAGAAGTTGCATTGTGTTAAAGCACAGACCATATTCAGCACACACATCCTTAAATCCTTCATCATACAAACACAAATCAAATGTAGTGAGGGTCAAAGTGAATAGAAAAAAAAGCTGCAAGAATTAAGAATGGCAAGTAGGTGGCACCATTAGCAACACGCTGCTGACTGGTCTGCTGACAGTACTGCACACATCTGGAAGGAGTGGGAAACAGACGACCACTACAAAGCTCAGGCGATGTATGTGTGGTGAAGCGTGAGGCTACCTCTATTCAAACCACATAGTGATGCATATAAGAATCTTCAAGATGCAGCACACTGAGACATCAAAGGCCAACGCTACATCAAAGTTAACAGAATTCAATCATTAGGCTCTATAATAATACTGATGAGAACCTTACCATTTGTTCCAGGTTCGCTTAATTCTCTGTTCAAGCACCCCAATCATCAGCTATCCATAATTATAAATGCCACTATTTATATTGAATAAAGTATATGTTTGCTTCTTTTTGGTCTGTTAAATATACCATTAAAAGTGTGTTATTATATCTGCACAGGCAGGCAAGGGCATAAAAATAGCTGTTTAACCAGTCTGAAATTTTGTAAGTTGATTTCCTGTGGTTTTCACCTCTTGACTGTTATTAGTTTACATTGGTACTGCCCCCCCCCCCCACCTATGGAGCAAAGAGTGAGTTGTGATATAGTCCTAACATAGTGCTATGTAGTTCTAGGACACTCCTTGTTCTAGGGTGACAACGCTGCCCAATACAGTATCACCCCAGGACAGGAAGTGAGTTAATGGCATGATTTCTAGAACAAAAAAAAAAGAAAACTGATGCAGCCATCACATCTAAGGGTGGGTAAGATGCAATACTCTCAATTTTTGTTCTTGGGTTTAGATACACCCAACCTTTCTGGAGCACTTTATAGGACAGCTAACCTTCCCTTGAGTTTTTTCATTCTCCACACAAGTTACAGAGGCTTATTTATTTGTATAGTGCAAACCACAATGATGCACCAATACCAAAGGTGACATATCAGATATCCATAACTTGTAGTTGGACCTATTATGGTGGGCTCATCAGGATTTTCAGACCCAAAAAGGGGAAGGGACATAGAAAAGTGGTTATTGTTTTGTCTAAATATGGACACATTTCAGGTAGAGTATGTTCTGAAAGGCAAAGCTTATCTGGTCTAATCTTTGGATGGTCAAAGGTATGATGGTTAAGTTGTATGTATGTGATATTTTTTTCTATTATTTTTTTTATTGAGAATGATTTTCTTAAAGGAGAAGTAGGGCCAACACTTGCTTGGCCATACTTCTTTTGTGTGTCACAGGAGTGTGCACTTATTCCTGCACTACTATGACACAGATTCAGTCGAGAGCAGGCCAAAGCACACTGTCAACTGACGTCTCAGCCTCTTACCATGCCACTGAGCGTCTGAGACACCTGCTCCCACCCCCTCCACATCCCAGCACTCCTGTGAGTACTGGAGGGACAAAGCAGAGAGATGATGACTGTCAGTCACCTGCTGGGTTATCCTGAACAAAAACTCTCTCATACATCCAACAAATCCAACATTGTCCCTCTGTAATCTCCACTACTTGCAAGATCCTGTAACACCATTTTCTCTGCTTATTTCACTTGGAACTAGCTATCTCTTCCGGTTTCTTGCAGCTGGCCTCTAATGCATGTGGAAGCTCATGCACATCTGCAGTTTATTGCCCCCCAAGCCTCCTGGGATGCTTGACTTGAGGATCCCAGAAGGCTGCGGGTGGCTGAGGGCTATGTCATTATTGCCTAGGCAAGAAAGATGGAAGTCCTGACTGATTTCCAAAGAAATAGGTATTTGAAGAAAAGACAAATCTGCTACTAAGTGAAAGATAGCGGGATAGAAGCTGTTCTATCAAAAATACAAAAAGAGCGTGAAGGTCTGGTTTAAGTCATGATAAAGTAAAAACCCACTGTTTTAAATTTCTTTGCTTATGACTTAGTATTCAAAGTGAACACAGGTTTACCTCGTTAGTGAAAAGCCTCTATTACTTTTCGAATCAACTCAATGAGTAAAGCAGTGATTACGCGCTAAGTACCACAACCCATAGTAACCAACTGCATTTCATTCAGCTGGTTGGACCAATGAAATAAGACTTCTATCTGATTACTATGGGTAACTCTCCTTTAAGTCATTATCATTCCTCCTACCTAAACAAATAAGCCCATATGTTATTAATATAGCCTACAGTTTTGCTGGAAGGAGCTGAAAACTAAGAACAGCCAAATAATGTACTTAATAGGAATGAATTCTAGTTTTAAAAAGATACACATAAAGTTTACTTTTTAAAATGTTAATATTTGCTGTGTAGAGATGATAGAATAATGTTTTTTGAATCTGCTCTAAAAATGTACAACACCCCCACTTTCATACCTACAGCTATCATAAATCAGTTCTATGTATGTTAAGGATTGTAAAAGGATTCCATACATTTAAAGAGACATAGATTCCTGCAGCTGAACCAGGCTCACACCGGACGCTGGGTAGTTCTAAGCATATAGGAGTATTAAAAAGTCATTTATAAAGTTTGTCCAATTGAAGCAATTAATAAACAAATTACATTATTTGTTTACTGGAGAGGCTATAATGAAAGTTCTGTAATCATTATTGATTTAAAAAGTTAGACTCTAACCCTTTAAATACATTTGTGCAATACTAGAAAAAACTGTCATCGGCTAAATATATTACTAATTACCATGAAATCAGCCAAAGCCATAAAAATTTTACTTGGCGTCTTTCGCGTAATTATCGATAGTAGAATATGCAACAAGGTATAAAGGTTGCAGATTACAAGGACGCAAATAAAATGAGTTATAAGCAAAATAAAATACAGTTAACATCAAAGTCATCAAAAGTCAACTTCTGAGAAAAGAACAAACTTATAACCTTTTATAGTAGCTAATGTGCAATGTGCAGCATTGACTTGTGGACCAGTAAAACCTTAATGACTTTACCTGTTCTAAGTCTCTGCCTAGTGATCCACGTAGCAAAAATTCAACCACAGGAGACAAGCCAGAAAATAAAAGCCACAGTAAGACTTTTTTTTTGCCTCTTCTCCAAATCCTTCCAGACACACTGTCTCCTTCTCTCAAGTGAGTCCCAGTGCCGTCACATTGAAATAAATCCACAAACTACTCGGAGCATCCTTGCATAGTAAGAAGTAGACGTGGTCAGGGATAGATGAAGTGGGTAAGAATGCCTAGATTCTTCAAATTCTAGATCAGGAAGAAAAAAAAAAAACTTTTGCCAAGTCTGCAAAAAGAGACAGGATTAAGTTGAAGAACAAGGTGAGATCCTATGCCTGTTTCCTTTGTTTTTTTTTTTTTCCTTTTTTTATTTCAGAGAAAAAGTTAGATTGTACTCCAAGTTCTCCGAGAACTGTGCTGTCAGCTCCAGAGCTGGGATTAGGAGTGTGGTCTCCTAGCACAGAGACTGCCTGTGCTGTAATGTCTGGGGTGTGTAAAATCAATGTGCTGAATGCCTCTCACTCTGCTACCTAAGTCACTCCCCCTGCCTGCAAGCTTTCCTGTGTGTACTCCCAGCCATTGCCTCCACCTCTGAAAAACTCTTATGAATGAACAGCCTCTTGACATTTGTCATCACTGGCCCAAGGGCTATTTAAATAGAGGTGGCACTTTAAAACACAACACACAGAGCCTCCGAGAACAACACCGCTGGCTCTAATTTCACTACAAGTGTGTTATGTCCACAACGACGTGTTATTGATGCCTGGTTTATTCATAAACCATCATAGCAACATAGTCAATGCAACCTGTAATGAAGGGTGACACATACAAGAAATATGTATAGCTAAAATGTTAAGCACCTAGATGCAAGGATTCTTGTTTCACTTTCACTTGTATAAAGCATGTCAAGTCTAAATCCCCGTACACACGATCAGAAAATCGTACGGAAAATACCGTTTTTGAAGTGATCGTAGGATAATCGGATCGTTAGTACAGAGCTTTCGAGAGCCAATCATGACAGTTCATCCGATATTATTCTATCTGACATGCACAAAATTTTTTTTCGTACGATGCCAGATCGTACGTTTTTCGTTTAATCAGTACAGCTATCGTTCAAAAATGCAATACAAATGCATTACAACACATGACTTCACTTCTGAATTTTTTTTCTGTCGTACGGGAATTTTCGTGACTTTAGTAAACTCATCAGATTCGATCTGAGATTAGCATGCAAAAAAAATAAATGGACGATCATTCGTCCGATAATCTCATCATGTGTACGGGGCATAAGGCTAGGCACACAAGCAAAGTTTGTGCCTCTGTCATCGCCACATCTTTGTCTGTCTAAATTGCTGTAAGGAGCTATACATGGCGTTGTCACAGTGAAGCACCTGATAGACATTTATTTTGCAAGCCATTGGCATTCCAATTGTTAGGCCAGAAAATATATAGTGATCTATCGTACGAAAATTTACATGCAGTCACTACTTTCTTTGCTATTGAAGCATTCCCTTAGGGTGGCCATACACTTTTTTGATCATTTTCTTTTGTTTTAGGCCCTGTTCACACCTGAGCGATTTTCTGCTTGAAGTTTGTAGCTCTAAAATGCTCAACAAGACAAATTTCATTCATTTCAAAGGCCCCTGTTCACATATGAGTGTTCTGTTGCCTGAAACAAAACGCCTGTCACTCAAAAAAGTACATGAGCTTCTTTTTGACATATTACAAGCCTTTTTGGTCCCATAGACTTCAATAGAAACACCTGACTTACGACTGTTTTGCCACTCGTTTTCTGCTCAAACAGCAGCTCTCCGCCCCTAATTTTTTCTCCCTCTCCTTCCCCTAGTGCAGTGATGGCGAACCTTGGCACCAGAGATGTTTTGGAACTACATTTCCCATGATGATTATGCACTCTGCAGTGTAGTTGAGCATCATGGGAAATGTAGTTCCAAAACATCTGGGGTATGAAGGTACCCCATCACTGCTCTAGTGCTTTCGATTGGTTAAACAAAAATGTCTGAAACTGTAAAACGCTTCTAAATCACTTTAAAAACACTTGTAAAAAGCTGCAAAAATGCTTAAAAAATGCCCTAAAACCACTAGTAAATCACTACACTCAGGTGTGAATGGAGCCTAAAGAACATTTGTTAGTGGGATCAAATTGATGTTCGTTTTGAAATTGAAAATTGAAAATGGCAATTGAAAATTGAAAATTTGAAGGAGCAGGATGGAAATGTTTTCTTCAACAAACAAATTTACATAGTTACATAATTGGTAAGACTGAATAAAGACACCAGTCCATCCAGTTCAATCAGAATGTGTGTGTGTTTCACTTAATCTGGCCATAGGTAGAGTGAAATTACATAGCTGAGAAGTCCTATAGCACAGCAAGGAGGATTCCCCCATTCACCCCTCTTTTGTGGATAGGGGGATGCATTCAGTTTTTTTCAAACAGCCCGCTGTTTTGCACAGAGCAGCCCTGAACCTCCTCTTCTCGGGTCGCCTATCGGTGCTCCAGACCCCTCCTCTTCATTGGGTCCCCCAGGGAAAGCTGATTTCTGACACCTGTGCGTGCTCAATCCTGAGTCCATTGACACAGACAGCGGGACACGACCCCACCCCCTGCTCCCATGTAACCAGATTTGATTGATAGCAGCAGGAGCCTCCCACTGCTATCAATCTGTCCAATGAGGAGAGAGACAGCGTTGGGAGCCACTTCCCTTGTGCACATCACTGGATTGGATTTGGCTCAGGTAAGAGAAGGGGGGGGGTCTGGGGGGCAGATGCATCACAGAAGGTTTTTCAGCTTAATGCATAGAAAAACCTTAAGGCTTTCGAACCACTGTAATATTTTCTATATCCCTGTACATTGCACTCTCTAAGAAAAGTGTTTTCTTCACTCCCTGCTGACACCACCAACTGTGAAAGGGAGTTCCACATCCTTACTGCTCTAACAGTAAAACACCTCTTACATAGTTTAAGATCGAACCGCTTTTTATTCATCATTGATTGGCTGTGGGTCCTTTTTATAAATTATTATTATATTATTATATATAATAATTTATATTATATATTATTATAATTTTTTTCTTTTCTTTCTTCATTTTAAAAAACAAATGAAAGCTGTAAAATACTCACCATGCCTCTTAGAAAATACCTTGAGGTGTCTACTTTCCAAAATGGGGTCATTTGGGGGGGGGGGGGGGGGTTTGTGCTATTTGGAAATTTCAGGACCTCCGTAACTGTGATAGGTAGTGAGGAGTAAAATCACCATTTTACGCCCTTAGAAGGCCTGAAGGCGGTGATTGGTTTTCGAGGTCCTGTACACGGCTAGGCTCCCAAAAAGTCTCACACTGCAGTATCCCTGTACTCAGGAGAAGCAGCAGAATGTATTTTGTGGTGTAATTTTACATATAACCATGGCATGTGTGAGCAATATATCATTTAGAGACAACTTTGTGCAAAAAAAATTTGTCATTTTCCCGCAACTTGTAGCAAAATATAAAATACTCCATGGACTCAACATGCCTCTCAGCAAATAGCTTGGGGTGTCTACTTTCCAAAATAGGGTCATTTGGGGGGGTTTTGTGCTATCTTGACATTTTATGGCCTTCGAAACTGTGATAGGTAGTGAGGAGTGAAATCAAAAATTTACAGCCTTAGAAAGCCTTAAGGCAGTGCTTGGTTTTCGGGGTTCTGTACACGGCTAGGCTCCCAAAAAGCAGAATGTATTTTGGAGTGTAATTCCACATATGCCCATGGCATGTTTGAGCAATATATCATTTAGTGACAATTTTGTGCAAAAAAAGAAAAAAAAAAGTTTGTAATTTTCCCGCAACTTGTGGCAAAATATGAAATATTCCATGGACTCAACATGCCTCTAAGCAAATAGATTGGGGTGTCTACTTTCCAAAATGGGGTAATTGGGGGGGGGTTGTGCTATCTTGGCATTTTATGGCCTTCAAAACTGTGATAGGTAGTGAGGAGTGAAATAAAAAATGTACGCCCTTAGAAAGCCTGAAGGCGGTGATTGGTTTTCAGGGTCCTGTACGTGGCTAAGCTCCCACAAAGTCTCACACATGTGGTATCCCCTTACTCAAGAGAAGCGGCAGAATGTATTTTTGGGTGTAATTCCACATATGCTAATGGCATGTGTGAGCAATATATCATTTAGTGACAACTTTGTGTAATTTTTATTTATTTTTTTGTCATTTTTCAATCACTTGTGACAAAAAAATAAAATATTCAATGGGCTCAACAAGCCTCTCAGCAGTTTCCTTGGGGTGTCTACTTTCCAAAATGGGGTCATTTGGAGGGGTTTGTACTGCCCTGCCATTTTAGCACCTCATGAGTCATAAACTAAAAGCTGCGTCTCCGACCACCTCCCTCCCAAACCTCTGCAAACTCCTGAAGGAGTTCTCCTGGATTTCAGGGTTAAAGGTAAACTACTCTAAGTCATCAGCTTTAAATATTTCCCTCAAACCAGACACGATGGCCGCTCTCCAAAGTTCCTTTGACTTTAAATGGACACCTCTATTGACTATTTGGGAGTTAAGCTCACGGCTAAAACAGAGCTACTTTATTCTGCAAACTTCCCCCATACATACCGTAAGCTCGAGGCTGACTTAGGGAACTGGTCAAAGGGAAGGATATCCTGGCTAGGGAGAATCCGTGCAGTTAAGATGACATTGCTCCCCAGACTCCTCTACCTCTTCAGAGCCCTCCCGATATGCATTGTTAAAGAGCACCTGTCCTCCTTTCAAAGAAAAGTAGTCAAATTTATTTGGGGGGGCAAGGGACACAGAATTAAGAAAAGCACCCTATTCCTATCCAGACCACAAGGGGGTTTGGGTCTCCCACAGCTATTCGGGTATTACCAAGCAGCCAGGCTAGCCCAGATCTCGACAGTTTATTCGAAGGCTGAGAAACCAGATTGGATTCAAATAGAGCGACAGGCTGTACCATCCTACACTGTTGACTTCCTCCTGTGGGTCCCCCCCCCCAGAAAACGCCCTCCAATCCTATCCCCAAATCTTTCTCAATCCTTCAAAATATGGGATAACTTAAGAAATAACCCAGCTTTAATTTCGAATTGCCACCCTCTAGCACACATTTTTAACAATCCCGATTTTCCCCCGGGACTAGACATCAAAGCATTTCGATGGTGGCTGAACAAGGGGTTGTATCGGATCGGACACTACTTCACTACCACTGGCCCTATCTCCCTTGATTTTTGTGTGAACCATCTAGAGATTCCTAATTCTGAACGTTATAGATTTCACCAAATAAGACACTTTCTCCGACACATTGGGGGAGACAAATCCTCACCCCGTACATTCACGCCATATGAATTATGGTGTGGGCAGTCCACAGAACAGAGGGGTGGAATCTCCATCATCTACCAGTCACTTTCCAATCAATCTGTCAAGACTCCATACATGCTCGCATGGGAGAGGGATCTGTCCCTACAGTGGGACCTAGATAAATGGAGGGTCTCCTTTAACCAGTTGCCAACCGCCTAATGCAGATATACTGCGGCAGAATGGCACGGGCAGGCAAAATCACATACCTGGTACGTGATTGCCTTCCCGCGGGCGGGGGGTCCGCTCGGACCCCCCGGTGCCCGAGGTGGTCGGCTTTGGTCTGGGAGCGTTCAGTGATGAGGGGGAGGCCATCCATTCGTGGCCCCCCCTCGTGATCGCTCCCAGCCAATCAGAATCTTCCCCTGCCTCTGTGTAGTACACAGAGGCAGGGGATGTGATGTCATCTCTCCTCGGCTCGGCAGTTTCCGTTCCGGCGCCGAGGAGAGAAGACATCTGAGTGAGTTGCACAACACAACACACACAGTAGAACATGCCAGGCACACTTTACACCCCCCTTTACCCCCCAACCCCCCCCGATCACCCCCTAATCACGCCCCCCCCCCCTTTCACACTGACACCAAGCAGTTTTTTTTTTTTTCTGATTAATGCATGGTGTCAGTTTGCGACAGTTAGTGTGGTGGGGCAGTTATTGTTAGCACCCTTTAGGTCTAGGGTACCCCCCTAACCCTCCCTAGAAAAGTTTTAACCCCCGTCACCAATGTCGCTAAGCAATCATTTTTCTGATCGCTGTATTAGTGTCACTGGTGACGCTAGTTAGGGACGTAAATATTTAGGTTCCCCGTCAGCGTTTTATAGCGACAGGGACCCCCATATACTATCTAATAAATGTTTTAACCCCTTGATTGCCCCCTAGTTAACCCTTTCACCACTGATCACCGAATAACTGTTACGGGTGACGCTGGTTAATTCGTTTATTTTTTATAGTGTCAGGGCACCCGCCGTTTATTACCTAATAAAGGTTTAGCCCCCTGATCGCCCGGCGGTGATATGCGTCGCCCCAGGCAGTGTCAGATTAGCGCCAGTAGCGCTAACACCCACGCACGCAGCATACGCCTCCCTTAGTGGTATAGTATCTGAACGGATCAATATCTGATCCGATCAGATCTATACTAGCGTCCCTAGCAGTTTAGGGTTCCCAAAAACGCAGTGGTAGCGGGATCAGCCCAGATACCTGCTAGCACCTGCGTTTTGCCCCTCCGCCCGGCCCAGCCCAGCCCACCCAAGTGCAGTATCGATCGATCACTGACACTTACAAAACACTAAACGCATAACTGCAGCGTTCGCAGAGTCAGGCCTGATCCCTGCGATCGCTAACAGTTTTTTTGGTAGCATTTTGGTGAACTGGCAAGCACCAGCCCCAGGCAGCGTCAGGTTAGCGCCAGTACCGCTAACACCCACGCATGCATCGTACACCTCCCTTAGTGGTATAGTATCTAAACGGATC
The DNA here is from genome assembly GCA_037952925.1 of Lithobates clamitans. Taxonomy (NCBI): domain Eukaryota; kingdom Metazoa; phylum Chordata; class Amphibia; order Anura; family Ranidae; genus Lithobates; species Lithobates clamitans. The sequence continues at coordinate 1,631,294 of JBBGZY010000515.1, forward strand.
AATATCTGATCTGATCAGATCTATACTAGCATTCCCAAAAACGCAGTGTTAGCGGGATCAGCCCAGATACCTGCTAGCACCTGCGTTTTGCCCCTCCGCCCGGCCCGGCCCAGCCCAGATCACCCAAGTGCAGTATCGATCGATCACTGACACTTACAAAACACTAAACACATAACTGCAGCGTTCGCAGAGTCAGGCCTGATCCCTGCGATCGCTAACAGTTTTTTTGGTAGCATTTTGGTGAACTGGCAAGCACCAGCCCCAGGCAGCGTCAGGTTAGCGCCAGTACCGCTAACATACACGCACGCACCGTACACCTCCCTTAGTGGTATAGTATCTGATCGGATCAATATCTGATCCGATCAGATCTATACTAGCGTCCCCAGCAGTTTAGGGTTCCCAAAAATGCAGTGTTAGCGGGATCAGCCCAGATACCTGCTAACACCTGCGTTTTGCCCCTCCGCCCGGCCCAGCCCACCCAGGTGCAGTATCGATCGATCACTGTCACTTACAAAACACTAAACGCATAACTGCAGTGTTCGCAGAGTCAGGCCTGATCCCTGCGATCGCTAACAGTTTATTTGGTAGCATTTTGGTGAACTGGCAAGCACCAGCGGCCTAGTACACCCCGGTCGTAGTCAAACCAGCACTGCAGTAACACTTGGTGACGTGGCAAGTCCCATAAGTGCAGTTCAAGCTTGTGAGGTGGCAAGCACAAGTAGTGTCCCGCTGCCACCAAGAAGAAGACAAACACAGGCCTGTCGTGCCCAAAGTGCCCTTTCTGCTGCATTCGCCAATCCTAATTGGGAACCCACCACTTCTGCGGCGCCCGTACTTCCCCCATTCACATCCCCAACCAAATGCAGTCGGCTGCATGAGAGGCATTTTCTTTATGTCCTCCCGAGTACCCCTACCCAACGAACCCCCCCAAAAAAGATGTAGTGTCTGCAGCAATCACGGATATAGGCGTGACACCCGCTATTATTTTCCCTCCTGTCCTGACAATCCTGGTCTTTGCGTTGGTGAATGTTTTGAACGCTACCATACACTAGTTGAGTATTAGCGTAGGGTACAGCATTGCATAGACTAGGCAGACTTTCACAGGGTCTCCCAAGAGGCCATCGCATTTTGAGAGACCCGAACCTTGAACCGGTTATAGTTATAAAAGTTACAGTTACAAAAAAAAGTGTAAAAAAAAAACACAAAAGAAATATAAAATAAAAAAAATAGTTGTCGTTTCATTGTTCTCTCTCTCTCTCTATTCTCTCTCTATTGTTCTGCTCTTTTTGTATTCTATTCTGCAATGTTTTATTGTTATTATGTTTTATCATGTTTGCTTTTCAGTTATGCAATTTTTTATACTTTACCGTTTACTCTGCTTTATTGTTAACGATTTTTTTGTCTTCAGGTACGCCATTCACGACTTTGAGTGGTTATACCAGAATGATGCCTGCAGGTTTAGGTATCATCTTGGTATCATTCTTTTCAGCCAGCGGTCGGCTTTCATGTAAAAGCAATCCTAGTGGCTAATTAGCCTCTAGACTGCTTTTACAAGCAGTGGGAGGGAATGCCCCCCCCACCACATTCCGTGTTTTTCTCTGGCTCTCCTGTCTCAACAGGGAACCTGAGAATGCAGCTGGTGATTCAGCCAGCTGACCATAGAGCTGATCAGAGACCAGAGTGGCTCCAAACATCTTTATGGCCTACGAAACCGGAAGCTACGAGCATTTTATGACTTAGATTTCGCCGGATGTAAACAGCGCCATTGGGAAATTGGGGAAGCATTTTATCACACCGATCTTGGTGTGGTCAGATGCTTTGAGGGCAGAGGAGAGATCTAGGTTCTAATAGACCCCAATTTTTTCAAAAAAGAGTACCTGTCACTACCTATTGCTATCATAGGGGATATTTACATTCCCTGAGATAACAATAAAAATGATTTAAAAAAAATGAAAGGAACAGTTTAAAAATAAGATAAAAAAGCAAAAAAATAATAAAGAAAAAAAAAAAAAGAAAAAAAAAAAAGCACCCCTGTCCCCCCTGCTCTCACGCTAAGGCGAACGCAAGCGTCGGTCTGGCGTCAAATGTAAACAGCAGTTGCACCATGCATGTGAGGTATCACTGCGATGGTCAGATCGAGGGCAGTAATTTTAGCAGTAGACCTCCTCTGTAAATCTGAAGTGGTAACCTGTAAAGACTTTTAAAGGCTTTTAAAAATGTATTTATTTTGCTGCCACTGCACGTTTGTACGCAATTTTAAAGCATGTCATGTTTGGTATCCATGTACTCGGCCTAAGATCATATTTTTTATTTCATCAAACATTTGGGCAATATAGTGTGTTTTAGTGCATTAAAATTTTAAAAAGTGTGTTTTTTCCCCAAAAAATGCGTTTGAAAAATCGCTGCGCAAATACTGTGTGAAAAAAATAAAATGAAACACCCACTATTTTAATCTGTAGGGCCTTTGCTTTAAAAAAAAATATATAATGTTTGGGGGTTCAAAGTAATTTTCTTGCAAAAAAAAAAATTTTTTCATGTAAACAAAAAGTGTCAGAAAGGGCTAAAAACACACTATATTGCCCAAATGTTTGATGAAATAAAAAAGATGATCTTATGTCAACTACATGAATACCAAACAGGACATGCTTTAAAATTGCACACAAATGTGCAGCGGCGACAAACTACATTTTTAAAAGCCTTTACAGGTTACCACTTTAGATTTACAGAGGAGGTCTACTGCTAAAATTACTGCCCTTGATCTGACCTTCGCGGTGATACATGCACACGCATGGTGCAATTGCTGTTTACATATGACACCAGACCAATGCTTGCGTTCGCCTTTGCCTCTAAGCACAGGGGGACAGGGGTGATTTTTTTTTTTTAATTTCATTTAATTTTATTAATTATTTTGCTTTTTTAAATTTTTTAAACTGTTACTTTAATTTTTTTTTAATCATTTTTATTGTTATTTCACGGAATGTAAATATCCCCTATGATAGCAATAGTTAGTAACAGGTACTCTTTTTTGAAAAAAATTGTGGTCTTGGGAAAATTGGGACCCTAGATCTCTCCTCTGCCCTCAAAGCATCTGACCACACCAAGATCAGTGTGATAAAATGCTTTCCCAATTTCCCAATGGCGCTGTTTATATCCGGCGAAACCTAAGTCATGAAATGCTCGTGGCTTTCGGTTTCTTAGGCCATAGAGATGATTGGAGCCATTCTGGTCTCTGATCAGCTCTATGGTCAGCTGGCGGAACCCCCTCTGTTGGGACAGGAGCGCCCAAGAAAAACTTGGAAAACGGTGGGAGGGGGGCCATTCCCTCCTACTGCTTGTAAAAGTAGTCTAGAGCGCCCAAGAAAACCTTGGAAAACGGTGGGAGGGGTGCCATTCCCTCCTACTGCTTGTAAAAGTAGTCTAGAGGCTAATTAGCTGCTAGGATTGCTTTTACATGAAAGCCGACCGCTGGCTGAAAAGAATGATACCAAGATGATACCTAAACCTGCAGGCATCATTCTGGTATAACCACTCAAAGTCCAGCAACATACCAATACGTCGCTGGTCCTTGTTGGGCATACATTGTAATGTTTTTTTTTCATGCAGCCTGTGGGCTGAACGAAAAAAAAGAGATTGATTGGTGGGTATGCCCACCATTAGAATACCGCCCTTCATCCACCCACTTCTAATGATAGGCATACATGCACCATTTTTTTTAACTGTGGTAGTGAAATCAATTCTGACAGCGCTGGAGTCACGGCTTTACGTATCGTGGGAGCAAACGTGTTGCTGTCAAGATAAATAAATCAGTGCTGAAGCTGAATGGCGTACCTGCTAAGCAAATGATGGTTAACAATAAAACAAAAAAATATTACAGTATAACAGTAAGACTTACCATACTTGCAAAGCAAATACAATATAACATAGTAAAAATAAAACATTTTTTAACGCAATCTGTGCCTAAAAAATATATGCCGAAGCATGGGGGAAATCCGCCCCTAATGTTAGGAGCAAATCGCTCCTCCACCCCTGCCCCCATGCTTTGGCATATATGCTCTTTTTTTTAACTGTGGTGGTGAAATCACTTCCGACAGCGCTGGAGTCACGGCTTTACATATTGTGGGAGCAAACGCTGTTGCTATCAGAATAAATAAACCCGTGCTGCAGCTGAATGGCGTACCTGCTAAGCAAATGATGGTTAACAATAAAACAAAGTAACATTACAGTATAACAGTAACACTACCTGCAAAGCAAATACAATAAAATAGTAAAAATAAAACAGAGAGAGAACAATAGATATAGAACAATAGTGAGCGAACAATAGAGTGGATAGTAGGGAGCGAACATAAGAGAGAGAGAGACAATAGAGCGAGAGAAGAAAAATAAAACCACAACTATTTTTGGCTTTTTTATTTTATATTTTTTTGTGTGTTTTTTATTTTTTTATTTTTTTTCACTTTTTTCACTTTTATAAAAACTGTAAACTGAATATTGCAGATTAGGGTCTCTCAAAATGTGATGCCATCACATTTTTTGAGACCCTGTGCTAGTGTGCCCTAGGACTGTGCAGTGCTGTACCCTACGCTAATACTCCACTAGTGTGTGTTAGCATTTGAAACAGTCACCGATGCAGAGACCAGGTTGGTCAGGACAGGAGGTACTATAAAAGCGGGTGTCACGCCTAAATCCGCATTTTTTGCAGACACATCTTTTTTGGGGTGTTCTTTGGGTAGGGGTACCAGGGAGGACATACGGAAAATGCCTCTCATGCAGCCGGCTCACTGCATTTGCGTTGGGAAGGTAGGCCATAGCACCGTCTGGAAACACAAGGGCTGTGACGATCTGTTTCTGGAATTTGAGGAAGGTTACAGTCCGTCCTGAAGCTTTGTATAGCACAAAAGCGTTCAGCAGAGCAAATTGAAAAAAGTATACAGACACTTTTTTGTACCAGCATCTGGCCTTATGGGCAATTAGGTACGACGCCAACAACTGGTCATTGAGGTCCACCCCTCACATATTAAGGTTGTATTCGTGGACACAGAGGGGTTTTTCCACAACACCAGTCGTCGTAGAAATTTGGACTGTCGTATCTGCGCGAAGGGAGGACAGAACGAAAACATTCCGTGAATCCTTCCACTTCACTGCTAACAAATTATTACACTTCAAGCAGGCTCCCCCCCCCTGTCTAAGTCGGGATTCTACAAGCCATTGGGGGAAGCCCCTGCGATTAGATTGCACTGTGCCACATGCGCCAATTCCATAATCTAAAAGATGACTAAAAAGTGGCACGTTCATGTAATATTTGTCCACGTACAAGTGGTACCCCTTTCGGAATAAGGGTGATACAAAGTCCCACAAAATCTTACCAGTGCTTCCTATGTAATCTGGGCAGTTCTTCGGCTCTACATGACTATCTTTTCCCTGGTAAACCATAAAACTATATGTATAGCCTGTTGCCCTGTCACAGAGCTTATACATCTTGACCCCGTATCTGGCACGCTTGCTGAGAAGGTACTGTTTGAATGACAAGCGGCCAGAAAACTTAATTAGGGACTCATCAATGCAGACAACTTGATCGGGAGTAAACAAGGCAGCAAACTGTTGGTTGAAGTGGTTTACGAGGGGCCGAATTTTGTAGAGCCGATCAAATCTAGGGTCACTTTGAGGATGACAGAGTTCATCAAGTGCAATCTGCGCATATTGTGTCCTGGCCATGGGGGCAGAGAACATGGGCATATGGTGAATTAGGTCAGTGGACCAATATGACCGCAACTCACTCTTTTTAGTTATGCCCATGAGGAGGTATGGGCCCAGGAAGGTCTTAAATTTGGAGTCCGTAATAGGTCTCCAATCTCTGGCAAGGGTCAACTGGGGATTAGCGGCGATAAATTGACCAGCATACAAATTGCTTTGGTCCACAATAGATCTATAGAGATCTTCGGTGAAAAACAGCGAATAAAAATCAAGTGACGTAAAATCAACTGTTTCCATCTGAATTCCGGGTTGGCCAGTGAATGGGGAAGTACGGGTGCTGCAGCAGTGGTAGGCTCCCAATTAAGATTGGCAAATGCAGCAGTAAGGGCACTATGGGTTCGATGGGCCTGTGTTTGTCTTCTTCTTGGTGGCAGTGCGACACTACTCGTGCTAGCCACCTCACCAGCTTGAACTGCACTTATGGGACTCGCCACATCACCAAGTGTTACTGCTGTGCTGGATGTACTAGGCCGTTGGTGCTTGCCAGTTCACCAGAAGGATGAGCGGCACTGGTACTGGCTCTCTTCTCCATACAAGAGCCCTGCGGGTCTAGCACCTCAACGACAGCAGAAGAATGACCTTGGCAGGGACCACTACTCCATCGTCAGAGCTATCTGTCAGGGTGCCGCTGCTGTCTACAGTTTTGTAGTCTGAGCTTGAATCTGACAGAAGAGTGACTTCCTCTTCACTATCTGCTCAGAAACGTCATGCTCAGAAACGTGTAGGCCTCTTCACTACTGTACCTTTGATTTGACATTTTGGTCTCTAAATTTTCTGGTACAGTAGTGAGACTCACAGAAAAAAGAAAAATGGAAAAAGAGCTCCTGACTGTCAGCGACTGCTTCAAATGCTACAAAAAATTGTTAGGTGTCAGGTAGATCAAGAAAGATTTCAGCCACAACTGCCACAAAAATTGTTCGGGATGCAAAGAAAAACCCACAGGTAACCTCAGGAGAAATACAGGCTGCTCTGGAAAAAGATGGCGTGGTTGTTTTTAAGGAGAACAATATGATGATACTTGAACAAAATAGAGCTGCATGATCAAGTTGCCAGAAAGAAGTCTTTACTGCACAAGTTCCACAAAAAAGCCTGGTTACAATATGCCCAACAACACCTTGACATGCCTCATTCAGCTTTTTTGTGGCATTGGTGCAGTAAAGGCTTTCTTCTGGTAGCTCAACCATGCAGCTCTTTTTTGTTCAAGTATCGTTGAATTGTGCTCCTTAAAAACAACCACGCCATCTTTTTGGAGAGCAGCCTGTATTTCTCCTGAGGTTACCTGTGGGTTTTTCCTTTGTATCCTGGGCAATTCTTCCGCCAGTTGTGGCTCCAATCTTTCTTGGTCTACCTGACCTCGGCTTGGTATCAAAAGAGCTCCAAATTTTCCACTTCTTAATAAGGGATTAAACAGTACTGACTGACATATTCAAGGCTTTTTATATCATTTTCCATCTTTATAAAGTTCCATTACTTTGTTATGCAGGTCTTTTGACTGTTCTTTTCTACCTCCTCATGGAATCTAAAATCAATTGAACATCCCTGAAACTAAAATTTTCAAAATTGATTTCTTCTAATGTATGGCCAGCTTTACTTAACTCTCTATTTGTTTTAATAATTAATTCTTTGATTACAGGTATTTATATTGTGTTGCATACAGGACAATGGACATTCACATCAGTCCCCGCCTTCAAGTGCTTCATGAATTAAGCACAATACATTAACAAGAGGCATTGACACCAGAAAAGTGATGCAGCAGCTTTATTGAATTCCCCTACAGTGTTTTGGAAATGTCTTTATTTTCTTTGTCAATAATTTTGCTATGCTTTGTACCAGAAACGTGTTAGGGTTTGACGGCATTACATTTTTACTGGAATGACAAATATATGCAAAGTTCATTGCCTTGCTTGTTCACAGCCACATTCTAGTTTTTGCAGAAAATTAGTCAACCCCCCCCCCCCACCTGCTGCTTCTAGGGTTCATTCTCCACTAGGGTCCAAGTTACACTTAATCAACCCTTGCACTGTAGTAAGTCCTGTCTCTTCCTCCCTCATATCTGATTCCCTAGCGGTGTGGAGAAGTTTCAACAGTGACATAGGGGTCAATTCACTAACATTTACCGCATGCAAAAGGGTATCATGTTACCAGGGCTTTTTTTCTCAGAGAATAGGTGCAGGAACTCCCCCTTTCTGAGTCACCGCTTTTCTCCGCCTCTACCCACCTCCGAGCACCCTCTACCTACCTCCCATTACTGCCCTTTTAGAGAATACAGAACCAAGTATCATTTTTTGGTGATAAGTAATTTGTATGGAATTTGTTAATGTTAACTGTAGCCAATAACAATAAAGCCCCCTCTAGCAACAATAGATCCCCCCATTAACAATGGGCCACCCGAAACAAAATCCCCCGGCAGCAACAGCAGATCTCATCACAGCCAGCATCAACAGACTCTCCAGCAGCCAGCAATAATAGTCCCCTCCCTCATCAGTAGATCTCTCCCAGCCATAACTGACCCCTCAGCAATATAAGACCCACCCCCAGCAACAATAGGACCCCCCTGCAAAAATAGATCCCCTCAAGGTAGAATAGATCCCCCACCAGCCAGCCTCAATAGACCCTGACAAATAGCTGGTAGCTAGGCAGTGGGCCGGGAAGCCGACCGCTGTGTCCTTAACAACAGATGATTTCTCAGCTGTTAGCGGGGAACCCGCTGATTAAAAAAAAAAAAAAAATTAAAAAGCTGTGGGGTCCTCCCCGAAATCCAGACCATTATCCAGGCACACAGCCTGGCAGGTCAGGAAAGGGGGGGGGCAAGTGAGTGCCCCCTTCCTGAACCATACCAGGCCGCATGACCTCAAAATAGAGGGGTGGGTGCTTTGGGGCAGGGGGGGACAAGGGCCTCTTCCCGACAACCCTGGGCGGTGGTTGGGTGGGTCTGCGGGTAGGGGGCTTATCAGAATCTGGAAGCCCCCTTTAACAAAGGGACCCCTAGATCCCACCCCCGCTATGTGAATGAGCATGGGGTACATTGTACCCCTACCCATTCACCAAAAAAAAAAAGTGTAGTGTTACAAAACACAAGAGACGGTTTTTGACAAGTTCTTTATAAAAATGGTGTCTTCTTCCTCCGGTGTTTCTTCTCCCTCCAGTGTTTCTTCTCCCTCTTCTCTCTCCGGTGGTTTCTTCTCCCTCCGCTGTCTCCTCCCTCCGCTGTCTTCTTTCTGCAGTGTTTCTTCTCCCTCTTCTCTCTCCAATGGTTTCTTCTCCCTCCACTGTCTTCTCCCTCCACTGTCTTTTCACTCTGATGTTTCTTCTCCCTCTTCTCTCTCCAGTGATGTCTTCTTTGTCCGCCACTGCCCGCTAAAAAAAAAAAAAAAAAACATTCTTCCTCCGACACTGGCTGCCTCTGTTGTGTCAGGTCCCATTGTCTGCCATTTCTTATATAGTCATGGGGCATGGCCATCCGGTGATGTCACCTGGAGATCCCGCCCCTTGTGACATCACATGAACAGCGGCGGCGTACGAAGAAGACATCACCGGAGAGAGAAGAGGGAGAGGAGACATCGGAGGGAGAAGCCGGACGGAGATGACAGCTGAGGGAGAAGAAACCACCAGAGGTAGCAGAGGGAGAAGAAACACCAGAGGGAGAAGAAACATCAGAGGAAGAAGACACAATTTTTAATAAAGGACTTGTCAAAAACCGTCTCTTGTGTTTTGTAACAATACAATTTTTTTTTTTTTGGTGACTGGGTAGGGGTACAATGTACCTCATACTCATTCATATGCAGGGGCAGGATCTGGGGGTCCCCTTGTTACCACTTGCTGACCAGCCCCCGTCATTATACGGTGGCAGGCCAGCTCGTTCTCGCAAATCGTCGTACTGGTACGTCGGCTCCTTTAAGAGCCATAGCAGACGCACGCGCCCGCTGCACAGCGGGGGACTCGATGCGCGTGGCCGGCGGCCACAATGTCTGCTGGCCACCCACTTTTGCAAAACACACAAATCCCTGTTCTGACAGGAGAGGAGAGACATATCGTCTGTACCTAGCAATTAGGAACAGCAAACTTTCTCCTCCTCCAGTCAGTCACACCCCCCACAGTTAGAAAAACACACGAGGGAACACATTTAACCCCTTGATCACCCCCTAGTGTTAACCCCTTCCCTGCCAGTGACATTTACACAGTAATCAGTGCTTTTTTATAGCACTGATTGCTGTATAAATGTTAATGGTTCCAAAAATGTGTCAAAAGTGTCCGATCAGTCCGCGGCAATGTCACAATCCTGCTAAAAATCGCAGATCGCCGCCATTATGAGTAAAAAAAATAATAATAAAAATGCCATAAATCTATCCCCTATTTTGTAGACGCTATGACGTTTGCGCAAACCAATCGATATTCCCCCATTTTTCTTTCCAAAAATTTGTAGAAGAATATATATTGGTCTAAACTGATGAAGAAATTCGTTTTTTAACATTTTTTGGATATCTATTATAGCAAAAAGTAAAAAATATTGTTTTTTTTTTTTTCAAAATTGTCGCTCTTTTTTTGTTTATAGCACAAAAAAATAAAACCGCAGAGGTGATAAAATACAACCAAAAGAAAGCTCTATTTGTGGGAAAAAAAGGACGTAAATTTTGTTTGGGTACAGCCTCGCACGACCGCGCAATTGTCAGTTAAAGCAACGCAGTGGAGTATCGCAAAAAATGGCCTGGTCATTAGAGGGGAAAATCTTTCGGGGCTGAAGTGGTAAAAAGGGGGCTTCCAGATTCCAATAAGGCCCCTGCCCGCAGACCCCCACAACCACCACTCAGGGTTGTCGGGAAGGGGCTCTTGTCCCCATCAACATGGGGAAAAGGTGCTTTGGAGTGGGGGAGGCGGAGCCCCTCCTCCCCAAAGCACCCCCCCATGTTGAAGGCATGCGGCCTGGTATGGTTCAGGGGGGGGGCGCTCAATCGTCCCCCCATCCTTTTCAGACCTGCCAGGCTGCATGGTTGCAAAAGGGTCTGGTATGGATTTTGGGGGGGGGGGGGCACGCCATTTCTTTTTAATTTGGCATGGGGTACCTCTTAAAGTCATCAGTGGTTAAGGACCCTGCCCCCTCCTTAGCGACCAGCTCAGTGCGGTAAATTACCGCATTAACTAATGCGGTAATTACCACTACATCGAACAAGTACTGCATGCGGTGTTTAACTACAAGTTCTCAGTGAATTTAACACTTGCACAATTGTTACCGCATAAGATTAGCTGTTATTTAACTCTTACAGAGTCGACCCCAGAGTGTGATAATGAGGATAGTGGGCAGGTGTGATTGGTTAAAGATGTAAGGGTAACAGGCTGTTAGACAAATTACTGGAACTCAGAAGGCGCATAATTATGCTTTACTGGCACCTGCTTCTCTTAAAGTAGTTGTGAACCTTATGCCGCGTACAGACGATCGGACATTCGGACAACAAAATCCTGAATTTATTTCCGACGGATGTTGGCTCAAACTTGTCAAACGGTCGTACAAATGTTGTCGGAAATGCCGAACGTCAAAAACGCGGTCACGTACAACACGTACGACGAGCCGAGAAAAATGAAGTTCAATGGCCAGTGCGGCTCTTCTGCTTGATTCCAAGCATGCGTGGAATTTTGTGCGTCGGGATTGTGTACACACGATCGGAATTTACGACAACAGATTTTGTTGTCGGAAAATTTGAGAACCAGCTCTCAAAATTTTGTTTGTCGGAAATTCCGACAAAAAATGTCCGATGGAGCCTACCCACGGCCGGAATTTCCGACAACAAGCTCACATCGAACATTTGTTGGCAGAAATTCCGACCGTGTGTACGTGGCATTAGTAATTTCAAAATCATTTTTAGGTAGAAAAATGAATGGCTGTCATGCTTGTGTGCTTCTTTTTGTTTCTTTTTTTTAAAAAAAAACTGCCTTTATTCTTTTCTCAGGTTGCAATGTGCAGGTCATGTGATCGCTATAGCTTCAACAGCAATGCATTGAGGTGGGTGTATCCAGTGTGGGGAGACATTTACGTAATTCGAGGGTGGCAATGTAACGCGGCAAACGGCAATTTCCCCAGTCAGTCAAAACAGGAGGGATGGGCAGGAGCTCAGCTGTGTACTGAATATGGAAGATACAAGTGTGCTGTTCTCTTGCACAGCGCATCTGTATCTGCAGCAGGATGACATAAGATGCAAATTGACCACGGTAGAATGGATTGGCTGCCATGCTACCATGGTCAGTTTACTTGTAGGAGGAGTGGCGCAAGCAGGATCAACAATGTAAAATAGAGCATTGGCAGGCAGAAAAATAACAGTAACACAACAAATCACATTTGCCTAAATGAACCACTTCAGCACCATATTTTCCCCTTAGCAACCAGGCCATTTTTGTGATACGGCACGGCGTCGCTGTAACTGACAACTGCGCGGTCGTGCAATGCTGTACCCAAACAAAATTGATGTCCTTTTTCTCCCACAAATAGAGCTTTCTTTTGGTGGTATTTGATCACCTCTGTGGTTTTTATTTTTTGCGCTATAAACAAAAAAAAAGCGTAAATTTAGGAAAAAAAAAAAACAATATATTATAACTAAAAAAAATGAAAAATAAGAATTTTTTCATCAGTTTAGGCCAATATGTATTTTCCTACATATGTTTAGTAAAAGAAAAATCATAATAAGCGTATATTGATTGGTTTGTGCAAAAGTTATAGTGTCTAGAAAATAGGGGATACATTTATGGCATTTTTATTATTTTTTTTTTTTTGACAACTGTACTGAATAAATAAAAATCAAACAATCTGGAGAAATTTTTTCAATTTTCTTAGGAGCCCATTGGGGGCTTTGGTGAGTTATCGGGGTCTAAACAGACCTCTGATGTTTCACCTTTGAGACAGGGAAAGGAGACTGAGGACACAGCCCTCAATCTCCATCTCTCCAATCTCAGCTGCACAGAATGAGTGGACAGGAATACATCTGTACAGAGCTTCCCATTCATTCATAAACTGAAGCATAGTAAACACACTAATGACACTGACTGGGGAGGGGTTAACTGTGCGTCTAACAAGTGTAATGTGTGCTGCTTTTAGTTACTAATCTGGCTGTTTTTTTCTGGTAGCTGTTCACTGTACACAGAGTTCTGTGTGTTTGTAAACATAGAACTCTGTGTGTGATTGCACACAGCTGATCAGCAGGTTGCAGCCAAAATCATTGGCTGAAATTTCCTGCAAAACTTGTGCTGTGTCCAAGTAAGTTTTCACCTGCCACCCACGCACAGTATATTTACTGTGAGCAGTTGGTAGGAGGTGAAACAACTGCAGTCTGTAAGTACCCTTGCTGTTTATAAGAAAATTGTGGAAAGTGTTAAGCCTTTTTTAATAAAGTGGTTGTAAACCCTTCCATATACCCAGTGAAGTGACGGGCCTTAGGTAATACACAGAGATTAAACAGATCCGCCTACATAAGTTTTACCTATTTATCTGGAGTTTTCTCTTCTTTACAGCCTCTACACTCCATCTCTACAGCAGAATTTATGAAGCTTATTTGAGCTGTCAGGAAAAAGGGGGCAGAGAGATGAAATTACACACTGAAGAGCTCAGTGAGGAGAGCTCTGGGAGCTGATTGGACCGAAGGGTCAACCTCCCCTTCACACAGCACACAGGAACAACTGTCAATAACAGGCTGTGTACTGAAGATTCCTCCCCTATCACCTTTTTTTTCTTGGTGTCAGGAAAACTTTTCAGAAGTGACTCATGCAGATACGCAAGGAATGAAGCAGCAGACAGAAATGACACTTAGTGCTCTTAATTTAATTGAGACAAGTACACACTATAGAGGGATATTATTTGTTCATATTTCATGTCTGAGGTTTTAAACCACTTTAAAGATTTTTTCCTCTATTTTCTCAGCAGCCACATGACTATTTTGTAATTTCTCCTCCCCTGTTTTCTGCTGCTGTTAGCAGATCCTCAAATAGATGCTCAGAAGCATGCCAACGTCACACACCTCTGTTAACATGTAATGAGGCTACATGCAGAAATAAAAGGATGATTGGCATAACTTGACAATCTCTACAGTAGCACAGCATTTAAGAAGAACAATTATTTATTTGCAAAATTGTATAACAGAAATGAAGAAAAACTAATTTTTCTCAAAATTATCAGTCTTTTTTCCTTTATATAGCAAAAAATAAAAAAATCCATTGGTGATTAAAGACCACCAAAATAAAGCTCTAGTTGTGTGAACAAAATGATAAAAATGTAGCTTGGGTACAGTGTTGCATGCATACACAATTGTCATTCAGCACTAAAAGCTGAAAATTGGCCTGGCCAAAAATCATCTTTTCACTTTATCTAAATGATCTGCACTCATGTATTGCAGTTTTTATACGCCTACAGTAAAGTATGTTCCCATATTTTACTTTCCTGTTTCTGATGGAATGCCATGATAATTGTGTTGATTGTGAAACCCCTATGTTTTGTTTGTATGCATGAAACTCAGCTGAGACCAATTCCAATCACTATTCAGATAGGTATATGTAAAAACGCATTCCATTCTCTGGAAATCCAAGTAAATATGTTGTAATGTTAGTATTCAGAGGAACTTAGTTGCAAAATTGCACAATAGTGTTGGTTTTGATTTAAAAACAAAAATTGCACCAGCAAATCTAACTACTTCAGCTCTCATTCCTTTATACGCTTTATGGACCAGAGCATGTTTGCATTCCCATTATGGTCCAGTTAATTTCCAGCCACCATTAGCCGCTCACCTTATATCTTGACCTATGTTAGATAGGTCATACACACTTGTCCCTTAAAGGGATATTTTCCTCTGGATTCAATATACAGTAAGATCTCCTTTAGATAAGCCAAGGAATGCACATCAGATCTTTTACAGGTAAAGCCCCGAAAAAAAATATAAAAAAATATCATAGCCAGTGAGTACATTGACAAGATCTTACAACCTTTTGTAATTAACCAATTTTCCTATGTATGAGACACAGTGCATGTTATTATTTATGTTTCACGACCTGACCCTACCAGAAGGTACAATCTTACTCACATTAGCTACAGAGGCATTGTACTCCTCGATACCATATGAGAGGTGTCTTCAGGTCATTGAAAAGGTACTGCGCAGTAGAGCTATAAGCAAACACAAACATAGTGACTTCATAATAAAGCTCCTCAGATTTTTGTTGACCCATAATGAATTTCAATTTGACAGTAAGTTTTATTGCCAGGCACACTGATCTCTCATGTAGATGGAGACAGCCAAAAACTTTTTCATAGCACAAGGCAACTCTCTGGTAAGAGGCACTCAGAATCCCCAGAGAAGCAACTGCCTCCTGCTTTCTCACTGACGCATGTAGGCTGCAGTTACCTCACAATCTTGGATGCAGGTACAATTGACAGACCCACACAAAAGAGAAATACATCTCTCTAAACCACATAGAGTGCTGGGATGTGGACAGGTCTAGAGCTAAGGAGAACTGATCACTTACCATGTGATACACCTCCCGAATAGCCACTCCTTTTATGTTGGTCTACCATATTGTACAGACTTTTCTCCTTTTTTCAAGGCTCTGATGATGAGGGAACCCCTCGAATCGCGTCAGCCCACCTTTGAGTACTTGCCCTTGCATGGGCATGTTCAACTTTTAAACTTTTAATTTCTAATGTGTATATGTTGTAACCCAGCTTTTATGAATACGTAGGAACTTTTTTATATGCATTTATCTATTTTGTATATGATTAAATTGTATTATCTTGATCCAAGCATCTGATCACGTGCCTTCCACCTCTTTTCTTCTGCAAGGTACAGCCATGGGCACCAAATGTGCCACAGCATATGCAAATTTGGATTTGGGCCACTGGGAGACATGGCTGTTTGTGGGGGGGACACCGCCCATGTACCTTTCCAGGACCTTTGAACTCACCGACCAACATACAGTGAAAAACACCTTACAGTATATAGAAATACCACAGCCACAAACAATCTACTTCACGTAAAAAGTTTCCATCCAAGACTATTGGTTTGAGGCATACTGATGGGGCAATAATTGAGAGCCCGACCTTAAAGATTTTGAACTTGAGGCAAGGGAATTGCAGCATAGATTCTGAAGTAGAGGGTGTAAGGACAGATGGCTAAATGCAGCCTATAAATGAGCCAAACAAAGTGACCATAGTGATTTACTTTTCAGACCTGGGAGGAAGTCTGGTGAGGAGGGTAGAGAGGTTAGATTATGTGTACAACATACAGAGTTTGCCAATAGGGTTAAGGATGTCTGCACTGTCCATTGGCACCTTTTGACAAGCGATTTAGTAGTAAATACATTTATTTCAAACCAACCACAAATACTTTTTAGGAAGACAAATTCAATGGGTGACCTACTGGTCCATAGTGATATACAATGGAAGTCCCCAGTCTGACACATGAATATTGGGATGCAGAGATGTGGTAGATGTTAGTACTGTACCAACATGATAGAGGGGGATAGGGTGGTCTTGCCCACTGGGAGGACCCTCAGGTGCAATCAACGGGTGATGTGTGATCCCACGGGAGTGGTCTAAGTTACAGTATCTTTGCCCCTTTGGTACTTCTATATTGGGAAGAAAATCTTTCTGGTCTGAAGACGCTTACAGGACAACCTTTGATTTTAACGTACCACTTGAAAGCCCCCATTGCCCACCACATATGTTTACAACACCGCTTATTGTTGCAACATGAGGCTAGATGGATTTGGGAGCTGGAAGCGACCAAGCTGCCTGATCCCAATGATAGATTGAATTTTTCTCCCTTTTTGCCTTGAAAATGCATAATTACTCCTTTGTAAAAAGCATTTAAATCTATATTCTTTTCTTTGTACTGACACACATAGAGATTAAAGTGAGGAAAAAATAGTAAGGTGAAGTTAGGAATGTTCAAGTAATGTGATATACAAAGTTGCTCTGTTTTTGCATATCATCTTCTGACTGTAACTGATATATTTTAATAAAGATTTATTGAAAAAAAAAATGGATATGAGCCTCCCTTTTTTTCTTCCTGGCAGCAGCGTTTTTGCAGGAAAAACGCCTGCCACTTGTAAGAGTGTCTAATGCCGCGTACACACGAGCGGACTTTACGGCAGACTTTGCCCGGCGGACGGGATTTCGTCGGACAATTCGACCGTGTGTGGACTTTTTTTTCTCAAAAGTTGGACGGACTTAGATTTGAAACATGTTTCAAATCTATACGACGGATTCGAGTCCGGTCGAAAAGTCCGCTCGTCTGTATGCTAGTTCGACGGACAAAAAGCCACGCTAGGGCAGCTATTGGCTACTGGCTATGAACTTCCTTGTTTTAGTCCGGTCGTACGTCATCACGTACGAATTCGACGGACTTTGGTTGATTGTGTGTAGGCAAGTCCGTTCATTCAGAAAGTCCGTCGTAAAGTCCGTCGAAATGTCCGCCGGGCAAAGTCTGCCGTAAAGTCCGCTCGTGTGTACGCGGCATTACACTTTTACAAGCGTTTAGACACATTTAGATGTGTTTACAAACGTCAAGCAGTTTTCTGCCAAAATTCTCCTGGACGCACTGGCAGTTGGTCTCTTCGCTGCCTCCATCCTCATTGGCTCAGATACAATCACAGCCAGTAAGGAGGGAGCGAGCCAAGCCCCACTCTGTGTGTTAATGGAAGTAGCATAGCAAGTAGCTTGCTATGCTATCCATTCAGACACGGAGCTGTGGTTTGGCCCCGCCCCCTCTCTCTCCTAAATTTCTAACTGAGTTTGAGTGTCTCTGCTAATCAGGAGGAAGACAGCTGAAATACTTGTGGATTGAAAGAGGGCTAAGGTAAGTATTAGGGAGTTATGGGGGGGGGGGGGGGGCTGCTGCACACAGAAGGCTTTTTATCTTAATGCATAGAATGCATTAAGATAAAAAAAACCTTCTGCATTTACAATCACTTTAAGCATTAGGAAATCTGTCAAATCTCCTGCACACTAGTACTTCTAAGAAAGATGGTCCCTGAGCACAATCTGAAAGGTAAATTCTTCTGCCGGCTTAGTTTGGGCCGTTATGTTGGTGCATAGTGAAAGGTTTAGTCCCTTTAAGATGTGGAGAAACAGGATAATTCCTTTTAAGAGGAGAAGTGGTTAGAAGAGTTCTCCTTAATATGTGAAGTTAGTGGAAAAGGTCACTTTAAGAGAAGAGGGGTTGGAAGGCATGTTTTCCTTTAAAGGATAAAGTAGAACTCCACCCAAAAGGTGAAGTTCCACCTTAAGGCTTCCTCCCCCCTCCTCTTCCCCAGCTGGCACTTTTTTGGGGTAGTGGAGATCAAGTACCTGAATTTGACAGGTACCCGCTCCCACTTCTGCTTAGATTGCCTAGGCGATCTGACTTGAAGTTCTTCTTTCCCCTTCCTCCCCCCAGTCATCTGTGACACATCACAGGTCCCAGAAGACTGTGGGACCATTCACAATGTGCAGCATGGATTGTGCATGCACAGTGGGCACCTGGCTGTGAAGCTGCAAGCTGTCACAGCCGGGTTCCCTACAGTTGAGATGCTGACTTTCAATAAACACAAAAATGGCTGAAGCTGAACCTCCTCTTTAAGCAGCAGAATTCCCTCTTTAGCTAGATCACTTGAACATAGATGAATGCAACTACAGAGTTCTGACTAGCAGGGAGCCAAAGGGTTAAAGTTCAAAATCCTGTATCCAGTGACCGTGATAACAGTTGAAAGATGGCAGTCTGCAGTAGTAAGTGGCACTAGCACATGGATTACTAGAGGCCTATGCTAAAGAGTGTCTGTAACTTGAAGAATCTAAATGGCAGCAACTGTTTGTCAATGTCAATAAGTAGGTTAGGAACTCTCTTACCCAGGGCTTAGATAACAATCAGTGAAGCGATGAGCATCCGGTGATGATGAGCTCCTCTTTTCTCTTTAAGATGCAGCTATGCTGGTGGCGACTCTCACCCTTCTGCAACAAACAGGTCTCTACAAGTCTGCTTCCTCCACTCGATGCTCGGCTTAAACCACTTTCTGCCCACCCACAGTAGCTTTACTGCAGGTGGGTGGCAGTTACAGGCCAGGCGATGTATCATGTGCACTGGCGCAACCCTTGGGGCAGGCAGCGCGCCGATCATGCAACTATTGTATCAGACACCGTTTATTGCAGCTCCTGATACCCAGCTGCTATGAGCAGTCAGGAATCCTGTGATTGCTATGCAATCACATAATCACAATGTAAACTCAACTGTTATGGATGGGTTTCAATCATAACAGCTGTGCTTAGTATTGTGATGCTGTGATTGGCCCACAGCTATCACAGGGTACCTGAGACAATCATATCACCCTGTACCATGTGATAGCTGTGGATCAATCCCTGTATCAAGATAGTAACCATGGCTGTTCTGAATGAAACCCTTTCATGACAGTTCAAAACATTGCTGTTACAGTGATCATCACTGTAACAGCAATCAAAAGTGTAAAAAAAAAATCCCTGATCACCCCCCAGAGTAGTACAGTGTAACTATGGGGACACGGAACTACTCTGATGGAAAAAAAAGAAAGAAAATGTTAAAACAAATAATAAAATTGTTTTCAAAAATTGAATAAAACTTATATATATATATATATATATATATACCATATTTAATTCTAACATACTGTCACCAGTCAGTATCCTTGATCACTGCCACACCAGTCACATGATCACGCTGTACTACACTGGTGACAGTATGTAAAAATTATATGGGGAAAAAAATTATTTAACTTCTTAATTTTCCAAAATAATTACAACTTCAAAAACTTGCCATGCCTCTTACTAAATACTTACTGTCTAGTTTCCAAAAAAGGGGCATTTGGGGGGTATTTGTACCATCCTAGCATTTTAAGCACCTCAAGAAATTAGATAGGCAATCATATTTTCAAATAAATACACAATAGTTTGTAAACGCTATAACTTTCACCCAAACCAATTATTATACACCTATTGGTGTTTTTTTTAAAACCATTTGGAAGTCAAGTGGTTAGGCTCTGTGTGCATGAGGCCTTAGTTGATCCAGATGCTTATAAAACAGGGTCAGATTTGCTTTACTGGGAAAACATGTATTTCCCGTCCCTATAAACTAATGGAAAAACTTCCTGAATCAATATTTCTTGCTAGGGATGCACCGATACCATTTTTTTTTTTACAAGTATGAATACCAATACTTTTTTTAGTAATTAGCATTGTAACATTATTTATAAATGAAATACATTTATTTTATTTAAATTTTGCACTTTTTTCAATGTAAAATGTGTAAATATATGTTAAAGGTATAAAATTATTATTGAGCAAAGCAAGCAAAAAAAAGTTTTAATTATTAATAGTTTATAAAATAGAGGTGAACAAAAAAAATCAGCAGGAAAATAATAGTTAAATGGAGGAGAAAAAATAGTTAATTAAGGCTGATTAGAGTAAATTAAGGCTTAGTAAGGGATTAAACAGAGGAACATTGAATAAAAAACACACAAAAAACATTTTTTTTTACTTGACAGGTTGCTTTGAATTGACTTCATCTGCAGTTCGAAGTTCATCCCTTTGATCTGTAGATGAAGAAACAGAAAGATACAAAAAGAAACAATGTAGTGGGTTGATGATAAACATTGCCCGGCTGTTTTTTTTTGTTTGACAGAACCAATTGCTGGACTTCTTTAACACTGAAGCTGTTAACAGGGGAACCCCACGGCAGCTTGTTCCTTAACGAACGATAATCGTCGACTGAAAGTATCGGTTTCAGGTATCGGTGCATTTGCACGAGTACTGATACTTGTGCAAATGCTTAGTATCGGCACAGATACCGCTATCAGTATCGGTGCAACCCTAGTTCTTGCATAATAAAAATTGTCCAGTTTGTAGATTTTTATATTTCCATTTGATGAATACACAGGTTCTCTGCTCTAAAAACTTTCCTCCCTACCACCATTTGAACCCTTGGTGCAAGGGGCTGAACAAGCTGTCCACAATCACAGACCAAATTCAGGGAAAAGAAACCACTATACATTGAACAGGATTACTTATATCTGCATTTATTAGTAGAAAAGGATCTGCATATCAATGACAGTCCCCACATCAGAACCACCCCTAACACATTTCACCCAGTAGGGCATAACCGTAATCCTGCTTTGTGTGTGGTGGCTTCCTTTCCATCCATTTGCAATGACTTACTTTTGTGATGACCTAAAGTAAACACACTGATTTTCATGAATGGCCTATTCATATATTTGTGCAAGCTAGTGCATTCCCCCTTTATGTGTAACTCCACTTTCCAGACTGATTGCTAAATGCGAGAGGCTGGTTCATTACAACCACCTGGTGCATTTTCAATGTACAAATGGGGATAATTACAATGTTTGCATCTCTTTAAAGGTAATTAGGGGGTATCTGACCAAAAATGACATTCCCATTGCAGAGGATGCCTTACATTTTACTTGTATCTTAGTGTAGACATCTAAACAATTCAGTGAGCCAATCACACAAACAAATCTAACGTTGAAATCAAGCAACTTCACTTGAAATTGCACGATTTCAAAGCTGCATGTCAGTGCGACTTCAGGTGCGACTTGGCTGATACCTGTGCAACTTCATGCACAGATGTCTATGCAAGTCACACTTGAAATCGCCAAAAATAGAGCAGGAACTCCTTTTTAAAATCAGTGTGGCACCGCAAAATCGATGTTGCACCGATTTGAACAGTTCCATTGCCAACAATATTGTGCAACTTGCCATGCAATTTGGACCTGTCAAACCAGCTCCCGCCCGGCCTATTGTAAAATGACAGCTGAGCAGGCCCGCTCTTGTTCTGGAAGGACACCACATGATGTCCTCCCATTCTTGGCATACAGCCAAGTGGTGAGCTGTGTCCCCCTGTGACACAGCACCACCGTTCCGGGTAAAGAGCGAATGATGTCTTTACCATGTGATCAGCTGTGTCAAATCACAGCTGATCACATGTAAACAAATGCCGGGTTATCGCTATTTCCTTTCCTCGGTGCTGTCACTGTCTGAGGAAAGGAAAGCCGATAACTGGCTTTCCTGTGACAGGGCACATTTTCACTGATCATTAGGGCACTATTTGCAAAATGTTATAATAGAAACAAAGAAAAGGGTTTTTTCAAAATTTTCTGTCTTTTTTCGTTTGTTTAGCATAAAAAAAAACAGTGGTGACTAAATACCACCAAAACAAAGCTCTACCTGTCTCAAAAAAATGATAAAAATGTAATTTGAGTACAGTGTTGCATTACCGTACAATTGTCATTCAACGTGTGACAGCACTGAAAGCTAAAAATTGGCCTGGGCAGGAAAGGGGTAAAAGTGTCCAGTATTGAAGTGGTTAATCACCAATTATGATCAGTTAAATCCCAACCGTAGACAAAACCATTTTACTTTTAGTTTCAGACAGAGAGGGAGATAGAATCTCTGTCAGGTTTTTATTTGCTGACTTTGTCCCCCCATCTCCTTTGAGGACAATTACCATACGACAATCTATTGGTACCAAGACAAATATGAAAAAGCAATGCCTGAGAAATAACTGAGACCAGCTTTTTGAGGACTTGTGGTTGTAAACTGTTTAGCCAAGATACTTTATTTACATTTTTTTAAAATGTTTTACCTCAAAGCTTTTAGACCAAAACAATAGTAAGACACTCTGGTGTATTTGAAATGCAGCCAATGCTATACGTTTATTGTGTATCTGAACTATTATGCCACTTTATGTAAAGACTTTTTATAAGGGCCCATCCACACTTGTGCTTTGTGGCAATGCATGTTTTTACAGTGTTTGACAATACAGCTGCTATATGTGTGATGAAAGGTGGTTCATGGTGAAATGCCCCCCTAATGAATTGTACAGTAGAGCATAACAAACAACGGACTGCTGCACATAATGTTGTTGCCAAAAAAGGGTCATGTATGTTTGTACTTAAAATATGCACAAAGATTAAGGCACCACAACAGAATGCTTGTGTAAATGTGCTCTTTGACTGTGTGCACCTAAATCATTGGGGTTGATTTAGAAAATGCTCACTTTTAAAATTAATTCTCATTTATACTAGTGAAACAAAGTAAAAATTTGCTTTGCAACGAATACCCAATCATGTGCAAGTGAAATTAAAAAACATAGATTTTGCTTGCATATGATTGGATGATTAAATTTGAAAAAAGACATTTCATTAACTAAGCTAAGTGAAATTTTGCAAATGGAATTTCCACTTAGCTTAGTGAGGTGAAGTAGCGCTGAATAGTGTGAAAAGAAAAATAATGTTTTATTGTTTGTTGAATGCTTTTTTTTATTTACTGTATTTATCTGCGTATAACACGCACTTTTTCCCCCTGAAAATAGGGGGACCCTAACCCCCCCCCAGCACATGCCCTCCTCCCAGCTCCTCTTGGTGAAGACCTCCCAGTACAAATTGCCCCCACAGTACAGACTCCTACTAAATTGGTACAGACCCCTTTTCAATACAGCCCCCCTCTCCAGAAAAGATCCCTCTCCTTATCCACCAGTATAGACCCCACCTCCAGTACAGACTTCCTCACCAGTACAGCCCCTCCAGTACAGACTAATTTCCTCCCCACCAGAACATATCTCCTTCCTCCCCACCACAGACCCCCTCTAACAGACCACCTCCCACCCCAACATTACAGATACCCCTCCAGTACAGACCTTCTCCCTCCCCACCAGTATAACCCCCTCCTTCATTACAGATCTCCTCCTTCCCCACTAGTACAGACACCGTCTAGTAAAGGCTCCCCCTACCTTCCCAACAGTACAGACCCCACCTCCAATACAGACCTCCTCTATCCTTACCAGTATAGACCTCCCCATTACAGACCCCCCCAGTATAGACTGCATCTCTCTCCACCAGCACACCCCTCAATACAGATCTCCTCTATTACAGACCACCCACCCTCCCCACCTGTACAGATCCGCCCTCCAGTACAGGCGTATTCCCTCCCACCCAGTACAGACCCCAGCTTCAATAAATACCTCCTCACTCCCCACTAGGGATGAGCTGAACACCCTCCGGTTCGGTTGGCAGCAGAACTTGCGAACAGGCAAAAAATTTGTTTGAACAAAGTGTTTGGGGACCTGGGTCCTGCCCCAGGGGACATGTATCAATGCAAAAAGAATTTTTAAAAACTGACGTTTTTTCGGGAGCAGTGATTTTAATAATGCTTAAAGTGAAACAATAAAAGTGTAATATTCCTTTAAATTTTGTACCTGGGGGGTGTCTATAGTATGCCTGTAAAGGGGCGCATGTTTCCCGTGTTTAGAACAGTCTAACAGCAAAATGAAAGAAAAAAAAAGTCATTTAAAACTACTCGAGGCTATTAATGAATTGTCGGTCCGACAATACACATAAAAGTTCATTGATAAAAACTGCATGGGACCCAAAATAAAAAAAAATGCGTGGGAGTCCCCCTAAATTCCATACCAGGCCCTTCAGGTCTGGTATAGATATTAAGGGGAACCCCGCGCCAAAATTAAAAAAATAATAAATGGCGTGGGGGTCCCCCTAAATTCCATACCAGGTCCTTCAGGTTTGGTATGGATTTTAAGGGGAACCCCGCGCCAAAATTTAAAAAAATGGCGTGGGGTCCCCTCAAAAATCCATACCAGACCCTTATCTGAGTACCCAACCTGGCAGGCCGCAGGAAAAGAGGGGGGAGCAAGAGAGCGCTCCCCCCTGAACCGTACCAGGCAACATGCCCTCAACATTGGGAGGGTGCTTTGAGGTAGCCCTCTAAAGCACCTTGTCCCCATGTTTATGGGGAGAAGGGCCTCATCACCACAACCCTTGGCCGGTGGTTGTGGGGGTCTGCGGGCTAGGGCTTATCGGAATCTGGAAGCCCCCTTTAACAAGGGGACCCCCAGATCCACCCCCCGTGTGAATTGGTAATGGGGTACAAATGTACCCCTACCATTTCACAAAAAAAGTGTCAAAAAGTTTAAAAACCACAAGACAAGTTCTTTATTAATTTCTTCTTCTTTCGGCTTCTTCTTCCATCTTCTTTCTTCTGGTGTTTTTTCGGTGTTCTTCTTCTTCCTCCATCTTCTTCTTCTTCATCTTCTTCTTCTCCATCTTCTTCTTCCTCTGCTCTTCTCGTCCTGCATCTTCCTCCAGGCTTCTTCTCCGCTCTGTCCGCACGATCCGTCTCAGTGGGAGTCTTCAGCCGTGTGATGCTTCGCTTCTTCTGACATTTCTTATATAACGGAGGGTCAGGCCAC
Source organism: Lithobates clamitans (assembly GCA_037952925.1). Lineage (NCBI taxonomy): Eukaryota > Metazoa > Chordata > Amphibia > Anura > Ranidae > Lithobates > Lithobates clamitans. Next base: position 1,656,292 of record JBBGZY010000515.1, read on the forward strand.
CCGGTGACCCTGCCCTCCTCTGACGCATGGGTAATTCACGGGATTTCCCTGTGGCTTTCCCCGTGTTGTCAGAGGGGGGCGGGGGTCATGTTTTTATCAATGAACTTTTATGTGTATTGTCAGACCGACAATTCATTATAGCTGCGAGTAGTTTTAAATGACTTTTTTCCTCTGAAATGCCATTTTGCTGTCAGGCTGTTCTAAACACGGGAAACATGCGCCCCTTTACAGGCATACTATAGACACCCCCCAGGTACTAAACTTAAAGAAATATTACACTTTTACACCCACCAGTACACACCTATCCCTCCCCTTAAGCTCACTCACGAAATGCAATAGAGAGATACAGCAACAGCAGGAAATCCTTCTCTCAGCTATGTGACTGGAGGCAAGGAGGGGCTTTTCTCAAGTCTGCAGATGAATGACTCACAGAGGGATTTGCATATGAGTGAGCTCATTCTTATACAAGCCCATCCAGGGACTCATTTACACGTGAATCATACATTGGTTATTCATATGCAAATTCAGCCACAATTTGCATATGAAAGAGCAGTGTGCAGAGTGTACAGGGGCAGAGCCTTTGCGGGACCCTGTACACATGACAACGGGAAAGAGTGAAAATGCAGGATAGTTTTGAACAATCCAGGACTATGAGAGATATTTCCTTGCATACCTAACATGCAGTAGTTTTAGCATCCTAATGGCTAGATGAAAGGCAGTTTTTCAGCCAAGGTTTTTCTGCTGAGTCTTTTTCCTTCTAAAGGATATACCATCATACCATAGTAATATCAACTCCCCTCTCTATTCGCTACCCTCCCTATCAATGTGCAATAATTTGATTCTTCCTGTAAGTCAGCAAACCTTGTCATTGTCCTTCTTTCTGCTGTGGTAGTGTTGACAGACATTTTTAGCTTTTCTCCCTCCTGTCTCTCTTTCTATTGTAAATTGAAGGAAGCTGTGTGGGAAGAGAAGGGTGGGCAGTGCCTCCATCCTGTCTCCAATGCTATAATGGAAAATTAACAATGTATATACTTATAATAAGAGATTGGAGAAAATACTTTTGCCCATTTGGTTCTTTTGAAAAAACAACTTCATACTCGCTGATTTTACCTTCTCAGCATTCACCCACCTTTCCATTGCTCTGTTAGAGCCTTCAGAGAATAACTGATGCCTCTGGGTATAGGGGGGCATGTGACCTCCTCCCTCCTTTCTTGTATGGAGTATCTGAGCCTTTGCAGCTAATTACCAGGCCAAAACACTGGAAGGGGGAAAAGATTGTTAACTCTGTGCAAGCACGCCATCCAGCCTGGAGCTTACAGGGAAGTTGAACTTCCAGCTCTAACAGAGGAACAGGGAGTGCAGGGAACGTGTGTATCAGTGGGTGGGGTATTGTTCCTGCAAGAGAACCTGTCACTGTGCCCTAAATGGGCAAAGTGACAAAGCCACCCTGGAAGATTAGGCTGCTCAAAGACCAGAGCATTTTTTACAATTTGACACTGCGCTGTTTTAACTGGTAATTGCGCAGTCATGCAATGTTGTACCCAAACTAAATTTGCGTCCTTTTTTCCCCACAAATATAGCTTTCTTATGATGGCATTTGATTGCCTCTACGATTTTTATTTTTTGTGATATAAACGGGGAAAGACCGAAAATTCAGAAAAAAAATGATATTTTCTAATTTTTGTGATAAGAAAAATCCAATAAACTCAATTTTAGTCATACATTTAGGCCAAAATGTATATAGCCACATGTCTTTGGTAAAAAAAAAATGTCAATAAGTGTATATTTACGCGCTTTAGCAAAAGTTAAAGTGTCTACAAACTATGGTACATTTTCTGGAATTTACACAGCTTTTAGTTTATGACTGCCTATCTCATTTCTTGAGGTGCTAAAATGGCAGGGCAGTACAACCCCCCAAATGACCCCATTTTGGAAAGTAGACACCCCAAGGAAATTGCTGAGAGGCTTGTTCAGCCCATTGAATATTTAATTTTTTTGTCACGAGTGCCTGACAAAAAAAAAAGAAAAATTACACAAAGTTGCCCTTAAATGATATATTGCTCACACATGTCATGGTTATATGTGGAATTACACCACAAAATACATTCTGCTGCTTCCCCTAAGTACGGAGATACCACGTGTGAGACTTTTTGGGAGCTTAGCCATGTACAGGACCCCGAAAACCAAGCACCGCCTTCAGGCTTTCTAAGGGTGTAAATTTTTTATTTCACTCCCTACTACCTATCACAGTTTCAAAGGCCAGAAAATGCCAAGATAGCACAACCCCCCCCCCCAAATGACCCCATTTTGGAAAGTAGACACGCCAAGCTATTTGCTCAGAGGCATGTTGAGTCCATAGAATATTTTATATTTTGCCACAAGTTGCGGGAAAAATGACAAACTTTTTTTTTTTTGCACAAAGTTGTCACTATGATAATGATATAATGATATATTGCTCAAATATGCCATGGGCATATGTGGAATTACACCCCAAAATACATTATGCTGCTTCTCCTGAGTACGGCGATACCACATGTGTGAGACTTTTTAGGAGCCTAGCCGTGTACAGGACCCCGAAATCCAATTACCGCCTTCAGGCTTTCTACGGGCATAAAATGGTGATTTTACTCCTCACTACCTATCACAGTTACGGAGATCCTGAAATGTCCAGATAGCACAAAACCTTCCCAAATGAACCCCAAGGTATTTTCTAAGAGGTATGGTGAGTATTTTGCAGCTCTCATTTGTTTTTAAAAATTAAGAAAGGAAAGAATTTTTTTTTTCTTCTTTCAAATTTCAACATGCCTCTCAGCAAGTAGCTTGGGGTGTCTACTTTCCAAAATGGGGACAAACTACATACATTTTTAAAAGCCTTTACAGGTTACCACTTTAGATTTACAAAGGAGGTCTACTGCTAAAATGACTGCCCTCGATCTGACCTTCGCTGTGATACTTCACATGCATGGTGCAATTGCTGTTTACATATGACACCAGACCGATGCTTGCTTTCACCTTTGCACGTAAGCACGGGGGGACAGGGGTGCTTTTTTTTCATTATTATAATTTATTTTGCTTTTTTATTTTTAAACTGTTTCTTTCATTTTTTTAATCATTTTTATTGTTATGTCAGTGAATATAAATATCCCCTATGATAGCAATAGTTAGTGACAGGTACTCTTTTTTGAAAAAAATTGGGGTCTATTAGACTGTATATCTCTCCTCTGCCCTCAAAGCATCTGACCACACCAGGATCAATGTGATAAAATACTTTCCCAATTTCCCAATGGCGCTGTTTATATCTGGCAAAACCTAAGTCATGAAATGCTCGTAGCTTCCAGTTTCTTGGGCCATAGAGATGATTGGAGCTGTTCTGGTCTCTGATCAGCTCTATGGTCAGCTGGTGGAGCCACCGGCTGCATTCTCGGGTTCCCTGTTGGGACAGGAGAGCCCAAGAAAACCATGGAAGACGGTGGGGAGGGGGATGTTCCCCTCCACTGCTTGTAAAAGCAGTCTAGAGGTTAATTAGCCACTAGGATTGCTTTTACATGAAATACAACCTCTGGCTGAAAAGAATGATAACAAGATGATACCTAAACCTGCAGGCATCATTCTGGTATGACCACTCAAAGTCCAGCAACATACCAGTACGTTGCTGGTCCTTGTTGGGCATATATTGTAATGTTCTTTTTTTCATGCAGCCTTGATTGATTGGTGGGTATGGCAACCATTAGAATACCTCCCTTCATCCACCCACTTCTAATGATGGGCATACATGCACCATTTTTTTTTTTTACTGTGGTGGAGAAATCACCTCCTACAGCGCTGGAGCCGCTGATTTACGTATCGTGAGAGTAAACGCTGTTGCTGTCAAGATAAATAAGTCAGTGCTGCAGCTGAATGGCGTACCTGCTAAGTAGGGATGAGCCGAACACCCCCCTGTTCGGTTCGCACCAGAACATGCGAACAGGAAAAAAATTCGTTCGAACACGCGAACACCGTTAAAGTCTATGGGACACGAACATGAATAATCAAAAGTGCTAATTTTAAAGGCTAATATGCAAGTTATTGTCAATAAAAGTGTTTGGGGACCTGGGTCCTGCCCCAGGGGACATGAATCAATGCAAAAAAAAGTTTTAAAAACGGCCGTTTTTTCAGGAGCAGTGATTTTAATAATGCTTAAAGTCAAACAATAAAAGTGTAATATCCCTTTAAATTTCATACCTGGGGGGTGTCTATAGTATGCCTGTAAAGGGGCGCATGTTTCCAGTGTTTAGAACAGTCTGACAGCAAAATGACATTTTGAAGGAAAAAACACATTTAAAACTACCGCGGCTATTGCATTGCCGACAATACACATAGAAGTTCATTGATAAAAACGGCATGGGAATTCCCCACAGGGCAACCCCGAACCAAAATTAAAAAAAAAAATGATGTGGGAGTCCCCCTAAATTCCATACAAGGCCCTTCAGGTCTGGTATGAATATTAAGGGGAACCCCAGCCAAAATTTTTTTAAAAAATTGACGTGGGGTTCCCCCTAAATTCCATACCAGACCCTTCAGGTCTGGTATGGATTTTAAGGGGAACCCCGCGCCAAAAAAAAAAAAAAAAAACGGCGTGGGGTCCCCCTAAAAATCCATACCAGACCCTTATCCGAGCACGCAACCTGGCAGGCCGCAGGAAAAGAGGGGGGGACGAGAGTGCGGCCCCCCCCCCCCTCCTGAACCGTACCAGGCCACATGCCCTCAACATTGGGAGGGTGCTTTGGGGTAGCCCCCCAAAACACCTTGTCCCCATGTTGATGAAGACAAGGGCCTCATCCCCACAACCCTGGCCGGTGGTTGTGGGGGTCTGCGGGCGGGGGGCTTATCGGAATCTGGAAGCCCCCTTTAACAAGGGGACCCCCAGATCCCGGCCCCCCCCCTGTGTGAAATGGTAAGGGGGTACTTACCCCTACCATTTCACTAAAAAACTGTCAAAAATGTTAAAAATGACAAGAGACAGTTTTTGACAATTCCTTTATTTAAATGCTTCTTCTTTCTTCCTTCATCTTCTTCTTCTTCTGGTTCTTCTGGCTCTTCTGGTTCTTCCTCCGGCGTTCTCGTCCAGCATCTCCTCCGCGGCGTCTTCTATCTTCTTCTCCTCGGGCCGCTCCGCACCCATGGCATGGGGGGGGAGGCTCCCGCTCTTCTCTTCATCTTCTTCTCTTCTTCATCTTCTTCTTCATCTTCTTCTTCTTCTTCTCTTCTTCCTTCTTCTCTTCTTCATTTCTTCTCCGGGCCGCTCCGCAGCCATGCTGGCATGGTGGGAGGCTCCCGCTGTGTGACGGCGTCTCTTCGTCTGACGGTTCTTAAATAACGGGGGGCGGGGCCACCCGGTGACCCCGCCCCCCCTCTGACGCACGGGACATGACGGGACTTCCCTGTGGCATTCCCCGTGACGTCACAGGGAAGTCCCGTCAAGTCACCGTGCGTCAGAGGGGGGCGAGGTCACCGGGTGGCCCCGCCCCCCGTTATTTAAGAACCGTCAGACGAAGAGACGCCGTCACACAGCGGGAGCCTCCCACCATGCCAGCATGGCTGCGGAGCGGCCCGGAGAAGAAATGAAGAAGAGAAGAAGGAAGAAGAGAAGAAGAAGAAGAAGATGAAGAAGAAGATGAAGAAGAGAAGAAGATAAAGAGAAGAGCGGGAGCCTCCCCCCTCATGCCATGGGTGCGGAGCGGCCCGAGGAGAAGAAGATAGAAGACGCCGCGGAGGAGATGCTGGACGAGAACGCCGGAGGAAGAACCAGAAGAGCCAGAAGAACCAGAAGAAGAAGAAGATGAAGGAAGAAAGAAGAAGCATTTAAATAAAGGAATTGTCAAAAACTGTCTCTTGTCATTTTTAAAATTTTTGACAGTTTTTTAGTGAAATGGTAGGGGTAAGTACCCCCTTACCATTTCACACAGGGGGGGGGCCGGGATCTGGGGGTCCCCTTGTTAAAGGGGGCTTCCAGATTCCGATAAGCCCCCCGCCCGCAGACCCCCACAACCACCGGCCAGGGTTGTGGGGATGAGGCCCTTGTCTTCATCAACATGGGGACAAGGTGTTTTGGGGGGCTACCCCAAAGCACCCTCCCAATGTTGAGGGCATGTGGCCTGGTACGGTTCAGGAGGGGGGGGGGGATTCTCGTCCCCCCCTCTTTTCCTGCGGCCTGCCAGGTTGCGTGCTCGGATAAGGGTCTGGTATGGATTTTTAGGGGGACCCCACGCCGTTTTTTTTTTTTTTTTGGCGCGGGGTTCCCCTTAAAATCCATACCAGACCTGAAGGGTCTGGTATGGAATTTAGGGGGAACCCCACGTCAATTTTTTTTTTTAATTTTGGCTGGGGTTCCCCTTAATATCCATACCAGACCTGAAGGGCCTTGTATGGAATTTAGGGGGACCCCCACATCATTTTTTTTTTTTTAATTTTGGTTCGGGGTTGCCCTGTGGGGAATTCCCATGCCGTTTTTATCAATGAACTTCTATGTGTATTGTCGGCAATGCAATAGCCGCGGGTAGTTTTAAATGAGTTTTTTCCTTCCAAATGTCATTTTGCTGTCAGACTGTTCTAAACACAGGAAACATGCGCCCCTTTACAGGCATACTATAGACACCCCCCAGGTATGAAATTTAAAGGGATATTACACTTTTATTGTTTGACTTTAAGCATTAATAAAATCACTGTTCCTGAAAAAACGTCAGTTTTTAAAACTTTTTTTTGCATTGATCCATGTCCCCTGGGGCAGGACCCGGGTCCCCAAACACTTTTTATGACAATAACTTGCATATAAGCCTTTAAAATTAGCACTTTTGATTTCTCCCATAGACTTTTAAAGGGTGTTCCGCGGCATTCGAATTTGCCGCGAACACCCCAAATTGTTCGCTGTTCGGCGAACTTGCGAACAGCCAATGTTCGAGTAGAACATGAGTTCGACTCGAACTCGAAGCTCATCCCTACTGCTAAGCAAATGATGGTTAACAATAAAACAAAGTAACATTACAGTATAACAGTAAGACATACCATACCTGCAAAGCAAATACAATAAAACATATATATAAAAAAAACATTTTTTAACGCAACCTGTCCCTAAAAAATATATGCCGAAGCATGGGAGCAATCCGCCCCTAATGTTAGGAGCAAATCGCTCCTCCACCCCTGCCCCCATGCTTCGGCATATATGCTCTTTTTTTAACAGTGGTGGTGAAATCACCTCCGATAGTACTGGAGTCATGGCTTACTTATCGTGGGAGCAAACGCTGTTGTTGTCAAGATAAATAAATCAGTGCTGCAGCTGAATGGCTTACCTGCTAAGCAAATGATGGTTAACAATAAAACAAAGTAATATTACAGTATAACAGTAAGACTTACCATACCTGCAAAGCAAATACAATAAAACATAGTAAAAAAAAAACATTTTTTAATGCAATCTGTGCCTAAAAAAATATATGCCGAAGCATGGGGGCAATCCGCCCCTAATGTTAGGAGCAAATCGCTCCTCCACCATTGCCCCCATGCTTCAGCATATATGTTCTTTTTTTAACTGTGGTGGTGAAATCTCCTCCGACAGCGCTGGAGTCATGGCTTTATGTATCGTGGAAGCAAACGTTGTTGCTGTCAGAATAAATAAACCCGTGCTGCAGCTGAATCGCATACCTGCTAAGCAAATGATGGTTAACAATAAAACAAAGTAACATTACAGTATAACAGTAAGACATACCATACCTGCAAAGCAAATACAATAAAACATAGTAAAAATAAAACAGAGAGAGAACAATAAATAAGGAACAGTAGAGAGCGAACATAAGAGAGAGAACAATAGAGAGAGAGAAGAAAAATAAAACCACAACTATTTTTGGGTTCTATTTTTACATTTTTTTGTGTGTGTTTTTATTTATTTATTTTTTCACTTTTTTCACTTTTATAAAAACTGTAAATAAACTGTAAACTGAACGTTGCAGATTAGGGTCTCTCAAAATGTGATGGCCATCACATCTTTCGAGACCCTGTGTTAGTGTGCCCTAGGACTTTGTAGTGCTGTACCCTATGCTAATACTCCACTAGTGTGTGGTATCGTTTGAAACACTGATGCAGAGACCAGGTTGGTCAGGACAGGAGGGACAATAAAAGCGTGTGTCATGCCTAAATCCGCATTTTCTGCAGACACAACGTTTTTTTTGGGGTGTTCTTTGGGTAGGCGTATCAGGGAAGACATACGGAAAATGCCTCTTATGCAGCCGGCTCACTGCATTTGCTTTGGGAAGGTGGGCCATAACACTGCCTGGAAACAGAAGGGCTGTGACGATCTCTTCACTTCATGCAGGCTCTCTCCCCCCATCTAAGTCGGGATTGTACAAGCCGTTGGGGAAAGCCCCAGGGATTAGATTGCACGGTGCCACATGCGCCAATTCCATAATCAAAAAGGTGACTAAAAAGTGGCACGCTCGTGTAATAATTGTCCATGTACAAGTGGTACACCTTTCGGAATAAGGGTGACACCAAGTCCCGCACAATCTTACCAGCGCTCCCTATGTAGTCTGGGCAGTTCCGCGGCTCTATGTGACTATGTTTTCCCTCGTAAACCATAAAACTATATGTATAGCCTGTTGCCCTGTCACAGGGCTTATACATCTTGACCCCATATCTGGCATGCTTGCAGGTTAGATACTGTTTGATAGACAAGTGGCCAGAACACTTAATCAGGGACTCATTAATGCAGACAACTTGATCGGGAGTAATAATGAACTGCAAGATCTGCTGGTATCGTGTCCTGGTCATGGAGGCAGAGAACACGGGCACATGGTGAATTGGGTCACTGACCCCAACTCACTCTTTTTAGTTATGCCCATGAGGAGGGATAGGCCCAGGAAGGTCTTAAATTTGGAGACTAATCTCTGGCAAGGGTCAACTGGGGATTAACGGCTATGAATTGACCAGCATACAAATTGCTTTGGTCCGCAATAGATCTATAGAGCTCTTCCATGAAATACAGCAAATAAAAATCAAGTGACGTAAAATCAACTGTTTGCACCTGAATTCCAGGTTGGCCAGTGAATGGGGGAAGTACGGGTGCTGCAGAAGTGGTGGGCTCCCAATTAGGATTGGCAAATGCAGCAGGAAGGGCACTATAGGCTCGACGGGCCTGTGTTTGTCTTCTTCTTGGTGGCAGTGGGACACTACTCATGCTAGCCACCTCACCAGCTTGAACTGTACTTATGGGACTCGCCACATCACCAAGTGTTACTGCAGTGCTGTATGTACGACCAGGATGTACTAGGCCGCTGGTGCTTGCCAGTTCAACAGAAGGATTAGTGGCACTAGTACTGCTCCATACGAGAGCCCTGCGGTTCTTGCACCTCAACGACAGCATAAGAACGTGGTCGGGTATGCTTGACCTTGGCAGGTACCACTAATCCGACTTCAGAGCTATCTGTCAGGGTGCCACTGCTGTCTACTGGTTCGTATTCTGAGCCTAAATCTGACAGATGAGTGACTTCCTCTTCACTATCTGTCATGCTCAGAAACGTGTAGACCTCTTCACTACTGTACCTTCGATTTGACATTTTGGTCTCTAAATTTACTGGTACAGTAGTGAGACTCATAGGAAAAAGAGCTCCTGACTGTCAGCAATGGCTTCAAAAGCTACAAAGAAAACTGTTAGCGTTCAGAGGGATCAGACCTGACTCTGCGAATGCTGCAGTTATGTGTTTTGTGTTTTTGTAAGTGACAGTGATCGATTGATACTGTGCTTGGGTGGGCTGGGTGGAGGGGCTAAACGCAGGTATCTGGGCTGATCGCATTAACACTGCGTTTTTGGGAACCCTAAACTGCTGGGGATGCTAGTATAGATCTGATCAGATATCGATCCGTTCAGACACTATACTACTAAGGGAGGTGTATGGCTTGTGTGTGGGTGTTAGCGCTACTGGCACTAATCTGACGCTGCCTGGGGCGACGCAGACCCTATCTGACACTAAAACCTAGTTGATATCACCCGCCAGGTGATTAGGGGGTTAAACCTTTATTTAGGTAATCTACGGCGGGTACCCTGATGCTATAAAAAAAAACTAGCTAACCAGCGTCACCTGTGACATTAATGCAATGATCACTGGTGACAGGGGGTGATCAAGGGGTTAAACCTTTATTAGGGGGGTTAGGGGAGTCCCTAGACCTATCTGGGTCTACACTAAGTATCCTAACACTGATTTCTGTCACTAATGACACCAGTACAGTGATAAAAAAAAATATGAAAACTGCACTGGGTGACACAGATATGCCCCGTACACACGGTCGGATTTTCCGATGGAAAATGTCCGATCGGAGCGTGTTGTCGGAAATTCCGACCGTGTGTGGGCTCCATCGGACATTTTCCATCGGATTTTCCGACACACAAAGTTGGAGAGCAGGAGATAAAATTTTCCGACAACAAAATCCGTTGTCGGAAATTCCGATCGTGTGTACACTAATCCGACAGACAAAGTGCCACGCATGCTCAGAATAAATAAAGAGATGAAAGTTATTGGCCACTGCCCCGTTTATAGTCCCGACGTACGTGTTTTACGTCACCGCGTTCAGAACGATCGGATTTTCCGACAACTTTGTGCGACCGTGTGTAGACAAAAAAAGTTTGAGCCAACATCCGTCGGAAAAAATCCTAGGATTTTGTTGTCGGAATGTCCGAAAAGAGTTCCACGAGGGGAGATGACATCACTTCCCCTGCTGTGTTTACACTTACACATGCAGGGGAAGGATTTCATTCACCAGGACTGATCACCAGGTCCAGGCCAGACACCATTGGTGGAGGGGCTAAACGCAGGTGCTAGCAGGTATCTGGGCTGATCCCGCTAACACTGCGTTTTTGGGAACCCTAGACTGCTGGGGACACTAGTATAGATCTGATCAGATCAGATATCAATCCGTTCAGACACTATACTACTAAGGGAGGTGTATGGTGCATGCGTGGGTGTTAGCGTTACTGGCACTAATCTGACGCTGCCTGGGGCGACGCAGACCCTATCCGACTCTAAAACTGATGTCACCCGCCGGGTGATCAGGGGGTTAAACCTTTATTTTGGTAATATACAGCGGGTGCCCTGACGCTATAAAAAGAAACTAGCTAACCAGCGTCACCCATGACACTAATACAGTGATCACTGGTGACAGGGGGTGATCAACACTGGGTGACTCAGTGACAGGGGGTGAAGGGGTTAACTGGGGGGGGGGCAATCGTTGGGTGATCAGGGGGTGGCAAGTGTACCTACGTGAACTGGTGTCAGTGTAGTGTTGGTGCAGTTACTGTGAGATGTTCTCTCTCCTCACTCTGGAACGGAAAAGAGTTCCACGAGGGGAGATGACATCACTTCCCCTGCTGTGTTTACACTTACACATGCAGGGGAAGGATTTAATTTGCCAGGACCGATCACCAGGTCCAGGCCAGATACCATTGGCCTGGGCCTGGGGATTGATCGGGTCTGGATCGAATCCGATTGCCGCGGCTGCCCGGGGGGAGCACGGGCACGCCCCCCAGGCAGCCACGCGCACAACGTATAGCTATGCCGCTTCACGCAGCCGGGCCAACCTGCAGAAATATATATGCGGCGGGTGGTCCGGAACCGGTTAAGCAAGTATAAAGAAAATAAGAAAAGTTTAGACAAGTAAATGTTGGTAATATTTTATAAGCTTTCAGTAAACAACACCACCACTTATTTTTTTAAATTGTAAAGAGGTTGCAGATATACTTAAGAATATTCCAAATATAATGTACAGTATAGGCTAAAGGGCACAGCAACATGTAAATAATGCTTGTCTACACTGGCAGCCTGCCTTGATAAATGTTCATTGTTTGTAGGTGAACAGTGGATATTTTGTCTGTTAGTAGGCTTGTGTTTGTACACAAGATTTCTATTTTTTTTGTCTTGTTGGGCAGACAACCTCCTCCGCTGTCTATTATTATTCTTACAGGCAACTTGTTCCAATACGCCTTCATGTTTCCAGCATAACTTCGACCAAAGCTATAACAGTTTCTTCTCATTTTACTTCAAACTTTAGTTTTTCTAAAAAAAAATTACAAACATTTGGCACAGGATGTGTCCAGTTTATAGGCTGCTTCTAATTATTGCAATCTGGTATATAGCAGCAAATTGACAATATGTTTACTAGTGGGGGTAGTATTTCAACTCTCGGGAAAGATTTGTTGACTTGTCATGAAATAACAGAAAACTGGGTACAGTCACCTTAGTCCGTTTAAGGAAATTATTTAGCACAATAAACACAGGAGAAGGGTTAGGGCACAAGATTCCCCAAAAACAGCAGCAAAAATATATCAGGCCCTCTAGTAACAGGTAAAGCAAAACTTCAACCCTGCTTTGTTACCCTTCCCCTGCAACTCTCATATGCCACCATTTTTAAAGATCCAGCACATGCACACAGATGCTGCTACTTTCTGGTATCCGCAACATGGCAGAGCACCATGGTCCCTTTTTGCATACACAAGAACTCCCGGTGGGTGTGCAGATGTGCCACCGGGCTCTACAAGGTCCTGAATGCCTGGCAGAGCTCAGTGCCATGTCTGGACATGTGCACAATCTTGCAGTGCGCATATACCCTTAGTACAACTGTCTCCTGGTAATGTGTGACATCCCAGGTGTCAGAAGAGGGTACATACGTAATTCTTACCTAGGCAGAAAGTAGGAAGCTCTGCTTTGAAGCACAAACACTGCACTATACTTTAACAATAATAATAAAATGTGTATTGGTTCTGAAATAGAGAGGGGGAAGGAACCAAATGAGAACAGGTTCATACCCTGTTTCCCAGAAAATAAGACCTAGCGTGATTGTTGGTGATGGCTGCAATATAAGCCCTACCCCCCAAATAAGCCCTACCCTGTTTCCCCAAAAATAAGCCCTACCCCGAAAATAAGACCTACAAGGACTTTAACTAGGGCTTATTTGGGGGGTTAGGGCTTATATTGCAGCCATCATCGACAATCACGCTAGGTCTTATTTTCGGGGAAACAGGGTATATGTAGGTCCACTTTAATACTAGTTGTGGACCTTTATGCCAAAGCCACCAATCTGAAATTGTGGAAAACTGTCAAGAACAAGCAATAGTACATACTAGGATGAGCAGAGAGAACTTTTTGCAATGTCCCCTTGTAGCAGTTTGTATCCTGCTCTCCAGAACACCATTAAGCCCAGAAGCCTCTTCCAAAGATGCTCAAACAGGCATTTTCCTGCTCTATTTCTTCTGGATTTACACTTCAGCAAGTCAGCATAGATTCCTTAGGACCAGGGCCCAGATCCTCTTTCAGTTAAATCCTCCCCAGGCAGCAGTCCTGGGAGGCAAAGTCTTTCAGCACAACCCCCTCATCAGGCAAAGATCTTCTCTTGAGTTGGCAACAGAGAAATGTCATAGGATAATTTAGGCTTACTTTTATTGATTCTGTTACAAGCTAATGTGTGCCTGAAGTGCTGGTTTACCATAGCATAGAAAAATGGCAAGATTATAGACCCCCCTCCCCTCCATGCTAAAACAATTTAGGAGAATGGTTATGTTGTTGAAGTTAAAGTGGAACTTCACTCTCCCTATCAGTATTGATTATTTGTAATCCTCTAGTGGCTAGCTTTAATAATTAGATAGGAAAGTATATCATATTTACTTGTTTCAAACTTTATTTTTTTTAATTTCTTCTATTATACTACCTGGTATCTTGCCTAGGCAAATGATGTCATACGACCCAGGAGTCTTTAGGAGGGGAGGTTTTCTCAGCTAAGCACACCTTCCTGCATGCATGCTTGAGCTAAGGGCAGATGGATTCCAGGAAGTAAATACTACATATAAATCATCTGCCCTTACTCAAGATGGCCGTGTCCAGAAATGCTAGAAGGGTCTTTTTCAAAGTAATTTCTCAACAAAATAAATCATGGATGGGTGGGGGAGTTTTCTTTGAATATTAACCACTTCAATACAGGGCATTTTCACCCCTTCCTGCCCAGGCCAATTTTTAGTTTTCAGCGCTGTCGCAATTTGAATAGCATTTGCGCAGTCATGCAACACTGTACCCAAGTGAAATTTGTATCATTCTTTTTCCCACAAATAGAGCATTCTTTTGGTGATATTTGATCATCTCTGTGGTTTTTATATTTCGCGCTATAAACAAAAGAAAAGCGACAAGTTTGAAAAAAAACGCAATATTTTTTACTTTTTGCTATAATAAATATCCCAATTTAAAAAAAAAACACACATTTTTTTTTCAGTTTAGGCCGATACGTATATCTTCTACATATTTTTGGTAAAAAAATCGCAATAAACGTATATTGATTGGTTTGCGCAAAAGTTATAGTGTCTACAATATTGGGGATAGTTTTATGGCATTTTTATTATTTATTTTTTAGTAATGGCAGCGATCTGCAATTTTTATTGTGACTGTGACATTACGATGGACATATCGGACACTTTTGACACCATTTTGGGACCACTGACAATTACACAGGGATCAGTGCTATAAAAATGCATTGATTACTGTATAAATGTCACTGGCAGGGAAGGGGTTAACACTAGGGGGCGATCAAGGGGTTAATGTGTTACCTAGGGAGTGATTCTAACTGTAGGGGGAGGAGACTTACAAGGGGAGGAGACCGATTGGTGTTCCTCTGTACACGGAACACACGATCTGTCTCCTCTCCCCTGACAGGACGTGGATCTGAATCTGTGTGTTTACACACACAGATCCACGTCCCAGCTCTGTTACCGGGCAATCGCGGGTGCCTGGCAGACATCGCGGCCGCCAGGGCACGCACATCGGCTCCCAAGTGACGCGCCCCCCCAGGCAGCCGGAAAACCCAGGACGTCATATGACGCCCGCCCAGGATGGGAGATCCCTCCTGCGGATGTCATTTGACTATGGGCGGGGCCTGAAGTGGTTAAAAATGAATTAAATAGTGTTTTTGGTTTGTGGTGCTCAGATGCAGTAAAGATCCTTTTTAGTGTCTACAGATCTCAGGCAGGAGCACATTTAATTTTTTTTTTCCACTGCAGCAACCCGTTACTCCAAATCAAACTTTTGCTTTTTTCCTCTCTGGCCTGCTTTTTACATAACTGAATCATTAAATGCTGAGCATGTAGTCTGTTATATTATGTCCAAGGTATCTCCAGACAGGATACTGAACACATTCTTGGCAAATACAAACTTTATATTCAAGATTTGTCAGAAATAACTAAGGATGAGCCGAACAACCCCCGGTTCGGTTTGCACCAGAACTTGCGAACAGGCAAAAAACTCAGACGAACACACGAACACCGTTAAAGTCTATGGGACATGAAAATGAAAAATCAAAAGTGCTCATTTTAAAGGCTTATATGCAAGTTATTGCCATAAAAAGTGTTTGGGGACCCGCGTCCTGACCCAGGGGACATGTATCAATGCAATTTTTTTTTTTTAAACAGACGTTTTTTCGGGAGCAGTGATTTTTTTAATAAAGTTTAAAGTGAAACAATAAAAATGAAATATTCATTTAAATATCGTGCCTGGGGAGTGTCTATAGTTTCCCGGTAAAAAGGCGCATTTTTCCTGTGTTTAGAACAATACCACAGCAAAATTACATTTCTAAAGGAAAAATTATCATTTAAAACTGATCTCAGCTGTAATGAGTTGTTGAGTCTCGGCAATATATCAAGGATTGCCCGTGGCATCAGAGGGGGCTGGGTCACCGTTTATGTTATGGGGTGGCCCCGCCCTCAGCTATATAACAGCTGTCATCGAGAAGAAGCATCATCCGGCTGGAGCCTCCCATTGAGGCAAAACTGCTGCTTTTTTTTTTCCGGTCTGTCGGGCGGCGTGGATTTACATCGCTGGACATTTTTATTTTTTTATTTTTTAATAAAGGACTTGTCCCAAGCTGTCTCTTGTCTTTTTTACCATTTTTGACACTTTTTTTGTGAATTGGTAGGGGTACAATGTACCCCGTTACCAATTCACATAGGGGGGGCTGGATCTGGGGGTCCCCTTGTTAAAAGGGGCTTCCAGATTCTGATAAGCCCCCCACCCGCAGACCTCTGCAACCATCGCGCAAGGGTTGTGGGGATGAGTCCCTTGTCCCCATCAACATGGGGACAAAGTGCTTTGGGGTCAGACCCCAAAGCACCCTCCCCATGTTGAGGGCATGTGGCCTGGTATGGTTCAGGAGGGGGGGCGGAGATCCTGAGTGCCATTGAACAACCTGTTGATGTGATATGCCATAAGGTTCCAAGGTTGTGGATGGATAAGTACTGATAACATGCTGTAATAAGACCACCTATAATTTGGGGTCTTATTGCTTGGTAAGAGGCTGAAATTGATGGTGGTGTTGAATTCACAAGGTTGCTTATTGTCATTCACAAGTGAAAACATATGGCAATATTTGCAATGGTGGTGGAACCCTCCTACACATAATTACTTGTTTTACTTGGACATTTGCATATACTGTAGGTGGTGGACATCCATCAGGATTAATGTTTATTGATTTATTAATTGATATTTTTAATTTTTTGTGTCACTTTGGAATAGTGGTGTCACCATCTGAATGTTCTTTTTTTTTCCCCCAATTTTGTTTGGATTTATGATGCTGGTACACATATCACATTTTTTTGACAATATTATCATCCTTTGTATTGGAATACATATAACCAAGACAATTCTAATTTAGTAACAATTGTTAGACAGACAAGTCAGATAGGAGCTCATAAGGCTGAACTCTATATATGCTGCCCTATTGCACGGGTCATAGAAGTCAGAATCAGTGGGCAATTATCTGTTGAGATAGGAAACAGGGAGATGGGGATTATTACGGTGCCAAAAATACATCAATACAAAATAATATATAAAAAGAAACTGAGTTTATTATAATTGGTTAAAAAACAACAATTCATAGACAACACACAAGTTGAGGGAGCAACTTGTGTGTTGTCTATGAATTATTGTTTTTTAATCAATTATAATAAACTCAGTTTCTTTTTATATATTATTAGTATTGATGTATTTTTGGCACCGTAATAATCCCCATCTCCCTGTTTCCTATTGTATTCATTATCGGGATGAGGTGCCTTATCTACTAAGGGCATTCCAACCACTACTTTCATCTGTTGAGATAGGCGTCTATCAGGCTGACTGTTTGTCTATGCAGCCCTATTGCACGGGTGACAGGCAGTCAGAACCAATAGGCAAATATCTGTCCTTTTGTTGTAACTTGTCTTCTCGTATGAGTCAAATAAAGAAAATTTCTTAACTTGATCCAGAGTGTGGTCTCAGGTGAATTTCACTCACAAATTGGTCCTTCGAGCCGGAACTCAATATCCTGTGAAGGGACCAGACCACCGGTGACCGTTACCGTACGAGGGAATCTCAGAACACACGAGATTCCCTATTCCAAAGTCCTCCATCTGAATTGACTTTAACAGAGGCCAGTCGACCGACTGGTCCCTATCAGGTGACGGGTTCCCAAGAATTGGCAGAAAAGACCCATTCTGGTTCAAGGTAAGAACAATTCACAATTTGCTTCAATTTGGTTAGTAGATAAGAATACCAATGTTTTTTAGAATGCAGGATTAGGAAAGAAATTCTGTGTCGATCTGCGGGTTGACAAAAATATTGTGTATAAAGGTACAAGAATACCAATTTTTTTTGGAAGAGCACAAGATTAGGAAATAAATTCTGTGTCGATCTGCGAGTTGACAAAAACTTTGTGTATAAGTGTGAGAAGACCTTAAATTACTCCGTACGTACGTTAAAATGGCCAGAAATGTGTGAAACAAAGGGCTGACTGGGCAGCCATTAACCAATGCATACAAGGGGAAGATGAGTCAGTAGATAATTAGATCATAAGGATGAGGGAAGTGTTTAATAACCACTCTGGGATTGAAGTTCCGGCAAACTGAATTAATGAAACTCCATATGAACAGCAGCTAAAAAATGCCATGCCAAGGGATTCCTAGCCCTGGTTTCTAGTTTTGTCACTAAACATATGATAAATCATAGAACCTGCAGGCTCCAGGATTTTATTAAGTATGTATGCCACACTGAAGGACATTTCCAATCTAAAAAGAAAGCAAAAAAAGGAAAGGCGTTTGCTGTAGAAGATGGAGCGAATGTGTATGTTGATGAAAGAAGGTACAGAAAGGTTAACAAACCCCCAACGTAGACCTCACATATAGGATTACGAGGGTAGGAAAGAAAGGGGTGAATGTTTTTTGTGTGGCAAGAAAGGCCACTTGGGCAGGGATTGCAAGTTTAACAAGGATGAGGAGGCATGACTAGAGGGAGAAGAAATGTATGAAACAGAATGTATGTACGATGAAACGAATTCAGAAGGTTCTGAAGTATTGGATATATGTAATGTGGAAATGTATTTACAGAGTGAGATTAAACCTGAAATAACACTTGTTGTAAAAAGGAAAGAAGTCACCTTTCTGTGTGACACACAGGGGCGTGCAGGACCCTGATTCATCCCCATGATATGCCTGGAGAAGTTAAGAAAACAGGTACAATTTTTGTAAAATCAGCACATGGGTTAATGTGTGAGGAGGATGTTTCAAAAAATCTTCCTATAGAGGACCCACTAACGGGCAAAAAGCTGAATGCAAAAATGTGATATCTAAACGATGTCCAGTTAACCTGATGGACAGGGATTTGTTGCATGCACTTGGTATCTTGGTTATACCAGCTAAGGGGGGCTTGAGAGCCCACCGTACTTGCAAAACACATGTAGTGAAGACTAACAACGAGCCTTATTATTGGTATAGCCTGGTTTTATGTACTGCAGGTCCTGGGTACATGCAACAATCCCTCATGAACAAGGTGGAAGAAAAAGTTAAAGTGAGGAACTACAAGGTGCAGCATCATTCTCACTGTACAATGTATTTTAAAACATTTTTCAGGACCTAATATAAATTATGAAAAGAAACTAGGTTTAAAAGGGTCAGAATCACCTTGAAAACTCTATATTGGGATTGGGAGAGAGACAGCATGGCCACCTGCCTCCTCCCCGATGAGGTATTCAAGCTACTCAGAGAGAGTCACCTCAGCTAGATAGCTCAATGAATAGGCTGAGGAGTTAGAAGTTATTTAAAGTACAGAAAAAAGAAAGTTGTTTGTTTTAGGACATTTACAGCATTGTTTGTATCTAGCACACTGCTTCTGGAAGGAAAATGTATGTAGGTAATCATAGGATCTTAAACTGAAAAGAGGTTTTGATTTGTTTTATAGTAATTAGCCCCCTTTTCTTGCTGAAATACTGCAATAGGCAGACGGATCAGTGTGACATAAATAATACTGAAGTTTATAGTCATAAAAATATTAGACATTTTGATGGTGCAGATGACTGTAATGATCTCTCCCCTGATTGGATGCTTGATATAATTTGTGTATATATCTCATTGTTGTAGCTGCTCTCTAAGCACTATCTGTTGTGGAACCACAAGTCCCAGCATAGCTTGAATCTGAAGATACATTCAATGCTGCTAATGTAATTAATGTTATGCTTAAAAAGATTTTTACAGTTGTAGGTTTTACATGTTAGACAAGATAATGTATTTCTTTCAGTATGAGTGTAGGAGGGAAGAAGGTATAGCCACCATTTTAGAAATAGCTGTCTGCTATGTGCAAAAAAAACATTAAATCACTTTTGTGACAATTCATTTCAGTACTCTGTACTGAGATGAAAGGGGCACGTTTAGGGAGTTATGTCTGGTGATTTTAGACAGAAATTTGAAGAGCTGAGCAGAAAATCTCAGAATACTTTCTTATTCTTAAACATTTGTTGACATTTTTTTTATTTCTAAAAAGAGTTACACCCCATGTGTCAATTACTTGAAGCACTACAGTAGAATGGTATGAGTTGGTAATGTTGTTAAATGATTGGGTCACACAAAGTATGAAAGGTGTGCACCTATCAGGAGGACATTGTGATGAGGAATGACTGGTCCTCTTGACCCGGGAGGAAGAGGATGCACTAAAAGACATCCCTGACCACCTTTGGTCAAGAAAGAAGAAAAGGTTATGTAGGACTAATTAAAGCAGAAAGTGAAGTGAATATCACCCCCAAAAGTACTGTGAGACTGCTTTAAGAAACGGTGCCCTTTCAGAAAGGATGCAGAGGTTGGAATGGATCCTGTGGTCAGGAAAAAGCAGGGTAGGGGTATGGTCATAGAGTGTCTGGATTCACCCTGTGTTACACCATTGTTTCCTGTTAAGAAGCCACAAGGAGGCTGGAGACTCGTTCAGGACTTGCAAGCAATAAATAAAGATGTTGCAGTAGTGCCTGACCCCCCATGTCCTCCTGAACGACCTCCAGCCTGAGAACAAGGTATTTTCTGTTATTGATATAAGTATATTCCTATCTTGCGAAACCAGCAGAAATGCAGAGCGTGATAGATGAAACATGGTTAATAGAAATGCAAAAATCAGCACCCGAGGCTGTGAAACACAAATGGTTGTCAAAAGGGGCAGTACAGATAGAAGTTATTTATATAAGCAAATAGGTAGACCTATATTGCCTACCTCATTGCTTAGATATGTAGTTTTATTGAGTCATGGGCAGGCCCATGTCTCAAAAGGCGGGATGGTAAGGATAATATTAAAGTGTTCACAACGTATGGATTTACAAATTACTAAAAAAAAAAAATGTCTGATCTGTACCTCTTTCACACAATATGTATGGATTTCATTGAACTAAACAAGTGTGAAAATAAGAAGTATTGCCTGGTAATTGTCGATTTACCACCCACAGTCTGCAGGTACTGTGGAAAGGCATTATGGTACTATAAAAAGTAAACTGAGGAAGCTAATGGAGGAAACTGTTAAAACTGGGTTCAGTGTCTGCCAATAGATTTGCTGAGCATGAGAATAACCCCCACAGCAAAAGGGTTGACACCTTATGAGATACTATATGGGAGACCATACTATATTCCACAGCTTAAGCCATTTGCTAGGAAAGATGAGGAAATGGATTGTGAATTTGCAAACTATATGAGAAAACTATTAATGTCTAAGGAGGTTTTGTCTCCAAAATCTCTAACAGGTCAAGATACACCAACAAAACAGGACACACTAGTCCAACCAAGGGATTGGGTTTGGATCAAAATAATCAAGAGAAAGCAATGGTCAGATCCAAGGTGGGAAGGACCATACCAGGTACTATTGTCTACACCCACAGCAGTTAAAATAGCAGAAAGAGTAACCTGGATACACCTCTCACATTGAAAAAAGGTAAAAAGTCTAGGGCCAGACCAGAGAACGCCCACAGAGTCTTGAGTGCAAAGTCTGACTACAAAGGGGAGTTGCTCCAATAGGGACCACTCGTCTCAAACTAGGTGAAGAATAAATGGCACAATACAAATGCATAGGGGCGGTAAAACAGTTCAGGGAAAGACAACTGTTAGAACCAGGGTACTTTACCAAAACATGGACAGGCAGATTTCAAATAGGGATAATGACAGTGGGAAGCATTGTAGCATTGGTACTAATGTTCTTGGATCTAAACTCTAAGGCCCGAAAACAGGACAAACCAGTACATAAGAGAGATCACATACCCCTGGGAAAAGATGCAGTGGGGGCCATACAGATTCAAGTACTCAGGAAGGGACAAGTTGTGCCCTCAGTCACCAGCATGCCACTAATAAAGCCACGTCCAGACCTGTTCAAAGCTGACTTCACCTATAAAGAGCAGTTAAGTATAGAAACGGGGTTTGGAGATGAGTGGATAGAATGGGTAAGATGGACAACCAAGACCAAGGGGCTGGGGAATTGTATCTCATGTGCCAACTCACAACCCCAGCTAGCGACTGTTCCTTTGCTAACTGACTAAACAAACCTGACATGTATAGTAATAATGTTCAAGGAAAATATCACAAATACTGAATGTACAAAAGAGCATAAATTATATTCAACCACTACAATTTGAAGTATACCCCCCTCTGTTAGAGCGGTCCTAGGTAATTTCACCTGCTTTATCAGCACTGAGGATAGTGGACAGCAGGTAGGAGACTTACCCCCGACGTACTGCATACAAAATATATCAACTAGTGACCCACCATACCAGCAGGATAGGTTTCAAAACCAAAAGAAACAATTAGCTGATGTGTGGTGGATGTGCGTGGATATGAAAACTTAGGACCAAACTCCCTCCTAAATGGAAAGACAAGTTACATAAACCAACCCCTACTGTGTGTAACTCATTTTTTAACATATCTGATGCAAAAGAATACATTGGTTGGTAAGCTAGTACAGTCCTCTTTGTATTGGGAGAGCAGCCCTTTTACTGGAGTATCCTAAAAAAACATACTATCATGCCCAGTAAGACCAAATTTGTCCTGCTGCAATCTGCTGCTCTGCTGCCACAGATCAGATACCACACTACCATCTTCCCTTCCTACATCATTGGGAGCCATTTGTCTCTTCCAGGTTCTTGCAGCCAGCCCCCGATGCCACACCACTGAGTTTACCCTCAGACTGCTGTGTGTCCTTGCACCTTTAGTTTCCTGGAATATTTGATAGGGATAACCCAGGAGATTGCACAAGCAAGGAAAAAACTGTGTTTTGTCTACATTGTGGAGGAGGGAGGAATACAATGGAGAATATCCATTTTTCAGTTTGAAGGTCCACTTTAAGGAGGGGGATCAATGAGGAGGATAAGACAATGATGAAAGAGAAGGAGAATAACCAGGGGCGAGAGAAGAAAAGGTGGAAATTGGTGTGATTACAGAGGGGGGGACATGGTCATTGATAAAAGTGAAAGAAAATAAAGAGAAAGAACATAGAGTAGCCATGGATGGAAGAGGAAATTGATCACATAGACAGTGGGCAACAATAAAAGAAGAGAAGACTAACCTGAGATATGAGGGTGCATAGATGGAAGTGGAGAAATATTATTAGACGGAGAGTGGGCACGGATGGATGAAGAGGAAAGGTATCAGAGAGGAGAGCAAACATGGAGGGAAGGCAAGGATAATGATCATAAAGGTGAATAAAGTGTGTATTGGGGAAAGAGGAGTTAAAAGATCACATAGAGTAGGAAAGCAGGTGTAGCACCCCCCTGACTCCTGGAGGCATGGTGGCACCTCCAGAGGCAAGAGGGTAGGCCAGAATTTCACCCAAGGACTGAATCCATCATGGCTAAAATGGGGGACCGAGAACGAACAATGGGTACCAGCCACTTCCTGTCTTTTAGAAGTTTTATTGGACAATACACAAGGAGGTGAGGGTTAAGTGTCCCAGATACCCAAGGAGATTACTTACAGACTTCACAGTGGCAGTACCTTTAAGCCAACCCAGCGACACTGTAGGTAGCATCCTGACTGGTACACAGATTTCTCTCTCTGTTTCCTAGGCTCTGTGCAATCTCCCCAAGAGAGTCTTGCAGCCTGTTCTGAGAAACGAGCTTTCACCTTGGCTTTCTCCATCAAGGTTCTCCTCCTAGGACTCAATCTTGGAATACCCCCTTTGACTGGCAGGACAGTTCCAGGACCACTTCAGGCCTAGCTCACATCCAGCACATGTTAGGCCCCACACAGGCTATTGGGCCTAATAGCATAGTTCAGTTCAGCAGCACCTCCCCAGGCCTCAGCCTGGGGGTCAAGAGAGATCACAAGGTCTGCCCCAAATATTTATATCCTCTCCCAACAGTGGCCTGAAAATCCTACTGAGTTGGAAAAGGAAATATAAATATTCATAACTCAGTCCTGTTATGAAATCTTATACTGTTACCAGTGGTACCAGTGATACCTACTGGCAGTAGTAAGAAATGACAACCCTACTGAGCTTAGGGAAAGACCAAGTGAAAAACTATACAATTCAGTCTGATTTTAGTCTACTACTACCATTTTGACCCATAGCCACCAATAGGAAATTAATCTTTCACTGATCGGATTCCAATAAGGTAAAATCTGTTTGGTTGCAATGTGTTACAGCACATTGCCTATCATCTACTTTATTGAATAAGCCTAAAAGGTCACTTTGGTATAGTATGAATTTTGATCAGCTGTCTTGTCTTAAAATACTTACTGATAGGTATTGTAAATAGAGGTTGGACAAGTCAGAATACCTTGCATTTACACATGATGTCATCTGTCTGGCATTGCCTTATACAAGTCCTAATCGAGTTTAATAAATCCTCTATACTTTTCCAGTAATGAACAGAATTAAGAGTAGGAAACTAACCCCTGAATGTTGGAGCTCTAATTTCATCCATGTGTGTGGGTTTCTTTTGAAAAATTATAAACAATCCTTGTACAAAAAAAGTAACTGTTTTTTCAGTATTGTAGAAAATCTCAGACACTATTCAAATTTATGGAGATGAAAATATTAAACATCTCTCCATGGGGTCTCCACATATCAGGAAATCTGAGGTAAATAAATCATCAAGCACAGGAAATCAGGTTTTAATTAATGAGATGTCCAGACATCTTCCTTGAAAATAAAAAGTAGAATCCTCTTAACCTTTTTGATGTGTCTAACACAGTGGCAGATGACCTTAGTCACTCCAGATGTTGCTAAAATCAGTTTCCCAGAATCCACAGCTACTATTTTTTTTATCTTCACAGTATCTGGAATATTTAATCTAATAGTCATAAAACACACACACCCACACACACACATACATACATCCAGTTATTTGAAAAAGTAAGTACATCCCTTGAAAATTGTTACCTTTTTAAACATAGTTGAACGAGCAAACACTAGATCTTCATTGAAACAGAGCCCACGGAGAAGGGTTTTATGCTTGAAAAAATTACAGATAACATCAACATGGTAAATAATTCTTATAATCTCAATGAATGAAAATGTGTATTTGTCACATGGAAAACCTAAGTACATTCACCACCATTTTAAACCCTTGAACATTAGAGTTAGATGTTTCAGATTTGGCACCAATAATTAGAACCTCTTTAGGAAGTATGCAGGTGGAAACTGTCGTATTTAAACCACAGGCATCTTGGGTCTGGTGTTCTGTTGGCCAATGTGACATCCTACCAACATCAAAAGAACTCTCCTATGGCATTGGAAAGAAGATTTTGGATGCCTATGAGTCTGACGAGGGATTTAAAAAAGATACCAAATAAAGAAAAATGGCCATCTTTTTAACCACCTACCCGCCCATTGTCATATGACGTCCGCAGGAACACTCTGTTCCTCCGGGCGGGCGTCATGTGACGTCCTTGGCTTCCCCGAAAAATAGGGGGTGCGCGCCCGTCGCATCACTCGGGAGCCGATGCTCCGCGATATCTGCTGGGCACCCGCGATTGCTGGTGGCAGAACAGGAATGTGGATCTGTGTGTGTAAACACACAGATCCACATCTTGTCATTGGAGAGGAGACAGATCGTGTGTTCCTAGTATATAGGAACACTGATCGGTCTCCTCCCCTACTCAGTCCCCTCCCCCCACAGTTAGAATCACTCCCTAGGTAACACAGTTAACCCCTTGTTCGCCCCCTAGTGTTAACTCCTTCCCTGCCAGTGACATTTACACAGTAATCAGTGCATATTTATAGCACTGATCGCTGTATAAGTGTCACTGGTCCCAAAATAGTGTCAAAAGTGTCCGATCTGTCTGCCGCAATGTCGCAGTCACGATAAAAATCGCATATCGCTACCATTACTAGTAAAAAAAATAATAATAAACATGCCATAAATCTATCCCCTATTTTGTAGGCGCTATAACTTTTGCGCAAACCAATCAATATACGCTGTTTTTTTTAAAAAAAATTGGGATATTTCTTATAGCAAAAAGTAAAAAATATTGTATTTTTTCAAAATTGTCACTCTTTTTTTGTTTATAGCGCAAAAAAAAAAAAAAACGCAGAGGTGATCAAATACCACCCAAAGAAAGCTCTAGTTGTGGGGGAAAAAAATATTCATTTGGGTACAGTGTTGCATGACCGCGCAATTGTCATTCAAAATGTTACAGCGTTAAAAGCTGAAAATTGGCCTGGGCAGGAAGGGGGTGAAAATGCCCTGTATGGAAGTGGTAAAATACCTTGCCAGATACACCAGAAACTAATCTTGGTGTTTTCAAATGACTGATAATTTGTCTAGGATTGGCTAACCCAGCAAATTTAGCCCAAGGAATAACTATTTGTTGCTTAACAAAGTCTCCAAAAATTACAAGATTTCATTGTGGAATCTAAAGGTAACTCTTACAACAGTTGGTGTCAAATTGAATCTACAATCAGAAAAATATTGCACCAATTTAATCTGCATGCATTGGAGTTGTGTCACCAGAAAAAGCCTTTGTCATCCAAAAATAAAATTACAGCAAGACTACAGTTTTCCATTGAACTTATATGCAAAGACCAGGCCTTCTGGAACAATATGCTGTGGACAGATGAATCAAAGAGTTGATTGGTCATAGTTATAGTAGACATTTTTTGGGTAAACCGAATACAGCATTTCAGAAGAACCTCCTACAATCTGACATGTGCAGAAAGGTGGTGAGATTTATGAATTCCACATCATATTAAAGTTCCAGGCAGCAGATTCTGGAAAAACCTTCTCTGCAATGCCTTCTTCATAGCCGTTGAACACTTCCCTATGCCACTGTTTCTGGTGCTGTGGGTGTTAGCAGCCACTGCTACTGAAAATTGTTCTGCTCTCCTGCCTCCTTCTGCCCTCTCCACCATTCATATTGCTTGCATACTGCTTACAATGCATTGCGTTGTTTAAATGGCCAGCGGAGATCCTGTCATCCAACTGCTAAACTGCCATTCACAGATTGTGGTGCATTGTGATAGAGTAGAAATACATGCACTATGAACTTGCAGGTAATAGGATAAACACCATCACATACACTCACTGGCCACTTTAGTAGGTACACCTCTTCAATTGCTTGATAAAACAAATTGCTAATCAGCCAATCGCATGGATGCAAATTAATGCATTTAGGCATTTAGGTATCTAGACAGGGTAAAGATGACTTGCTGAAGTTCAAACCGAGCATCAAAATGGGGAAGAAAGGGGATTTAAGTGACTTTGAACGTGACATGGTTGTTGGTGCCAGACAGGCTGGACTGAGTATTTCAAATATTTCAAAAACTGCTGAACTACTGGGATTTTCACACACAACCATCTCTAGGGTTTACAGAGAATGGTCTGAAATTAGAAAATATCCAGTGAGCGGCAGTTGTGTGGACGAAAATGCCATGTTGATGTCAGAGCTCAGAGGAGAATGGGCAGACTGGTTTGAGATGATAAAAAGGCAACAGTAACTCAAATAACCACTCGCTACAACCAAGGTGCAGAATACAATTTCTGAATGCACTACACATCGAAATTTAAAGCAGATCAGCTACAGCAGCAGAAGACCACACTGGGTGCCACTCCTGTCAGCTAAGAACAGGGAACTTAGGCTACAAATCGCACGGGCTCACTAAAATTGGACAATAGAAGTGTAGCACTAACCCCCGAAGGAGCTGCTGATTTTTATCGGGCTGTTACCGTCGCCTCCTTACCCGTAGTTTCACCAATACTAGAACTTAGAGTCCATGTTGAGCTTTGTATCTGACAATGTAGGCACCCGTCACTTAGTTCTTGTTCAATGCTTTAATAGGGAATAACTTGAAGAAGTAGCAGGAAAGAGGTAGAAGAAGAGTTGCAGGAAAGTTCAAATACCTTTTCTTTAGGACACTGAGCGATTTGAAATCTTGGGGATGAATGTACCTTCAATCCAAGGTTTAAACTTTGCCCACCCGGATAGGTCTCTCTCACTGACCTAGTAGTCGGAGCGTAGCATGAACAAAAAGTCTCTGTCACAGACTTGAAAAGAACAATTTTACTGTACGATCCTCTGCCACAGGACGTAGTAGTAGTTTTAGATGAACTGCAACACAGAAGCAGAACCTTTAAGCCGACCTGGCAGTACTTGTGCGATAGCTTAGGTTAAGATGCATCCTCCAATTGAGTCACCAGGCCCCTCTTGAGACACCAGCATTCTGCACGGTCCTCTCCAAAGACGGGTCCTCCCCTGGGTCTTCTCAATTGTCCGGCTTCTTCCCGCAAGACAGACAGCACAGGACCATCCCCACAGCAGTAGGCCCCAGTCAGGCTTCTAGGCCTACTTGCACGGCTGCAGAGTCACAGCCCTGCAGCCTGGAGGGCCACGAGGTAGAACTCCCTGTCACATACCTTTAGGCCAGGAGGGCCAGTAGGTGAAAAAGAAAGAAAAATGGCGTCTGCCCCTTAAGTACTCTCTCCCAGAATGCATAGCAGTGGACCACCTCTGCCGAGTTACCTCTGAGAAAGAAGAGCACTCAATTAACTTCAGCTTGTTGCTTTTCAACACCGACCTATGGTGACAACGACACCTACAGGCAACAGTGTGGAACTGTACCCAACACAGCCAATGATGGAACAGAGGCTAATTTAGCCATAGATTACATTTGTACTATGTACAGAACAGATGACCCACTAAATTTACATATAAGCAGTAGGTTAGAAATCTATCAGCGCTACAGAAGATTGGAAAAACATTGCCTGGTCTGATGAGTCTCAATTTCAGCTGCGACATTCAGATGGTAGGGTCAGAATTTGGCATAAACAACATGGAAGCATGGATGCACCTTTGAGATGTAGTGGAACAGGAGATGCGCATCATGGATGTGCAGCCGACAGATCTGCAGCAACATCATGATGCTATCATGTCAATATGGACCAAAATCTCTGAGGAATATTTCCAACACCTTTTTGAATCTATACCATGAAGAATTAAGGCAATTATGAAGGCAAAAGTGGGTCCAACCCAATACTAGCAAGGTGTACCTAATAAAGTGGACCGTTGAGTGTATAACTAATGTTATTGAAAAAATATCAAGTTCAGATTTATATTAGGAAATGCATCTTTTAGATTAACTGCTTCAGTCCCGGAAGATTTTACCGCATATACTCGAGCATAGGTCGACCCGAATATAAGCCGAGGCACCTAATTTTACCACACAAAACTGGGAAAACATATTGACTTGAGTATAAGCCGAGGGTGGGAAAATGCAGCAGCTACTGTAACAATGCCCATCTGTAGCCTCACTGTACCCATTTGCAGTCTAATTGTGCCCACCTGTAGTCTCACTGTGCCCATCTGTAGTGTCACTGTGCCCATCTCTAGTGTCACTGTGCCCATCTGTAGTGTCACTGTGCCCATCTCTAGTGTCACTGTGCCCATCTGTAGTGTCACTGTGCCCATCTCTAGTGTCACTGTGCCAATCGTCAGCCATACCTTCCATTAAAAAAACAGTGTGTGTAACCGCGTGTCTCCCGCTGTGTATGCAGTCTGTTCCACCTTCCATTGAAAGAAAGCCCCGCCTCCTCCTCGTCCATGCTAGAGGAACACTGATACAATACTGGGAAACTGTATCAGCGTTCCATCTATCAGAGACGAGGAGCAGGCGGGGCTTTGTTACAATGGACAGCCGAACAGACTGCATACACAGCGGGAGACACATGCTGTTACACGTGCTGTTTTACTAATGGAAGTTACGGCTCACTCGAGTATAAGCCTGTGGGGGTTTTTTTCAGCCAAAAAAATGGGCTGAAAAACTTGGCTTATACTCGAGTATATACGGTACTCCCTTCCTGACCAGAGCACTTTTTGCGATTCGGCGCTGTGTTAATTTAACTGACAATTGCGCGGTCATGCGACGTTGCACCCAAACACAGTTGACATCCTTATTTCCCACAAATAGAACTTTCTTTTGGTGGCATTTGATCACCTCTGTGGTTTTTATTTTTTGCGCTATAAACAAAAAAAGAGCGACAATTTTGAAAAAAACGCAATATTTTTTACTTTTTGCTATAATAAATATCCCCCAAAAATATATAAAAAAAACTATTTTTTTCCTCAGTTTATTTATTCTTCTACATATTTTTGGTAAAAAAAAATCGCAATAAGTGTATATTGATTGTTTTGCGCAAAAGTTATAGCGTCTACAAAATAGGGGATAGTTTTATGGCATTTTTTATTTGTTATTTTTCTTTTACTAGTAATGGCGGTGATCTGCGATTTTTATTGGGACTGAGACATTATGGTGGACACGTCGGACAATTTTGACACATTTTTGGGACCATTGGCATTTATACAGCGATCAGTGATTACTGTAAAAATGTCACTGGTAGGGAAGGGGTTAACACTATCAAGGGGTTAATTGTGTTCCCTAGTGTGTGTTCTAACTGAAGGGAAAGGGGACTGTGTCGGAGAGATGACAGATTGCTGTTCATACTTTGTCTGTCCTTTCTCCCTTCAGAGAACCGGAAACTGTGTGTTTACACATACAGATCCCGGTTCTCGGTGTGCCCGAGCGATCGCAGGAGCCCCGCGGTGATTGTGACCGCCGGGCTCTCACATCGGCTCCGTGGGCGAGCAGTGGCCAAAATTGGAATCGACGTAACATGCGATTCGTGCAGCCGAGCCATTTTGCCACAGTACAACTGTGGCAGCTGGTCGGCAAGTGGTTAATAGTGATCTGAAACACACTAGAAAATTCACAAAGGATTGGGTAAAAAAAAAAAGAAACGGAAAGGTATGGACTGACCTAGTCAAAGCCCAGATTTGAATTCCATTGAAATATTTGGGGGGATATGAAAAGGGTAGTTTATAATAGGAAACTCACAAACATTATGTAACTGAAGGAATTTTTGCATGGAAGAATGGTCAAAAATTTCACAAAATATCAAAAACTGGTGGTCAAGTTGTGCAAAAGGCTTACAAAAATCAATTTCTGCTATAGGAGACAGTACCAGCTTCTGAGGCCAAGGTTGTACTTACTTTTGCCACAGAACACCATTGCATCTATTGGTATCTTAGCAAAATACATTAAATGATTACAGCAATTTTTCACTGTGTTTTCATTCAAGTACACCGCCGGTGCAGCAGCGCGAGTGGGCTGTCTCTGGAGTGCCCACAGTGCTGATCTTTGACAAATCATATCTCATCTGTGCCTCAAACATGCCTCATTCGTGCCTCAAACATGTCCAATAGTGCCTCAAACAAGCACATCTGTGCCTCAAACATGACCATCTGTGCCTCAAACATGCCTCATCCGTGCCTCAAACATGCCTCATCCATGCCTCATCCATGCCTCAAACATGACCATCCATGAATCAAACATGCCTCATCCGTGCCTCAAACATGCCTCATGCAGGCCTCAAACATGCCTCATCCTTGCCTCACACATATCTCACCCGTGCCCCATCCATGCCCATCTGTGTCTCATACATGCCCATCCATGCCTCATTCGTGCTTCATCCATGCCTCATCCATGCCCATCTGTGCTCATCCATGCCACATCTGTGCCATATCCTTGCTCATCCATGTCACATCCATGCCACATCAGTGCTCATCCTGACAGTGCTCCCTACATGTTGGGCCTCTGTTTGTAAAAGTCTCACACATGTGGTATTGCCATACTCAGGAGGAGTAGCAGAATGTATTTTGGGGTATCAGTTTTGCTATGTACATGCTATGTGTTAGAAATATCTTATAAATATCTTATAAATTGACCACTTTACAAAAACGTGTGAAAAAAAATGACATGTTCAAAAGACTCATTGTGCCTTCTATATTATGTGTATATGTTTGCTTTCCAAAATGGGGTCATTTTGTGGGTATTTCCCTTGTCCTGGTGCTCTAGGGCCTTCAAAATGTAATAGGTTGTCAGGAAATTTTATGTGTCATTTGTGTTTCTAGAACACCTGACGGTGCTCTCTACATGTTGGGCCTCTGTATGTGGCCTGACTGTGTAAAAGTCTCACACATGTGATATCGCCATACTCAGGAGGAATAGCAGTATGTTTTTTGGGGTGTAGTTGCAAGTATGCACATGCCATGTGAGAGAAATAACCTGTTAATTAGGGTGAGCTTTATGTTCGACACTAACATTGGCTGTTCAATCGTTCGTCAAAATACGAACATTATGGGGCGTTTGCGCCAAATTCGAGCGTCGTGCCACGCCCCAAAATGATGTGTGTGCGAATATCGCGCTGCCAAAAAGCAAAATGTGAAAGCAGTTAACACATACAAGTGACCTGGTCTTGTAAAACAAGCAATATAAAGATAAAAGTGTAGCGCTAACAACCATATACATAAATTGTGATCATATTCATGATTAAACTCAAAAGAGTCGCATAAACATGTATAAATTCCTGTGAAGAAAAAATATTTGAAAGTCCGTAGTGTGAAGTGATGATATTATTCTTAAAGTCCTTAATAAGTAATTAACACCAAGAAAATGTGAAAATAACAAGATAAATGTGTTGATAGGAGATCCACCACCCTGTTGGATAGGGGCTTACCAGAGAGATTGGACACAAATGGGTATACACCCACTGGGTCAATCTAGCTTGTAATTATGGGGATCTTCAATGACGTCTGTGTAGCATAGAGGTAGATCCAGGTGACCCGGTACTTCAGACGTAGCAAGCAAAAAGGGGGGGTATATCCACTCAGATATCCAGCGTATACATATAAAAGATGTGAGAGTACATAGCGTGATACTGTATAAGATTTAAAACTCGTTTATTAAAATTAGGAAAACTCACATTTCAGTGGAAAAAGAAGTGCTTTTAGAAAACAAAGTAACTGGCAATGTTGGTGGTGTCAGCGGCTCATCCCGACGCGTTTCGTCCAAGGGGACATCATCTGGGGTGCTGCACCACCCCAAACATTGCCTTTTTATATATTGTGAGACCCCCGTGTTGAACCGTGGCTCCAATCTCCTTGCTCGTTCAATTAGAGCTACTTCCGGGTGCCAGTACTACTTCGCAGTGCATTGCTGTCTGATGATTGGCCAAGCATGCACTATGACCCGCATGCTTTGGCCAATCACAGTGCCGTCAGCAAATGGAGCCATAATTGGCCAAAGGCAGGGTGTCAGAGAACTCACACAGCAAGCACCCGTCTCCATGCAGCAGCTGCAAATCCTCATTCTGCTAATGCAAAGGTGCATGCACGGAACCATAGCCAGAGGCAAATGAGATCCAGGGTGAGCATGCACAATGGCAACTCTATGCGAATGCGCACGCGCGCTAACGCGCGTCCGCGAGTGCCAAAGCGCTAATATGCTAACGCATATACGCCAATGTGCCAAAGTGCTAATGTGCTAACGCGCATGTGCCAATGTGCTAAATT
The DNA here is from genome assembly GCA_037952925.1 of Lithobates clamitans. Classification (NCBI taxonomy): domain Eukaryota; kingdom Metazoa; phylum Chordata; class Amphibia; order Anura; family Ranidae; genus Lithobates; species Lithobates clamitans. Next base: position 1,689,449 of record JBBGZY010000515.1, read on the forward strand.
GCTAATGCGCATGCGCGTACGCACGTACGCTGGCGCCAATCCTGGCACACAGCACCCTATATAAACAGAGAGTCTGCCTAGCATCAGTGCTGGATTGTCTTCAGCTTGTTCCTGTGTTCCTGTTGTTATTCTGCCTGATTGACCTTGTTCCTGAAAACCCGGCTATCTTCTGACCATCCTCTTGGATCTCCCCTGCCTGCTGAACCTGCCTTTACTTGCAATACTGACCTTGGCTTGAACTTATGATTACGGCTCTGCTTCCTGATTCTGTACCCTGCTGCCCGTCTGTTGCCAACCCCTGCCTGTTCCTGACTACGGTTTTGCCTTCTGGGCAAAACCTGTGTCACGTACCTTCGGGCTCCGCTGTAAGGTACGTGACACAGGGTGCCTTTGGCCAATTATGGCTCAGGGGGTTAAGTCCACGCCCCACACTAAATAAGGCCGCCTGCACGTCGGCCCTGTGTAGTGTGTTGCTGGCGTTGACCGAGAGAGAGTGTCATTTCATTAAGATTGAGCAGGTAGGCGATTCAGTTAGCTGCAGTGTATTTAGTATATATATATATATATATACATCCAGGCTTGTGTATATATATATATATATATATATATATATATATATATATATATATATATATATATATATCCACTGTATCCAGTTTAGTTAGATCTCACTGCAGTCCGTTCCTGGTGTACTGTTTGTAATATACTTCAGGCAGGCAGGTGATTCAGTTAGCTGCAGTGTATTTAATATATATATATATATATATACAGTCAGTCTCGTGTATATATATATATATCCACTGTATCCAGTTTAGCTAGATCTCACTGCAGTCCGTTCCTGGTGTACTGTTTCTAAAATACTCAGTTAGTTGCAGTGTATTTAATATATATATATTAAATACTAGTATTCTAGTCTAGCCAAGTCTATATCTGACTGCAGGCCATTCCTGGTGTACGTTTTCAAATACACTTTCAGGCAGGCAGGCGATTCAGGGATCTGCAGTGTATAAAATATATATACAGTCTCCTACATATATATCCACTGCATTCTAGTCTAGCCAAGCCTATATCTGACTGCAGGTCATTTCTGGTGTACGTTTTCAAATATACGTTCAGGCAGGTGATTCAGTGATCTGCAGTGCAATAAATATATATACAGTCTCCAACACATACATATTTACTCCATTATAGTCTATCCAAGCCTATATCTGACTGAAGGCCATTTCTGGTGTACTTTTTCTAGTAAACTTCAGGCGGTGTTTTGCTGATAAAATTTTACAGCATGTCTGGAAGGCCACCAAGGAGAGGTAGATGCTTACAGGCCACTAAAAGAGAGCAAGCAGGCTCTGTGTCTACAGCCAACAGTGCTGGTCGTGGAGACGGTGCATCCTCAGCACGTGGCGGTGGGGCACGCTTGTCCTTTTTTCACCTGCCGTGTTGATTCACAACATGCAGAAGAGTTGCTAGAGTGGATAACTAAGCCGTCCTCATCCTCCTCATCCTCTGTCACCCAGGCTCAGAGTAGTTTGCCTGCCAATGCAGCTGCCAAAGCAGCCTGTTCCATCGGCTCAATGTCATCAGTCACTTCTTCCCTAACCCCACCATCATGCACAGAGGAGTCCCCTGAAATGTCTGACCACAGTGTCAGGTACATGCTGCAGGAGGATGCACAGCATTTTGAAGGCTCCGATGATGGTACCCAGGTTGAGGAAGGCAGTAACGTGAGCATAGAGAGAGGGGGTGCCCAAGAAGCACAAGAAACTGGCAGTCATGTTCCCCCAGCTGCAGCATACTGCCAGGTTTGCTCCAGTGACGAGGAGAGAGGGGATGATGAAGTCACTGACTCTACGTGGGTGCCTGATAGAAGAGAGGAGGAGGAGGCACATCTCCAACGAGGCATGATGCCCTCCAGGGGCCAGCCTAAGGGCAGCCACCCGCCTGCATCACACCGCAGAGCTCCGCATGTGCAGGGCTCTGCTGACTCCGTATTTTGAAAAGTTCTTTGGTGTGGGCCTTTTTTGATATGTGTGCAGCAGATCACACCGTGCTGTTTGCAACATATGTCTGTAGCGTATCAAGCGTGGCCAAAACAGCAGCCGCTTGGGCACCACATGCAATCCATTGGCAACAGTACCTAAAAGACCCACCCCAACGAACAAGGCGGACCTCTTCTTGCTCCTCATCAGCTGGGATCTCCAACCCCACTATACCTTCGGTCCTCTCAGAAACCTGCACTGAGAGCAAAGAAGGTGTAGAATTAGGTGTGCCAAGTACTTGCGGGCAATCTGCTATCGCTACACCAACATCCGATTGTAGCAGGCAAATTTCCCTACCCCAGTTGCTAAACTGTCGAAAGAAATTTGGTCCCAGCCATCCACATGCTCAGCGGCTGAAGGCTAGCTTGGCTAAATTGCTAGCACTCCAACTGCTGCCTTTTCAGCTGGTAGACTCTGCCCCCTTTCGTGAATTTGTGAAATGTGCGGTACCTCAGTGGCAGGTTCCAAAACGCCATTTCTTTTCACGGAAGGCCATTCCGGCTCTCTACTGGCATGTGGAAGGTTATGTCTTGGCCTCATTGGACAGGGCGGTCAGTGGTAAGGTGCATATTACTGCTGACTCATGGTCCAGCAGGCATGGACAGGGACGTTACCTTTCTTTCATGGTGCACTGGGTAACTCTGCTGGCAGCTGGGAAGGGTGCAGGACAGGGTGCAGTATTGTTGGAGCTTGTTCCACCACCATGCCTCCAAAATGCTAGTAGTGGTGATTCCGCCACACTTCTCTCCTCCACCCCTCCTTTTCTTCTTCCTCTATGGCCTCTTCCTCTGCAGATTTGTCCTCGTAACCAGCGTTCAAGGGGCTACACAAGCACTCAAAAAAAAGGCAAAAAGATGCCATGCGGTGCTTGAGTTGGTCTACTTAGGGGACAGGAGCCATACTGGGGCAGAGATTCTGTCAGCTCTGCAGGGGCAGACTCAGAGGTGGCTGACGCCACCCCAGCTTCAGCCAGGAATGGTGGTTTGCGACAATGGCACCAACCTCCTCTCCGCCCTCTGACAGGGACACTTGACCCATGTTCCCTGTTTGGCTCACGTCCTTAATTTGGTGGTGCAGCGGTTCTTGTGCAGGTACCCAGGCTTACAGGATCTCCTGAGGCAGACAAGGAAAGTCTGTGGGCATTTCCGTCATATAATGCCAGTGCTCGGCTGGCTGACCTTCAAAAGGAATGCAACCTGCCCAAGAACCACCTCATTTGTGACATGCCCACCAGGTGGAACTCAACGTTGGCAATGCTGCAGCAGCTGCACACCCAGTAGAGGGTCGTCAATGAGTACCTGTGTGAGTATGGCACCAGGACAGGGTCAGGGGAGCTTGGCTTTTTTTGCCACGCCAGTGGCTACTGATCAAGGATGCATGCACTGTCCTGTCACCATTTGAGGAGGCCACGAGGATGGTGAGCAGTGACAGTGCATGCATCAGTGATACTGTTCCTCTTGTCTTCCTGTTGGAGCACACGCAGGCAGAACAGAGGAAGGAAGAGGAGGACCCCTTTATCCAGACAGTATTCCTGCGGGCCCACCGATCGCACAGGAAGAGGAGGAGGAGGATTTTGTCAGCATGGAGGTGGAGCCTAGCACTCAGCATCAGCAGCAGTCTTCAAGGGATCGTTTTCAGTCCCCAGAAACCCATGAACTTGTACGTGGCTGGGAAGAGGTGGCTGTGGATCATGTCATCCTTAGTCACCCAGAGGACTCTGGATCGAATGCGTGGTATCAAGGAGAGGGATCATTACTGGTTGGCAACCCTTCTTGATACACGTTACAAGGGTAAGGTTGCATGACTTATCCAGCCTTCGCAAAGGGAGCAGAGAATGAAACATCTTCTGGAGGCCTTGCAGAAAGGTTTATGCAATGCGTTTCCAGAGCCTGGGAGGTTACAAATTCCTAGTCCTCCTGGACAACGTGTTGCTGAGGCTTCAGTCAGTAGACATGTGCACACTGAAATATTTTGTTTCGGAATTTCGTTTACGTACGAAAAATAAATGTATTTAGTTACTCCTGAAATTCGTTTTTATTTATTTCGTTTTTCGTTAAAAATTGCATTAGTCCGAAAATCCAAATTAATTAAGGTCGAATATGTCATTGAAAGCTTATGGTGTCTGTCGAATGGTCAAAGAAGAACAGCTAAACTGTATGTGTGCATTTCCGGTCTAATTTTCCACCTACAAGCTAGCTGTAGTAGAATTCTAATGTTGTATGACTAGTAATAATTATATTTATTAATTATTTTACTAGTCAACCAACATTAGAATTTTTCTATAGCCTATGGGTGGATGCATTTGACCAGAAATGTAAGATTGCAGCGTCGTACAGTTTAGCTGCTCCGTCGAATCTTCTTAGAACTTTCGACAGACACCATAAGCCAAAGATTCGACGTTTTTATGTTTTTCATTGCTTTGTCGAATCTTCGTCGTTCATGTTGAATGGTCTACTCTACCCCAACAGTCAGCCAACTTTCACATTCGTTTCTCAATCTCCAAGCGCAATGGCGGGTGCAGATATTGATATGGCATTATAATATAGAATCTATAATAATAAATTATATATCCCCCCCAACAACACGGGCAGCCTCTGAGGCTATCACAACACTAGCAACACTAGTATCACTATCAAGTTCACAACACTAACACAATAGCAGCAGATTATTATGAAAAAGTTAAGCTGAATTTTAGCTTGCTTCACTATTGTTCTGCTGCTGTGCTTATGCCTAATTGCTAAATAATTCAGGTTCTCTGACAAACGGACCAGATAAGATTGACTGTCTTCTGAAATGATTTAGTGTGTGTGTCTCTCTCTGCTAGCAAATCGTAAGTGAAAGTAAGTTGGCTGTATGTGTGTACTTATACACATATAAAGTCAAAAAACACCGCGCTTGCTCTGTCAAAGCAGCTCACACACAAATAAAGGAAATTTGTAAAGAGTATGGATATAAAGGTGTAGCGCTAATATTAAACAAAAACACGAAGAGACATAATATCCAGCTATGACCACCGTAAATCTAACAAGTACTGTTATGGAGGTTTCAAACGAATGTATATCCACCTCTAAGGAAATCCAAAAACCGATAAAAGCTCAGATTCCAACGGTGATGTCTGTACATTCCATAGCTGAATTGAATGAGACAATAGGCAGGAAATATATATATATGACCATTTGATTTATAACTTTATATATTCTAAATGGTGGAGAAAGTCTCTATAGGTATCTATTTATAGAAGCTGTATAAATCCAAAACCGGTGATGATGTCCCCACGTCACATAAAACAGACATTGATGGAGGCTTACCGGAACCGTTGGACCCACAGAGACATATATCTCTTGAGTCAGAAAGGCTTGTATTGCCACAAGGCAATATGATGAGATGTCATGCCGGACCAATGTGGAACTCGGATACTGTGTTGAAAGCTCCTATTAAACTTCCTCCGTGCTTGACCAGATTTTGTAGTGGCTCATGAAAAGCAAAAAAGGGGCCACATAGTATAATACCGTTTAAGAAAAATAAAATTTATTGTGGTAGAAAACTTACATGTTCCATGGTAAAAAAGCGCTTAAGTTAAAATTAATGGCAGGCAGTGGAGTCTCCCGACGCGTTTCGTCTCATTAGACTTCCTCTGGGGTACTCTACCACTGCTGCCATACTTACTTATATACCCACCAAGACCCCCTTTGATGAGAATCCGGCATGTGCCCCTTGTTTACTTGCACTTCCGGGTGTCGCCAAAATGGCGGCCCCGCGTGCGTTCCAAGCCTCTTATTGATGGCTTCTATGCGTTCCAATCATCCCTCGTGAGAAGTGGGGAACCAGAATGTTAATTTGTTAGAGTACCAAATCGTATACACAATGAATGTCATCAGTGCTGGATAAAGGTAGAAGGTAATGCTCTTTTATAAAAGAAAAATAAAAGAAAAATAACCGGATCGCCCTCCGGGAGTGGTTAAAGCCGGATGTCCGCTTAATATGACGCGTTCGAACACAGCTTCCGCCCATATGGAGCGCAAGCTAGGCGGCCGTTCGTCGTATGCGTGTCACGCTTCGATGCGGCGAAAGGCGTGACGCGATGTCGTCATTGGTAGTCCGTTTTTCAACGCAACGCATCTCAATATGATGGGAAACGTAGTGTCGTCATTGTTGGTATCTATTAGCGACACATATGCCGCTATATATAATAGTATTCAACTTATAAGATACATAGTATATATTTATGAAATAATAATAAAACATAATTTTTTGTGTTGAGTCAAAAAAGGACGTTTTTGTTTGGTATAGAATTAATCATAATTCTAGCACGAAAAATGTGACTATCAGAGTAAGAATACAAAAAAGGGGAAGTTAAATTTGATAATGAAGTCATACATTAACAATAGTGTTATGTCAACACTACCTAAAACAAATACATATATTATGTCTAAACGTGTGCATTATGTAAAAATTTCAACAACATCCACCCCGTAGATGCGAACGGCATGTGTAACGTGGGTAAAGAAAAATAAGGTTTTCAAACATAGGAATGATGTTATGCATAAAACATCATCAAACCCTTATTGAGTATTATTTATAAATCGTGGATGTGAATGTGTGAATGAACAGTGCATAATGTGAACCAAGGGACTAACGTGCAACCGTCTCCCAAACTTGACAGTTTTAATATGTGAATATAAAAATCCTATGGATTGTGGGGAAACGCGAAAGAATGGGGGGGGGGGGGGGGGAAAGGGGGGGCGGCAATGGGCCCAGGACGGATGTATGTGTGTACTTAGTTCTAGCTATTTTACTGCCCCTCCTCTTTGGTTACAATCAGCCAATAACATTCATCATCATCATTATTTTTACTTTACTTCCCCCACCTAATTCCAGCAGCGATCTTTTCTCTCTATGTCAAATCTTTTCTCTCTATGTCGAATCTTTTCTCTCTATGTAGAATAATCTTGGACTAATAGAGTTAAGGTTAGGCACATTCGACCACAGGTTCGATAGACACAGATTGTTATTGTCAGCGTCATGTCGAATCTCCTATCTATATCGAACTGTTGTCGCAACGATAACGAAAATAAAGCATTTGTTTATGTTGGATCTTTCGGTTTTCGTATTCTGCACTTTCGTTATCATTTGTTAAAACGATAACGAGAATACCTGAAATTCGGACGAAAATGCTTTTTTTTTTTAATAAGTTGAATATATTATGGTTTAATGGTTTAAACACAATAGGGGATTGTAATTAGAGAAAGTTCTTAGAACAATTAGAGAAAGGCTTAGAACAATATCTTAAGATATATGCACTTTGGAATTTCACACTTGCGTATTTTTTTTTTTTTTGGGTGATACACACAACGGAACAATGCACTATGGGGGAAGGAAATGCACGATACTGTTAATGTTTATGACAGCACTTTAAGATTAATATACCGGGGCACTGAAAATACAGGGGGGGGGGGGAATGAGAGGAGATGGGAGCAAGATAAAGGGCGGAAAATCAATTTTTTGTGGTTAACACACTAAGTTACTATGTATAGAGTTGGAGATAATACAATGAAATAACAAATCTTATAAAGATTAACCTTAAAGACAGATATAGTAGTAAGAATAATAGATGAATGTAAGAATTTATAGAACTACTAATATATGTGCATAGGTAAGAACCACAGAATATAAAAGAAATGAAAGAAACGCCTCCTTTTTTTTTTTTGTTTGCTTGTTTTTTCTCCTGTCTCTTCTCTTTCCCCCCCTCCTTCAAAGAGGAGGGGAAAAGACAATAGGGAGATAGTGTAATGGATAGATATTATGGATAATGAATGATTATCCATAGTAATCATTATTATTATTTATCCAAATAATAGGGAGCTAATATAATAGGATATAACAGTTAGATAGATATAATAGATAATGAATGAAGGTAATTGGTTAAAAGTTAATAATAAATAGGGAAGTGTTTTTTTTTTTTTTTTTTCTCTTCTGTCCTTCCCCCTTCCCTCCCCCCCCACCCCCCTTACCCCACCATGTGCCTGTACACATAGTAAGAAGAAGGAGGAGGGAGGAGGAAAGGAAAAGAAAAAAGAGAACGGCATGAAGAGGACGAATGTGCGACAATTCTTGGTTAGCAGGCTTAAAACCCCCAGATTAGGGAACTTACTTTAGATAGTAAGATAGACTTTGTTCAAAGTCAAATAGAAACAGGGCAGATTTAGTGTGTGTGTGGTGTGTGAGTGAAAGTAACAAGGGAATTTTTTTTTTTTCTCTCTCTCTCTTCTCTCCCTCTCTATTAAATGGGTGAGGTTAGATTCTGTTCGTTCAATGCAAGAGGTCTGAACTCTCCTAACAAAAGAAATCAAATCTTAAACATGTTTAATAAACGAAAAGTGGATGTTATACTGTTCCAAGAGACTCACTTTCGCTCGAATCACATTCCAAAAATTAACAATCGGAATTATAATTTCTGGATACATGATACATTTCCTTACTCCAAATCAAGAGGGGTATCCATTGCTTTTCATAGGAATGTACCTCACCAAGTAATACAAAAATATATGGGCAATGACGGAAGATCTTTGGTTATAAAGGTAATGCTATATGGAAAAACTTTTACAATTATTAATCTTTATTTACCGAATTATGATCAGATAAGGATGGGAATAAAAGCCATAAATAAGAGCATGGAAAAAGCAGAAGGTATAGTGATTATGGGGGGAGACTTTAATTTTGTTATAGATACAAAAATTGACACAACTAATACACATGCTTATAGAAATAAAAGCCAGATAGAGGAATTTAAGGGGACAATGGAGAAACATCAGCTGATGGATATATGGAGGGCTCAACATCAAACGGAAAAAAATTATTCATACTATTCTAATATACATGATTCCTACCATAGGATAGATTATTTTTTTATTAATCATTTGGGAATGTCAATGACTCCATCATCAGATATAGGAGGATTCTTATGGTCAGATCATGCCCCGTTGTATCTGGAAATCAAAGTAATAAAGCGAGAAAAAACAGAAAGAAACTGGAGACTAAATGACAACCTATTAAAAAATAAAGAATGCATAGAGGACATACGTAGGACAATAAAAGAATTTATAGAAATCCACGAGGAAGATGAAACATCAATTCCCATACAATGGGAAGCATTAAAATGCGTAGTAAGGGGGACACTCATTAAACATGGTTCTAGATTAAAAAAAAGAAGAGAGCAAAAAAAATCTCAGCTGATAAAAGAAATAGAGGAATTGGATAAAAATCATAAACAAAACCTCAAATCAATAGATAAAATAAAATTAAATGAGAAAAGACTGGAACTACAAACAATGCTCGATGAGGAAACTCTTAGGATTAGAGACCGCGGAAGGGCACAATGGTATCAATACGGGAATAAAACAGGGAAGATACTCGCTAAGGTTTTAAAAGAACAACAGATATCAACAACCATAATTAAAATATTAAAAGCAAAGGGCGAATATACATATGACCCCAAAGATATAAAGGAAGAATTCCATACATATTACTCTAACTTATATAATATTAAAACATCAGAGGGGAATAGGAGGGAAAATGGGAATAGAGAGAAAATTAAAGAATATATATACGAAACTGCTCTCCCAAGATTCCCTGAAGAAATAACTGAAGAATTAGAAAAGGATATCTCTCTAGAAGAGATTCAGCAAGCAATTAAAGAACTAGTCCCGGGAAAAAGTCCTGGACCCGATGGATTCACGGTCAGATTTTTTAAGAATTTTCAGGACATAATTTCCCCTATACTGGAAAAAACATACAATTCGATATCAGATACACAAAGCTTCGGACCACAAAGCACAGAAGCCCATATTACTTTGATTCCAAAACCGGAGAAGGACCATACGTTGTGTAAGAACTATCGACCTATCTCGTTAACTAACATAGATATTCGGTTGTATTCCAAAATTATTGCAAACAGAATAACACTGATCCTACCCAACTACATACAATTAGACCAAGCCGGATTCACAAAAGGGAGGGAAACTAAAGATAATATCATAAAGACCTGTACACTACTTGAGTATGCCCAAAGAACAGATATTGAAATGTGCACGCTGGCCATAGATGCTGAAAAAGCATTTGATAGAATAGGTTGGTGCTTCTTGGAAGAAACTTTGAAACAAATTGGTATGAGTCCGAAAATCTTTAACAGGATAATGGCTCTGTACTCCAACCCAAGAGCAAAAGTAAGAGTGAACGATATGTTATCAAAAGACATAAAAATATCAAACGGCACTCGTCAAGGATGCCCCCTCTCTCCCTTATTGTTTGTACTTATAATGGAACATTTAATCACTGCAATCAGGAATAATAAAGATATTAAAGGGATAAGAGTGGGGGAAAAAGAATATAAGATAGCTGCATACGCAGATGATTTATTAGTATATATAACCAACCCCATCATAACTATCCCAAATTTAATGAAAGAACTTAAAAAATTTGGGGAATTAAGTTATTTCAAGGTAAATTATGACAAATCAGAGATATTAAATATATCAATTAACGAAAGAACTAGCTTATTGATGCAAAAGGACTTTCCATTTAAGTGGAAGAGAGATGCAATAAAATATTTAGGAGTCTTTCTAACCAAAGATCTGAAACAGTTGCAGAAGATGAACTATGAGAAGACAATTGGAAATGCTATTAAATCATTACAGAAATACGATAAATTGGTGTACTCTTGGATAGGAAGAGTTAATATCGTAAAAATGGATGTACTACCAAAACTCTTGTATATTTTTCAAACGATACCGCTGGAACCTCCAAGAAAATTAATGAAGGAGCTAAAAAAATCCATAATTGGATTTATATGGGCACATAAAACCCCCCGGATAAAAAGAGAAAATCTAATAAGAAAGAAAAGCAAGGGGGGGTTGGCGCTACCTGACTGCACAAAATATTTGCAAGCAGCATCACTAGCCAGTATAATTGATTGGCACCATAACAAAGAAAACAAGCAATGGGTCAGGATAGAGGAGGAAATAATAGGGCCCCAACTGAAATTCCTCCCATGGATAGAACCCTATTTGAGACCTAAGAAAAAGGAACTGACACTCTTTGTAAGTGCAACGCTAAAAGTATGGGATGGCATAGTGAAAAATGGGAAGCTCTCCACGATACTGGGACCTATGACTCCATTGTTTCTCAATCCTGAATTCCCCCCAGCAATGGATTGTAAAAAATTCTTAAAATGGAACAGGGCAGAGGAAATAAGATTAGTACAAATCCTAGAGAATGGGAAAATACCTGCATTAAAGGATATGGGAACGGAAAATCAAAAAAAATGGATGCAATATCAACAACTTCAGACGTTTTTAGGACATAAAATAGTCAGGATAAACAGACCATCAACTAAATTTGAAGAACTATTATTGGGAGAGCAAATTCCAACTAAGAAAATATCAAAAATATATGACGAACTAGACCCCAAATGGTCCACTTAAGGAGATAATAAATGTAAAGAAATGGGAAGAGGTATTGGAGAGACCACTGCTGGAAGAAGAATGGGAAAAGATTTTTGAAACTATACATAAAACAACCATTGCAAATAAATACCAGGAGAGGAATTATAAAATAGTAATGAGATGGTATAGAAGCCCAGTTACTCTAAATTTATTCAATAAAAGTAATACAGATTTATGTTGGAGATGCAAAATAGAGAAGAGTACAATGGAACATATATGGTACGGTTGCCACCTGGTGAAGGGATTTTGGAACATAATATTTGATATTTATTATAAAATAACAGGAGAAGAACTGACCCCGAGTATAGAAATATCACTACTGTCCCTGATACCAAAACCAATAAAGAAGATTAAAAAAGATATCATTCATCATATGATTGCAGCGGCCAGAACAATAATAGCAAGAGACTGGAAAAAAACAAAGAGCCCAGCAATAATAGATTGGGTGTGTGAAATGAATGAAATCCAGTATATGGAGGAACAGATAAGAGAGGAAGGTTATACCACAAATCAACTTCCTGAGATTTGGCAAAGGTGGGGTGAGTTTAAGGCATCGCATGAACTAATGGAATATATATGAGGAATGAGGATAGAGGGAGAAGTTTCTTTTTTTTTTTTTTGGGTGTGTATGAGTGTGATCAGTATGGAAGAGATGGGTATGGGGAGGGGGGGGCAGGAATTTCTTTTTAAGGTTAGGATAAGGTAATTTGGAGATGAATGATATAGACGAATACAACCAGAATGAATAACCTTTTATGTAAGGGAAGTATTTTCTATTGTGAAATGTCTTGTTTAACTGGTAGTTACTACTTGGTTTTGTTGTATATTTATGATTGTTTATATGAAATGAAAAATTTAATAAAGAGAAATTGAAAGCAGAAAATGCATTCGGACGAAAATGAATGCACATGTCTATCAGTCAGTCACAGAAGGAGCGGTGGAGAAGGTGGCTGTCTGACTAATGCGTTCAGACAATTCTTTAGTCCGCAGCCCCAAGGTCTGATCGGTTCCAGCAACCATCGCCAGCGTCTGATTCACATGGTGCAGGAATACCTAGGGGCAAGATCAGTCTTGGAGACCTTTCCAACCGAAAATCCACTGGGTTACTGGGTGTTGAAGATGGATCACTGGCCAGAGCTTGCACAATATGCAATTGAGCTACTGGCCTGTCCTGCATCCAGCGTTCTTTTTGAACGCACATTTAGTGCTGCTGGAGGCTTTGTAACCGATCACAGAGTGTGCCTGTTCACAGATTTGGTTGATCGGCTCACCTTCATGAAAATCAGTCTTGGATCACCAGCTACCAAGCACCTGATGCTGATGTAACTGATTAATTTTTCTATGAATGTGAGATCCCTTGAAGACTGCCTATGCTGAGTGACTATCCTGTTATGCTGAGTGACTATCCTATTCCTCCTCAATGTTCATGTCGATAGCTTCTAAGAAAATTTTTGTTTCAGGGCACCACCACCACAATTTTTGATCAAATATTTAACAGCAGGGCTCGTTCCTGCGCTGAACTAGAGTATCTCTGAGGAGTTGCAGTGTTGTGGCACCACTACCAGTGCCTAAGGCCCAATTTTTCTGCCTCTGTTTAACAGGTGCATGTAATTACAATATTTGCTCTAATATTTCACAGCAGGGCCCATTCCTGCACCCACCAAGAGTAACTGTGAGGGCTTACAGTGTTGTGGCACCACCACTACACCACCGCCAAAAGGCCCGATTTTTATGCCCCTGTTCAACAGGGGCATGTAATTACAATTCTTGATATAATATTTTACAGCAGGGCCTGTTCCAGCGCTCACCAAGAGTAACTGTGAGGGCTTACAGTGTTCTGGTACCACCAACACCTAAGGCCCAATTTTCTACAGAGTATATAGGGCAGGCCGTATAGTATATACAGGCGGTCCCCTACTTTCAAACATCCGACTTACAAACAACTCCTACAGTACCTGACCACGAGATTGTGGTTCTCGGCGACAGGGTACTGTGCATGTCACGCTGGCTCGCTCATCCGTAAAGGAAAACTTTTGTTTTCCTTTCAAGATTAGCGACAGGCAGTGCTGACAGCTGTCTGGTATGAATTGTGAGGGTGAATGCCGCACCAAATTTAAATAAAAAAAGGCGTGGGTTCCCCCCCAGAGGCATACCAGACCCTTAGGTCTAGGCGTGAGGGTCCCCCCCAAAATCCATACCAGACCCTTATCCGAGCACGCAGCCCGGCCGGTCAGGAAAGGGGGTGGGGACAAGCGAGCGCCCCCCCCTCCTGAACTGTACCAGGCCGCATGCTCTCAACATGGGGGGTGGGCGCTTTGGGGCAAGGGGGGCGCCCCACCCCAAAGCACCTTGTCCCCATGTTGATGAGGACAAGGGCCTCTTCCCGACACCCCTGGCCGTTGGTTGTTGGGGTCTGCGGGAGGAGGGCTTATCGGAATCCGGGAGCCCCTTTAATAAGAGGGCCCCAGATCCCGGCCCCCCACCCTATGTGAATGAGTATGGGGTACAGTACATGATACCCCTACCCATTCACCTAGGAAAAAAAGTGTCAATAAAAAAAACACACTACACAGGTTTTAAAAGTAATTTATTAGGCAGCTCCGGGGGTCTTCTTCCGACTTCGGAGTCTTCTTCCGACTTTGGGGGTCTTCTTCTGACTTCTCCGCCTCTTTTCCTGGTGTCCGGTTCTTCTGCTGGGCCCCTCCGCTATCTTCTGCCGCTCTTTTGCTAGCGGTGGCCCGGTCTTCTGCACTGTCTTGTCCCCTCTTCACTTCTTCCGATGTTGACACGACGCTCTCTCTCACTAGAATGCTGTGTGCGAGCTGCGCAACCATTTATATAGGCGGTGACCCAACCCCTTGTGACGTCACAAGGGGGCGGGGTCACCGGGTGACATCACCTGGTGACCACGCCCCATGCCTATATAAGTGATTGCACACCGCTCACACAGCATAACAGTGGGAGACAGCGTCATGTCAACATCGGAAGAAGAAGAGAAGAAGAAGAGAAGAAGGAACAAGACACAAGACAGCGAAGACCAGGCCACCACTAGCAAAAGAGCTGCAAAAGAGCAGAAGATAGTGGAGGAGCCCGGCAGAAGAACCAGACAGCGGGAGAAGAGGCGGAACACCGGGAGAAGAGGCGGAACACCGGGAGAAGAAGCCGAACACCGGGAGAAGAGGCCAGAGAGAGCGGAGAAGTCAGAAGAAGACCCCCGAAGTCAAAAGAAGACCCCAAAGTCAGAAGAAGACCCCCGGAGCTGCCTAATAAATTACTTTTAAAACCTGTGTAGTGTGTTTTTTTATTTACACTTTTATCCCTACGTGAATGGGTAGGGGTACCATGTACCGCATACTCATTCACATAGGGTGGGGGGCCAGGATCTGGGGGCCCCCTTATTAAAGGGGGCTCCCGGATTCCGATAAGCCCTCCGCCCGCAGACCCCGACAACCAATGGCCAGGGTTGTCAGGAACAGGCCCTTGTCCTCATCAACATGGGGACAAGGTGCTTTAGGGTGGGGGCCACGCAGGGCACCCCCCTGCCCCAAAGCGCCTACCAACACCCATGTTGAGGGCATGCAGCCTGGTACAGTTCAGGAGGGGGGCGCTCGCTCGTCCCCACCCCCTTTCCTGACCGGCTGGGTTGCGTGCCCGGATAAGGGTCTGGTATGGATTTTTCGGCGTAGGGGGGTTCCCCTTACAATCCATACCAGACCTAAGAGCCTGGTATGCCCCTGGGGGGGAACCCACGCTGTTTTTTTATTTAAAATTTGGCGCGGCATTCCCCCTCATGATTCATACCAGACAGCTGTCAGCACTGCCTGTTGCTCATCGCGACAGGAAAAAAGTTTTCCTTTCCCGATGAGCAAGCTGGCTCGGCGCTGGCTCCCGCGTTGGGGCTCGCAGGTGTCAAATCTCGCCGATAACAGCGGCGAGATTGACACAATATCGCGCTCACCTACTGTATTTACAAATGGAGGGAGACATCAGGAAATGAGAGGAAATCTACCCCTAGGAAGGGAAATTCTCTCCTGTAAGAGTTAATATGGGAAAAAGGTGTCTCCACTGATGCTTTATCACCAATCCTTGTTTCCCTAATAACCCCAAATTTTCAAAATCCAATTGTCATTGGGACAGAAAGTGAGGTGAAAGCTTCTGAACAGGGGCATGGACAGCAAAACAAATGATACAGGGGTGATAACTTTTCCCTATGTTATCCAAAAAGCTTAAAAATAGATTTTTTGGCTGGAGCTACACTTGCAAAACGTACCTGTTCCAAATTACAAACAGATTCAACTTAAGAACAAACCTACAGTCCCTGTCTTGTTTGAACTGCCTGTATACTGCTGTTCAGAGTATATAGGGCCTGGGGGCCCCACGCCTTTTCTTTTCTTAATTTGGGTGCGGGGTTCCCCTTACTATCCATACAAGACCCAAAGGGTCTGGTAATGGGCTGGGGGGGGGGTACCCATGCCGTTTTTCTCAATAATTTTTCATCTATATTGCCTGGACCAGACATTACATTACAGCTGCAAGCAGTTTTAAATGACTTTTATTCCTTTAGAAATGTCATTTTTTGCAGGGACTGTTCTAAACACGGTTAACACCCGCCGCTTTACAGGCATACTATAGTCACCCCCCAGGTACGATATTTAAAGGAATATTTCACTTTTATTTTTTCACTTTAAGCATTAATAAAATCACTGCTCCCGAAAAAACGGTTGTTTTTAAAACTTTTTTTTTGCATTGATACATGTCCCCTGGGGCAGGACCTGGGTCCCCAAACACTTTTTAGAACAATAATGTGCATATTAGCTTTTAAAATTCACAGCTTTGATTTTTCACATTCGGGTCCCATAGACCTTAAGGCCTCTTTCACACGGGGCAGATCAGTCATGATCCGCCCCGTGAACATCCGCTTGCTCAGCGGGGATAGCTCCGCCGATCCCCGCTGAGCAGGAAGATGACGGGTGCATCGCTGCACGCTGTGCAGCGACGGACCTGTCAGAGCGCCGCTCTCCCCTATGGGGGGATCGGATGATGACGGTCCGTAGTGTCCATCGTCATCCGATCCGATCCGAAAACGGATGGAAAAGTAGGTTTTTCCTCCGTTACACTTTTCGGATCGGAGCGGGTCGGATGTCAGCGGACATGTCACCGCTGACATCCGACGCTCCATAGGGATGAATGTATGTCCGTTTTTCATCTGAAAACGGAAGGATGAAAAACGGACATACGGATCATCCGTGTGAAAGAGGCCTAACAGTGTTCGAATGTTCGCACAAACAGTGAGTGTTGATTCACACTTTTCAGTTCATTTCTAAACATCCATTCGTCAACCAGCCATGTTGTGTAATTGGAGGAGAGAATGTGTGATTATTGGGCTAGGACTTATTGCTTTGACCCAAGTCCAGTCCAGGAACAGAAGGGGTTCTTGGACCAAAAATTGGTTGCTTAATCGTGACCAATTATGTCATATGCCATTGCTGCGGGAGCTCCAGGAGAATAATCCGGATGATTTTCGGAATTATCTCCGGATTAGGGACCCCTGCTTTCACCAACTCTTGGCATTGCTGACCCCCTATATTAAGAAGCAGGACACATGTATGAGGCTTTCCATCACTCCAGAGTAGGGATGAGCTTCGAGTTCGAGTCGAACTCATGTTCGACTCGAACATTGGCTGTTCGCAGGTTCGCCGAACAGCGAACAATTTGGGGTGTTCGCGGCAAATTCGAATGCCGCGGAACACCCTTTAAAAGTCTATGGGAGAAATCAAAAGTGCTAATTTTAAAGGCTAATATGCAAGTTATTGTCATAAAAAGTGTTTGGGGACCCGGGTCCTGCCCCAGGGGACATGGATCAATGCAAAAAAAAGTTTTAAAAACGGCCGTTTTTTCAGGAGCAGTGATTTTAATAATGCTTAAAGTCAAACAATAAAAGTGTAATATCCCTTTAAATTTCGTACCTGGGGGGTGTCTATAGTATGCCTGTAAAGGGGCGCATGTTTCCTGTGTTTAGAACAGTCTGACAGCAAAATGACTTTTTGAAGGAAAAAAAGCCATTTAAAACTACCCGCGGCTATTGCATTGCCGACAATACACATAGAAGTTCATTGATAAAAAAACGGCATGGGAATTCCCCACAGGGCAACCCCGAACCAAAATTAAAAAAAAAAAATGACGTGGTAGACCCCCTAAATTCCATACCAGGCCCTTCAGGTCTGGTATGGATATTAAGGGGAACCCCGGCCAAAATTTTTTAAAAAAATGACGTGGGGTTCCCCCTAAATTCCATACCAGACCCTTCAGGTCTGGTATGGATTTTAAGGGGAACCCCACGCCAAAAAAAAAAAAAAACGGCGTGGGGTCACCCCAAAAATCCATACCAGACCCTTATCCGAGCACGCAACCTGGCAGGCCACAGGAAAAGAGGGGGGGACGAGAGTGCGGCCCCCCCTCCTGAACCGTACCAGGCCACATGCCCTCAACATTGGGAGGGTGCTTTGGGGTAGCCCCCCAAAACACCTTGTCCCCATGTTGATGAGGACAAGGGCCTCATCCCCACAACCCTGGCCGGTGGTTGTGGGGGTCTGCGGGCGGGGGGCTTATCGGAATCTGGAAGCCCCCTTTAACAAGGGGACCCCCAGATCCCGGCCCCCCCCCTGTGTGAAATGGTAAGGGGGTACTAACCCCTATCATTTCACTAAAAAACTGTCAAAAATGTTAAAAATGACAAGAGACAGTTTTTGACAATTCCTTTATTTAAATGCTTCTTCTTTCTTCCTTCATCTTCTTCTGGTTCTTCTGGCTCTTCTGGTTCTTCCTCCAGCGTTCTCGTCCAGCATCTCCTCCGCGGCGTCTTCTATCCTCTTCTCCTCGGGCCGCTGCGCACCCATGGCATGGGGGGAGGCTCCCGCTCTTCTCTTCATCTTCTTCTTCATCCTCTTCTCTTCTTCCTTCTTCCTTCTTCTCTTCTTCTCTTCTTCATTTTCTTCTCCGGGCCGCTCCGCATCCATGTTGTCATGGAGGGAGGCTCCCGCTGTGTGACGGCGTCTCTTCGTCTGACGGCTCTTAAATTAAGGGGGGCGGGGCCACACGGTGACCCCGCCCCCCTCTGACGCACGGGACATGACGGGACTTCCCTGTGGCATACCCCGTGACGTCACAGGGAAGTCCCGTCAAGTCACCGTGCGTCAGAGGGGGGCGGGGTCACCGGGTAGCCCCGCCCCCCGTTATTTAAGAGCCGTCAGACGAAGAGACGCCGTCACACAGCGGGAGCCTCCCTCCATGACAGCATGGATACAGAGCGGCCCGGAGAAGAAAATGAAGAAGAGAAGAAGGAAGAAGAGAAGAGGATGAAGAAGAAGAGAAGAGCGGGAGCCTCCCCTCATGCCATGGGTGCGGAGCGGCCCGAGGAGAAGAAGATAGAAGACGCCGCGGAGGAGATGCTGGACGAGAACGCCGGAGGAAGAACCAGAAGAGCCAGAAGAACCAGAAGAAGAAGAAGATGAAGGAAGAAGCATTTAAATAAAGGAATTGTCAAAAACTGTCTCTTGTCATTTTTAACATTTTTGACAGTTTTTTAGTGAAATGGTAGGGGTAAGTACCCCCTTACAATTTCACACGGGGGGGGGGCGGGATCTGGGGGTCCCCTTGTTAAAGGGGGCTTCCAGATTCTGATAAGCCCCCTGCCCGCAGACACCCACAACCACCGGCCAGGGTTGTGGGGATGAGGCCCTTGTCCTCATCAACATGGGGACAAGGTGTTTTGGGGGGCTACCCCAAAGCACCCTCCCAATGTTGAGGGCATGTGGCCTGGTACGGTTCAGGAGGGGGGGGGCCGCACTCTTGTCCCCCCCTCTTTTCCTGCGGCCTGCCAGGTTGCGTGCTCGGATAAGGGTCTGGTATGGATTTTTGGGGGAACCCCACGCCGTTTTTTTTTTTTTTTTTTGGCGCGGGGTTCCCCTTAAAATCCAGGTCTGGTATGAAATTTAGGGGGAACCTCACGTCATTTTTTTTTTTAAATTTTGGCCGGGGTTCCCTTTAATATCCATACCAGACCTAAAGGGCCTTGTATGGAATTTAGGGGGACTCCCACGTCATTTTTTTAAAAATTTTGGTTCGGGGTTTCCCTGTGGGGAATTCCCATGCCGTTTTTATCAATGAACTTCTATGTGTATTGTCGGCAATGCAATAGCCGCAGGTAGTTTTAAATGTTTTTATTCAAAATGTCATTTTGCTGTCAGACTGTTCTAAACACAGGAAACATGCGCCCCTTTACAGGCATACTATAGACAGCCCCCAGGTACGAAATTTAAAGGGATATTACACTTTTATTGTTTGACTTTGAGCATTATTAAAATCACTGCTCCTGAAAAAACGGCCGTTTTTAAAACTTTTTTTTTCATTGATCCATGTCCCCTGGGGACAATAACTTGCATATTAGCCTTTAAAATTAGCACTTTTGATTATTTATGTTCGTGTCCCATAGACTTTAACGGTGTTCGCGTGTTCGAGCAAACTTTTTTCCTATTCGCATGTTCTGGTGCGAACCGAACAGGGGGGTGTTCGGCTCATCCCTACTCCAGAGCAAAGGCTCATAGCCACCTTGCGGTACTTGGCAACGGGGAGAAGTCTCCAGGACCTCAAGTTTATGACTGGGATCTCCCCCCAGGCTCTGGGAGTCATTATTCCAGAGACCTGCTCAGCCATCATTCAAGTCCTGCAGAAGGACTATATTAGGGTACGTTTTTACCTTTAGGTTCACATTCTATGTATTTTGCTAATGTATTTTATTAATTTGTTGATTACATAATTTTCAATAATGTAATATGCTGTGAATGTCATCTTTGTCCTCATGCATGCTATAATCTTTTCCTGCTCCTTTTTTGGCCTACATGCATATTTTCCTTCACTAACCTCCCCAGCATGCTATCCTGGGCCCATACAAAATCTTGGTAACCTAACAATGTTTTTTGTCAGCTACATTTTGGGGCTTACCATAAACAACCCCTAAAATGTGTACAAATGTTATTGTTGTCCTCAAATTCAGGCAGAGTGCAGGAGGCCATTTTTTTGGGCCCAAACTCATTTGGAACCCCCCCCTCCCCCCCCAAAAAATGCAAAGTCAACAGATCCAAATACTCTATCTGCTGACTTTAGAAAACCCATACACAATATCCCTCTTTTGTATTCAAATTTCTGTATAAATTCACCAAACCATGTAGTGCAAGGGCCTGCCAGATTACCTACAAATTAAAATTTCTTAAGTTTTTGTCCCCTATTATATTGATTGGTTAAATAATAATGTCAAAATGTGTTGCAATTTGGACAGTGTGTATCTATCTTTTTAGATTATGACACTTCTTACCTGTCCACTGGGCTGCCAATAGTGTAAGTAAGGAGGGGCTGGCCAAAGTATCACTGATTATTTATGCAAACAGCTCTCATGGAGTTGGAGAGGGTTACCTGTTCAAAACATATAGCCATTACCCCCCCCCCAAAAGTTGTCTAATGGGCCACCAGAGGGGGAGATCAGATAAGTTGAACTTCCGATTTTGTCTTTAAATACTCATTTAAGTGTATCCTTATGTTGACTAAGCATGTTTGTGTCGAATCTGATTGCAATGTTATGTGCAGAAGTAGTGATTTCATTTTTTAATCCACAGTTTCTGTCCAACCCTGAGCAATGGCAAGATGTTGCAGTCCAGTTCCATCATCAGTGGGATTTTCGCAACTGTGGTGGTGCTATTGATGGCAAGCATGTCCAGATTGTACCACCAGCCAACTCTGGCTCATATTATTTTAACTATAAGGGCGTTTGCAGCATAGTCATGCTACCCTGTTTCCCCGAAAATAAGACCTAGCGTGATTGTCAGTGACAATATAAGCCCTACCCTCCAAATAAGCCCTACCCTGTTTCCCCAAAAATAAGCCCTACCCTGAAAAGAAGACCTACAAGGACTTTAACTAGGGCTTATTTGAGGGGGTAGGGCTTATATTGCAGCCATCACTGACAATCACGCTAGGTCTTATTTTCGGGGAAACAGGGTAGCAGTAGTGTCTGCCAACTACGAGTTCTTGTATTTGGATGTGGGGAAGAACAGCCGCAACTCTGACGAAGGAGTGATTATGCAGAGTTCTACCAGCGGCTCCAGAATGGCACCTTAAACTTGCCACCTGCTGATGAGACTGTTGAGGGCCTCAATTTTGATTTTTTGGCAGGTGAGGCCTTTGCTCTGGGGGAACATCTGATGAAGCCATTTTCTATGAGGAACCTCACCCCAGAGCAGAGAATGTTCAATTACAGGCTCTCTCGTGCCAGAAGGGTGGTCAACAACGTCTTTGGCATCCTATCGAGTCGTTTCAGACTGTTTTTGACTCCAATCAACCTGGCACTCTACAAGATAAACCATGTGGTCCTGTGCTGCTGTATTCTACATCATTTTTTAAGGAGGAATGCTACCAGCTACCTAGACTCACTGCCACGTGAGGTGGACCCTGCAGTGGCAGGCCCAGCTGAAGAGGCTGCAGCTCATCCGTCTGTGAGCATGCTGACGGCTAATGAAAATGCCTGTGCTGGATTGCCCTCACAAATTGCCTGAGATTTACATCAGAAATACCTAGAATATTTTGTGGGTAGAGGGGCAGTGGCTTGGCAGCAAATTGTAGCTGATCATTTCTAATATTTTTTGGAGATCATAAACAACCTATTTCATTTAAACTACTGTTGTCTGTGTTTCTTATATGTCTAATATGTTCCCAAATGGGCTTTAGTTTGGCCACTTGCTACAATAGTGCAAATGTACCTTAATTGCTACATGAGGGGACAATATCTTCTTCAGCTAACTATTATGGTGTGCTGTGGGTCTACTACACACACACAATGTTTTGTTCTTAATGGATACTAGGGATGAGCCGAACACCCCCCGGTTCGGTTCGCACCAGAACCCGCGAACGGACCGCAAGTTCGCACGAACGTTAGAACCCCATTGACGTCTATGGGACTCGAACGTTCGAAATCAAAAGTGCTCATTTTAAAGGCTAATTTGCATGGTATTGTCCTAAAAAGGGTTTGGGGACCCGGGTCCTACCCCAGGGGACATGTATCAATGCAAAAAAAACTTTTAAAAACGGCCGTTTTTTCGGGAGCAGTGATTTTAATGATGCTTAAAGTAAAAAAAAAAAAAGTGAAATATTCCTTTAAATATCGTACCTGGGGGGTGTCTATAGTATGCCTGTAAAGTGACGCGTGTTTCCCATGTTTAGAACAGTCCCTGCACCAAATGTCATTTTTAAAGGAAAAAATCTCATTTAAAACTGCTTGCGGGTTTAATGTCATGTCGGGTCATGGCAATATGGATGAAAATCAGTGAGACAAACGGCATGGGTACCCCCCAGTCCATTACCAGGCCCTTTGGGTCTTGTATGGATATTAAGGGGAACCCCGCACCCAAATTAAAATAAGGAAAGGTCCCTATATACTCTGAACAGCAGTATACAGGCGGTGCAAACAAGACAGGGACTGTAGGTTTGTTGTTAAGTAGAATCTGTTTGTAATTTTGAACATTTTTAATGTGTTTAGCTCCAGCCAAAAAATCTTTTCTAAGCTTTTTGGAAAACATAGGGAAGGGTTATCACCCCTGTGACATTTGTTTTGCGTCTTTCCTCCTCTTCAGAAGATTTCACCTCACTTTTTTGTCCCAATGAAAAATGTTTTTTGAAAATTTGTGTTTTTTTGTGGAACAAGGATTGGAAAGCATCAGTGGAAAGGAAAAATTGTTTTCCCATATTAACTCTTACAGGAGAGAATTTCCCTTCCTTAGGGGTAGATTTCATCTCACTTCCTGTTGTCTCCTTCCGTTTGCAAGTAGGAGTCGTTTGTAAGTTAGATGTTTGAAAGTAGGGTCCTGCCCTATATACTCAGCAGAAATTTGGGCCTTAGGTGTTGCTGTGGCCAAAACACTGTAAGCCCTCACAGGGCCCTGCTGTGAAATATTAGATCAAGAATTGTAATTACATGCCCCTGTTGAACAGGAGCTGAAAAATTAGGCCTTAGGCACTGGTGCTGGTGCCACAACACTGCAACCCCTCACAGACACTCTAGTTGGAATGCAGGAACGAGCCCTGCTGCAAAGTATTGCATCAAAAATTGTAATTACACGCCCCTGTTAGACAGGGGCAGAAAAATTGGGTCTTAGGCACTGGTGCTGGTGCCACAACACTGCAACCCCTCACAGACACTCTAGTTGAAACGCAGGAACAAGCCCTGCTGCAAAGTATTGCATCAAAAATTGTAATTACACGCCCCTGTTAGACAGGGGCTGAAAAATTGGGTCTTAGGCACTGGTGCTGGTGCCACAACACTGCAACCCCTCACAGACACTCTAGTTGGAATGCAGGAACGAGCCCTGCTGCAAAGTATTACATCAAAAATTGTAATTACACGCCCCTGTTAAACAGGGGCTGAAAAATTGTGCCTTAGGCACTGGTGGTGGCGCCCAGAACCAAAAATGTTCTTACAAGCTATCAGCGTGATGATTGAGGAGGAAGAGGATAATTACTCAGGGATAGTCACTCAGCATCAGCATAGGCAGTCTTTGAAGGGATCTGAGATTTCAAAAAAAATTATTCGGTTACATCTGCATCAGGTGCTTGGTAGCTGGTGGTGATCCAAGACTGATTCATTTTTATGAAGGTCAGCCGATCGACCGAGTCGGTGGACAGACGCACCCTGTGATCGGTTACCACGCCTCCAGCAGCACTGAATGTGCGTTCCGAAAGAACGCTGGATGCAGGACAGGCCAGTAGCTCAATTGCATACTGTGCAAGCTCTGGCCAGTGATCCATCCTCAAGACCCAGTAACCCAGAGGATTTTCGGTGGGAAAGGTGTCCAAGTCTGATCTTGCCCCTAGGTATTCCTGCACCATGTAAAACAGACGCTGGCGATGGTTGCTGGAACCGATCATACCTTGGGGCTGCGGACCAAAAAATTGTCTGAACGCATCGGTCAGACGGCCACCTTCTCCACCGCTCCTTCTTTGACTGACCGAAGCCTCAGCAACACGTTGTCCAGAAACAGGAGTTTGTAACCTCCCAGTCTCTGGGAACGCGTTGCACAGACCTTTCTGCAAGGCCTCCCGAAGATGTTTCATCCTCTGCTCCCTCTGCGATGGCAAGATAAGGTCCGCAACCTTACCCTTGTAACGTGGATCAAGGAGGGTTGCCAGCCAGTATTGGTCCTTCTCCTTGATACCACGAATACGAGGATCCTTACGCAGGCTTTGCAGGATCAGGGAGGCCATGCAGCGTAGGTTTGCTGAGGCATTCGGTCCGGAGTCCTCTGGGTCACTAAGGACAACAACGTCCGCAGCCACCTCCTCCCAGCCACGTACAAGTCCATGTGTTCCTTGGGACTGATCCCTTAAAGACTGCTGATGCTGAGTGCCAGGCTCCACCTCCATACTGACACAATCTTCCTCCTCCTCCTCCTCCTCCTCCTCGTCCTCTTCCTGTGTGATCGGCGGGCACGCAGGAACACTGTCTGGATAAAGGGGGCCTTGAGAGCTAAGGAAGTCCTCCTCTTCCTGCCTCTGTTCTGCCTCAAGTGCCCTGTCCATTATTCCACGCAGCGTGTGCTCCAACAGGTGGACAAGGGGGACAGTGTCACTGATGCATGCACTGTCAGTGCTCACCATCCTCGTGGCCTCCTCGAATGGTGACAGGACAGTGCATGCATCCGTGATCATGGCCCACTGGCGTGGGGAAAAAAAACCAAGGTCCCCTGACCCTGTCCTGGTGCCATAGTCGCACAGGTACTCATTGATGGCCCTCTGCTGCGTGTGCAGCCGCTGCAGCATGGCCAACGTCGAGTTCCACCTGGTGGGCATGTCACAGATTAGGCGGTTCTTGGGCAGGTTAAACTCCTTTTGGAGGTCCGTCAGCCGAGCACTGGCATTATATGACCGGCGGAAATGCACACAGACTTTCCTGGCCTGCCTCAGGACATCCTGTAAGCCCGGGTACCTGCCCAAGAACCGCTGCACCACCAAGTTAAGGACGTGAGCCAAACAGGGCACATGGGTCAGTTGTCCCTGTCGGAGGGCAGAGAGGAGGTTGGTGCCATTGTCGCAAACCACCATTCCTGCCTTAAGTTGGCATGGCGTCAACCACCTCTGAACCTGCCCCTGCAGAGCTGACAGAACCTCTGCCCCAGTGTGGCTCCTGTCCCCCAAGCACACCAGCTCAAGCACCGCATGGCATCTTTTGGCCTGCGTACTTGCGTAGCCCCTTGAACGCCTACGGAGCACCGCTGGTTCCGAGGAAGAGGCCATGGAGGAAGAAGAAGAGGAGGGGGTGGAGGAGAGAGGTGTGTCACAATCAGCATTTTGGAGGCGTGGTGGCGGAACAACCTCCAACACTACTGCACCTTGTCCTGCATCCTTCCCAGCTGCCAGCAGAGTCACCCAATGCGCCGTGAAACTTAAGTAACGTCCCTGTCCATGCCTGCTGGACCATGAGTCAGCGGTAATATGCACCTTACCGCTGACCGCCCTGTCCAGCGAGGCATGGACATTGCCTTCCACATGCCGGTAGAGAGCCGGAATCGCCTTCCGTGAGAAAAAGTGGCGTTTGGGTACCTGCCACTGAGGAACCGCACATTCCACAAACTCACGGAAGGGGGCAGAGTCTACCAACTGAAAAGGCAGCAGTTGAAGTGCTAGCAATTTTGCCAAGCTAGCATTCAACCGCTGGGCATGTGGATGGCTGGGAGCAAACTTCTTTCGGCGGTGCAGCAGCTGGGGCAGGGAAATTTGCCTGGTACAATCTGACGTCGGTGTACCAAAAGCAGATTGCCCATAAGTACTTGGCTGTGACACACCTAATTCTACACCTTCATTCCTCTCACTGCAGGTCGCAGAGAGGACTGAAGGTCTAGTGGGGTTGGAAATCTCAGCTGATGAGGAGCAAGGAGAGATCGTCTTTGTTCTTTGGTGTGGGTCTTTTAGATACGCTTGCCAACGAACTGCATGGCAGGTCAACATATGTCTGGTCAAGCATGTGGTACCCAAGCGGGAGATGTTTTGGCCACGCGAGATACGCTTGAGACATATATTGCAAATAGCAGCGGTGCGATCTGATGCACTCGTCTCAAAAAAGGCCCACACCAAAGAACTTTTTGAATAACGCGCAGAGACTGCAGCGCCCTGCACATGTGGAGATTTGGGGTGTGATGCAGTCAATGTGCTGCCCTTAGGCTGGCCCCTGGAGGGCATCCTGCCTAGTTGGTGATGTGCCACCTCCTCCTCCTCCTCCTCCTCCTCCTCTCTCCTATCAGGCACCCACGTTGAGTCAGTGACCTCATCATCCCCTCCCTCCTCATCACTGGAGCAAACCTGGCAGTATGCTGCAGCAGGGGGAGCATGACTGCCAGATTGCTGTCCTTCTTGGGCACCCCCTCTGTCCGTGCTCATGTTACTGCCTTCATTGAGCTCAGTATCATCATCAGAGCCTTCCAAACGCTGGGCATCCTCCTGGAGCATGTACCCAACACTGTGGTCAAACAGTTCGAGGGAATCCTCAGGAGGACATGGTGGGGCTAGGGAAGGAGTCACTGATGACATTGAGCTGAGGGAAGAGGCCGCTGCTTTGCCAGACAAAGCACCCTGGGCATGGGTGAGAGAGGATGAGGAGGATGAGGACGGCTTGGTCATCCACTCGACCAAGTCTTCCGCATGTTGCGGCTCAACACGGCCAGCTGCCGAAAAAAAGGCCAAGCGTGTCCCATGGCCACGTGCTGATGAGGATGCACCGTCTCCACGACCAGCACTAGACACAGAGCCTGCTTGCCCTCTCTTATTGGCTTGTGACTGTCTGCCTCTCCTTCTTGGCCTTCCAGACATACTAATGGCCTGTAGCTGCACTAAGCTGGGATAGAACACCTGTAATTTTCTTCAGGTAGCTTTATATACTGTAACCAGACAAGCCTGCCTGTCAGTAGGAAGATAACAGGAACGGATCTAGCTGAACACTGTGAGCAGGACGTACTGCACTAAATGTATATAGCAGGAACGGATCTAGCTGAACACTGTGAGCAGGACGCACTGCACTGAATGTAAATAGCAGGAACGGATCTAGCTGAACACTGTGAGCAGGACGCACTGCACTGAATGTAAACAGCAGGAACGGATGTAGCTAAACACTGTGAGCAGGACGCACTGCACTGAATGTAAATAGCAGGAACGGATCTAGCTGAACACTGTGAGCAGGACGCACTGCACTGAATGTAAATAGCAGGAACGGATCTAGCTGAACACTGTGAGCAGCACGCACTGCACTGAATGTAAATAGCAGGAACGGATCTAGCTGAACACTGTGAGCAGGACGCACTGCACTGAATGTAAATAGCAGGAACGGATCTAGCTGAACACTGTGAGCAGGACGCACTGCACTGAATGTAAATAGCAGGAACGGATCTAGCTGAACACTGTGAGCAGGACGCACTGCACTGAATGTAAATAACAGGAACGGATCTAGCTGAACACTGTGAGCAGGACACACTGTACTAAATGTAAATAGTCTAGCTGCCTGACCGTGGTACTAATAGGATCAAAAAGAACACCTGTAATTTTCTTCAGGTAGCTTTATATACTGTAACCAGACAAGCCTGCCTGTCAGTAGGAAGATAACAGGAACGGATCTAGCTGAACACTGTGAGCAGGACGTACTGCACTAAATGTATATAGCAGGAACGGATCTAGCTGAACACTGTGAGCAGGACGCACTGCACTGAATGTAAATAGCAGCAACGGATCTAGCTGAACACTGTGAGCAGGACGCACTGCACTGAATGTAAATAGCAGGAACGGATCTAGCTGAACACTGTGAGCAGGACGCACTGCACTGAATGTAAACAGCAGGAACGGATGTAGCTAAACACTGTGAGCAGGACGCACTGCACTGAATGTAAATAGCAGGAACGGATCTAGCTGAACACTGTGAGCAGGACGCACTGCACTGAATGTAAATAACAGGAACGGATCTAGCTGAACACTGTGAGCAGGACACACTGTACTAAATGTAAATAGTCTAGCTGCCTGACCGTGGTACTAATAGGATCAAAAAGAACACCTGTAATTTTCTTCAGGTAGCTTTATATACTGTAACCAGACAAGCCTGCCTGTCAGTAGGAAGATAACAGGAACGGATCTAGCTGAACACTGTGAGCAGGACGTACTGCACTAAATGTATATAGCAGGAACGGATCTAGCTGAACACTGTGAGCAGGACGCACTGCACTGAATGTAAATAGCAGGAACGGATCTAGCTGAACACTGTGAGCAGGACGCACTGCACTGAATGTAAATAGCAGGAACGGATCTAGCTGAACACTGTGAGCAGGACGCACTGCACTGAATGTAAACAGCAGGAACGGATGTAGCTAAACACTGTGAGCAGGACGCACTGCACTGAATGTAAATAGCAGGAACGGATCTAGCTGAACACTGTGAGCAGGACGCACTGCACTGAATGTAAATAGCAGGAACGGATCTAGCTGAACACTGTGAGCAGCACGCACTGCACTGAATGTAAATAGCAGGAACGGATCTAGCTGAACACTGTGAGCAGCACGCACTGCACTGAATGTAAATAGCAGGAACGGATCTAGCTGAACACTGTGAGCAGGACGCACTGCACTAAATGTAAATACCAGGAACGGATCTAGCTGAACACTGTGAGCAGGACGCACTGCACTGAATGTAAATAGCAGGAACGGATCTAGCTGAACACTGTGAGCAGGACGCACTGCACTGAATGTAAATAGCAGGAACGGATCTAGCTGAACACTGTGAGCAGCACGCACTGCACTGAATGTAAATAGCAGGAACGGATCTAGCTGAACACTGTGAGCAGGAAGCACTGTACTGAATGTAAATAGCAGGAACGGATCTAGCTGAACACTGTGAGCAGGACACACTGCACTGAATGTAAATAGTCTAGATAGAAGATAACAGGAACGGATCTAGCTAAACTGAATACAGTGTATATATATATATGCAACACCTGGGATGCATATATATACACAATACACTGTAAGTGCAGCTAACTGACTGACTGTTCTGCCTAATCTATCTAACTCAAATCAAATGACACTGTCTCTCTCTCTCTCTATCGCTCAGCACACCGGAACACACACTACACAGGGCCGCCGTGCAGGCGGCCTTATATAGTGTGGGGTGTGTACTAAATCCCCTGAGCCATAATTGGCCAAAGCCACCCTGGCTTTGGCCAATTACAGCTCTCTCTACTGACGGCGCTGTGATTGGCCAAGCATGCGGGTCATAGTGCATGCTTGGCCAATCATCAGCCAGCAATGCACTGCGATGCCGCAGTGAATTATGGGCCGTGACGCGCCACACGAATTTGGCGCGAACGGCCCATATCGTTCGCAATTCGACGGACGGTCGAACAGCCGATGTTCGAGTCGAACATGGGTTCGACTCGAACACGAAGCTCATCCCTAATGGATACAATGCATGAAGTTCAAAAACATTATGCCTTTACAACTCATTTAATTTTTTGGAGGCCTAAAAATTGCAGGAGTTGTCCACATTTAAAAGCACATTGTCACTGTAACTGCAACAACTTACGAAATACACTGGTATTGAGCAATGAAATAATAAGCCACACATTGTTTAGTAAAAAACATTTTACTCAAAGCACATTCACATGTGCGTTTTAAGGTTTTAAAACAAACCAACATCTTGGTATATAACATGTATGTTTTGCATTATTTTTCCTTTTTTTGTGGCTAAACAGGCATGTTCTAAAACATTAGATACACATCCCAAACTTGGTAACTTACAAAGTTTGAGACTGTGTGGATGTTGCTTACCTCAGATGAGGTGATCCCACCCCTCTAAAATCCAAAATTTGAAGCCACGTACACATAGAGGCCTACCAATTAAATGTCCCTTATGACCTCATGCCTAAAATGTGTGTAGTTACAAACATCTCTTTTTCTAAACCCCCAAAACACAGAGTGTGTCAACATGTGCTATCTCCCATCATGGGGTATCAATGGACGCGTTTCGGGGGTGCAACCCCTTCCTCTGAGCTACTTTAGCTATAAGGAAGGGGCTGCACCCCCAAAATGCGTCCATTGATACCCTGTGACAGAAGATAGCACATGTTGACACACTGGGGGTTTTTTACTAAAGGCAACTCCACTTTGCACTACAAGTGAAAACTACAAGTGCAAAGTGCACTTGAAATTGCACTGAAAGTGCACTTGGAAGTGCAGTTGCTGTAGATCTGAGGGGGACATGCAAGGAAAATAAAAAACAGCATTTTAGCTTGCACATGATTGGATGATAAAATCAGAAGAGCTTCCCCTCATTTCAGATCTACCACTCAGATTTACAGTGACTGCACTTCCAAGTGCACTTTCAGTGCAATTTCAAGTGCACTTTGCACTTGTAGTTTGCACTTGTAGTGCAAAGTGGATTTGCCTTTCGTACATAACCCCCACTGTGTTTTGGGGTTTTTGAAACATAGATGTATGGAACTACACACATTTTAGGCATGGGATCATGGGGGAAATAAAAATGTTAAGGCCCAATTTGGGGACACCTTAAAATTTTTGGTTTTAGATTCTAAAAAATACATAAACATTACAATTCACATTAGTAAGGGCAGTGTTTCCCAACTCTCCTCCTCAAGATGCAAACCCAGGTCAAATTTTAGAGATTTCTTGAATTTGGCACAGGTGATGTTGTCATTTTTCTGTTAAAAATTTGCATAGTTGTTTATAGACTGAGGAAAATCTATAAAACAGGACCTGGTGGGGCACCTAGAGGAGTGGAGTGTAAAAACACTGAGTTCTGTCCCTAAACTTTCACATTTAAAAGTCATAAAAACATGGTAATTAGTAATGGCAAAATCTCTTATTCTTCGCTGTAAAGCAGTGGCAACCTCCTTGATTTGCTCCAGTTCCTTCAAACAATGCAACATATCTGCACTCATTCGGCCAGTTGTGCATCTTGGAAGATCATGACCTAGTAAGAAGAGTAAAAAGTATTAAGGGAGCGATGGTCAAGTGGCTGAGGCCCTACATAGTGAGCTATGGTCAAGTTACTAGTCAAATTCAAGAAATACTTACCTACCCAGTCTATTGTGGCTTGCAACCTGCTTGCCATTCAGACACCTACACTACTAGGAATGTACACACTGCAACTACTCTGTAATTTTGGCCCTGGTACCTGGATCTACAAAACTCGGGTACCTAGCAACACTTTCAGCTCCTTCCACCTCTTCCTTCTCCATGCTAATGTTAAGGCACTACATACTTTGCTAATGTGTGGAGTGGGTGTTTGGTTTGGACATCTAAACACTCAACATGTGTTCACATTTGAAGCAAGATTCCAAGAATACTTACTTGTGCAAGCAAGAGGCTCCCGGATACTTTCTTCCTCTTCTGGTTTGCTTTGGCCCTCACTGTGACTCGCATCACGAGATTTGACGTCCACAATTGCAATGTCTGCTGGGTCCAGGAGTCAGATCCCATGGCTCCAAAGAAATATCCTGGGTGAGCTGACCACACTTTCCTCTAAAAAGAAACAATACACCATTCATTAAGCCACCTAAGTCACATCTGTTTCTAGCATCCATTTTCCTACATTAGTTGACCAACATTGCACTTGGTCTGATGGCAATGTTTGCTCCTGACTAGTGGACTCTACCATGCTGCACTCTGGGTTTCTTTCTGTGAAAAATGCATAGAAAAGAGAAGGTGATGGCATTTTCCAGAGGACAAACACTTGACAAGTGCCAACATTGAAAAAGTCCTGCAGTTGCCA
The DNA here is from genome assembly GCA_037952925.1 of Lithobates clamitans. Classification (NCBI taxonomy): domain Eukaryota; kingdom Metazoa; phylum Chordata; class Amphibia; order Anura; family Ranidae; genus Lithobates; species Lithobates clamitans. The sequence goes on from JBBGZY010000515.1 coordinate 1,721,844, forward strand.
CCCACCCCTCTTGTCTCCTATGGGATATGGTATATATGATGACCATCCTAGCAGGCGTGACTCTGTGTGACTGGGAGCCCCGGGGCCTCTCCTCTACCCATGTCTACACTGGCAAGGCTGCATTATTAGACACTGATGAGGCAGGCAGCAACAGTGTTCTTTACCCCTTAAGTTCTGCCCTAAGCCCATGGCCTTTGGCTCACCTAGAAACACCCCTGTCGGTGGCTAAATGAGTGTGTTTAACATAGGCACTTACATTTTTGGGGGGAAGATGGCCTTGTTGCCCCCCCTGTTGGGGCCCGAGCAAGGGTAGCCTCCCTACATCCCTTGTGGTGGCTTGACTGGAGCCTCCTTTTTTTGTGCCTCCCTGTTGAAAGAAGAAAAAACAATAAGTCCCAAAAAAAAAGGAATGGCTAAAAACATGACCAAATAAGAATGTTCACATATGCTTTATATTTACATTCATCTTTGGAATCCCAAGTCATACAAAGATTTTAGAAAAGCTTATATAGAATTCTCTAGACCTACTTGGAGAAAGAACATATACAGACAGCTAATTTACACATATACATATAGTTTAGATCCAAATATTGTGAATATAAATGAAACTCTGCGCCAACCTTAAATAAATGAAAAAATATAAAAAAACTGCTGCTCCCCTAAGAGAAGTGAATACTCCTAGTAATATGTGAAAAAGTGAGGATAGGGGGCACTGTGATCATTGACTGGTATGTGATCTAAACCAAACAATGCAGCATCCTAAAAATACAATCTTAGTGACAAAAATATAATCAGAGTGTTAAAAAAAAACAAAAAACCCAGTGGTGATTAAATACCACCAAAAGAAAGCACTATTTGTGTGAAAAAAAGGACAAAAATGTCATATGGGTACAGTGTTTCATGACTGAGTAATTGTCATTAAAAATGTGAGCGCACTGAAAGCTGAAAATTGGTTTGGAAGGGGGTATAAGTGCCTAGTGGGCACTTGCCTGTTGAAATATGTTGAAAATATGAAACTTTTTCACATGACTGTATATACACATCTACATATATGGTTAAACATCCTAAAAACAGATATTTGCTTTGCATTCTCCTAATTCATTACTGCTGACTCTTCAAAAGAAAGTTTAATGCTGATTTGTACAATATTCACCATATTTTAAGTGGTTCTAAAGTCTAAACGTTTTCTACCTTAATACATTCTACGCATTAGGGTAATAAATGCCCCACTGCTTATTTCTGCCCCCCATCTATAAACACTTACGTACCTGACTGAGTAATCGGTCCAGTGATGTCCTCGGCTGCAGCAGCTCTCTTCTCTCTTCTTTGTCTCGTAGGAGACGCAGGCAGCAGAGGGATTATTTAAAAAAATAGCTTTACAATCACTTTGAAATGCAAATGTTGCATTGGTTACAAAGATTTATCTGTTCACTTTCGCTATCCTGAACAGGCGAATCTAGTGATTTTCTAGTGGTGACCAGCAGTGCAATGTCATACATTTGAGCTGTTTAAGCCAATTCCTTTTAATTTCACTATAGAGATAATTGTTCTCACAACTTATGTTCCCTTTGTTGATGAGTGTAAGGTGCAGAGAAAATACAGTAAAATAACCAGGCATTATTTATCTGTCACTGAACTAACTTCAGTAAATTTAACCTGGATTGGTTCAATTTACTGATGTATTAGTGTACATCGTTACTACTCTGTGCACTTTCCTACTTAATTGAATAAAGCTGATCAATAGCATGAAGTGTGGATACTTTGTCCGTAAGCCAGTAAATGCATGCATGCTCAGGCAGAGATCAGTGCATAATCCAAAAGAGTACATTATGTTAAAGATCAATATAGGGAGTCATTTAAAACTGTTTAATAGAATCCTTGAGTGTTAACTAAGCAGAGAATGAACTCTACAACATGGTAAGAGCAACATGATAAATACACAGAAATAATTGATTCCACTGATCTATCTAAGATATTGTCATAATATAAAGACTGTCAACCCCTGTTTGTAAAAGATTGTATTCAATGACTATCATGTGTCTTATTTAAACTAAAAAATTGCCTGCTTCTATAACGTTTGTTTCACATATCTTAGAGAAAACGTCGCCCACAGTGCAATTAGTAAATGCTATTGGTTTACTATGAGAGACCATGACATTTTACATCAAGGGCTGAAAGTACAGTTTAATATTCACAATACTGCCTCTGATGTGGAAGAGTTTGAACTCTCCTTTGAATTCAAGGGTGCCCAGACGCCACACACATTGTTAGCTGAAAAGCCTAGGGATTCACATCTGGATGAGACGGAAGGAAAACAAGAAAGGAAAAAAAGGTTTACTTGAACTTGTGGGAATAAGATAATTTGTATGAAAGTCCCACTTGCTTAAAGCGATGTTGAGAGGGTCTGCTGCTGAGGAAGCCAGTCAATACAAAAGAAAGACATAGAAGGAAAGCTATATGCTCAGCACAATGAATACATAATAGCCTCCAAATGAGACCCATGTGGAGAAAGCTAATGGAAAAAGAGGCAGTGTACTGAAGACTTAATAAGAACAAGATTTCATGGCGTTTACATTGACTCTGGGTTCTCTTTCATCCAGACTGTACATCAGACCGCATTTCATTCTCATTTCAGTAGCAGTAACCGAAGTGCATACATTGCAGTTATTTTATTTTTTTAGTAAAGCATATTGCTTATATACAATATATGTTTTTCATTATGCTTTTCTTTAACAATACAAAAAAGTAGAAATTTAAGAAAATGAGAAAAACAGCAATGAATAATATTTCATGCTAGATTTACAACAATACAGAAAAATAACCGCCCCACAGCAATTCTTTCACAAGAATTTTAAGGCTGTTTGGTAAATCCCATTTGCAGTCCTCAGGCTTATCCTACAGATGCCATCTCTATAGGTTTGAGACAACTTGAAAAGGCAAACAAGATTTTGTCACTTGTCATTTTGCTGTCAGACTGTTCTAAATACTGGAAACATGCGCCCCTTTACAGGCATAATGTAGACACCCCCCCAGGTACGAAATTTAAAGGAATATTACACTTTTATTGTTTCACTTTAAGCATTATTAAAATCACTGCTCCCAAAAAAACGGCCTTTTTTAAAACTTTTTTTTGCATTGATCCATGTCCCCTGGGGCAAGACCCAGGTCCCCAAACACTTTTTATGACAATATCATGCATATAAGCCTTTAAAATTAGCACTTTTAAAGGGTGTTCTGCGGCTTTCGAATTTGCCGCGAACACCCCAAATTGTTCGCTGTTCGGCGAACAAGCAATGTTCGAGTCGAACATGAGTTCGACTCGAACTCGAAGCTCATCCCTAGTAGACAGTACAAATACAATACACTTTAATACAGTAGGAATCAGAGGGCCCTGCTCCTTAGAGCTTACAATCTAATAAATATGTTTATTCATTTGTCAGCACCAGTGACAGTGCTCTATGCATGGTCTCTCCAATACTTGATCCTCCACCAGTAGTTTAATCCTAAATTGTTGTTTCTGCTTGTTGTGGCCTTGTTTTCCACATTTAGTGGCTATTTGCTAGGTAAAAACGAAAAATGCATTAATGCTTTTATACTTTAAGACAGCTAGAAAGCGCAATCCTTGCGACCATACATTGAACAAAAAGTCATATCATTTGTGAACTGCATTGCCTTTTTATTTTCCACTAACCTAAAATACTACCTCTGTGTAAAAGTTTTACATTTGTGCTCCATATCCCAATAGTGATTCTGCAACATGCAAGAAACAAGGGACCACTTATCTTATTCCTCGATGTCACATCCTCTCAACACAGGAGCAATGCCCATTAGCAAGAGTGATAGTTTTGCCTTGCAGTTGTAATGTTTTTTTAATAAAAAAAAATTCTCTCTACTGATTTACAAAACACATCTTACATCTTTATTCGATGAATAATAATATAGAACAAAATAAAAAATTTTGTTGGAAAATTGTGTTCGGGTAAAGGGCATTGGCATAAATAAAAATTATACATTGGGTAGCAACAGCATCACTTAGTGTGTGGGCATGGAAAGCACTGCCATTTTTGATGCAGCATTTATGCAGTATAGCATATGCATACACATTGGTCCAAGCTGGACCTTTGTACTATGGACTATGCAATTAATTCAATACCTAGAACTAAGCTTTAAAGCGGAGTTCCACCCCTAAAAAAAAATTGTCATTACTGTGCAGCAAATAATATAATAAATGACATTTTGAGAACATTTTTTATTTTTACTTACCTTTTCATGCCTGTCGCTATGCGGTCCCTTCAAATCTTCCCCTTCCTCACCTCGGCTCCTTACGTTACTTCCCTTGGTGCCTCCGCTCTCTACTGCTCCTGGGAGATGTGTGTCATCATTTCCCAGGAGTCAGTGGGCAGTGCCAAGGGCTTCGTTGCCATCACAATGGGGTGGGCACTTCCGCCCGTTGTGATGGCATTGTGAGAACTCGACGGCGCTGCGAGCCTGTCATACTGCACATGCGCGAGAACGGGCGGTGCATGCTGGTCACTCAGCTGCACGGTATCCTGGAACAGTATGCTTGTGGGCTTCACATGCCAAGAAGCAAGATGGGAACAGCTGGGACAAAAGAATAAAACTTTATTTTTTATAATAAAGCGGACATCCGGGGACAAAATTTCTTAAAGTGAGTGTTAGAAGTGAATGTTCTGATCTTAAGAAATGTTTAAAAAAAAAATGAATACATGTCGGTGAAATTCTGCTTTAAGGACATTAATGTCTTTAAAGTGTAGGGCCACCCTGAAAAAAAAAAAATCACCAAAAATCCTAAAAAAAATAATAAAAAAAATTTGAAAAAAAACCAAAAATTTTAAACTTACCTAAACCCTTAGATCAAAAAGAGCCTGAGCCGGAGGGCGATACTCATTCTGTGACCAGCGAGCTGCAGGTCTGACCTCTGCTGCCAAATCTACATAAGATCTGACTAAAACTCTCCAATCCTCATTGTTCCTCATGGACACTTAAATAATCGAATCAATATAGAACTCAGTTGTCTCCCTATCAGCCCTCTATGACCTTGCCAAATTGACCCCCTCGGATTCGATGTATCTGGGACCAAGTCAGGGGACCGGCCAGGCGGTTTAAAGGTGTAACCATCGCATGGGTGGTCTCAATTTAATAAATCTCTTGCACATCCCCTGAGGAAGCTAAAGTAGCGAAACATGTCGGGCTAATGTGCAATATCTCTTGCTGTGATTTATTATCCACCTGTATAAGATGATGACCACCAATTGTTTATAATCTTTTATTGCCAACCCAAAAGTTTGCATTTTTTGTCTTTTCTTTTAAAACTATTATGTCAATAAAAATTATATTTTTTATCTACAACAAGTCTAGTGTATAAGTATATGTTAGACACCGCAAAAATCCCTTATCTCCCTGTCTCTTTTTGATCTAATGTTCATTGGGATGAGGTGTCTTTAGAATGGGTGTTTTCACCAACCGGACCAAACTACTATATTACCTAAACCCTTGTTGCTAGGCAGTCTTACTAATCTGCCTCTTCCTTTTCCGCGGTGTGTTCTTCTCCTCGGTGAGCGGCCCCGCTGTCTTCTGGGAACTGTGTGTGTTCCCAGAACACCACGGGGCCATTCACAGAGCGCCGTGCCACTTGTGCGTGCGCAGTAGGGAGCTGGCAGTGAAGCCACAAGTCTCCACTGCCTGTTTCCCTTATCTAGGATGGCAGTGCTGGGACCCGAGAGCTGGGACAGGACAGGTAAGTACTTATTTAAAGTTAGGAGCTACAGTGTTTGTAGCTGCTGACTTTTACTTTTTTTTTTTTTAAGGCCGGAATCCCGCCTTAATTTCTTTTGGTTATGAATTGACACCTCAACTGAAAGCAGTTTTGTCTAATTTTGCACCTTCATGTTACTTCAAATTTTTTGCAACTTTAGTAGATGTTTTGAATTTTGCTACAAAATGCAATCTTAGAAAAGAGACACCTTGGCAGAGTCTATGGCCCCTTCACTGGTTCCTGGTGCTGTGGCCATTCCAGGCTATGCCTCTTTACACAGCACTGTGAATAGGTTGTATTTTCACAATTTGTGTTTACTTCCTGATTTAAGCACTTTAGCTTGCACAGGCTATAAGGAATTGGATGTAACACCAAGAAAAAAATGCCCCTCTCCCATCTAGGAATATCTGTATGAACTAGGTTTGATTTCTATTGTGTCCAAGATAGGGGTGAAGCACTACACCTATTGCATAAGTATGTAAAATAAACTGTAATACTTCTAGCAGAAACCTGTAGTAAAAGGTACACAAGATGGCCACTGCCCCCCCCCTCCCCTTTCTCCTCCATTTTCTTCCTTTCCTTATTCCTTTGACCCCTTTTTTCTTTTCTCTTTATCCCCTCCCCCAATACACTCACTTTCTAGTACCCTTCAGTCCCCCCCCCCACACACACACACACACACACACTCACAAACACCCTCTTCCCCTACCTTTCCCTTATCATATGGTAGTTTTAGTATTGTTTTGGAATTGTTTGTGATTCAATGCATATATAGTATGCATCCCTTTAAGACCTAATTTGGGTTGGTTTTTCACTGCATGGAGAATCCCTTCTTGCCCCCCCCCCCCCATCCCATCTCTGTGATCAAGCCGCTATTAGTTTAGTTTCTCTGAAGTATTTCCCTCTGGGTAGACAGCCTCCTGCTCTAGCTTCTCTGAAGATGCTCCCTATGAGTAGCCATTTTCCACAGTAAATACCTTAGATCTTAGAGCCTTTTGGATACGTCCCCAAATGGGACAAGGCACCAAAAAAGAAACATGCTCACAATTGGATCCTCACAAAGGGAAACATATTCACAGATAGATGGGACTTTTAAGGTGCTACAGAGATTTATCATGCAAATGTACTTGTAAACAGTATTTTATTGCTATTTTACATATCTAGGAACATTTAAAAGTAGGTAAACAAGAGAAAAAGAGCATTACATGCAATTCCACAATTGTTACTATATAGTCAAGTTCAAGTTATGGCAATTATAGTTTCCACATGAGCACCATCATTACCCCATTCATCAGCACAGAATTTGCTCAGTTATCTCAAACTGATTAAAAGATAGGACCAGGGTTATGACTCACTTGGGGATTTACTAAAACTAGAGCATTCAGAATCTGTTGCAGCTGTGCATGGTAGCCAATCAGCGTCTAACATCAGCTTGTTCAATTAAGATTTGACAATAAAACCTGGAAGCTGATTGGTTTCTATGCAGAGTTGCACCAAATATTGCATGCCTCAGTTTAAGTAAATCTCCCCCATTGTGTTTCTCAGATCTCCTGCTTCATCTGTGTAACTGTGAAAGTTATATCTACAGATATCATATATCCCCTATAATATGGCACTGCAATATCAAACATATACTATTGGTAAATACTTACATATGCACTGGCATGTGTAAACATCGGGAAGGGAACAGCCAAGGAAATTAAAGGAGAAGTGGTCAAAAAGCTACAATACTTCTCCTGAAGGTCCCAGGATGATTATAAAAGTGCTTGATGGGGGGCATGCACCCCATATTGGTTCCCCCAAAGGGACAAGAAGCAAAATTCAGATTCATCAAGTTGCAATCCCAAGTTAAACAGTATGAATAGAAGACTAAAGACCATGGGCGTAGCATAAGGGGTTGCAGGTGTCAGGAAAGGGTCCGCCCGCTGGTAAGATCTATCATTTGGCGTGCAGTACTGAGGTCCACCAGCAGGTGTCTCCTGGCAGTTTGGGACTGTCAGAGTCTTTCTCTGATGGTGTTATGTCATCATTGGGCCGCAGTACTGACGTCCACCAGCGGATGGATCCTGACAGTATGGAGCAGACAATACTCCCTGCGCTCAGGTGTTACATGAGGACAATCACTGGCAGTCCCATAAATACCTGGCAAGCCCTCACATGCTTGCCTTGGTATTTTTCTTCCTTGCGTCCTGCACCTATCCTGATCCTGTCCCTCCTGTGGTCCTGTTCCCTTGTAAGCCTGATCCCATCCATTATCTCCCTCTCCTATCCTGCCCTTGTTCAATTGCTGATCCCCTGTGTATGACCCTGGCCTGGCTAATGTGTTTGATTTCGGTACTTCCCTTTGGCTGTATATATTATCTGTTGTCTGTGGGTTTCTGTTGGTTGGCTGAGCACTATTTGTATTTGGGGTGTTTACTTATTTATATCACTTATCTTAAATAAACATTATTCTTATTCACTTTACATGCCTTTTGGTTTACTCTTTGCAGTCCAAACAATCTGATCACACCTGTTCATGACAGTATACCAAGGCCAAGACCAGAAGTGGCTGCACAGGGGAACCATCTTGGTTCTGTTTCACGTTGCTGGGATGAATTAATTGTAATTATAATTGTTTATTATGCTCTGTTGGCAACAGAGAGTTCTGAATATCTCAGCCAGACATTGAAAGGGTGGTCCAGTGATCAGCTGCTGGAGATTATCCATTAAGCTCACTCTGTGGTCGATCAGGGCAGTATACTCCTGGGGGGGGGGGGAGCACTTTAGTATGTGTTCACTGAAACACATGGATTGATTTTGGAATGTTTATGGACTGTTAATTTGATCATAGCACTAAGCTACACAGCACCGAATCGCACAGATGCAACACTGAATTACATGGATGCAGCACTGAATCGCATGGATGATATTTCTTTGGATTTTTTTATCTAATATTGTTTGAACATTGCACTATCACTGAATTACAGAGATACAGCACTGCATTGCATGAATGCAACACTGAATCGCATGGATGATTTTTTTCTTGAAATATTTATTTATTATTTGTTTGAATATTGCACAAATATTTTGGAATATTTATATATATTATTCACAGGCTTATTGACTTTTATTAATTCATTTATTTATTCAAGTTTATTGCACATTAATGTATAGTATTTTGGACATTTTATACATGTCACGAGAGAGCACAATACCACTTTATTAATTATATATTTATATTTATCATTTTGATAGCGCAGCATTTTATAACTTGATTTGATTATCTTGCATGGCATATGAGACATTCGTAATGTTAGCAGCTGATCATTTGTAAGATACACTACTTTGAAGACCTGATTTGGTCATCCACCTGGAGGCTCACAGGACTATTAATTAGCATCAGGGCAGTATACTGTTTGAAGATTTCAGCCTTTGATTGGAATGTGTACAGAGCTGGCTTTGCCCTGTATCTCAAAGGGCCATGATGACTTTTCTCCCCCCTTCAGGATTAACCAGGTTGCATCCTTAGTATGGCTGTTGGAGGATGACTCTGCATCCTTTTTGGAGCACTATTCGGTTTGTCCCAAACAGTTGTTGAAAGATTGTATAGATGAAGTGCAGTCCCTGGTCAGACAGAGAGGGTACGTGAGCCCAATTTTATGCTACCTGTACTTCAGGCATGGTCAGACCTGTTATGCCCAGCTTCTGTCAGCTCTCCACAACCCAGACCTGCTACTAAACACCTGCCTGCTCATACGTCCTTTCTCCCATCACCCCTGGCAACCTCAGCTACAGTCCAATATACCCTTCTCCCCACCAAGTATCAATACCCTGTTTCTACTTCCTGCACCTATCCTGCCTTTAACCCACCTGCCTCTTCTCTACTACCTGCAATTTCCCCACAAAAACTTCCTCTGCCCGCTGTTCCCCCTTCCTTGCCATATACCAGCCCTTCATTTCAGTATGCCTCACCTCCTACCTACAATCCTACAGCCACCTACAGATCTCCAGCAGTTAAGCCAAAGAAGAAACTGAAGTTTTTCCCCACTCACACAATCCTTCCAGTAACCCAACTTGCTTCCACACCAACCAACCTGCTCCAGTCTGCTTGCATGCCAGCTGAACCTGATAACCCACCTGATTCTGCCAAACCTCTGCCTGCTATCCAGCCAGTGTCTCCGCCTGAAGTTCCTGTGCCCCAATCTGATGTTCCTGTGTCCGTGTTCCACTCCGATGTTTCAATACCTGCTGACCAGTCTGATGTGCCTACCGTTCAACCTGTTGTGCCAGTGTCTGCTGTCCAGCCGGATGTGCCACTGTCTGCTGCCCAGCCTGATGTGCCACTGTCTGCTGCCCAGCCTGATGTGCCACTGTCTGCTGCCCAGCCTGATGTGCCAGTGTCTGCTACTCAGCCTTTTGTGCCAGTGCCTCTGCCCACTGTCCAGTCGGAGGTCCCAGTGCCTGCTGCTCAGCCTGACATCCCAGTGTCCATATTCCAGTCTGACGCTCCAGTGACTACTGTCCAGTCCGATGTACCTGTTGTTCAGCCTGTTGTGCCAGTGCCTGCTGTTGTGCCAGCGCCTGTGCCTGCTGCCCAGTCTGAAGTTCCAGTACCGGCTGCCTGGTTTGAAGTTTCAGTACCCGCTATCCAGTCCGATGCACCTGCTGTTCTGCCTTTTGTGCCAGCACCTGCTATTCTGCTTGATGTGCCAGCGCCTGTGTCTGCTGCACAGTCTGAAGTTCCAGTACCTGCTGCCTGGTCTGATGTCTGATGTGCCCGCTTTCATGTCTGATGTGCCCGCTTTCCAGTCTGATGTGCCCACTTTCCACTCTGATGTGCCTGCCTTCCAGCCTGATGTCTTGGTGCCTGCCTTTCAGCCTGATGTCTCGGTGCCTGCCTTCCAGCCTGATGTCTCGGTGCCCACTTTCCAGTCTGATGTGCACGCTTTTCAGTCTGATGTCCCCGCTTTCCAGTCTGATGTGCGCGCTTTCCAGTCTGACATGCCTGCTTTCCAGCTTGATGTCTCGGTGCCTGCCTTCCAGCCTGATGTCTTGAAGCTTACCTTTCAGCCTGATGTCTCAGTGCCTGCCTTTCAGCCTGATGTCTCGGTGCCTGCCTTCCAGCCTGATGTCTCGGTGCCTGCCTTCCAGCCTCATGTCTCGGTGCCTGCCTTCCAGCCTGTTGCCTTGATATTGGTGCCCCAGTCTGTCAAACCGATGCCTGTTACTCTGCTTGCCGAGTCAGTGCCTGTTACACAGCTTGCCAGTAGGGAGCCCGCTGCCCAGCTCAATGACCCAGAGCCCGCTGTCTGCCCGGATGTGCCCGCTGTCTGCCCGGATGTGCCCGCTGTCTGCCCGGATGCGCCTGATGACCAGCCTGAAGTACTTTCTTCCACTGTTCTGCTCGATGTCATAGACTATGGACAATTAAAACTAGTTTGAGCGTCCGTAGGCCGCTCCTTTAAGGGGGGTACTGTCAGGAAAGGGTCCGTCCGCTGGTAAGATTTATCATTTGGCGTGCAGTACTGAGGTCCACCAGCAGGTGTCTCCTGGCAGTTTGGAACTTTCAGAGTCTTTCCCTGCTGGTGTTATGTCATCATTGGGCCACAGTACTGACGTCCACCAGCGGATGGATCCTGGCATTATGGAGCAGACAACACTCCCTGCACTCAGGTGTTACATGAGGACAATCACTGGCAGTCCATAATTAGCTGGCAAGCCCTCACATGCTTGCCTTGGTATCTTTCTTCCTTGCGACCTGCGACCTGTATCCTTTAACCTGTATCTGAATCTGAGCCTGCACCTGAGCCTGTACCCAATCCCATCCTGATCCTGTCCCTCCTGTGTTCCTGTTCCCTTGTAAGCCTGATCCCATCAATTATCTCCCTTTCCTATCCTGCCCTTGTTCAGTTGCTGATCCCCTGTGTATGACCCTGGCTGGCTAACATGTTTGATTTCGGTACTTCCCTTTGGCTGTATATATTATCTGTTGTCTGTGGGTTTCTGTTGGTTTTTTGAGCACTATTTGTATTTGGGGTGTTTACTTATTTATATCACTTATCTTAAATGAACATTATTCTTATTCACTTTACATGTGTTTTGGTTTCCTCTTTGCAGTCCACACAATTTGGTCACACCTGTTCATGACAGCAGGGGTCACAATCGCAACCCCGCCCCTAGCTTCAGGTACCCCTGAAGCCTCCCTGTCATATTATCATATCCTCCACAAAGTCCAGCTCCGATTTGCCCTAGGGCCCCACATCCATGCTCCAGAACTGGGCTTCCACTTTGCTGTGAGCCATTTCCTGAATGGAGAGGAGCACGGGGTGAGAACAGCCCAGGATGGGAAAGTGTCTGTGCTGTGTGCTGGCAACATGGAATGGTAACCGAGTTAAGAGGAGGAGAGTGCCGTCCTGTAGCCACGATGGGACCGATTGTCACTGGTGAGGTAAGACACCGCTCAGTGTCTTCTAGTCACTAGCTGGGATTCTCTATATCCCCCCCACCCGGGGATGTCTGCTTACCCCACTTCCCTGACAACTGGGGAAAAGACACGCACCTCCGAAAGGTGACCTTCCCCCAACACCTGCCAACACTGACAGAGAAACCTTCAGAAATTGCTAAAACAAATCCCTTAACTCCTCCTGAGGGGCCCCTAAGGGGCTGAAGTCTCCAGATTTCACTCCCCCCCCCAGGTCTAAGTTGCACCCCCCCAAAGCCCTCTGACCATCCCCTCCACCCTGGATGCTATGCCCCGCTGCTGAGCTTCTTTCCCAGTACAGCATTCTATACTGCTCCTCCTCCCCAGGGCTGAAATCACATTCCTTTACAACACAGCCAGTCAGCCATGATCTGCATAGAGTGTATCTGCCTACTGCAACTACACTGCCGTTCCGACCAGGGAATTTCACAGGTCAAAACGGCAACATAAAAGCAAGATACACCCTGTGAAGGCTGATAGACTGTGTGTAAAGGAATATCATTTCAGCCTTGTGTATTGTGGGGGGGGGGGAGTTGTTTACAGTGCTGGAATGGGAAAGGAGGTCTGCCAAATGACCTGCAAGGGGTCCCTGTCCTCTGATTCTCCAGGGGTGATCCCTGTCCTCTGATTCTCCAGGGGTGATCCCTGTCCTCTGATTCTCCAGGGGTGATCCCTGTCCTCTAATGTAAGGAGGAACTCTGGGAACTCAAAACTCTTAAGCCACTTTGAGTATCTTGGCGTGCAGTGGGTGTATCTGCACATGCGGTGGAAGTGGGGGGGGGTGCCAGGTCCACTTTTGCATCGGGGCCCACAAGCTTCAAGCTACGCCTCTGCTAAAGACCATAAATCTACTCATTTACACATATAAATCAATAATCATATTACATACGATAACCCCTCCATAGTAGATTTCATGTTCTGTCTTTCAGTTTTCCTAAGAGAAACATATATTCTTTTAGTACCAAATTGTGCATTAATATCACCACCTCCTTTGGCGCACTTACTTTCAGTTTGTGAAGATGCATGCAAATGAACATTAGGACTAAATGAGATGTTAAGCTTTGAAGGCTAAGTTCACCTTATGTAAACTGGTCCATGCAGGCAATTGGCCTGAGTAGTTTCAAAATAAACTGTGCCATTCATAAAAATATTGTTTATTGCAAATGTCATACCTGTAGGCCTTTTTGACACTTATGAAGCCTGGCTAAAATGTTCCCAATGTTTACATTCCTATGTCCTGGCATACAGTATTTCCAGAACATAAGATGCAACCCATTCAGCCACTGAGCCTCTTTCTTTGAGGGCAACTAAGCCATTTTTATGACTATAGCTTTTGTTAGGATGATTGGTGTGCCCCTTAGAGTTTTCTGTTTTCCATGACCCCATTCGTTTGTTTGCAGATAATGGTTAGGTAACCTCTGAATAGCTTTCAGAACAGATTGTCAAGTCTTGAAATGTATGGGTATGTCTATACCTATATTAATTCTCATATATACACTGTGCTATTGAACTACATACATGCTGCTACTTAAAATGAAAATAATAAAACACAGGGTGAAAAACAATGTAGTGTCATTCTACACAATCGCGGTAGCACAAAAGAACAATGAAAATTATTTAAAAGTGTCCATAATAAAATCAAAAATAATTGTCTGTTACTTAAATTATTCAAAAGTGTCCATAATAAAATCAAAAATAATTGTCTGTTACTTCCAACTTGATCACTGGGGATGACTGTGATCCAACTGTGATCCTCTGTGATCAGGTTGGAAGTAACAAAACATATTAGGGGTGTGGTGACACAGCAACTGAATCTTGACGCTGAGAGTGTTATCTGTGAGTGCGAGCAAGGAGGGGTTGGAGACGCAGCACACAGGCACCCGGCATGTAACTAACATATACCAAAGGCGATTTGTTTTTATTTGTGATGTAAGCGCATTACTTTTTCATTAAAGTTGTTACTCAAGAGGTGTTTACACTATTGGAGGCTTTGTGTTGATTTTATCTCTACATGTGGAGAAAGCTGTCATCCATTTGAATCTAAGGAGATCAGAGTGGAGATTGGGTTGATCATCTGCATAAAGCTTAAAGTGATTTAATCACACATGCGATTGAAATCTACAGTCTGAGAGCTGTCATCTATTTGAATCTGAGGAGATCTGAGTGGAGATTGGGTTGATCATCTGCATAAAGCTTAAAGTGATTTAATCACACATTCAATTTAAATCTACAATCTAGTGAGCCTAATTCTATAGGGGTGTGGATTGGCACTTGTGCACTTTGGTGAGGGATCTACGTTGTTCAAAATTTTCCACTTTATGAAGAGTTGCACTATTCTCACAAATGATTCTTTTTTGATATTTGAATTAATGTATTTATGATGGACAATTATTTTTGATTTTATTATGGACACTTTTGACTATTTTTTATTGTTCTTTTGAGCTACTGTGATTGTGTAGATTGACACTACATTGTTTTTCACCCTTTGTTTTACTATACCTATATTAGCTATTGGATAAATAACATATGCACTAGTTGTTTGTCACAGTCAATAATTGGTGAAATCCGCTTGCCAGCAATTTGAATGGGTCTAAGCCCTTTCTGACACATTTCTGATTTTAGTTTACGGGGTAAGACTTTTGGAAGGAGCTTCCCCCTGCTGCGTGGGATTCATTGGATCTGCGTAATATCCACCTTGCACGAGCAGGCGCACAGATAGAAAACTAGGGAGGAGGGGAGGCATGGCTCTCCCTTGCCATATTCTGGGCCTCCTACTTTCTCCCTCCTGTTTTGGAGGAGTCTCTGAGTTTGTTTCACAGGACTGGACTGGATAGGTGAGCAGGCTGACACTGAGCATTTATTTGCCATATACTGTATTTTTACACTGAATTCCTGCATTCTTATTTGGCTTCATGTCTCTATCCTACTTTTAGATTTATGTTTTGAAACATGTCGATACTTTCCTGTGCATCCATGGGACAAGCTTTAATACTGCAATTATTGGTAAATGCAAAAATGTGTCATAGGTAAATACTTACACTTATTAAATCTCACATGGCTATATAATTTTATAGTATATTCCCAGGCATTCTTGAACTGGATGATTTATTCTGGTAAACTGGAATAACCACGTTGTTATACTTGTCTTGAGCTGCTGGGATTTGAGTATTGTAACCACATGTGATTCCTATTTGGACTAACATATCATACTGTGATGGGTTAAACATGGAGTACTTGGTAAAGACCAATGTAACTTTTGTACTCATTCATCTATACTTGTTTTTGCTACGCTTTAGATTTTCTAATCATTGATCCTTGGAGTTCACCCATTTATTATTCCCCTAATGTTTAACCTCTGGGAGTCTAATGGGCTTGGACACTTGACCTGTCTTAGGCATAGTTCAGTGCATATGTGAGTAATTACTAATATAGGTTTCATATTGCAGTAGTATATTATATGTGACATTTCATTAACATAGAATTTACTCTATGATATGTTATCTGTAGCTAAAGCGTCCATAGTACACAGATGAAAGAGAAGACCTGAGAAATGCTTTGAGGCCGGGTTCACACTGCCGTACGGAGCGGCTCACAGCAGGAGTCCGGTGCGTCCCTATTCACCATTTCAGGTCATATTTCGGTCCGAATGTTTGGCTGAATTCGGACCTGAAAAGGACC
Source organism: Lithobates clamitans (assembly GCA_037952925.1). Classification (NCBI taxonomy): domain Eukaryota; kingdom Metazoa; phylum Chordata; class Amphibia; order Anura; family Ranidae; genus Lithobates; species Lithobates clamitans. The sequence continues at coordinate 1,737,761 of JBBGZY010000515.1, forward strand.
AGAAGATGCACAGGACTGCAATTTGCTCCAGAGCCACTCCAGATATGTGTGAATCGACTCCATTGAAAGCCAGTCACAATCTCTTGACATGCGAATAGGATGCGGTGAAAAGCCGGATTCCAATTCGCAATAGTGTGAACCCAGCCTGTATGATAATCCCAGCCCCACCCTTGAGATAGCTTGAGATAATTGATCAAAATCTTTCCACATTCAGATATACAAATTCTTATGTATGAGGCAATGATTGAATATTAAAACTTTTTTTGTCTCGCTTACTTACATTTAAATATTTTTAGATATGTAAAATAGCATTAAAAAAAATATTTTTTACAAGTATATTTATATAATATGTCTGTAGTACCTAAAAAGTTCCAGTTATCCGTAAAGGTATTTTCTACAGCACTAATAAGAATGGATCCAATGCATCCAATTTGCTTGTCCTAATCATCTATGCTGGAATTCTCACCAGGCAAAAAGGCAAATATTCAATACATTGTTACATTTTACACAAACTACTGGAGACAACTCAACAGCAGCAGGCAGAAATAATCAATGTATCTAAGGATTCTCCAACTAAAGTCCCTACATTTTTCCTCTACACACAATGACTTTTTCTTCAAAGTGAAGTCCAAAAAAAACCAAATTTCTGAGAGTTGGTTATCCAGCTTTACAGTGGACAGAAAAAGGGTTATCTGTGGGAAAAGCAAATTAGTAATTACAAACTGCATGCGAAATTTCAAATGAAATCCCATAGCACAGGTGATTGTGGTTACATGTCACAAAGAACAAAGGATAGATGTCACTAGGCTCAAGCCTAGGTACTTTTGATGCTTAAGAGCAGCATTACAATACATTTCTACTACTACTTAACTAATAATGATGAGACACATCACATTAAATAGTACAAATGCCATACAGGTGAATTATTTCTTGATTTTTTTGATATTTTGGCAGATGTATCAGCTGCAAGCGAACAGAAATAGCAAGGCAACACTTAGATTCTGAAGCCCTATTCCCACAAAAACTATACTCCAATGCATACTACTTTAGGGCAGTTGTAATTTTAGCTATAATTTAAAAGGCCACCCCTGTGTTGTACTTAGTCACTACCTTTTTGTGAAAAAGTATACCTGTAATGCAAAGTCCTTTCATGTCCTACTCATAAATATTTTTGAAATGGTACAGTAGATGTAGTTAGCGGCTTGACCAGGAAGATTAGACTTGAGAAAGAATTCACCCTAACTAACTACCACCTATGGATCAAATCTTCAACTACTAACTATGTACATATCCTAAAGGAGCACACAAGTCCCAGTCCATGCAAATTTCACCTGATCCCACTCTAATGCCCCGTACACACAGTCGGACTTTGTTCGGACATTCCGACAACAAAATCCATGGATTTTTTCCAACGGATGTTGGCTCAAACTTGTCTTGCATACACACGGTCACACAAAGTTGTCGGAAAATCCGATCGTTCTGAACGCGGTGACGGAAAACACGTACGTCGGGACTATAAACGGGGCAGTGGCCAATAGCTTTCATCTCTTTATTTATTATGAGCATGCGTGGCACTTTGCCCGTCGTATTTGTGTACACACGATTGGAATTTCCAACAACGGATTTTGTTGTCGGAAAATTTTATATCCTGCTCTCAAACTTTGTGTGTCGGAAAATCTGATGGAAAATGTCCGATGGAGCCCACACACGGTCGGAATTTCCGACAACACGCTCCGATCGGACATTTTCCATCGGAAAATCCGACCGTGTGTACGGGGCATAAGATGACCAAGGACTCTCACAGAAAAATGTTGCAAACCGCTTGAACAGGTCCAATCTTACCACTGGCAGTCCAAGAACAAAATCCAACAATTTTATCACTCAGGAACACATGCTGTTACTACTGGCAATCAGGAATATGAGACCAACAGTCTTGTGAACCAACAACATTGTAACACAACTGGCACAAGCAAAAAAAATACTAGCAGTCTTCTTTCTTTGCAACAGCAACAAATCTCAGAGGAAATTTTTCTCCAGCAAGAAAAAATCCTTGGCAGTCTATACGAAGCATATTGGATCTGGCAGATTGATGGGTTTCCCCTTCTTGTCTAATGCGTTGGTGCAGTCACTTTTATCAGTCCTATGAATGGCAACTCTGGCCTTCAAATAGCAGGAAAAGTGTTAATTGCCCCATAAGCATAGCTTTCTAATAGCAGTCAAGTGAGTGGTAGTGACTCTAATTAAGAGAAAGCAGACACTGGGGTTTATTTACTAAAGGCAAATCCACTTTTCACTACAAGTGCACTGCAAGTGCACTTGGAAGTGCAGTTGCTGTAGATCTGAGAGGGACATGCAAGGAAAACAAAAAACAGCATTTTTGCTTGTACATGATTGGATGATAAAATCAGCAGAGCTTCCCTCATTTCAGATCTTCCCCTCAGATCTAAAGCGACTGCACTTCCAAATGAACTTGAAGTGCAATGTGGATTTGCCTTTAGTAAATCAACCCCACTGTCTGTAGCAGCCCTTTATTAGTGCTTTGCCTTTTGAGAGCATCCACTTTAGATTTCATAGCATATATTTAATAGCAGTCACTGTCCCCTAAAAGGTTGAATGAGTTCTCAATGCAATGTCCTTCTGGCAACAGCTTCTACCAAGCTCCCCTGTAGGGATGAGCTTCGAGTTTGAGTCGAACTCATGTTCGACTCGAACATGGGCTGTTTTTTAAAAAATTTTGGCTGGGGTTCCCTTAATATCCATACCAGGCCTGAAGGGCCTGGTATGAAATTTAGGGGGACCCCCCCCGTCATTTTTTTTTTTAAATTTTGGTTCGGGGTTCCCCTGTGGGGAATTCCCATGCCGTTTTTATCAATGAACTTCTATGTGTATTGTTGGACTGGCAATGCATTAATAGCCGCGAGTAGTTTTAAATGACTTTTTTTCCTTTGAAATGTCATTTTGCTGTCAGACTGTTCTAAACACAGGAAACATGTTCCCCTTTACAGGCATACTATAAACACCCCCCAGGTATGAAATTTAAAGGGATATTACACTTTTATTGTTTCACTTTAAGCATTATTAAAATCACTGCTCCTGAAAAAACGTCAGTTTTTAAAACTTTTTTTGCATTGATCCATGTCCCCTGGGGCAGGACCCAGGTCCCCAAACACTTTTTATGACAATAACTTGCATATAAGCCTTTAAAATTAGCACTTTTGATTATTCATGTTCGTGTCCCATAGACTTTAACGGTGTTTGCGTGTTCGAACAAATTTTTTGCCTATTCGCATGTTCTGGTGCGAACCGAACAGGGGGGTGTTCAGCTCATCCCTACTCCCCTGGACACACTTTAGCATAGCAAACTCTTCTGAAGATGCTCTGTACAGGTAGTCACCTTCCTGTCCTGTTCTAGAGCTTAGGAGAAACCTAGTGAGCACAGAGATAATAAACAAAACCCAAATCCTTGTAAAAATTGGTACAGATTATTGCATGAATATTTATTTAAAATATGTAACTGAAGTGGTTTATGACAATAAATCATCCAACCAATCCAAATTCAGCAATTAACAACTTTAAATTTTATATTTTTGTAGAAAGTGTAGATTAAAACAGACCACGCAAGCAGATATATAGGCCATCAAATTCAATTGAGCATTTGTTTCTGAAATTCTCAAAACCTTAAAGTGTATCTAAGAAAACTTTTTTTTTAGTTTAGGATAGAGTGGACAAAGGTTAGGACTTCAAGTTTCTGACAGGATTCACTCCTCTATTTGACCTACTGACTATTGCCACAATGGCAGATAGAGCAAGGATAGCCAAAATTTCACCAGAGCAAGAGATAAAGGAGGATTTTTCAATTAACCAAATATTTTGGTGGCAACTGTTTACGATCGTAATAGATAACGCTTATTTGAACAAGCTGCCGTTAGAAGTTGATGGGCTACCATGCACAGGTGCATTGCATACTGACTAGAGAGTTCAGAGTGATGACTTATCACTGCGCTGCTGCACCTTTATTGTTCAACTATCATATATTTAGGTTGCAAAACAATTTCCATATATGTCAGCTGTGTATTTAGCTGCTTTACTGGAACTTAGCTGTATATATATTTGCTATACATGTATATGCTAATGCTGCCTAGAGCCGGGTGATTAAAGGAACAAAAACCCCAGTCACCGGAACAATATCCAAGCAGGGTAACAACAAACAGAATATTCTGGGCAGTCATATTCCAGTTATCAGCATATTAGGACCAAAACAATATTTCTGTGACCATTATCAGCATGTTTCTGGGTACCTTAAAGTGTTACTAAACCCAGGACCCTGTAGACTAGATCTGGTCTCCCACAGTACACAGAACGTGTAAATTAAATTAGTTTAATAAATATAAACTGCTAAATACCTTTTCTCATCAGCAGTTAGAGCAGTCTTAAAGGAAGAAATAAGAGTTGTGCGTTTATTCAATAATGTGCCATGTATTAATATACTTAAAAAATGAACATGATAAGTATCCAAAAACATACAAATAAATACATGTGAATAAAAGTCCAACTAAAGCCCAATGGTAGGAATCAGTTCATATAGAGATAAGAATCTCATAGGAGTAACTTGATAGAAGAAAAAACAGACAACACATCAATCCAAACATCGACTGTTATATTTATGAACTGGCCGCTCACCTCCAGAAATGACCCAAAGGTCAAACAAGGCTCATCAGATAGTCAGATAAGAAATCCTGCTGATGGATCTGTAGAGGCATCCAGGTCCCAAGCGAAGACGAAGAACTACGTCCAGATCTTGGTATCAAAACATGTTAGGAAACTCCATGTGTAGAGAAAACAGCTCGCTCCAAGAAATGGCACTTCTTGTACAAATGGCGCTCAAAGGAAACAAAGAACAGCCGTAGTGCAATATTGCCAAATAAGAAGTACATTTATTAAGTAAAAGAAGCTGCTTACATCAAGTAAGAATAAAAATCGCAGTAATAAACAATGGGAGTAGTAACACACTCGCCTCCTCACTGCACTTTCGTAAAACACCACCAGAAATTACGTCACAAGGCTCCACCTGAAGCGTTACGTCACTGGTCATGTGACTTCCTCAGGGAACAAGACCAGTCTTGTGACTCCTACCAGTGTCCAGCCGAGCACTGGTTAAAGCTTGCAAGAGGAGTTTGTATTCTACTTTGACTGTCCTATGAGTCTGCAGTACCCCTGACTCTCTGTGTGGACAGTGCTGATTGGCCCTGTGCTGATCACATGCACTCTCCCAAGTAAAAAATAACTAGCAATACACACATGCACTCTCCCAAGTAAAAAAAAAACTCTAGCAATACACACAAAACTGAGCATGTGCAGCTTTTCCCCCAAGGCCCTGTTCTATAATGAGATGGTTTGGGAACAGTGGAAGAAGGAGAGGATCGGAGAAAACAGGACCAAGCAGCCTTATTTATTGCTTAAGGATCAGTCGCCGCAGTACTGCGGCAAGTTGGCTCCCCTGCGTGAATCGCCATCATGATACACCGGGCACTTTAAGAGCTCTAGGGGGTGTGCGCATGCCGCCAGAGGTGCCAGCGGTGCGACAACAGAGCCAATACATGTGACGGGCAGCCGCGATGTCTGCTGGGCACCAGTGATCGCTCCTGAGAGAAACAGAACGGAGATCTGTCAATGTAAACAAACAGATCTCTGTTCTGTCAGGAGAGGAGAGAGATCTGTTTCTACTGATTAGGAACAGCGATTGGTCTCCTCCTCCAGGCAGTCCCATCCCTCCACAGTTAGAAACACTCCCTAGGACACACATTTAACCCCTTTATCGCCCCCTAGTGTTAACCTTTTCCCTGCCAATTACATTTATACAGTAATCAGTGGCATTTTTAGCTCTGATCGCTGAATAAATGTCAATAGTCCCAAAAAAGTGTTCGATCTGTCTACCACAATTTCACAGTCCCGCTAAATATCACTGATCACCACCATAACTAGTATGAAAAATTAATTATAATAAAAATGCCATAAATCTATGCCCTATTTTGTAGACGCTATAACTTTTGCGCAAACCAATCAATATACGCTTATTGCGATTTTTTTTTTTACCAAAAGTATGTAGAAGAATACATATCAGCCTAAACTGAGGAAGACATTTTTTTCCAGATATTTATTATAGCAAAAAGTAAAAAAATACTGTTGTTTTTTTTTTGTTCACAATTGACGTTCTTTTTTTGTTTATAACGCAGAAAAAAACGCAGAGGTGATCAAATACCACCAAAAGAAAGCTTTATTTGTGGGAAAAAAAGGACATAAACTTTGTTTGAGTACAACGTCACACGACTACGTAAATTTTCAGTTAAAGCGACACAGTGCCGTATCGCAAAAAATGGCCTGGTCATTAAGGGGCCAAATCCTTAAGTGGTTAAACAATGCAGAGGATTACCACTTAGGTTCCACAGTAACAAGCATGCTTTACTGAATATACAGACTGATTTTACTGTTGTGTGTTTAGTAACACTTTAAGTAGTAAATAAATGTTATTGTTTCACATTATTTTTCAACCACCTCTTGGACTGAATTTGTTTGCATCTTGGATGAAAACACTCATAAATTGATCCCATTGATTGGCTTTAGAGGTATTTTGTAATTATATAGATATACACGTGCTATACCTTTCCTAATTGATTTTTTCTATACAGCACTGTTTTTTTCTCTTCCATTGCTTATTTTTCCCTGATGTAATAATTTTGCTTTATTTTATATGATACAGATGCCATTAGTAACATATTTTTATAGATGTTATAGATTTTAAAATCTATATAATGTTATTTTTGTATTTTATTTATTTTCAGGTTAGGATATGTAGGATTGGAGCCAAAAGAAATGAAGTGTGAGAAAACGTATAGGCATGCTTACAGGATGCAGTTCATTATCACTCCGGCAAAGTGCACAAGTGTGTGCTTAATAAAAGAGGGTTTGGACCAGATTAGTGGACACAGGTTTTAGATTAGGTAATGTGGTTAGAAGACAGATGGCTTTATGAGACAGGTAACCAGGAACTGGTTTATTGCATTATCCATTTAAACACGCTAAGTTTTTAGCAAATATTAATAAAAAAAAGTTAAGACATTAGTTGATGTTGCCATACTTCTTCATCTAACTGAACTTATGGGCAATAAGGTTTCAAAGCTCCATTGGATTTGGTGCTGTCTAGTATAAGCTTCCAATGCCATAACACACTCAAGTGCTCTTAATTATTTTATTTCTCCCCCAACCCTGGAGGAAATAACTGTGAGCCCAAATCAAAAGGCTGGTGGAATGTTGACAAGTGGGTGTTATTGTCACGTAAACCCTTTGCCAGGGTCCTATAAATCATGTTCAAATTTAGCAAAGCCACATCAGGACTAAGGATGAGCCGAACACCCACCGGTTCAGTTCGCAGCAGAACATGCGAACAGGCAAAAAATTTGTTCGAACATGCAAACACCATTAAAGTCTATGGGACACGAATGTGTAAAATCAAAAGTGCTAATTTTAAAGGCTTATTTGCAAGTTATAGCCATAAAAAGTGTTTGGGGACCTGGGTCCTGCCCCAGGGGACATGTATTCATGCAAAAAAAGTTTAAAAAACTGCCATTTTTTCGGGAGCAGGGATTTTAATAATGCTTAAAGTGAAATAATAAAAATTCCTTTAAATATCATGCCTGGGGGCTGTTCTTAGTATGCCTGTAAAGTAGCGCATATTTCCCATGTTTATAACAGTGCCACAGCAAAATTACATTTCTAAAAGAAAAAATGTCATTTAAAACTGCTCACAGCTGTAATGTATTGTCTGATCCTGGCAATATAGATAAAAATATCAAAAACACCAAAAAAAAAAATGGCGTGGATGTCACCTCCAAAATCCATACCAGGCCTTTCAGGTCCCGAAATGACATATACCGTATATACTCGAGTATAAGTCGAATTTTTCAGCACATTTTTTTGTGCTGAAAGTGCCCCCCTCGACTTATACTCGAGTCAAGCACTTTTCTGCAGCAAAAAATGTCATTTTCCGAACCAACTCTGGGGCCCCGTATCCCAGGGCCACTTGGTGCTAGGAACCCCAAATTTGGTATGCAAACCCAGTGGAACTGGTACCAGAACATATCCAAAGCTGGAGTTCCTAGCACTAAGTGGCCCCGAGATACGGGGCCCCAAAATCGGTTCGGAAAATGTCATTCTCTGCTGCAGAAAAGTGCTTGTCATTTTCCGAACCGACTTTGGGGCCCCGTATCTCAGGGCCACTTGGTACTAGGAACCCCAAATTTGGTATGCAAACCCAGTGGAACTGGTACCAGAACATATCCAAAGCTGGAGTTCCTAGCACTAAGTGGCCCCGAGATACGGGGCCCCACAATCGGTTCAGAAAATGTCATTCTCTGCTGCAGAAAAGTGCTTGACATTTTCTGAACCGATTTGTGGGGCCCTGTATGTCAGGGCCACTTGGTGCTAGAAACCCCAGCTTTGGATATGTTATGGTGCTAGTTCCACTGGGTTTGCACACCAAATTTGGTCTTCCTAGCACTAAGTGGCCCCGAGATACGGGGCCCCAAAATCAGTCAACAGTATCCATCTGCAGCAATGTCATTTCGGGACCCTTTGGGTTCAGAGACCTCAAATTTTGGCTGCAGCTAGGGGGCATCTAGGAACCCTTAACTACCTAGTGTGAAGTTCGGAGGACCCATGGCTGCAAATGGGCACAGTGAGGCTGCAAATGGGCATTGTTGACCCTCTTTTCCTCTTACAGTAGCTGCGCATTTCTCACCCTCATCTTATACTCGGGTCAATAAGTTTTTCCCATTTTTTTGTGGTAAATTTGGGGCCTCGACTTATACTCGGAACGACTTATACTCGAGTATATACGGGTATATTAATACACAGCCTGAAGTGTATTAGTAAATAGTACACCACAGAATGCACTGTAGATATAGGCTGCACTGGATGCAGAGTATGTATGTGTATATATATATATTTATATATATATATATATATATATATATATATATATATATATATATATATATATATATATATTCACAAGACTATATATATATATATTATTACACTGCCTGCACTGCCTGAATATCGAGTAAACACTGAATATATAGTCTATGCTACATGCAGAGTACAAATATAGCGTGGACTTAGTCCCCCTGAGCCATGATAGGCCAAAGCACCCTGCTTTTGGCCAATTATGGCTCTCTCAGCAGAGCACACTGTGATTGGCCAAAGCATGCAGGTCAGGTGCATGCTTTGACCAATCGTCATACAGCAATGCACTGCGATCTCGTATGTTTGACCTGAACATCGAGCTCATCCCTAGACAGGACCAATAAGGAGGCCAAGAAAACAGTAAGCCATAATAAAGATTCACCTTTCAATTTACTGTAGCCAAATGTTTCAAAAACTCAGCTTAGCTGAAAGAAAATAAAACTAATAAGAGGTGTCACTAAATGTAAGATTATACAAATAAGTAATGTCAAGCAGGAGACAGTAATGTACAATGTGGGTATTTTAACTGGGTTCATTAATATAACAGAATGTTGGGAAATTACATTATTGCATGGGTAAATATTCAGAGGGAAAATAAATTTAACTAAAGAGTTTATAGATTTAGGAAATGTATTTTTTAAAGTATTACATTTTATTAAATATTTTGCAAAGGTAACACCCAAAGCACATTGCTAGGGACAACATGATTCCATATGTCATTGTATTATTAGAACAGAAATTATATTAATCCTGCAAAACACTTCTTACAAACTACAAATGAAATCAGTATGAATGTATATTTCTACCTGTTTTGCCAAAATGTCTCTGCTGTGCTAGTGAATATTCACCATGGGCCAAGGAAAGTGAAAGAGGAAAAGAAAAAAAAAAAAAACACACAAAAAAGAGACACAACTGGGGAGCCCCTTCCCGACCATGAGTAATCTTGCTGAACTACCAATTTAGGTCCATACCATACTTGAAGATATAAGCTAATCACAAAAATGATCTCAAGATATCAGAACTCGAAAATTCAATCAAGAATAACCACACTGCCATATACTTGGTGTAGCATCTCTGTATACTTGCTGATATTTCCTCCATTCTCTTTAAGTGGTGCATTTCAGGCACCCTCTCTTTTATAGTAGGGGCAGGTCATGTACCCCAATGTCTAGGTATAAGTATTCACGTTGAGAAGAGGAGGAAGGGAAGGGACCTTTTTAAACCTCTCAAATAGATCCCAGGTAAACACAGAGTTGAGCTATTTCTGGAGACCACTGATACAGCGTGCCAGAGGAGCAAATTTGGAATACAAACTCCAAAAATGCTTTAATCCGGGGGCAGGTCCACCATATGTGAATTATTGTGCTTACGTCTCCCCCCCACAGCGCCAACACTTTTCCGGGTAGATTGAGGATATTCTGTGTTGCCTTACCGATCATCTATACCATCTAGTTAATATTTTATAGTTCTTCTCTTGTATATAATTTGAGAAACTAGGCTAAAGTTTGAAAAAAAAATTTCTAAAGTACAGGACTAAGTATTTAAACATCTGCTTCATAAACACCTTTCCCTTGAGCACCATTTCCCTGGATAATTTATATAAAATTCTGGCATTATTTAATGCTGCTACCTTACCATTCAGCTCCAGTAGACAGGTAGACACATTTTTTGCCACATTTAGTAGGAAAATAGTTTTAGAATTGCAGAAAAACAGGCACAGCAGGAGAGCATAAAATTTGAGGACTGAATAATAAGCTTTACCTTGTTTTAATATCCTTTGGTATAAGTAAAAATAAGCTCTGGTAACAACACGCAAATAATGGCAACCCTCGAACGATGTCACCATGCAACTTCATAAAGATGTATCAGATGAGACTTCTGTTACACCTGACAGTCTACAAATGATGCTATTTCTGTGGATATCATGATACTTTAGCTTTACTACCCACTGAGTTATAGCCCCATACAAGTATAAAGGTTAGTTTCAGCCCTCGACAAAAAAGCAGCACTACAGCCAACGAGTTTCCATTTTTTAAAGGGTGACACCACAAGTATTTCTCCTATGATAGGGGCTGTAGTGTTGGGTACCACCATAATAACATAATATGATAATTTTTTGGGACATGTCTTAAATTTGTTTTTTTTCTAAGGTCTTTTTTTTTAAACAGTGGAAATTTCCTTTGTATACTTGCTGTTTCTGTTCTTCCCACATGAAGAATCATGCCTCTCTGAAAAGCTACTGACCAGACTGGGATTGCTAGAACTGTCATTTACATACCACAACCATTTTCAGTATGGTCATATTTTTATTTGTGGTTAACCAAAATGCAGATTGTATGGTATATATTTGCTTTGTACAATATATTCCTTAATTTTGCCAAATACACATTATTTTAAAAATATCTTTTGGATGGATTATGGAAAATACAGCAAGCATATAAAATAATATTGTAAAACAATAAATAAATGGTAGAAAAATACAATAAAATAAAAAAAACAGACGCCAGTGGCAGAACTACCAGGGTCACAAACATCACACTTGCGACCGGGCCTTGGCATTTACGCCATCGGCTCGGAGGGAAGGGCCCAGCTGGGGGTCAGGGGGGCCCTTCATGATTCCTTGCACCGGGGCCCTGAAGGTTCTAGTTACGCCACTGATCTGAAGTTAATGGCACATTACTCATGCCAAACAGACAAAACTGTGGCATAGCAATTGACAATGTTTCAATTACTGCATTGTAGGGAGGAAGATGATGTGTCAACTCCAGAAATAACAGAATTTTCTGCAATAAAATGAGAAACTGATAATGCAAATGGCTAGAGAAAAGCATTAAAAGTACATTTATAAATGGATGAAGGCTAGGACAGTATGATAGTGTGTTAGGGATCTTTTTTGGTCTGACAGTTTTACTTTAATGGAAGTAATTATACATATTCAAATGGAAGCAGTTTGCAATAAGAAAAAAGTAGAAAAAAGTGGAGATGTATTACCATCATTTTTGCTTTGATTGTAGCAAGACTTACTCTATTCCCAGGCATCTGGCTTTCATCACATACAACAGCCGCTCCAGAATGTCCTATCCCGACACTATTCAAATAGAGTGCATTTACCCAGCAAGTGTTTATGTTTAATATACAGCCACTTCTGCTCTCAGCCTCCATATTCTGCTGCTTTGCTGAATAACGTTTCATTGTTCACAATTTCTGAAAAAGCATGGTTTCACTTTAGGCTGAGTGCTGAAACACAGACATTGATCTATGTCTTTATTTATGTGTTCCATTAAAGGAAAACTCCAATTTTTTTTAAAAGGGAAAATACTATATACACAAGCCATTCCAAATTTCATAATTAAAAGGTGCAGAGGGAAATAAGTTTATGCTATTGCTGACTATCTTAAAAAATGACTACCACTGTTTTTAGTACATTCACAGCTCCTTTTTAAGTTACTGAACAAGCATGCAGCAAGTAAAGTGCAAAGCAAATCAAAATCCTTGATTTGCATGCTTGTTCTCTTGGATCAGAAGGCTAGCTATGATCTCTTAAAACTATTATATATATATATATATATATATATATACATACATGGCTTTTTTTTCTCCGAGAATAGGTGCAGGAACTCAACCATGCCCGCCAAACACACATACCTGCGAAATGGCATGAAAAAGTAGCTCTTCCCTCTGCATACAACCCCTCCCTCCACTGCCCTCATCTTCTCCCCCCTCCTTAAAAGCTCCACCATCTGTCATATATCTTACCTTTTTTGCAATATTAAGCTGAAGCACCTATCCGGCTGTAGTACCTCCCAGCATACTATACTATACTACAGTCACTTACAAGGGAGATCATGCAGTAGGAGCATCAACAACTGGTCACCAGGGAAAAAAATGGAAACCACAGAGGGTGCAGCCTACCACATACCCTCTCCTGCCCATGACTGCACTCAGCGAGATCTGCGCAGGAGATCTGACCTGTGGGAGCTACTGGGAGATAAGCTATCACTTGTAAACGCATATATATATATATATATATATATATATATATATATATATTTATATATACACACAGTGTTGGGAGCTGGATAGGGGGTGGAACCAAGTAACGGTGCTCGGAGGTGGGTAGGAGCAGAGACAAGGGCTAACTCCGAAAGGCGGAGTTCCTGCACCTATTCTCTGAGAAAAAAAACCCTGGAAATATGTATTATTATTTTACAAATAACAGCTGAAATGAACAGTTTTTTTTTAAGTCTAGACTCTTTGCTAGCATTATTTTTTACAGTTCCAGCATCTGGGCTTACTGATCTGGGTCAAGTATAAACAGTATATTGAACCACCAAATCAACAAACCTCTATAGCTTCTGCTGGTCTATGTGTTGTTCATATTAAAGCAGTTTCAACAGAGGTCTGATTATTAACTGTGGGGGAAAGGGGGGGAACTCAAACTGAAGTTTACTTTATTTACCAGAGTATAGCAGAATTATTCCTTTTGGAGACAAGATTTTCCAAAATCCTGATCCTCCTGCTTATGTTGTTAGCTCAGTTTATTTCTAGTAGGGATGAGCTCGATGTTTGGGTTGAACATAAGTTTGACTCGAACATCGGGGGTGTTCGCCTGTTCACAGAACAGCGAACATTATGGGGCGTTCGCGGGAAATTCGAGCTCCGCGGAACGCCCCATAATGCACTGCGAACTCGCAGTGCATTGCTGTATGTATATATACAGTAAGTCTCGTATATATATATATATATATATATATATATATATATATTTATATATATATATATATATATATACTCTGCATACAGTGTACCCTATATCTACAGTGCATTTGGTGGTGTACAGTTTCTGATACACTTCAGGCGGTGTACACAGTATCTAACAGTATCTAATACAGTGTGTACAGTTTCAACTACACTTCTGGTGGTGTACACATTATACAATACAGTGCAGCCATTGTACAGTTTCTAATACAGTGCAGGTGGTGTACACACTATCTAATACAGTGTGTACAGCTTTTACCTGTCAGGGCTGGGCTCAGCCCTTCCTTCTCTGAGCTGGCCGCTCAGCTGTTAGCTAATTGCCAGCTCCCATCTCTCTCCACGGTTACTCAGCTGTTGATGATATCCTGCTCGTCAGTCCTGCCTACTTAAGCCGTCTGCATACAGTGTAGCCTATATCTACAGTGCAGTTGGTGGTGTACAGTTTCTAATACACTTCAGGCGGTGTACACAGTATCTAATACAGTGTGTACAGTTTCAACTGGTGGTGTACACAGTATACAATACAGTGCAGCCATTGTACAGTTTCTAATACAGTGCAGGTGGTGTACACACTATTTAATACAGTGTGTACAGTTTCTACCTGTCAGGGCTGGGCTCAGCCCTTCCTTCTCTGAGCTGGCCACTCTGCTGTTAGCTAATTGCCAGCTCACATCTCTCTCCACGGTTACTCAGCTGTTGATGATATCCTGCTCGTCAGTCCTGCCTACTTAAGTCATCTAGTCCAGAAGATCTCTGCCTTCGCCTTGGTCAACATCACAGAGACGATTTTCTGCGTTCCTGTTTAAAGGCTTGCTTTGCTGACATCCCTTATGGCTCCAGATCCTACTTGCTGTTTCACTACTTTGATCCCTGACTTCTGGCTTGGCTGACTATGGGTTTCAGTTACTGAACTTTGGCTATGTTTTGACTACATTTGTTCTTTTTACTTTTATTATTAAACAAGTGTAATTTAATTGTACTTCTGTCTCAGTCTGATTTCATGGTTTCTGACACTACTACACTTCTGGTGTACTTAGTGTAAAATACAGTGCAGCAGTGTGATTTAACTGTATTTCTGTCTCTAATTTTGTAGAATGCATTATTAACCTGGTCATATTTATGATATTCTAATCACATCATTGGTGAATAGCATAGATTTCAGTTTTGCATTATATATTTTTACACTGGTTAGGCAGCCAGAGGGTGTAACACATTTTGGACACTTTTCTTTATAATAACATAACCAGCTTTAAAAACCAACATTAGGAATAAGCTGGGTTACCCTTTCTGGTTGCTGACACCATATTGTCAACTAGCTGCCAGAGGGTGCAACACAATTTAGACAGATTTTTTATTTTTTATTTTATCTTTTACTTTTACCCCAAACACTGGTCTTTTATATAGAGGATTTAGCATCATTACAAGAAAGCCATCACTGGTGTTCCCCTTATGCACATTTACTCCTCTTTCTGAAATTTAGACGTGGATATTGGGGGGCAACACACCTGATTTTTTTCACAAGATACCACACTCTGTGGAAAGTATATGAACATTCACGCTCATATTCATTTAATATTCCCTCTTTTGAGTTGAGTATAGCCATTAGAGGATAACATACCTGCACATTGGTTTATGGCACCACACCCTGTTGGGGGTGCGCATACACACAGGTCCAGACACCTGCTGAAAATCTATCATCTATATTTTGTTGCCATTCTGCGTATTAATCCCCTTACTACCTACATCTGGTTTTGGAGCACTGCAGAGGGTGTAACACAGCAGTTTTTTCATAAAACACTCTCATTTTCCTAATTAGAACAGCCCCATACCTACATTCTCCTTTATATTCATCTTAGTACACTTCACTCAGGTGGAGTTGCACTTGTAGAGGCAGCAGTTCCTTCTTTATATTCATTTTTCTGTAATTGTACTCCTTGCATGGATTTACTTATATATCATTTCAGGAGGCATAGGAGGTGAGGGTGGCACGGGTGGGACTGCAAAGCTCGGAGACAAACGAAACGTACAGGAGGCTTCCGCAAGCGCTCCTTAAAAGAGAGTCTGGAGTCAATGAGGATGGCAAACATGATCAACTTCTACAGCTCAGTTGGTATATCTCAAGCTGCTATCTCATCCTTGATGGTATCCAAGAGACCATGAGAAAAAGCAGCCATGAGGGCCTCATTGTTCCATGCGACCTCTGCTGCCAGAGTACGGAATTCAATGGTGTAGCCGGCAAGAGTTCTCGTACTCTGTTCGATGGACAAGAGGCACTTGGCAGCAGAAGCGGAGTATGCTGGAACGTCAAATAACCTTTTAAACTAAGCCGCAAACTCAGGGTAGCTCAAGACAACAGGTTTTTGCATCTCCCATAGAGGGTTTGCTCAGGCCAGGGCTCTCTCAGAAAGCAAAGATATCACGAAACCTACTTTGCTTCTGTCCATGGGAATTGCCTGGGGTGTAACACAGCAGTTTTTTCATAAAACACTCTCTTTTTCCTAATTAAAACAGCGCCATACCTACATTCTCCTTAAAATTTTTCCTATGCCTCCTGGTACCGAGTCGGTCAGTGAAGGTGAACCCATGCACTTGGGTTTCACGCGTCTCTCTGCGGATGAGAGAACCTTTAGGAGGAGGGAGAGATTGTGCCTTTATTGTGGCCAGGCAGATCACTTTTTAAAGTCTTGTCCTACCCGTCCAAGGATCGCCTGAACCTTGAGGTCCTGTCATGGAAAGACCTTAGGTGGCGTTGTTTCATCCCCAGTTATCCAGAAGGATAAGCCCCTGGTTTTGGTTACCCTTTCTTGGGTTGAGTCTTCTGTCGAGATACAGGCTCTAATCGACTCTGGGGCTGCAGGCCTGTTCATTGATGCTGCCTTTGTATCAAAGCACTCGATTCCGCTGCAGCTGCGTGACACTCCACTTGCCATTGAGGCTCTTGACAGGAGACCTCTACACCCTGCCCATGTGACTCATTAGATGGTTCCATTTTCCATGGCCGTAGGGGCTCTTCACCATGAGATAATCCAATTCCAAGCTATTTCCTCACTTAAGTTTCCGCTGGTTATTGGTTATCCTTGGTTACCGAGGCACAACCCCTCTTCTGATTGGCTCAGTGCTAAGGTTCTCTCCTGGTCACCACAATGCAGTGAAACATGCTTCCAGAAGGTAGCCAAGGTTTTGTGCCCCTCTTCACTCTCTTCCCTGCCGGAGGAGTACCACGATTTTAGCGATGTCTTTGACAAAGGTCAAGCCGGTAGCTTGCCTCCACACCAGCCGTATGATTGCGCAATTGACCTTCAACCTGGTGCCATACCCCTTTGCGGCTGGGTTTACCCATTGTCGGTCTTGGAGGATGAGGCCATGGAGGAGTATGTTGTAGACGCACTTTCTCGATTCTTCATCCGCAAATCCTCGTCTCCTGCGGGTGCTGGTTTCTTCTTTGTGAAGAAGAAGAGTGGTGAACTGAGACCTTGTATTGATTATAGGGGTCTCAATCGTTTCACGATTAAGAATGCCTATCCGATTCCGTTAATTACAGAGTTATTTGACCGCCTCAAGGGATTAAGGAGGGCGACGAGTGGAAAACCAGCAGTTTAATACCAGAACAGGCCATTATGAGTACCTCGTAATGCCTTTTGGCCTTTGTAACGCCCCGGCAGTTTTCCAGGAATTTATTAACGATTTCCTCTGAGATTTGTTGCAGTTATGTGTGGTGGTTTATCTCAATGATACCCTCATATTTTCCAAGTCCCTGGAGAGCCACCATACAGATGTCTGTCGTGTGCTTCAGAAACTAAGGGAGAACCATCTCTATTGTAAACTGGAGTAGTGCGAGTTCCATCATGAACAGGTAAAATTCCTGGGCTATGCCATTTCCACTGCTGGTTTTTCGATGGACCCAGAGAAACTTTCAGCAGTCCTACAGTGGCCCCAACCGTGGGTTAACGTCCTCTGCAGTGGTTCCTGGGCTTTGCCAACTATTATCGGAAGTTTATTCGTAACTTCTCGTCTTTGGTCAAGCCCCTGACTGATATGACCAGAAAGGATGTTAACCCACAGAGTTGGTCTCCGGAGTCCATTAAGGCCTTTGTGAGTCTCAAGGCTGCCTTTGTTTCTGCTCCTGTGTTGACACATCCTGATCCTACGTTACCTTTTATCCGTGAGGTTGATGCTTCTGAGACTGGCATTGGCGCCTTTCTGTCTCAACATCCTACCTCTGAGAGCACTATGTATCCTTGCGGCTACTTTTCCAAGAAATTGTCACCTGCAGAGTGCAATTACGAGATTGGTGACTGAGAGCTGTTGGCGATCATTTTAGCCCTGAAAGAATGGAGACATCTCCCCGAAGGTACACTGTGCCGTTTCTCATTCTTACCCACCATAAGAATCTCACATTCTTGTCTGAGGCTAAATGCCTCTCTCCCAGAAGGGCACGATGGGCTCTTGTCTTGTCAAGTTTCAATTACATTGTCTCATTCTTACCCGGTACTAAGAATGTAAGGGCGGACGCTTTGTTACGACAATTTTCCTTCACTTCCAAGTTGGAGTCGGTTCCGGTTCCTGTGATTTCTCCTGATCGTATTCTGGCTATGGTTCGCACCAGTCTCACTTCTTCTTTGGGTGACAAAATTCTTGCTGCTCAGGTCCATGCTCCTCCTGAGAGACCTTATGACCACTTCTTTTGTCCCAGAGAGTCTCCGTACTGCCGTGCTACAGACTTACCATTCTCCCAAGGCTGCTGGCCAACCTGGGAAGAATCAACTCATTTGGACCATCTCCCAACAATTTTGGTGGCCTAGTCTACGTTCTGATGTAGCTACTGCCTTCGTAGCTGCCTGTTCCGTGTGTGCTCAGAATAAGACTCCACGACACCTTCCAGTGGGCCTCCTACAACCCATACCCAATGGAGAGAGGCCCTGGACCCATCTGTCTATGGATTTCATTGTGGAGTTACCCAACTCCCAGGGCAACACACTTATCCTTATGGTGGTTAAGGATGAGCCAAACACCCCCCGGTTCGGTTCGCACCAGAACCTGCGAACGGACCGAAAATTCGCCCGAACATTAGAACCCCATTGAAGTCTATGGGACTCGAACGTTCAAAATCAAAAGTGCTAATTTTAAAGGCTAAATTTCATGGTATTGTCCTAAAAAGGGTTTATGGACCCGGGTCCTGCCCCAGGGGACATGTATCAATGCAAAAAAAACTTTTAAAAACGGCTGTTTTTTCGGGAGCAGTGATTTTAATGATGCTTAAAGTAAAAAAACAAAAAAATGAAATATTCCTCTAAATATCGTACCTGGGGGGTTCTATAGTATGTTTGTAAAGTGGCTTAGAACAGTGCCTGCACAAAATGACATTTTTAAAGGAAAAAAGTAATTGAAAACTGCTTGCGGCGTCGGGTCCTGGCAATATGGATGAAAATCAGTGAGACAAACGGCATGGGTACCCTCCAGTCCATTACCAGGCCCTTTGGGTCCTGTATGGATATTAAGGGAAACCCCGCACCCAAATTAAAAAAAGGAAAGGCGTGGGGCCCCCAGGCCCTATATACTCTGAACAGCAGTATACAGGCAGTGCAAACAAGACAGGGACTGTAGGTTTGTTGTTAAGTAGAATCTGTTTGTAATTTTGAACTAGTACATTTTTAAAGTGTAGCTCCAGCCAAAAAATCTGTTTTTAAGCTTTTTGGAAAACATAGGGAAGGGTTATCACCCCTGTGACATTTGTTTTGCTGTCTGTGCTCCTCTTCAGAAGATTTCACCTCACTTTTTGTCCCAATGACAAATGTTTTTTGAAAATTAGTTTTTTTTTAGTGAAACGAGGATTGGTGATAAAGCATCAGTGGAAAGGAGAAAAGTTTTTCCCATATTAACTCTTACAGGAGAGAATTTCCCTTCCTATGGGGTAGATTTCATCTCACTTCCTGTTGTCTCCTTCCGTTTGCAAGTAGGAGTCGTTTGTAAGTTGGATGTTTGAAAGTAGGGGCCTGCCCTATATACTCAGCAGAAATTTGGGCCTTAGGTGTTGTTGTGGCCTCAACACTGTAAGCCCTCATAGGGATTACATTGTTGAGGGCCCACAGGGCCCACCATGTTGAGGGTTCACAGGGCCCACCATTCCTGCCTTAAGTTGGCGTGGCATCAACCACCTCTGAACCTGCCCCTGCAGAGCTGACAGAACCTCTGCCCCAGTGTGGCTCCCGTCCCCCAAGCACACCAGCTCAAGCACCGCATGGCATCTTTTGGCCTGCGTACTTGCGTAGCCCCTTGAATGCCTACGGAGCACCGCTGGTTCCGAGGACAAAGCACAGGAAGAGGCCATGGAGGAAGAAGAAGAGGAGGGGTTGTAGGAGAGAGGTGTGTCACAATCATTAGTAGTGGCATTTTGGAGGCGTGGTGGCGGAACAACCTCCAACACTACTGCAGATTGTCCTGCATCCTTCCCAGCTGCCAGCAGAGTGACCCAATGTGCCATGAAACTTAAGTAACGTCCCTGTCCATGCCTGCTGGACCATGAGTCAGAGGTAATATGCACCTTACCACTGACCACCCTGTCCAGCGAGGCCAAGACATTGCCTTCCACATGCCGGTAGAGAGCCGGAATCGCCTTCAGTGAGAAAAAGTGGCATTTGGGTACCTGCCACTGAGGAACCGCACATTCCACAAACTCACGGAAGGGGGCAGAGTCTACCAACTGAAAAGGTAGCAGTTGAAGTGCTAGCAATTTTGCCAAGCTAGCATTCAACCGCTGGGCATGTGGATGGCTGGGAGCAAACTTCTTTCGGCGGTGCAGCAGGTGGGGCAGGGAAATTTGCCTGGTACAATCTGACGTCGGTGTACCGAAAGCAGATTGCTCACAAGTACTTGGCTATGACACACCTAATTCTACACCTTCATTCCTCTCAGTGCAGGTCTCAGAGAGGACTGAAGGTATAGTGGGGTTGGAGATTTCAGCTGATGAGGAGCAAGGAGAGGTCCTCTTTGTTCTTTGGTGTGGGTCTTTTAGATACGCTTGCCAATGAACTGCATGGCAGGTCAACATATGTCTGGTCAAGCATCTGGTGCCCAAGCAGGAGATGTTTTGGCCATGCGAGATACGCTTGAGACATATGTTGCAAATAGCAGCGGTGCGATCTGATGCACTCGTCTCAAAAAAGGCCCACACCAAAGAACTTTTTGAATAACGCGCAGAGACAGCAGCGCCCTGCACATGCGGAGCTTTGCGGTGTGATGCAGTCAGTGTGCTGCCCTTAGGCTGGCCCCTGGAGGGCATCCTGCCTCGTTGGTTATGTGCCTCCTCCTCCTCCTCCACTCCCCTATCAGGCACCCACGTTGAGTCAGTGACCTCATCATCCCCTCCCTCCTCATCACTGGAGCAAACCTGGCAGTATGCTGCAGCAGGGGGAGCATGACTGCCAGATTGCTGTCCTTCTTGGGCACCCCCTCTATCCGTGCTCACATTACTGCCTTCATCTAGCTCAGTATCATCATCAGAGCCTTCTAAATGCTGGGCATCCTCCTGGAGCATGTACCCAACACTGTGGTCAAACAGTTCAAGGGACTCCTCAAGAGGACATGGTGGGGCTAGGGAAGGAGTCACTGATGCCATTGAGCCTAGGGAAAGGCCGCGTTGGCAGATGTTTTGCCAGACAAAGTATCCTGAGCATTAGTGAGAGAGGATGAGGAGGATGAGGACGGCTTGGTCATCCACTCGACCAAGTCTTCCGCATGTTGCGGCTCAACACGGCCAGCTGCCAAAAAAAAGGCCAAGCGTGTCCCACGGCCACGTGCTGATGAGGATGCACCGTCTACACGACCAGCACTGTTGCCTCTAGACACAGAGCCTGCTTGCCCTCTTTTATTGGCTTGTGACTGTCTGCCTCTCCTTGTTGGCCCTCCAGACATACTAATGCCTGTAGCTGCACTAAGCTGGGATATATATATATATATATATATATATATATATATATATATATATATATATATATATATATACTGATACTGCAGCTAGCAAAATCAACTGCCTGCCTGTAGTATGAGAACACCACTAACCTTCTACAGGTAGCTTTAGCTGAACACTGTGCAGAGGTCGCACTACACTAACATGTAAATAATTTAGCTGCCTGCGGTAGTGATAGGATCAGGAAAACACCACCAACCTTCTACAGGTAGCTTTAGATGAACACTGTGCAGAGGTCGCAAAAAAACTAACTTGTAGTTTTAGCTGAACACTGTGAGGAGGATGCACTACACTAACTTGTAGCTTACTTAGCTGCCTGCGGTAGTGATAAGATCAGGAAAATACCACCAACCTTCTACAGGTAGTTTTAGCTGAACACTGTGCAGAGGTCGCAAAAAACTAACTTGTAGTTTTAGCTGAACACTGTGAGGAGGACGTACTACACTAACTTGTAGCTTATTTAGCTGCCTGCGGTAGTGATAGGATCAGGAAAACACCACCAATCTTCTACAGGTAGTTTTAGCTGAACACTGTGCAGAGGTCGCAAAAAACTAACTTGTAGCTTATTTAGCTGCCTGCGGTAGTGATAGGATCAGGAAAACACCACCAACCTTCTACAGGTAGCTTTAGCTGAACACTGTGCAGAGGTCGCACTACACTAACTTGTAGTTTTAGCTGAACACTGTGAGGAGGACGCACTACACTAACTTGTAGCTTATTTAGCTGCCTGCGGTAGTGATAGGATCAGGAAAACACCACCAACCTTCTACAGGTAGCTTTAGCTGAACACTGTGCAGAGGTCGCACTACACTAACTTGTAGTTTTAGCTGAACACTGTGAGGAGGACGCACTACACTAACTTGTAGCTTTAGCTGAACACTGTTCAGAGGGTGCACTACACTAACTTGTAGCTTTAGCTGAACACTGTGCAGAGGTCGCACTACACTAACTTGTAGTTTTAGCTGAACACTGTGAGGAGGACGCGCTACACTAACTTGTAGCTTATTTAGCTGCCTGCGGTAGTGATAGGATCAGGAAAACACCACCAACCTTCTACAGGTAGCTTTAGCTGAACACTGTGCAGAGGTTGCAAAAAACTAACTTGTAGCTTATTTAGCTGCCTGCGGTAGTGAAAGGATCAGGAAAACACCACCAACCTTCTACAGGTAGCTTTAGCTGAACACTGTGAGTAGGATGCACTACACTAACTTGTAGCTTTAGCTGAACACTGTGCACTACACTAACTTGTAGTTTTAGCTGAACACTGTGAGGAGGACGCACTACACTAACTTGTAGCTTATTTAGCTGCCTGCGGTAGTGATAGGATCAGGAAAACACCACCAACCTTCTACAGGTAGTTTTAGCTGAACACTGTGCAGAGGTCGCAAAAAACTAACTTGTAGCTTATTTAGCTGCCTGCGGTAGTGATAGGATCAGGAAAACACCACCAACCTTCTACAGGTAGCTTTAGCTGAACACTGTGCAGAGGTCGCACTACACTAACTTGTAGTTTTAGCTGAACACTGTGAGGAGGACGCACTACACTAACTTGTAGCTTATTTAGCTGCCTGCGGTAGTGATAGGATCAGGAAAACACCACCAACCTTCTACAGGTAGCTTTAGCTGAACACTGTGCAGAGGTCGCACTACACTAACTTGTAGTTTTAGCTGAACACTGTGAGGAGGACGCACTACACTAACTTGTAGCTTTAGCTGAACACTGTTCAGAGGGTGCACTACACTAACTTGTAGCTTTAGCTGAACACTGTGCAGAGGTCGCACTACACTAACTTGTAGTTTTAGCTGAACACTGTGAGGAGGACGCGCTACACTAAATTGTAGCTTATTTAGCTGCCTGCGGTAGTGATAGGATCAGGAAAACACCACCAACCTTCTACAGGTAGCTTTAGCTGAACACTGTGCAGAGGTTGCAAAAAACTAACTTGTAGCTTATTTAGCTGCCTGCGGTAGTGATAGGATCAGGAAAACACCACCAACCTTCTACAGGTAGCTTTAGCTGAACACTGTGATTAGGATGCACTACACTAACTTGTAGCTTTAGCTGAACACTGTGCACTACACTAACTTGTAGCTTTAGCTGAACACTGTGTGGAGGACGCACTACACTAACTTGTAGCTTTATCTGAACACTGTGCAGAGGTCACACTACACTAACTTGTAGTTTTAGCTGAACACTGTGAGGAGGTCGCAAAAAACTAACTTGTAGCTTATTTAGCTGCCTGCAGTAGTGATAGGATCAGGAAAACACCACCAACCTTCTACAGGTAGCTTTAGCTGAACACTGTGCAGAGGTTGCAAAAAACTCACTTGTAGTTTTAGCTGAACACTGTGAGGAGGACGCACTACCCTAACTTGTAGCTTTAGCTGAACACTGTGCACTACACTAACTTGTAGCTTTAGCTGAACACTGTTCAGAGGACGCACTACACTAACTTGTAGCTTTAGCTGAACACTGTGCAGAGGTCTCACTAAACTAACTTGTAGCTTTAACTGAATACTGTTCAGAGGATGCACTACAGTAACTGTAAATAGTCTAGCTGCCTGACTGTGGTAATAATAGGATCAAAAGAACACCAGCAATTTATTTCAGGTAGCTGTAAATACTGTAACAACACAAGCCTGCCTGTCAGTAGCAATATAACAGGAACGGATCTAGCTAAACTGAATACAGTGTATATATACAACACCTGGGATGCATATATATATATATACAATACACTGCAAGTGCAGCTAACTCACTGACTGTCCTGCCTAATCTATCTAACTTAAATCAAATGACACTGTCTCTCTTTCTATCTATCTCTCTCTCAACACCGGAACACACACTACACAGGGCCGCCGTACAGGCGGCCTTATATAGTACTAAATCCCCTGAGCCATAATTGGCCAAAGCCTCCTTGGCTTTCGCCAATTACGGCTCTCTGTTCAGACGGCACTGTGATTGGCCAAGCATGCGGGTCAATCATCAGCCAGCAATGCACTGCGATGCCGCAGTGAATTATGGGCCGTGACGCGCCACACGAATTTGGCGCAAACGGCCCATATCGTTCGCAATTCGGCGAACGGGCGAACAGACGATGGGTTCGACTCGAACATGAAGCTCATCCCTAATGGTGGTTGACCGGTTCTCAAAGATGTGTCATTGTATTCCACTTAAGAAGTTGCCCACTTCTAAGGAACTGGCTTCCATTTTTGCTCGGGAGATCTTTCGCTTACATGGGCTAACCAAGGTGATTGTCTCAGTCAGGGGTAGTCAGTTTGTGTCCCGGTTCTGGCGAGCCTTTTGTGCACATTTGGGAATTCAGCTTGCTTTCTCCTCTGCGTATCACCCACAGTCTAATGGGGCTGCAGAACGAGCCAATCAGTCCTTGGAGCAATTCCTACGTTTCTTTATTTCTGACCATCAAAACAACTGGTCAGACCTATTACCGTGGGCAGAGTTTGCTCATAACAGTGCCTTGAATTCTGCTTCCTGATTGTCCCCATTTATGGCGAATTATGGTTTCCAACCTTCCATGTTGCCTGACTAGTTTGTTCCGCAGAGTATTCCTGCATTAGAGGAGCATATCTGTGGTCTTTGTTCCACTTGGGCACAAGTCCAGGAGGCTTTGCGTCATGCTAATAATAGGTACAGACTCCATGCTGACCAGAGATGCCTGCCTGCGCCTTCCTACCAGGTTGGGAACAGGGTGTGGTTGTCATCTCGCAACCTCTGACTTCGTGTTCTCTCACTGAAGGCGGGGTACACAGTATCTAATACAGTGTGTACGGTTTCTACCTGTCAGGGCTGGGCTCAGCCCTTCCTTCTCTGAGCTGGCTGCTCAGCTGTTGGCTGATTGCCAGCTCCCATCTCTCTCCACAGTTACTCAGCTGTTGATGATATCCTGCTCGTCAGTCCTGCCTACTTAAGCCGGCCAGTCCAAAGGATCTCTGCCTTCGCCTTGGTCAACATCACAGAGACGATCTCCTGCGTTCCTGTTTAAAGACTTGCTTTGCTGACATCCCTTCTGGCTCCAGATCCTGCTTGCTGTTTCCCTACGTTGATCCCTGACTTCTGGCTTGGCTGACTATCCATTCTGGACCCACATCAAAGAAAAAGGCGAACTTTTGATTGCTCCTTATCTGGGATCTCCAACCCTACTATACCTCCAGTCCTCTAAAAAACCGGCACTGAAAGGAATGAAGGTATATCAATAGGTGACCCAAGTACTTGCAGCCAATCTGCTAGCAGTACACCACAAATTGATTTTAGCAGTCAAATTTCCCTACCCCAGTCGCTGAACCGTAAAAATAAATTCGGTCCCACATGCTCAGCATCTAAATGCTAGCTTAGCCAAATGGCTAGCACTGCAACTGCTGCCTTTTCAGCTGGTAGACTCTTCCCTCTTTCATGAATTTGTGGAATGTGCTGTACCTCATTGGCAGGTTCCAAAACGCCATTTCTTTTTATGGAAGGCCATTCTGGCTTTCTACCGGCAAGTGGAAGGTAATGTTTTAGCCTCCTTGGACAGGGAGGTCAAACGTAAGGTTCATATTACCGCTGTCCAGCAGGCATGGGCAGGGACGTTACCTTTCCTTCACAGCGCACTAGGTAACTCTGCTGGCAGCTGGGAAGAATGCAGGACAGGGTTCAGTGTTGTTGGAGCTTGTTCCGCTACCATGCCTCCAACATGCTAGTGGTGAATCTGCCACAGCTCTCTCCTCCACCCCCTCCTCTTCTTCTTCCTCTATGGCCTCTTCTGCAGATTTGTCCTCTGAACCAGCGGTGCCCTGTAAGTGTTCAAGGGGCTACGCAAGCAGTCAGGCTAAAAGATGCCATGCGGTGCTTGAGTTGGTCTGCCTAGGGGACAGGAGCCACACTGGGGCAGATATTCTGTCAGCTCTGCAGGGGCAGGCTCAGAGGTGGTTGACGCCACGCCAGCTTCCGCCAGGAATGGTTGTATGCTACAATGGCACCAACCTTCTCTCTTCCCTCCGACAGGGACACTTGACCGGTGTTTCATGTTTGACATACATCCTGAATTTGGTGGTGCAGCTGTTCTTGAGCAGGTCCCCAGGCTTACAGGATCTCCTGAGGCAGACCAGAAAAGTCTGTGGTCATTTCCGCCAGTCATACAATGCCAGTGCTCGGCTGGCTGACATTCAAAGGGAATGCAACCTGCCCACCAACCGCCTCATTTGTGACATGCCCACCAGGTGGAACTCAACGTCGGAAATGCTGCAGTGGCTGCACACACAGCAGAGGGCCATCAATGAGTACCTGTGTGAGTATGGCATCAGGACAGGGTCAGGGGAGCTTGGCTTCTTTTCGCCATGCCAGTAGCTACTGATCAAGGATGCATGCACTGTCCTGTCACTATTTGTGGAGGCCACAAGGATGGTGAGCAGCGACAATGCATGCATCAGTGACACTGTCCCTCTAGTCTTCCTGCTTTGTGGAATCATGGACAGGGCACTTGAGGCAGAACAGCGGGAGGAAGAGGAGGACTTCCTTTCCTCTCAAGGCCCCCTTTATCCAGATAGCATTCCTGTGGGCCCGCCAAACACGCAGGAAAAAGAGGAGGAGTGTGTCAGCACGGATGTAGAGGATAACACTCAGCAGTAGTCTTCAAGGGATGGTTTTCAGTCCCAAAAAACCCAAGGAATTGTACTTGGCTAGGAGGAGGTAGTTACGGATCATGTGATCCAGAGGACTCAGAATCAAATGTCTCTGCAAACTTACGCTGCATGGCCTCCCTGATTCTGCAAAGCCTGCGCAAAGACCCTAGGATTCGTGGTATCAAGGAGATAGATCATTACTGGCTGGCAACCCTTCTAGATCCACGTTACAAGGGTAAGGTAGCAGAACTCATCCTGCCTTCACAGAGGGAGTAGAGAATGAAACATCTTCAGAAGGCCTTGAAGAAAGGTTTGTGCAACGCATTTCCAGACCCTGGGAGGTTTCCATTTCCTGGTGCTGGACAATGTGTTGCTGAGGCTTTATTCAGTCAGAGAAAGAGCGGTGGAGAAGGTGGCCATCTGACCAATGTCAATTTTTCAGTCCTCAGTGTCAAGGTCTGATCGGTTCAACCAACAATCTCCAGTGTCTGCATTATATGGTGCAGGAATATCTAGGGGCAAGAGCAGACTTGGATACCTTTCCAACAGAGCATCCACTGGATTACTGGGTCTTGAGGATGGACCACTGGCCAGAACTTGCTCAATATGCAATTGAGCTACTGGCCTGTCCTGCATCCAGCATACTTTCTGAATGCACATTCAGTGCTGCTGGAGGATTTGTAATGTGCCTGTCCACAGACTTCGTTGATAGGTTCACATTCATAAAAATGAATAACTCTTGGATCAGCAGCTATCAAGCACCTGATGTAACTGATTAAATCTGGGCATGTATTTACAATTGTTGATATAATATTTCACAGCAGTGCCCGTTCCTATGCCTTAAAGAGTAACTGTGAGGGCTTACAGTGTTCTGGCGCCACCAAAACCAAAGGCTCAATTTTTCTACCCCTGTTTAAAAGGGGCATGTAATTACAATTCCTGATATAATATTTCACAGCAGGGCCAGTTCCTGCACCCAACAAGAGTAACTGTGGGAGCTTACAGTGTTCTGGTACCACCAACATTCACAGTGCGCAGCGCCGCTCACACATGCGCAGTAGGCACCCAGCTGTGAAGCTGCAAGCTGTCACAGCCAGGTGTCCATAGTAAAGATGCTGGGGAGAGAGACACACAGGGTGAAAAGAGCTGGGCTGAGCACAGTGCTGGATCATGAGTTATTCTATTGTCAAGTCCTTGGTGCGAGGCCGGATTGCTGAGAGGGCGCCCCTTGCGGCTAAGTGCAGCGTAACCTTGGGAGTGAGACAGGGAGTATGGTGCCCAAAGGTGCACGGATTGCCGGATGCTGATTGCTGGATAGCTAAGAGCTGCTGGGGTGCGTTGGGCAACAGTGTGTGGAAGGATTCCAGAGGAGAAACCAGGAACAGGGTCAAGGCAGGCCAGGGGTCAGGTACCATAGGAGCAGTCCGAGAAGAGATACAACAGGTTAACCAGGAACAGAGTCAGTAGCCAGGCCAGGGGTCAAGACCGTACAGACAATCGAAGGTACAGGGGTACAGACAGGAGCGTAGTCAAGTCCAAGCCAGGGGTCGATGCAGGCGGAGATCAGGGAGAGTCAGGCAAGCCGAGTAGTAAACAGGAATCAGGTAATCAGATACGGATAGCAGGTACAGGGAACACAGGAAGCTGATGATAATCCAGTAACTTGCATACAACTGCAGCAGGCTTAAATAGGCCAGAGGGCGCCAAACACTGTCACTGGGTGCGCGCAGGCACCGGTGCATGCCCGCGTGCATGTCTGCGGGCACGTGCCGTGTTGCATCTGCGTGTAACCGCTGTCACGCATCTGCGGCCGCGCATGCGCCTGGGGTCGCGCCCGGCGTGACCATGATGGTTACTGGCAGGATCGCCAGTCCTAAGACTGTTTCCCTGACATCTGTAGAGTCAGTTTTGTGATCTAGCCACCCCTGACTAGGGATGAGCCGAACACCACCCTGTTCGGTTCGCACCAGAACATGCGAACAGGAAAAAAGTTTGTTCGAACACGCGAACACCGTTAAAGTCTATGGGACACGAACATGAATAATCAAAAGTGCTAATTTTAAAGGCTAATATGCAAGTTATTGTCATAAAAAGTGTTTGGGGACTTGGGTCCTGCCCCAGGGGACATAGATCAATGCAAAAAAAAGTTTTAAAAACTGACGTTTTTTCAGGAGCAGTTAATTTAATAATGCTTAAAGTCAAACAATAAAAGTGTAATATCCCTTTAAATTTCGTACCTGGGGGGTGTCTATAGTATGCCTGTAAAGGGGCGCATGTTTCCTGTGTTTAGAACAGTCTGACAGCAAAATGACATTTTGAAGGAAAAAACTCATTTAAAACTACCCGCGGCTATTGCATTGCCGACAATACACATAGAAGTTCATTGATAAAAACGGCATGGGAATTCCCCAAAGGGGAACCCCGAACCAAAATTAAAAAAAAAAAATGACGTGGGAGTCCCCCTAAATTCCATACCAGGTCCTTCAGGTCTGGTATGGATATTAAGGGGAACCCCGGCCAAAATTTAAAAAAAAAAAATGACGTGGGGTTCCCCCTAAATTCCATACCAGACCCTTCAGGTCTGGTATGGATTCTAAGGGGAACCCCGCTCCAAAAAAAAAAAAAAACGGCGTGGGGTCCCCCCAAAAATCCATACCAGACCCTTATCCGAGCACGCAACCTGGCAGGCCGCAGGAAAAGAGGGGGGGATGAGAGTGCAGCCCCCCCCTCCTGAACCGTACCAGGCCACATGCCCTCAACATTGGGAGGGTGCTTTGGGGTAGCCCTCCAAAACACCTTGTCCCCATGTTGATGAGGACAAGGGCCTCATCCCCACAACCCCGGCCGGTGGTTGTGGGGGTCTGCGGGCGGGGGGCTTATCAGAATCTGGAAGCCCCCTTTAACAAGGGGACCCCCAGATCCCGCCCCCCCCCTGTGTGAAATGGTAAGGGGGTACAAAAGTATCCCTACCATTTCACTAAAAAACTGTCAAAAATGTTAAAAATGACAAGAGACAGTTTTTGACAATTCCTTTATTTAAATACTTCTTCTTTCTTCTATCTTCCTTCATCTTCTGGTTCTTCTGGTTCTTCTGGCTCTTCTGGTTCTTCCTTTCTCGTTCTCGTCCAGCATCTCCTCCGCGGCGTCTTCTATCTTCTTTTCCTCGGGCCGCTCCGCACCCATGGCATGGAGGGAGGCTCCCGCTCTTCTCTTCATCTTCTTCATCTTCTTCTCTTCTTCTTTTCTTCTCTTCTTCTCTTCTTCTCTTCTTCATTTTCTTCTCCGGGCCGCTCCGCACCCATGCTGGCATGGAGGGAGGCTCCCGCTGTGTGACGGCGCTCCTCATCTGACAGTTCTTAAATAACGGGGGGCGGGGCCACCCGGTGACCCCGCCCCCCTCTGACACATGGGACATGACGGGACTTCCCTGTGGCATTCCCCGTGACGTCACAGGGAAGTCCCGTCATGTCCCGTGCGTCAGAGGGGGGCGGGGTCACCGGGTGGCCCCGCCCCCATTATTTAAGAACTGTCAGACGAGGAGCGCCGTCACACAGCGGGAGCCTCCCTCCATGCCAGCATGGGTGCGGAGCGGCCCGGAGAAGAAAATGAAGAAGAGAAGAAGAGAAGAAAAGAAGAAGAGAAGAAGATGAAGAAGATGAAGAGAAGAGCGGGAGCCTCCCTCCATGCCATGGGTGCGGAGCGGCCCGAGGAAAAGAAGATAGAAGACGCCGCGGAGGAGATGCTGGACGAGAACGAGAAAGGAAGAACCAGAAGAGCCAGAAGAACCAGAAGAACCAGAAGATGAAGGAAGATAGAAGAAAGAAGAAGAATTAAAAAAAAGGAATTGTCAAAAACTGTCTCTTGTCATTTTTAACATTTTTGACAGTTTTTTAGTGAAATGGTAGGGGTACTTTTGTACCCCCTTACCATTTCACACAGGGGGGGGCCGGGATCTGGGGGTCCTCTTGTTAAAGGGGGCTTCCAGATTCCGATAAGCCCCCCGCCCGCAGACCCCCACAACCACCGGCCAGGGTTGTGGGGATGAGGCCCTTGTCCTCATCAACATGGGGACAAGGTGTTTTGGGGGGCTACCCCAAAGCACCCTCCCAATGTTGAGGGCATGTGGCCTGGTACAGTTCAGGAGGGGGGGGCGCACTCTCGTCCCCCCTTCTTTTCCTGCGGCCTGCCAGGTTGCGTGCTCGGATAAGGGTCTGGTATGGATTTTTGGGGGGACCCCATGCCGTTTTTTTTTTTTTTTTGGCGCGGGGTTCCCCTTAAAGTCCATACCAGACCTGAAGGGTCTGGTATGTAATTTAGGGGGAACCCCACGTCATTTTTTTTTAAAAAGTTTGGCCGGGGTTCCCCTTAATATCCATACTAGACCAGAAGGGCCTGGTATGGAATTTAGGGGGACTCCCACGTCATTTTTTTTTTAAATTTTGGTTCGGGGTTCCCCTTTGGGGAATTCCCATGCCGTTTTTATCAATGAACTTCTATGTGTATTGTCGGCAATGCAATAGCCACGGGTAGTTTTAAATGAGTTTTTTCCTTCAAAATGTAATTTTGCTGTCAGACTGTTCTAAACACAGGAAACATGCGCCCCTTTACAGGCATACTATAGACACCCCCCCAGGTACGAAATTTAAAGGGATATTACACTTTTATTGTTTGACTTTAAGCATTATTAAATTAACTGCTCCTGAAAAAACGGCCGTTTTTAAAACTTTTTTTTGCATTGATCCATGTCCCCTGGGGCAGGACCCAAGTCCCCAAACACTTTTTATGACAATAACTTGCATATTAGCCTTTAAAATTAGCACTTTTGATTATTCATGTTCGTGTCCCATAGACTTTAACGGTGTTCGCGTGTTCGAACGAACTTTTTTCCTGTTCGCATGTTCTGGTGCGAACCGAACAGGGGGGTGTTCGGCTCATCCCTACTTGTCACTCAGCACACGTGCAATGTAGAAGATGTGGATTGCCACCTATTGATGGCCAAGGAACTACCTGTTCTGTAATCTAATAGCAACATATATGAGCAAAATCAATTATGCTATGGTGGCTTTTGACTAATAGGGGTTGACTTACTAAAGGCAAATAGACTTTTCGCATTGCAAGGGAAGTTGCACTTTGTAAGGAATTTTTCTTCAGAGTTTAGAGATTGCTGACTTCCAACATCCAATCATGTGCAAACAAAAATGCATTTTTTCTCTTGCATGTGAATGAGTATTCTTTACAAAGTGAAATTTCACTACATTTACGTTGCTCCGGGGAAAATCCCCCTACTAATAGCAATTTCCCTTACAAAGTGAACAGCCCAATTGCATTTAGTAAACCAACCCCATAGTCTGACAAGATTTTGCGTGAATTTGGTAATGTCTCTACTGCACTTCTCATTGTTCTCTTTGCTGGAGAGGAAGCTGTACCTGAGGATTTGCAGTGCAAGGATCTCCCTGCTTTTTTTTATTCTGTGGATCTGTGTTTTCTAGACCTCTTATACTGCATCTCTAATGCCGCGTACACACGAGCGGAATATGCAAGCCAAGCTTGAGCGGAATTCCATCGGAAAAACCATCGAAGATTTTTCCGACAGAATTCCGCTCAAGCTTGGCTTGCATACACACGGTCACATAAAAGTTTGCTGAACTTTCGACCGCCAAGAGCGTGGTGACGTACAACACTACGATGAGCCGAGAAAATGAAGTTCAATGCTTCAGAGTATGCGTCGAATTGTTTCCGAGCATGCGTAGGAATTTTGCATGTCGGAATTGGTACAGACGATCGGAATTTCCGATCCCCACTTTTTCCGACCGTAAAATTGAGAACATGCTCTCAATCTTTTGCTGCCTGGAATTCCGCCAGCAAAAGACCGCTGGAGCATACATACGGTCGCATTTTCCGACCAAAAGCTCTCATCTGTCTTTTGCTGGCCAAATTTCCAATTGTGTGTACGGGGCATTAGATGACTACTGGTCATCATAAAGCAGCTCTGATATAAGGAAGCAAAGCTCTGTGTTTACCAATGTGGCTCTTCTACAAAGAGACCCAGTGTGGAATGAGGCATGGTAAGTCAGTAATGGAGAAAGGATTAGCTGCAGGGTGACTACAGGTAATGCTGGCAACTACCCCGTGTTGTTTGCTTGTCTTTTTTGAGCACAGTTTTCAAAATTCAGTTGCCTTGAATAAATGGATATTTTATTATGGTAGTGTTTTATTATTCACAACTGCAGAAAAGTCTACATACAGGTGTGAATGAGAAAATCTATTGAATGGGCTTGATTTATGTTTATATAACAAATGTAGGGATGACTGTTTTTTCTGTGCTTTCAAAAAGAATTTCAATGCAGATGTTTATTTTTTGAACCTACAGTATTTGTACTTCCCAAGATCTTAAGATCAAGAAGTGGGATATAGCCCATTCTACTTGCTCTCCATTTCTCTGCTACAGGTTACCCATCTCTCTCCTTTGTGGTTCTTACAAGGTCATACCACTCTCTCACCAATCTATTTTCCATTTGGTCTTTTATATTACATTATAAAGACCCCAGTAGACAGAGTGTCTGACAATTAACAGATTGCTCATTACTATTACATTAAGATTTTATGAGTCTAATGCAAGTAAACATTGAAGTATAATTACTACAGACCAACACTTTCATTCCAACATACTGCTTTGTAGGATTAGTAGGTGGACCTTTTTCAAAATATATACATATACAGTACATACAGTATGTACACTTTTCCTATTGCTTCTAAATGATGGTCATAATTGTGCATACATTTGTACGGTGATACAAGAAATGTTTTAAATGTATGATACAAAAAGACCCCGTTCTCAGAGAAAGACTTCACAGGGCATACATCATATTCTGAAAATTGCCGGAGGAACAGTTCCTTAGTAAATATGGAGGTGTCTCATTTATTTACAGTGGCATATATGTCTTTATAAGGTGCTATTGTATTTAAAATATATATACAGTTGTACACTCAGCTTTTGTTCTGACTGTTTAAAATACTATGTGAATATCAAAGCTGAACACTATTACACTGCATCCTTAACCACTTCAGCACCGGACCATTTTGCTGCCCAAAGACCAGAGCACTTTTTGCGATTCGGCACTGCGTCGCTTTAACTGACAATTGTGTGACGTTGCTCCCAAACAAAATTGACGTCCTTTTTTTCCCACAAATAGAGCTTTTGGTGGTATTTGATCACCTCTGCGCACAATACAGAGACACAATAGAGTGACAATTTTGAAAAAAAAACGCATTCTTTTTTACTTTTTGCTATAATAAATATCCCCAAAAAATATATAAAAAACATTTTTTTTCTCAGTTTAGGCTGATACGTATTCTTCTACATATCTTTGGTAAAACAAAAATCCAATAAGCGTTTATTGATTGGTTTGCACAAAAGTTATAGCGTCTACAAAATAGGGGATAGTTTATGGCATTTTTATTAATATTTTTTTTTTTTACTAGTAATAGCGGCATTATGGCGGACACATCAGACAATTTTGACACATTTTTGGGACCAGTGTCATTTTTACAGCAAACAGTGCTATAAAATTGCACAATCGCGGGAATCCCCGTGGATATCGAGTCCACGGGACCCGCGATCCTACTCACAGGGCTCGCAACGGAATTCAAAGGGACGTACAGGTACGCCCATTTTCCCAGCCGTGCCATTCTGCCGACATATAAGTACATGCGGCGGTCGGCAAGCGGTTAATGACGTCCATGAAAGTAGTAACTACAAAAGTTAGTTAAGAAGTTCTTCAGTTATTTGTTTTTTCATCTGCACATTGCTTTTTGTGAATGCAATGTTGTTTAGATAATTACACTGTAGTTTTCCTGGCTATGCAGCTAGTACTGCAGATATGTAGTAATGGAAATAATCCTCTGGGGATTCATTAACTTGACAACAATATTTATTGTGAAGAGTGCAGCAACATCTGGATTGTATTGAACCTCAAACATTCTGCTTACTGCAAAATGAACTGATCAGGAAGTTATCAATGACAGACCTGCTCTTATACATTGAGAAGACTTTGAATCAGAGTTATCATTACCAACAGATGCCATGAATGTTACATAACCAGATGTACTTTCTTATTTTCCCAATGGAGGGCAAGCATTCTCAGAACCACTAGGACCACCTAACTCAATCCATTGAACCATGTACTACAAATGAGGTTGCCATGGCAGTAAATAAATTATGCTAGCCTGAAGTAGACCATTAAACTTTATTGGAATTCAAAGGTCCCTTCCCTTTCACATCTGTTAGTTTTTCAGGTGGACTTGATTGGAAGGTCCATAGAGGCCTGTGAACAGGCAGGTGTAAACAGACTTGTGTCCGTTTACACCTGCTTACCTCCTGGTCCAACAAGGTCCAGTAAAATAAGGGAAAAGGATTGCATCCTTTTCCATTTTAGCAGACCAGATTAGAGGTAGCCTGATGTAAACGGACATCAGAGACTGTTTACATTCAGCTGCAGATAGAGCTCATAGGGGTCTGCCCATGTCTGCTCTGCATAAACTGAATGGACACGGCTGTGACATCCATCCTGCTCGGCTCCAATCAGCAGTGGATCTGCTGACAGATCCCTTGCTGATTGGAGAAGACTCTGCTCCATGTGGAAGAACCCTAAGGTTAAATTAAATAGATACAAATTAGCCTAAGCAGGCATTTTTTTAAGCAGGGAAATTAGCCAGAACAGACATTTTATATCTATAGACATCTATAAGACAACAAATCCAGAACTTGTGGATTTAATCTTAATATCTGGAGTCAAATTAATTCAGTGATAGAATGCAGAGATCACTAACTAATAGGGCTCTTAGGACTAACCCTGATGTCTAAAAACTTCAGAGGAAATGGTGCAATGTGCTGTATCAGTCTGTAGGCAGGTGCCTAAATTTTATTTGTATTTTTCAAAAATAATTAAGGGTTGGTGACTCAGGGGTTAATGGTGGGTTCTGGAGTGCTTTCACCCTGCATGTGTCACTTCTTGCGTCTTCTGGTCTATTGGGAGTAGAAAGTGTGACCAGATACATGAAGATGTTGTCATTTTGCCAAGAGTGGGGCAACCCTCATGATGGGAGCCTGATATGGGGCAAATGATTTAATCTTTATTATCTATTCATTGGGACCAAGCACAATCAAATGGTATACTATCCACAGTCACAGCATTTAGAAAAAGGAGAATAAAAAATGTCATGTTCGGATATGTTGCACTATATTATGTTCTTATGGAAGCAGCTGAAGAACTGTGCGTAAAAGTAATTTACTTCAGTAAAAGAAGTTCTAGTTAAGCAACAACATCTAGTCTGATTCTTGAGAATAGAGAGAGTGAATTCTACATTGAATACTTTTTGGAAAAGGAAGTGTAAACCTTCAAGTTAACTCTCTGGGTGATGTGTAAAGAATAGGAAGGAGATGCAGCCAGCTCGTGAGAGGGATCGATGGTGGCCAGTGATGGAAGTTCCATAGGTAGGGTGGTTTGGCACATGACACACTCTACTGAGTGGTCGGGTCCCTATTTTAGGCCCCACTTCAGAACAGAACCAGTCCTAGGGACCTTGCCTGGAACCACAGTGTGTGAAGCTCATAAAATATGTGTAGTGGCTCCTCTCTTTGCACTTGAACTGAATTGGTAAAGGAGGATGTAGTGAAGAGTTGGTGGAGGGAGATCTGTGCTCAATACTGTCCCCTTCAAAATTACTCTGTTGTCAGTGCCAGGACAGGTGTCACGGGCAGGTAAAAGAACGTTATCCTTCGGTATATGGGGCCTGGTGAAGAGGTTTGGCCCCCAGCCATGAGGGCATGCAGCGACAGTAACAATATCAACAGCATGCAGGTCCCCCATGCTAACAAGTCTATGCAACTCTATGAATGTGAATTACATAGGTGAAAAGATTTCAATAAACCCCTTCTTCACATGTCACTCAGAACATGGAACATAAATTGTTGTACCTACCGTTTGGGGAGGAATAACATATTATTGTATTACAAAGTTTGATTGTGTTATTTAGTATATAATATGGTGGTGATTAAGTTAACTCAGATTAGAAATAAGTTTACCTTTGCTGGTACGTTCCATATAACCCAGTTGAATTCTGTATAAAAACTTAGAATGTAAGGACCAAAAAAATGTCTTAAACAGATACTTTTCTCAAAAGAATAAAGGCTTTCTATAATATGATGACAGCTACATCCTGATATTAATATAGAATTGCTTACCCATTCACTCATAATATCATTCTCATAAGGTTTCAGATTTTGTTTCCTGTCACATCTTACTCCACCAGCTCAAGTTCCATACCATCAGTCTTAAAGAGGTTGTAAACCAGCCTGCAGTATTTGTACCTATAGGTAAGCCTAGAATAAGGTTTACCTATAGGTACTGTAAATATCTCCTAAACATGCACTGTTTAGGAGATACTTACTGTATACTGTGAGTGCCGTGACTGGCAGCTCCCGAGCACATGTTTTTTTCCTGCAGAGTTTACTTCCACTTTAAGTAGCCCGTAGAAAAGTCAATTTTTTTTGTTTAACCATTCTTCCTAATAAAGAACTTTTTTCAACAGTGTGGGTGCTTTGTTTTTTTATGTTTAACTTTTTGTTTGTGATGTGAATGAGTAACAAAATGAAAAATGTATCCAATACTTATTCATGCAGGGAGTGTGGATGTTTTCGGTGCCTCCTTTTTTGTAAAGGGGACTTAGAGAGCCCTCACATCCCTTTGGAGGACAGGATGTGGGGATGAAACTCTTGCCCTCATCTATATACATTTTCCCTTCTTGCAAAATACCGTCCCAATGTTGATGGCATGTTGCTTAATATGGCTCAAGAAGAGGGAGGGACATGCTTTCTGCCCCTCATTTAATAGCCAGTCAGGTTGCATGACAGAATGAGGGTCGCTTATGAATTTTTAGGGGGACCCCATTCTGTTTTTTGTTTTAAAGGGAAAGCTTTTTAAAATTATTATTTCAGGTACTTATATAGCGCCATCAATTTACGCAGCGCTTTTTACATAAATATTATACATTCACATCAGTTCCTACCCTCAAGGAGCTTACAATCTAAGGTCCCTAACTCACAATCATACATACTAGGGCCAATTTAGACAGGATCCAATTAGCCCACCAGAATGTCTTTGGAGCGTGGGAGGAAACCAGAGTACCTGGAGGAAACCCACGCAGGCACAGGGAGAGCATGCAAACTCCAGGCCAGTAGTGTTGTGGTTGGGATTTGAACCCGCAAACCTTCTTACTGCTAGGTGAAAGGGCTAACCACTACACCACAGTGCCACACAAATAATTTCAGATAAGAAAAAAAGAACCTCCCTTGATTGGGACTTTTTTGGCAACACCCACACAAAAGAGTAAAGTAGAAAAATATTTAAAATAGTACATAAAATAGATCATTCGCAAATATGATGATCGTTAAAAACATATCATATCAAAAAGACAGAACGAAAAATAGACAAAAAAAACAAGACAAATTACATAACAAGCATGTAACAGTATTAAAGATACTCTCCAGTGATTAAGTATTCTCTCCTGTACCCGACGTGTTTCTGGTTCAAGCCCTTCGTCAGGGGTATTGGATAGAATATGTAGTCATAAATTTGTCATGTGGTATGTTCTACTATGCAACTAAGAAAAAGATTAATAGAGCACTGCCAAGTGGAGAAACTCTCTTATTTGCCGGGTGGTCAAAGAGAAAAAATATCTCATATGGAGAGTGTGGCCAGAAGGTGGTGATATACAATGTTTTTCAAGTCGTGAGGAGATGCTGTAGAAAGCCTCAGTATAGCCTCTTATCATCCGTATATAGCATACTCCAAGTCACTTGAAGAAACCTCTTCTATGCTTGTATTCAGATCTGTGCCTCCGTGTATGGTGTCCATCCAGCTCTGGATATGAACACCATATGAGAGGGTCCGCGAGCTGGTGCACCAAGGTCAGGCTGATTGGCTCTTTTCCCTCCTCTCCCCTGTGATAGCTTCCTCCCCTGCTTCCTAGAGGTCTGCGGCTGACATTTTACAGAGAATCAGAATGCCAAGAACTAACAAGAGGCCTGGTGGCTGCCAATAGAAATTGAGCTGCCGCGCCGCCCACCCCCGTCCCGCTGCCGGTCTGTCTGTGAACTGTTCTGGGATAGGCCACGGGGCGGGGGGTGGGCGGCACTGCAGCTTAATTTCTATTAGCAGCCACTCAGCCGGCTCCGCCTATTTTGTTCCACTCTGCCTGTTACTTCGTTCTGGTGTTCTGTAATGGCGACGGAGAGAGTCTCCGCTGCTGTCAGATACCTGATGTAAAAGGGGCTGCTCCACTGGGGGATACCTGATGTAAGGGGGGCTGCTCCACTGGGGAATACCTGATGTAAGAGGGAATGCTCCACTGGGGGATACCTGATGTGAGGGGGGGCTGCTCCACTGGGGGATACCTGATGTAAGGGGGGACTGCTCCACTGGGGGGATAACTGATGTAAGGGGGGCTACTCCACTGGGGGATACCTGATGAAGGGGGGCTACACTGGGGGATACTGATGTAAGGGGGGCTGCTCCACTGGGGGGATACCTGATGTAAGAGGGGGCTACTCCACTTGGGGATACATGAAGTAAGGGGGGCTGCTCCACTGGGGGATACCTGATGTAAGGGGGGCTGCATCACTGGGGATACCTGATGAAAGGGGGGCTCCACTGGGGGATACCTGATAAAAGGGGGGCTCCACTGGGAGATACCTGATGTAAGGGGGGCTCCACTGGGGGATACCTGATGTAAGGGGGATACTGCTGGGGAATAACTGATGTAAGGGGGCTCCACTGGGGTATACCTGATGTAAGGGGGACAACGCTGGGGATACCTGATGTAAGGGGCACTGGGGGACACCTGATGTAAAGGGAGCTCCACTGGGGGAAACCGCTGGGGGACACATAATGTAAAGGGGGCTCCACTGGGGGACACCTGATGTAAAATGGGCTCCACTGGGGGACACCTAATGTAAGGGGGGGCTCTACTGGGGGGACACCTGATGTAAGCGGGACACTGCTGGGGGATACATGATGTAAGGGGGTGCTCCACTGGGGTTCACCTTATGTAAGGAGAGACTCTGCTGGGCATGCCTGGTGTAAAGAGGGACTCTACTGGGAATGCCTGGTGTAAGGAGGGACTCTACTGAGAATGCCTGGTGTAAAAGGAGACTCTACTGGAAATGCCTGGTGTAAGGAGGGACTCTACTGGGAATGCCTGGTGTAAGGAGGGACTCTAATGGGAATGCCTGGTGTAAAAGGGGACTCTACTGGGAATGCCTGGTATAAAGAGGGACTCTACTGGGAATGCCTAATGTAAAGAGGGACTCTACTGGGAATACTTGGTGTAAAGAGGCACTCTACTGGGAATGCCTGGTGTAAAGAGGGACTCTACTGGGAATGCCTGATGTAAGGAGGGAATCCGCTGGGGACACCTGATGTAAGGAGAGACTCTGCTGGGAATGCCTGGTGTATGGAGGGACTCTGCTGGAAATGGCTGGTGTAAAGAGGGACTCTGCTGGGGACACCTGATGGCATCTGGTGGCAGGCGACGTGGCAAGTAGGGATGAGCTTCGAGTTCGAGTCGAACTTATGTTGGACTCGAACATCGGCTGTTCGCCAGTTTGCTGAACAGCGAACAATTTGGGGTGTTCGCGGCAAATTCGAAAGCCACGAAACACCCTTTAAAAGTCTATGGGAGAAATCAAAAGTGCTAATTTTAAAGGCTTATATGCATGGTATTGTCATAAAAAGTGTTTGGGGACCTGGGTCCTGCCCCAGGGGACATGGATCAATGCAAAAAAAGTTTTAAAAACGGCCGTTTTTCGGGAGCAGTGATATTAATAATGCTTAAAGTGAAACAATAAAAGTGTAATATTCCTTTGAATTTTGTACCTGGGGGGTGTCTATAGTATGCCTGTAAAGGGGCGCATGCTTCCCGTGTTTAGAACAGTCTGACAGCAAAATGACATTTCAAAGGAAAAAAAGTCATTTAAAACTACTCGCGGCTATTAATGAATTGCCGGTCCGACAATACACATAAAAGTTCATTGTTAAAAACGGCATGGGAATTCCCCACAGGGGAACCCCAAACCAAAATTTTTTAAAAAATGACATGGGGGTCCCCCTAAATTCCATACCAGGCCCTTCAGGTCTGGTATGGATTTTAGGGGAACACCACGGCAACATTTAAAAAAAAAATGGCGTGGGGTCCCCCAAAAATCCATACCAGACCCTTATCCGAGCACGCAACCTGGCAGGGCGCAGGAAAAGAGGGGGGGGACAAGAGAGCAGCCCCCCCTCCTGAAATGTACCAGGCCACATGCCCTCAACATTGGGAGGGTGCTTTGGGGTAGCCCCCCAAAACACCTTGTTCCCATGTTGATGGGAACAAGGGCCTCATCCCCACAACCCTTGCCCGGTGGTTGTGGGGGTCTGCGGGTGGGGGCTTATCGGAATCTGGAAGCCCCCTTTAACAAGGGGACCCCCAGATCCCAGCCCTCCCCCCTGTGTGAAATGGTAAGGGGGTACAAAAGTACCCCTACCATTTCACAAAAAAACTGTCAAAAATCTTAAAAATGACAAGAGACAGTTTTTGACAATTCCTTTATTTAAATGCTTCTTCTTTCTTCTATCTTCTATCTTCTTTCTTCTATCTTCTATCTGACGTCACGGGGAATGCCACGGGGAAGTCCCCGTCAAGTCCCCATGCATCAGAGGGGGCGTCCCCCGTTATTTAAGAACGGTCAGAAGAGGAGAAGCGTCACACAACGGGAGCCTCCCATCATGCCATCATGTATGCGAAGCGGCCCAAGGAGAAGAAGGGAAGAAGACGCCGCGGAGGAAGATGCCGGATGAGAACACCGGAGGAAGAACCAAAAGAACCAGAAGAAGAAGAAGATGGAGGAAGAAACCAAAGGCAAGTAGAACATAGAAGAAAGAAGATAGAAGATAGAAGAAAGAAGAAGCATTTAAATAAAGTCAAAAACTGTCTCTTGTAATTTTTAACATTTTTGACAGTTTTTTTGTGAAATGGTAGGGGTAATTTTGTACCCCCTTACCATTTCACACAGGGGGGGAGGGCCGGGATCTGGAGGTCCCCTTGTTAAAGGGGGCTTCAAGATTCCGATAAGCCCCCCACCCGCAGACCCCCACAACCACCAGGCAAGGGTTGTGGGGATGAGGTCCTTGTCCCCATCAACATGGGGACAAGGTGTTTTGGGGGGCTACCCCATAGCACCCTCCCAATGTTAAGGGCATGTGGCCTGGTACGGTTCAGGAGGGGGGGGGGGGCGCTTTCTTGTCCCCCCCTCTCTTCCTGCGGCCTGCCAGGTTACGTGCTCGGATAAGGGTCTGGTATGGATTTTTGGGGGGACCCCACGCCATTTTTTTAAAAAAATTTGGCGCGGGGTTCCCCTTATTATCCATACCAGACCTGAAGGCCCTGGTATGGAATTTAGGGGGACCCCCCATGTCATTTTTTAAAAAATTTTGGTTCTGGGTTCCCCTGTGGGGAATTCCCATGCCGTTTTTATCAATTAACTTTTATGTGTATTGTCGGACCGGCAATTCATTAATAGCCGCGAGTAGTTTTAAATGACTTTTTTTCCTTTGAAATTTTGCTGTCAGACTGTTCTAAACACGGGAAACATGCGCCCCTTTACAGGCATACTTTAGACACCCCCAGGTACGAAATTTAAAGGAATATTACACTTTTATTGTTTCACTTTAAGCATTATTAAAATCACTGCTCCCGAAAAAACGGCCGTTTTTAAAACTTTTTTTGCAATGATCCATGTCCCCTGGAGCAGGACCCAGGTCCCCAAACACTTTTTATGTCAATAACTTGCATATAAGCATTTAAAATTTGCACTTTTGATTATTCATGTTCATGTCTCATAGACTTTAACGGTGTTCGCGTGTCCGAACAAATTTTTTGCCTGTTCGCAAGTTCTGGTGCGAACCGAACAGGGGGGTGTTCGGCTCATCCCTAGTGGCAAGTGACACGCTCAGGGCTTTCACTGATTCTACATTATGGTGACTTGAACTATTTTATTTTATATTACAATGTAATAATAGTAATAATGCGCTTCAATCATCCTGATACCATAACAACCATGGTGCCAGGATGATTGAAG
Organism: Lithobates clamitans; assembly: GCA_037952925.1. Taxonomy (NCBI): domain Eukaryota; kingdom Metazoa; phylum Chordata; class Amphibia; order Anura; family Ranidae; genus Lithobates; species Lithobates clamitans. Next base: position 1,781,302 of record JBBGZY010000515.1, read on the forward strand.
CGCTAACACCAGGTGTTTGGAGTATCTTTATCTGCTGATTGTTAAACTTTATACACATATTTCTATTGTGGTGTAGGATCTGGGCCTGCTGTCCCTTCCTTCCTTCCTTCCTTTCTTTCTTTCTTTCTTTCTTTCTTTCTTTCTTTCTTTCTTTCTTTCTTTCTTTCTTTCTTTCTTTCTTTCTTTCTTTCTTTCTTTCTTTCTTTCTTTCTTTCTTTCTTTTTCTCCCTCCATCCCTCGTTTATCTGAGACTCTAACCACACACCCTTTGAGCCACACCCATCTAAGCCACACCCAATGTTTAGCTTAAACCACGCCCATTGTTCACAGCGATGCGCAAAGTGCACCACATTTTTCTTTTCCCCACTGCGTCACACCTACAAAAGAATGCCCCCCCCCATTATAATAAGACTCTGCCTACAGACAAAAAAGTGTCCCTATACATTTTTTTACAATGTTGGCATATGTTGTATTCATATACTGTACATTTATATGACACATTATTTACAGACAGTGGGACCCGGAGGAGAAGAAATAGACGCAGGGTCGTCATGACTAAGGGAGGAACAGGTCTGGGAAGGGTTAAAATATTAAGTTAGTGGGGTTGGGGTGTAGCTTACCTTATTGGAGCATCAAGGGTCAGGTGGTCAGGGTGGAGCCACAGGGGAGTTTTTGGTACGTGCAAAGACTGATGGGTAATCACTCCGAAAAGTTTCCTTGATTGAAGAGTTCCCTCCCCGCCCTACATTCTGGTTAGGAGGTGGTATAAGAAGGGGGGGGGACAATTGGGATGTTTTAAAAAAAAAAGTTTAAAAAAAATGAATAAATATAAATATATAAATGAAAAAATAAATAAATAAATAAATATAAAAAAAAGAAATGAAAGAGGGGTTTTTAATCTTTTGCATTTGTCACGGCACTTGGTGGGTCAGGGGGTCTTTGGGGGGTCAAGAATTAAACAGATTGTAGAAGTATTGGGGCCCATACAGGGTATGGCGCTCCCACCTTGGTTGGTTGTTGGTGGTTCTCCCAGGACCTAGGTCCCATGGGGGAAAGTAAAATTTGGAAGTCGCAACGTCTTCGAGCCGGCTGGGGCACAGCTGAGGACATAGTTGGTAATAATCAAAATGGGATTTAAGGACACCCAAAGACCCCCTCCTGGTGTTAAATTGTTCTGTTTGTTGTTATTAATTTGTTTAATAAAAGGGTTGTTGTGGCCATTTAAACCCATGTCACGCAGCAAGATAATACAGAATACTAATGGGGTGGCATCATGCCTAATGAAAAAAGTGGATGGTAAATAATGGATCATACGTTGTTAAAATGTGCTGCATACATATGTAAAAAAGCTGTATGTGAATAAAATAAATTTACAACTGATGCAAACATTTCACCTGTAGTGTAGAGGGCAATAAAAGTGCATGTGGAAGGTGAAAACGCATACAAAAATAATAAATAAGGTGAAATAGGAATAAAGTGAATCGCACTCAAGTACAGGGTGCCTCTGAATGCCTAGAGAAATCACAATAAGGTGGTATATATGAAGAGTGACAACACATAAATAATACAAAAAAGAAAAATACAAAAAAGAAATCAGGATGTAGCAATAAACCACACTAGGGTGCCAGGGTACTATGGGTGTCCTGAGAGATCAACCAAATATGATGAATACAATAAAAAGGTGCACAATAAAAACTGTACATAAATATTCTTAAACTTATGGATATAACCTCTAAAAAAATATTAGAAACATATACGCATATACATAAAAATGAAGATGACATAATCCGCACTCCAGTGCAGTGTAAAAAGAAATGTCCTAAAAAATCCTATTGAGGGTGATATAAAAGTGTCCAGTGTCAAGCAATCCGTGCTCACAAAAATAATACAGCGTCCAAAAACAAAGGAGAAAGTGACTTAGTGCAGCAACAGTAAATTACACAGCTCCTTAAATGTGCTTAATAGGAAACGTGAAGGCAGCAGCTAGATTCTAGCATTGCTTTCCTCAGATAGGTGAGAAATGTAGGGTGACAACATAAATCCTCTTCATGCAGCAATCCTATAATGGAGGGCAATGGCCCCTTACCTCACTGTGCTGAGGTTACAGCATGAATGAATCAATCAATGTATGTGATGTCTCCTATGGGGGTCAGTCCTGGGTCTCAAGCTGTCCTTCAGTATGCCTCAGATATTGCAGGGGGCATAGCAGCCATAAGAGAAACAAAGGTACCACATAGTGTAGTAATTTTAGTAAAGTAGAGGCTTTATTTAAAAATCGCATAGGGTACTCACACAGTGGTGCAACAGGGGATGAGTTGTATCCTGACGAGCGGCGAGCTCGTCTATTGTTACAGTGGAGGGTGCCGGTCCCTACGCGTGGCGTCACGGGTCACGTGGCTTCTTCAGGGAATCCTAGTGTGATCCTAGTGTGGTTTATTGCTACATCCCGATTTTTTTTTTGTATTATTTATGTGCTGTCACTCTGCATATATACCACCTTATTGTGATTTCTCTAGGCATTCAGAGGCACCCTGTACTTGAGTGCGCTTCACTTTATTCCTATTTCACCTTATTTATTATTTTTTTATGTGTTTTCACCTTCCATGTGCACTTTTATTGCCCTCTACACTACAGGTGAAATGTTTGCATCAGTTGTGAATTTATTTTATTCACATACAGCTTTTTTTACATATGTATGCAGCACATTTTAACAACGTATGATCCATTATTTACCATCCACTTTCTTCATTAGGCATGATGCCACCCCATTAGTATTCTGTATTATCTTGTTACGTTTATATTAGGACTAGCGCAGCACCATCCCCCCCTGTCTATTTTTAGTTATCATTTAGGGCCCGGTTGGACCCTTTTCGGTGTTAGCTGCTTGTCCCCCCCCCCCCCCCCCCATATTGTTTTCCAATTTTGCATGGTAGCGCAGGAATACCATACTTACCATGTCACGCAGCGTTGTGTTGTTATTATAAGTTAAAGACCGTAAGTTGACGAATCCTATAGTCAAGTTTTTTATCTGCAATTAAAATGCAAGCTTCCTTTTCCATTTTTCAACTAATGGATAGATGACAAAAACAACATAGCACTAATACAGAAAGAGTCATTAAGTATACCTGCTGGTAAATCCAACATAAAATAATGGTTTCAGTGCCTACTCTTCTTAATTATTTATTAAACAGTGTTTCATTTTGTTTTCATTGATTTTTAATTTGCCAAAAAACGGAGACAGCACAGACAAGGCTGATAAAACTCAAGAGACACTAAAATGACCCTGAAAACATTATGTCTAAATGGAAAATTTCCCTTTACAAAGAATATTCTGACATCATCTGTTGCTGACAAACCTTGCTAATGATTCTGTTAATGACTGACATTTGAAAATACCTTTTATTCATTTTAAAATAAGTGAATAAAGATTAGCATCCCCCCCCCTCCCAAGCTGCATGTTATTAGTGTTCATGTCTGTTTGCTCACCTTTCTGTTGTGTTCAGCTTAGAGGCCAGTCGTTGTTCACCTGTATGCTTCTCTCAAGCAAGCAATCCTCCCTCAAGCATGGCTCCATCCTAGCCTCTAACTAGGAACACATCTGTGCACTGCAAGCCAACCCTTGCTGATCAGTATTGTATGTTTGGCTTCCTGTGTGTTTCTTGCCATGTGCTCTACATCTGTTTCTGTTCACCGATCTTGGCTTGTTCTTTGACTATCCCTGACTGCTTGTTACCCTGACCTTTGGCGTGTTCTTTGTCTAGTTCTTGTCTGCTAGTTGCCCCGACCTTTGGCTTATCTCCTAACTATCACTTGTTGTCCTGGACTGTTGCTTCCTCTCTATCCTCCAATAGCCTACCATGAGCTTGAGCTGGGAGACCCTGGGGGCCGCGACCTGGAGCCAGTTGTAGCGCAGTCCATCCTTACCACTAGAGGCTCTGGTGATCACCTGATGGCTCTTAGACTCCGCGCCCTGGGGAATCTTATGCTCTAGCTCCCAGTGGGATCCGTGTTGGTGCTTTAGTGCAGTGGTCATCAACCCTGTCTTTAGGGCCCACTAACAGGCCAGGTTTGCAAGTTAACTGAAATACATCACAGGTGATATTATTTGCTGCTCAGTGATTGCAGTATTCTAGTCTGCATCTCCTCAATGTAATACATAAAACCTGGCCTGTTAGTGGGCCCTGAGGACAGGGTTGATGACCACTGCTCTAGTGGAACTGCTTTCCTGAACCACCCGGAGCTCCATCCGCAGCAGTCAGCTGTAGGGTCCACTACCTTGGCGGTGCACTCCTGACTCCAACGGTGTGCATCTGTCACCTGACCTCAGGTGACCTTACAGTTTGATCAGCCATGGACCCGACTGATGTGCCGCTACCCGCTGATGATCCGTTGCAGGGCATAGTCCGCAGACTCGAGACCCAGGAATCTAATTAGACTCAGGTGATGTGATTCCTCCAGGATTTGGCTTCCCGCAGCTTCAGGCCTACTTAGGAACCCTAATTCAGCAACCTCAATCACAATCGGTAGCTGTACCTATTTCGGTCGCAGTCGCAGCCACACATTCACTGCAACTGCCAGCTCCGTCCCATTTCTCTGGGGACTCCAAGGCCTGCAGGAGGTTCCTCAGCCAGTGCACCATTCACTTTGAGTTCCAGCCTCAAAACTTCTCATCTGATCTCCCCTATGGGAGAATAATGATCTAGTGGTTTCTATCCTGTCTGACTTCTTGAAGCTCTTTTGGAATATCTTCAAGGAACTGGGTCAGGTTTTTTTAGCGGCCAGTGCCCTTTTACATTTTCACCAAGAGTTTTCCTCAGTGGGACAGTATGCCCTTCAGTTTCGTATACTAACAGCTGAGTTGAGCTGGAACAATGAGGCCTTAGTTGCAACCTTTTTACCTCTCTGACCAAGTAAACGATGAATTCGCGGGAAGAACTATCCCTGCCAGTCTGGACGATGTAATCTCCTTGTGTAACCAGATCGATATTCGCTTTCAGGAGAGGTCCCTAGAAATAAGAGGCCAGCACTCCCTGGTCCCTATTCAGCCTCATTTTCTGTTGCATCTTTGAGAAATAAACTAAAAGGACTTCTCCACAAAGGGACGGTGGTTTTAACTAATCTATACTCTAGCCTAATTTTGGCTATGCATACATTTGGGGTCTATTTATGAAAAAAAGTAAAATTAATATGACAAGCTTTTCCCCGTCCTTGACAAATTCTGGATGTATATTTTGAACACAGTGATTCCCTATGATTGACAGCTTCATCTGGGGGCAATACTTAAATCAGGCAAAATACCACATTATGGCCACTAGATGGAGCTAACAATTATAGGATATCACTGTATTAAGTTGGATGGGTATGTTCATGGATGTCAGGCCTATACATAGGTGTGCGCAGCCTCTTGCATTAGGGTGTGCACCCCAAAGCTCAAATACATATGTATGTGTATATGTACTGGTGGTGTCAGTAGGGCAGTGGACAGTGTCAGTAGTTTTATTAGATTTTTTTAAAAATTATTTTATTTGGTAACATTTTTTTTGGGGATGAAATATCAGTTGTCTAAACAGGGGGGAATATGCACCACACAAGGCGATTAGGGTGTGCCCAGGCACACCTGGCACACCCTGTGTGCACGCCTATGGGCCTATAAGATAAACTTTCAAAAGAAAACCTGTAAATGTTAGTTCTGCAGCAGCCATACTTGCTCACTAAAGCGTTTGTTACCCCAACCCCTTCATATTTCTGATATGTGCCTGCTGTACCATAAAGTGCCTTGAAAATATATTCATACCCCTTGAAATTTTCCACATTTTGTCATGTTCCAACCAAAAACTTATACTTTATTGGGATTTTATGTGATAGACCAACACAAAGTGGCACTTAATTGTGAAGTGGAAGGAAAATGATAAACTGTTTTCAAAATTTTTTACAAATAAATGTCTGAAAAGTGTGGCGTGCATTTGTATTCAGCCCCTGAGTCAATACTTTGTAGAATCACCTTTCGCTGCAATTACAGCTGCAAGTCTTTTTGAGTATTTCTCTACCAGCTTTGCACATCTAGAGAGTGACATTTTTACCCATTCTTCTTTGCAAAGAAGATTGGATTGAGAGCATCTGTGAACAGCAATTTCCAAGTCTTGCCACAGATTCTCAACTGGATTTAGGTCTGGACTTTGACTGGGCCATTCTAACACGTGAATTTGCTTTGATCTAAACCATTCCATTGTAGCTCTGGCTGTAAAATTAGCGTTGTTGTCCTGCTGGAAGGTGAACCTCTGCCCCAGTCTCAAGTCTTTTGCAGCCTAATGCCCCGTACACACGTGAGGACATTGATCGGACATTCCGACAACAAAATCCATGTATTTTTTCCGACGGATGTTGGCTCAAACTTGTTTTGCATACACATGGTCGCACAAGTTGTCGGAATTACCGATCGCCAAGAACGCGGTCACGTACAACACATACGACAAGACTATAAAAGGGCAGTTCAGAACCAAGCGCGGCAACCTTTGGGCTCCTTTTGCTAATCTCGTGTTAGTAAAAGTTTGGTGAGAGACATTCGCGCTTTTTCAGACTCGTGGCTTTCAGATCGTTTTCTGCTGTTCAGTTTGTGCTTGTGGGTTTGTATCTGGTCTTCAGTGCGTGCAGCGAGTACAATTGACTTGTCATTGTGTTCGTGTTCATTCGTTACTGATTTTCAGGTCACTCTTCACAGGCCTTGCTGTTCTTCGGTGCGTTCTGTTACTTCGTTCTGAGTAGCCGACCGTTTTCTAGCCATGTTGCTTATACGTACTCCTCGTAGAGTTCGTGCTGTGCGGGGGCTGGGGGTGGGGTCCTGACCTTGACACAAGTTCAGTCCATGACCAGGGTGGGGAGGAGTTCATGGATCAAAAATTGCTTGCTCCAACGTGACCAGTTCTGTCATATGCCTTTGCTCCGTGAGATCCGTGAGAATAATCCTGATGATTTTAGGAACTTTCTCCGGATGATGGACTCCGTATTTCACCGTTTGCTGGCTTTGCTGACCCTCTAAATCAGCAGGCAAGATACCTGCATGAGGCAAGCCATCACTCCGGTGCAGAGGCTAGTCGCCATCCTGGGGTACTTGGCGATGGGGAGAAGCCTGCAGGACTCGACAGGCATCTCCCCCCAAGCTCTGGGGATCATTATCCCAGAGACCTGTTCAGCCATCATCCAGGTCCTGCAGAAGGAGTATATTAAGGTAAGATTTTTATCCTTTAACATCACATTTTATTGTATTCAATGTTTGATAATGTATTGTATTTCTTTCCTCATTCCCAAATTACCATGATTGTAATATGCTGTGAATGTCCTCATGCATGCTGGATTTTCAGGTAATTTTTTTTTGTCCTTACAAACCTCCTCCATACATATTTGCCTTCACTTACCTCCCCAGCATGCTCTCCTGGGCCTATTTTCACCTCGTGTAGTCACTTAACAATGTATTTTGTCAGCTCCATAGTAGTGCTTTACTCTAAATACCCCCTAAAATGTGTAAAATTGTGATTTGTGCTTTAAATTCTGGCAGAGTGCCAGAGGTTTTTTTTGGGGGGTCACAAAATCATTTGGAACCCCCCTCCCCCAACTGCTAACTCAGCTGATACCACTCCTCTATCTGCTGACTTTGCCAAACCCATACACACTATACCCACCTCTTTTGTGGTCAGATTTATGGATTAATTCCCCAAAGCATGTAGTGCAAGGGCCTTCCTGAATACTTTCAAATGGTACTGTTTGAAGTTTTTGGATCCTATTATTATCTTGATAGGTAATAGCAGAATGTAAAAATGTGCTCAAATGTGTACAGTGTGTATTTATCTCTTTGTATTATGACACTTCTTACCTGTCCAGTGGGCTGCCAATAGTGTAAGTAAGGAGGGGCTGGCCAAAGTAATACACATTATTTAGCCATTTATCTCTCAATGAAGTGGAGAGGGTTACCTGTCCAAAACATCTCCCCCCAGTAAAATTCACAAAATAGCCCATGGGGGGGGATCTGATAGGTTGACCTTATACCTTTGTCTTTAAATACTCCCTAAAATAAATGGCGCTTGAAGCTGGCCGTCCTGGCTTGCCCCCCCTGAGTGCCCGTGAGGTCCGTCTAAGATACCTTGAATACTTTGCTGGTAGGGGGGCCATCAATATGCCAGACAATGTCTGAGACATTTTTTAAATAAAAAAAAATTGAACAACTAAAATATTTGCTGACATTTACTGCTTGTCTTTCTTTTAGCTGACCCTGACATACATTCGGGGATTCCTAAAAAAATGGCGTGATTGTGTAACATTAGAAAGCACTGTTGGGTGTTATTTACTAAAGGCAAAGACACTTTGCACTACAAGTGCACTTGAGACTGCACTGAAAAGGCACTTGTAGCGCAAAGTGGAATTGCCCTTAGGAAATAACCCCCATTGTCACAGAAACCAGCAATTTTAGCAAACAACAATTTGGAGAGCATTGAATGAAGAATCCACACATTCTTGATTATCAATTTTTTTGGGGCTCACATTAAAAAAAGTAGAAATGTCCTTTTAAGGAAAAACAGGCATGTTTAAAACCAACAAGAAATACACAAATCTGGAACTTACAAAGTTCAACTTTGTTAGAAATTGAAGGTAATATCAGACATGAGTATTTATAAACTGTGTTTGATATTGCGTTCAGATGGGGTGAAGTCACCCCTGGAAAAGCCAAATTCTGAAGATGCACACAAATTGCCGAATGTCAACATGTGCTAGCAGCCATCACGGGGGATCAAGGGACGTGTTTTGGGGGTGCAACCCCTTCCTCTCAGCTACTTTATTATTGAGGAAGGGATTGCACCCCCAAAATGTCTACATTGATCTCCCGTGATGGCAGATAGCACACGTTGACACACTGTGTGCATCTTCAAAATTTGGCTTTTCGACGCTATGTAAAAAAAGGTGCAACAATTTTTTTGGAAATAAAGCCAACAACATTAGGGATTTTGAGGGGTTTTAAACTCTCCCTAAAACATCAATGATGTTCTTCATTTTGTTTATAACATCACTGATGTTTTTCTGGATGTTTTCCAAGTCCCTATTACACCCCAGGATCTAGGCACTCTCACTGGTGAAATGTCCTTCATCAACAACATCATGATCACCTAAAAATATAGAAAAAAAAACACACCATGTATTATAAATATGCCGGCATCCATCTCTTACCCGAGCCTGTGGTCGCAGACACTCACCTGTTGTGGTGACAATTTCCACCACGTCTCCTTCTTCCTCCTCCTTCTGTTGGCTTTGGCTTCCTCATGAGGTGGGGGGTCGTTGGTCTCCTCAGATGAGTGGTGTCCTCTGAGTCTTTTCTCCCCTATGTAAAAAAAAAAATAGGTATACTTAGCACACAGATATTTTATGACAGAAATAGGAATATGAAACATTGCTTGGAAGTAGGGTACAATTGTCTCTTTTGAGTTGCAAGATGAAGAAATATTTTTTTACTTTGTCAAGCTTGAATACTTACCTGTTTTGGACAAGCTTCACAGATGGAGACACCCCTATAGTATCCACTGGAGCACCTATGTGGGCCCCCTAATAAAAAGGGTGATCTTTTGTCCCACACAAGGGCTCCAGCGTCCAGATGTGTAAACAGATGCTGAATGTCCTCTCCTTACACAGAATCTTGTTTGCATTTCATTCTAGTTAACAACCCATCTAAACATCAAAATTATTTGAAGAGAAGTAGGCTAGCAAAAATGTATTCAAATGCATATGTCCAAAACATGGTGTTTTCTATGCCGAACGAACAATGTTTCATACGAATGAATAATGTGCCCATGAACATGAAAGTTGTCATTTTAAACTGTACAACAGTTAAGAAAAGCACATGGAGCAGCACGAACGTTAGAAAAATAAAGAATAGGATAGAATAGAATAGAACACAGGACAACTACTTAATTTTTTGCAGCATTCTCCTGATCCTTCTGTACTGCTTGTGCTCCCTTAATTTGAGGTCCGACCACCGCTTCCTCAGTTGATCCTTGGATCGTCGTACACCAAAATTCTTCTGCAGACTCTTCACAACTTTCGCCATGATCTTGGCCTTTCTGACATTTAGGTTGGGGTAAGGTCCATACTTCCCGTCATAGTCGGCCCTCTTCAGGATGTCCACCATCTCCAACATCTCCCCAAAGGACATATTTGAGGCCTTAAATCGTCTCCTCCGGGATCGGGACGTTTCTGGCTCCGGGGTTTCCTCCTCCTCCTTGTTGCTGTAATTAGCACGCACCTGCTGTGTCTCCGCCATGTGCTCTTCCCCACTGCGCCAAACAAGAAGGGGCGGGAAATAGACTAGAAAGAACGTCAGGGGCGGGCGGAGTTTCACGCATGCGCAGTGTATATAAAGCGTAACACGCGTGCGTAGTACGTACGGTCTGTGAGCGGAGAAAGGAGTATCGGAGGCGCCGATCGTGTAACAAAGGTAAGATTAAAAATTGGGCCTATACTGCTTCTAGATTGAGGCCTATATTGGGACAAGATTAGGAGAGTTTAGCCTGACATTAGGGTTTGTCTTGTGTATTGCAGATAAGATGGATGGCTTCAATGACCACAACTTCCTCCCCCTGTTCATAGACAAATACAGGGAGCTGCCCTGTCTGTGGCAGATCATAAACCCCCAATACAACAATAAACAAAAGAGGCAGGCAGCGCTGGAGAAACTGCTGGAGTTGGTGAAGCCGGTGGTCCCCACAGCAACCATCCCCTATTTAAAAGCCAAAATTGGTGGCCTGAGGAGCACTTATCTTAGGGAGTGCAAGAAGGTTCAGGATTCCCAGAGATCAGGAGCTGCAGCAGATGACGTTTATGTCCCTAGGCTGTGGTACTATGAGAGACTGTGATTTCTGTCAGACCAGACTGAAGTCAGGGAATCCCTCTCAACCCTTCCTTCCACTCTTCCTTCCACCCTATCTTCCACCCCAGCTGAGGCTTCCGATGTCCAACCTGGGACTTCTAGCCAGGAATAAGTGGAGGAGCCCAGCTGGAGTCAGGTATAGCATTCTTCTACAGATTTCTGGTCAAGAAATAAATGATGTTTACTGGATGCTATTATTGATCACTAATTGCAGGTTAACTAAAGGTGTTTACATATCAATAGACAGTAGTGGGCAAAAATAATTTGGACAAGAATGAAAAATGCTGGGCTCAGAATGATAGTCTGTTATATTTGTTAACATTCAATTTGCTACAGCCATGAGATGAAAATTGTGTGTGATTGATGAAGACAAATCTAAAACTATGTCCCTTTTTCATACACAGGAAGACCTCAGCCAGGAGGAGGCTGTGGAATGTGGCACACAGGAGGAGGCTGTGGAATGTGGCACACAGGAGGAGGCAGGGGTTAGTGGCAGCCAGGAGAAGGAGGGGGTAAGTGGCAGCCAGGAGAAGGCCTGTAGGAGCCTGACAGAATTGCAGGTCCCTCCCCTCAGCCTTCTAAACAAAAGACCCAGGAAGGGGAGTAACGTGCAGGATTCAGCACTCAGGCTGATTCAGGAGGCTACTGCGTCCCTCAGAGCCTTCCCCACTCCTGAAGAGGCCTTTGCCTGCATGGCTGCCACAAAACTGTATGGCATGCAGGAGGGTCAACGCCTCATGTGTGAGGACATTCTTTACAAAGCCTTAACTAAGGGGGTGAGGGGCGAAATCACACCCAATACCCACCTGTGTGAGTTGGACCATCCTCCTCCTCCTGCCACAACTCCACCACCACAAACACAGTGTGGAAGGAAGCGTGGAAGGAAGACCAGAGTGTGATGACCTGGGTTCAGTCTGGTCTGACAAAAGATGCAGGCTCTTGTATGACCACAGCCTGGGGATGTACATGTCATCTGCTGCTGTTCATGATCTCTTGGACTTCTGGACCAGATTGAACTCCCTTAGATATGGACTCCTCAGGCCACGAATTTTGCTGTAAAATAATTGATGTGTGCCCTGGGGGCCAAAGGCTTCACCAAATTCTGCTGTTTCTCCAGCGTTGCCTCCCTCTTTCCTTGGTTATGAGCCCTTAATACATTTTTTGTTGGATTTATTATACTGGCCTATGTGTGTTTTCCTTCAAAAAGGACAGTTTGTTTGTGAGGAGGCAGGTACATTTCAAAAATACAATGTGAAATTAACAAGGGACACCAACACCAAACAATCTCCTTAAGATTAAATAATACAAGATAATAATGGTGTTGTGGTAACTTGACACACAAAACACACCCAAAAATATTCTGGCATTAAAAAAACAAAAAAAAATAGAAAAAAAAAAAGATCAGGCTTGAAAAAAAAAGCCCCCCAAAAAAAGTTTGACATTTTTAAGTCAGATGTGACAAATCAAAAAATATTGATGAAATCACGATAAATAATAAAGAAAGAAGTTTGCGAAAAGTCTGTGTGAATATGAGCAGCAAAACAACTTCATTCTTCTAGCATTATAAAGAAGAACAGAGTGCGCTGCATTTAACAATTTCAAACATTGCACCGTGATGAAAGTGCTATATCCATTCCGAATGCTAATTTTACCAGACCGCGCAGTTCCGTCTCGGAATTTCTTCTGAGCATGCGTGGCACTTTGTGCGTCGGAATTGTCCACACACGGTCGGAATTGACGCGATCGGATTTTGTTGTCGGAAAATTTTATAGCCTGCTCTCAAACTATGTGTGTCGGAAAATCCGATAGAAAAAGTCCGATGGAGCCCACACATGGTCGTAATTTCTGACAACACGCTCCGATCGCACATTTTCTATCGGAAAATCCGACCGTGTGTACAGCACATTACAGGTTTTCTTCTAAGATTGCCCTGTTTTCAACTCCATCCAACTTCCCATCAAGTCTAACCAGCTTCCCTGTTCCTGCTGAAGAAAAGCATCCCCACAACATGATGCTGCCACCACCATGTTTCACGGGGGGGATGGTGTGTCCAGGGTGATGTGCAGTGTTAGTTTTTAGCCACACACTGCGTTTTGCTTTTAGGCCGAATAGATCAATTTTGGTCTCATCTGATCAGAGCACCTTGTTCCAGGTTTGTTGTGTTCCCTACATGTCTTCTTGCAAACTGCAAACGAGACTTCTTATGGCTTTCTTTCAAAAATGGTTTTCTTCTTGCCACTCTTCCAGAAAGGCCAGATTTTGGAGTGCACGATTAATAGTTGTCCTGTGGGCAGATTCTCCTGAGCTGTGGATCTCTGCAGCTCCTCCAGAGTTACTATGGGCCTCTTGGCTGCTTCTCTGATTAATGCTCTCCTTGCCCGGCCTGTCAGTTTAGGTGGATGGCCATGTCTTGGTAGGTTTGCAGTTGTGCCATACTCTTTCCATTTTCAGATGATGGATTGAACAGTGTTCCGTGAAATGTTCAAAGCTTGGGATATTTTTTTATAACCTAACTCTGCTTTAAACTTCTCCACAACTTTATCCCTGACCTGTCTGGTGTGTTCCTTGGCCTTCATGATGCTGTTTGTTCACTAAGGTTCTCTAGCAAACCTCTGAGGGCTTCACAGAACAGCTGTATTTATACTGAGATTAAATTACCCACAGGTGGACTCTATTTACTACATAAGTGACTTCTGAAGGCATTTGGTTTCAATAGATTTTAGTCATGGGTAACAGAGTAAAGGGGGCTGAACACAAATGCACGCCACACTTTTCAGATATTTATTTGTAAAAAAAATTGAAAACCATTTATCATTTTTCTTCCACTTTACAATTATGTGCCACTTTGTGTTGGTCTATCACATAAAATCCAAATAAAATACATTTACATTTTTGGTTGTAACATGACAAAATGTGGAAATCTTCAAGGGGTGTGAATACTTTTTCAAGGCACTCTATACATGTATGGGAAAGTATCCTGTTCTCTTTGTATTGCTTATGTTAAATCCCTGGTGTTCCTGCTAGTCCCCTTGCTTTCTGTCAGAAACCATGAATCAGACCAAGATTCTGGTATTAAAAGCAGTTTTCCATTCGTCGCCCTCCTTGATCCTCACGAGATTGTATGCTCCTCCAGCTTCAAAAAACCGTTGCTCCCTTGAGGCGGTCAAATAGCTTCGTAATCAACAGAATTGGATAAGCATTCTTAATAACGAAATGATTGAGACCCCTATAATAAATACAAGGTCTCAGTTCACCACTCTTCTTCTTCACAAAGAAGAAACCAGCACCAGCAGTAGACGAGGACTTGCGGATGAATCCTCAAGAAAGTGCGTCTGCAACATACTCCTTCATGGCCTTATCCTCCAAGACCGACAAAGGGTAAACCCGACCACGAGGGGGTATGGCACCAGGTGGAAGGTTAATTGCGCAATCATATGACCAGTGTGGAGGCAAACTACTGGTTTGACTTTTGTCAAAGTCATCGCTAAAATTGCGGTACTCCGGCAGGGAGGAGAGTGAAGAGGTGCATAGGACCTTAGCCACATTCTGGTAACATGTCTTGCTGCATTGTGGCAAACAAGAGAGAACCTCAGCATGAAGCCAATCAAAAGAGGGGTTGTGTCTCTGTAACCAAGGATAACCAATAACCAGCAGAAACTTAGGTGAGGAAATAACTTGGAATTGGAGTATCTCATGGTGAAGATCCCCTATGGCCATAGACAACGGAACAGTCTCATGAGATACATTGGCAGGCTGTAAAGGTCTCCCGTCAAGAGCCTCAATGGCAAGTGGAGTGGCACGAAGCTTCAGCGGAATCGAGTGCTTAGATACAAAGGCAGCATCAATGAACAGGCCTGCAGCCCCAGAGTCGATTAGAGTCTGTATCTCGACGGACGACTCAGACCAAGAAAGGATAACTAGGACCAGAGGCTTATCCTCCTGGATAACTGGGGACGAAACAACACCACCTAAGGTCTGTCCACTACAGGACCTCAAGGTTCGGGCATTCCCTGGACGCAAAGCTCGGAGACAAATGTCCAGGAAGCTTCCGCAAGCGCTCTGTAAAAGAGAGACTTTCTCTGAGTCTGGAGTCAATGAGGATGGCAAACGTGATCAATTTCTCCAGCTCAGTGGGTATATCTCAGGCTGCTATCTCATCTTTGATGGTATCCGAGAGACCATGAGAAAAAGCAGCCACGAGGGCCACATTGTTCCACGCAACCTCTGCTGCCAGAGTATGGAATTCAATGGCATAATCAGCAACAGTTCTCGTACTCTGTTTGATGGACATGAGGCACTTGGCAGCAGAAGCGGAGTGTGCGGGAACATCAAATACCCTTTTAAAGGAAGCCACAAACTCTGGGTAACTCAGGACAACGGGTTTTTGCGTCTCCCATAGAGGGTTTGCCCAGGCCAAAGCTCTCTCAGAAAGCAAAGATATCATGAAACCTACTTGCTTCTGTCCGTATGAAACGCCTGGGGCAGCATCTTGAAGTATATCTCAACCTGATTGAGAAACCCTCTGCATTGAACTGGATCGCCCCTAAATCACTGGGGAAGTGGAGCAGAACTAGACATACCATATATACTCGAGTATAAGTCGTTCCGAGTATAAGTCGAGGCCCTAATTTACCACAAAAAAATGGGAAAAACTTATTGACCCGAGTATAAGACGAGGGTGAGAAATGCACAGCTACTGTAAGTGGAAAAGAGGGTCAACAATGCCCATTTGCAGCCTCACTGTGCCCATTTGCATGCCTCACTGTGCCCATTTGCAGCCATAGGTCCCCCGAACTTCACACTTGGTAGTTAAGGGTTCCTAGATGCCCCCTAGCTGCAGCCAAAATTTGGGGTCTCTGAACCCAAAGTGTCCCGAAATGACATTGCTACAGATGGACACAGTTGACCGACTTTGGGGCCCCGTATCTCGGGGCCACTTAGTGCTAGGAACCCCGAATTTGGTGTGCAAACCCAGTGGAACTAGTACAATAAAATATCCAAAGCTGGGATTTCTAGAACCAAGTGGCCCCGAGATACAGGACCCCAAAAATCGGTTCAGAAAATGTCAAGCACTTTTCTGCAGCAGAGAATGACATTTTCCGAACCTATTTTGGGGTCCCATATCTCGGGGCCACTTGGTGCTAGAAACTCCAGCTTTGGATATGTTATGGTACCAGGTCCACTGGGTTTGCACACCACATTTGGGGTTCCTAGCACTAGGTGACCCTGAGATACAGGGCTCCAAACTCGGTTCAGAAAATGTCAAGCACTTTTCTGCAGCAGAGAATGACATTTTCCGAACCGATTTTGGGCCCCATATCTCGGGGCCACTTGGTGCTAGGAACACCAGCTTTGGATATGTTATGGGACCAGTTCCACTGGGTTTGCACACCAAATGTGGGGTTTCTAGCATCAAGTAGCCATGGGATACGGGGCCCCAAAGTTGGTTCAGAAAATGAAATTTTTTGCTGCAGAAAAGTGCTTGACTCGAGTATAAGTCGAGGGGGGCACTTTCAGCACAAAAAAAGGTGCTGAAAAATTCGACTTATACTCGAGTATATACAGTACCTCTTATAGAGGTAATGCTCGAGGCAGGTGCCTGCACAGAGACTGGAGCCGCGGCAGGGACGGCCTGCAACACAGGTTGTACCGGAGAAGCCACAGAGGGAGATTCCAGGTGAGCCGTGTGGAGAGTCTGTAACACTAAGGCAAACTGATTCATACGGTGATCCTGCTCATCCAACCTGGAAAAAATATTACCAGCAAGTGGATTGACTGCATCTTCTGAATTCATGGCCTTCGCCTACTGTCAGAAACCATGAATCAGACCGAGACAGCAGTGCAGTTAAAATAATACTTGTTTAATAATAATAATAGTAAAAGTTAAAAAGAGCAATGTTGCCAAATCATAGCCAGAGTTTGGTAATTGGGACGAATAGTCAGACAAGCCAGGACGTCAGGGAGCCAGAGATCAGTGTACTTCAGGATAGGCCAGGAAATCAGGAAACCGGAGAATCAGCATAGTGGAACAGCAAGCAGGATCAGGAACCAGAAGGGACGTCAGCCAAGCAAGTCTTCAACAGGTACACAGGAGAGAGTCTCTGGATGTGTTGACCAAGGCGAAGGCATAGAGGGACTGAACTGAACAGCTTAAGTAACCAGCAGGACTGACAAACAGGATATACAAAAACAGCAGAAAGAGGGCGCCTGGGTCAGTGTGATAGTAAAAGCAAGTAGCACTTTATTCAGATACACTTACATAAAAGTATCTTGCAAGCTGCACACAGGGTGGATGTGGATCACCAATCAAGCAGTCAGCCGTCACAAGGGATGAGAAGACAACTGTGGGGATAAGCTCAGACCTGCTATATGGAGGTATATAGCCAGCAGCATCTCTAGCTCTCACACCTGCTCTCACAGAGCTAGCAAGAGACCAAATCAGGACGGGGGCGGGCCGCAATGCGTTTCCGAGGCGCCGCTTCCTTCTTTAGGCAAAAAAGGAAAAAAAATATGTTTTTATAATGTTTATATTTTATATCTATACAAAAATGTTTTGCCTTTGATTTCTATTTTAAACTGAATGGGTTGTTTTACAAGGTGATTATTTACAATCACTTTAACTAGGAAACACTGAAGACAAAGATAGGCAAATAGAATTTGCAGAAAGAGTGGTCAAAAACGGTAGTCCCCAAATTTCTCCCAGTACAGATTTCCAAAATCCAATGAGTAAGCAATATCAACAAATAGTTTCCATTAATATATGTAGTATCTGCAGAATTAGAAATCTTCTTATCCTACTGTAATGGTTACATATTTCAATAACAACAAAAGGCATTAGCAGTCAAATAAAATCCCTTCTCTGCTCCAGATGTGTT
The DNA here is from genome assembly GCA_037952925.1 of Lithobates clamitans. Classification (NCBI taxonomy): domain Eukaryota; kingdom Metazoa; phylum Chordata; class Amphibia; order Anura; family Ranidae; genus Lithobates; species Lithobates clamitans. Next base: position 1,799,083 of record JBBGZY010000515.1, read on the forward strand.
TGCATCAGCATCTGGATTACTTCAATGGAGGAAATAAAAAAGCAAAGCAACAGAACTTTGTGCCAAGCCTGGCAGACATATTCTTTACATTACGTGTTCCTTGAAATAAAAGGAGTTTCTATCCCCCTGAAGGACTCACGAGATCAAAGGAAATGTTAGCTTTTTTTTGCTCTGAAGTGAGTTTCCGAACAACAGTCTAACTTTTTACCCTTACCATCCATGTGCTTTGGCGGAATAGCACACAAGATCATTAAACTATGCTCCTCTGTATTTGTCAGCCATTTAGACTCATTAAAATTCAAGGAGAAATCTCCAGGCTTCCTCAGGAAACTACCAAGACATGTTTTTACTTAGTCACACTTCATCAAGAAATTGGAAATTCTGCAATATTTGCTCTAGAGAACTTTTTAGTGCAGGAAAAGAACAGAGCTTACAATTGTGAAGAGGCCAGTAACTAATAATACAATTTAATATATTAATCATGAGTATAATGCCAGAGTAAAATGATGGCAAAACAGGAGTTTTTTTTTCCATTATACATCATTGCAAAAAACCCCCTCAATGAGGCTTATAAACCAAAGGTAGTACAAAGGACAATGCAGATGAGAAAGTTGCCCAAATCAACCAATTTATTTTTGCAGTCAAAAAAATGGAAGACGATTATTGATTGCCTGCGTATCTTTGTACATTTTGCAAAAAACAGTAAAAAGAGAAAAAAAGGACTTTAAAGGTTGCCACTGTGATCCCAAATAGGAAAGAAAAACGGTCTTGTATTATAGTAAAAATATATAATTTATTTAAATCACATTAAAAAACACATGATAATGGGAGAAAACATAAACATGTCTGAAAGGTACACTGTCTCATACAAGAGAACAGATCAAGAAACTGAAACAAGAAAATCGCATGGATGGCCTAGAGAATGGTCACAAGGTTGTCCTAGAAGATCCCTTCTGGCTAGAGGCCAAGCATACGAAATTGCAGTGTCAGCGCCAATGGATTGCTATCTTTGTACATTTCAATACCAAACCCTGACAGGCATTACAGTTTAGGTGCAGTATACAGTATGTATATATGTTGTTTATTTAGCTATTTGCCTGGAGTTCAGCTTTAAAAGGTCAGTTAACTTTTAGACAAAGTGCATTTACTAAAGCAGGAGACACTTAGTGGCAACCCCACAGAGGTAAGTACAGTATTAATTTGTGTTGGAGGATAATCGGGTATTTTTGGTTCAAGGCCAAAAGGATAACTGTGCTTTGTCAATGGGCATCCATCATGAAGTACAAAGAGACTCATACAAGGAGACAGAAGAGAGGAAGCGTCTCATTTCCACATCTCTGTTTTTTGGCCATACCATTTTTTTAACATTTAAACTTAGCCCAGCCTCACCCACCTAAAACACCCTGATGACTGTGAACTCCACACCGCATTTTTGGAGCATCTTGAGAATGCAAGTGATTCTTTATCATTTTTAAAACAATATGTCTCAGCATGGCTGTAATATTAGGAGTTTTGCTTGTTCTTCTCTTTCCACAAGAGCTGCAAGCTACAAATTGACTAGAAGTGATCAAATGCACTTAAATAACAGACTAACTTTCCATCTATTGTGCAACATTCAAAAGGTCAGAAGTTGTTTGACTGTTTCCAAACGTTCATCTCCAGCCAAAATGTTTTCTTTCTATTGGCTGAAGTTGGGATTTAATTTTGGATGTGCCTGTGATGGAATCCTGCGCTTGTCCTAGCTCAAAGTTATAGTGAAATGTAGTGGATTTTATCTCACTATGTTAAAATCCTGCATTTTCCCCATCACATACATGGAAAGTACAGGATTTTTCTGTGGAATGCCAACTTCATGTTTGGCTCTCCATATAGCGTTACAGGTGTTTGATTTTCAAACAGAGAAATAGCTGAAACCCATGCATCTACCTATGGGAAATTATACTCTAAAATAGGGAGGTGTATGCCATGCAAAACTGTACCTTCACTTTTTTTTAGTGCCAGAAAAATAACAAAGTTTACCATTTAAAATACACGCTGCAAATATGCCTAGGCTTTAGGCAGCAGCTAATTTACACATTATTTAGCAGCTCCTTCTTGTTAAAGTTTCCTGATTCCATGCAGGCAAGTCATCTGGTTTTAATATTTCCAGCCCAGGCATAATGAGTGGGGGCGAAACAAACTCCTTTGAATTATGTATGATTTTACCTCAGGATCACAGTACTTTATTTCTTGAAAAAGAAAAAATCATTATTCTGTATTCCTCGATCTTTTAGCAATGTGCATAGTTTGCCAAATAGTGTTTTGCATTTTATTTTAGCTGGAATTCCTGAAAGAATTTCTGCTCTATGTTATCTCAGAGTCATATTTGTTTGGATTGCTCTTTTTCCTACCCCAAGGCATCACCTTTTAACCTTCACTGTGGGTTTCACTCTTCCACTGCATAAAAAACAGCCATTAAGTGCGTCAGCCTGGATGAGTTTTGATAATACAAAAGAAAAAAAAAATGATTTCCTCTCTATCATTGAGCAGTTCACAAATTCAAATGTTAGACTGCACAAGGCATGTAAATGAGTATATTAACTGAACATCAGATATCAGCTGAATTGAGAAAAACTAGAATGAATCACATCCTAAATTACTATTTCAATATATATACAGTATATATAAAATTCAAGTGTGTTACAACTTTTGCAAAATTGAGAAACCCCCACTATTCAGTATGTTTGTTATGTGTTCCTATTCACACACATTCAAACATTTTAGATGTTTCTGAAAGGGGTTCTAAAGTCAGAAGGTTTTTTTATCTTAATGCATTCTATGCATTAAGATAAAAAAAAAAACTTCTGAGTGCAGCAGCCCCCCTCGGCTCCCCTATTTCTTACCTGAGCCCCATCTCTGTCCAGCAATGTTCACAACTGTCTCAGCCACCTGGGACTCTCCCTCCTGATTGGCTGAGACACAGCAGCGGTGCCATTGGCTCCCATTGCTGTCAATCAAATTCAGTTAGCCCAGCAGGAGAGAGAGGGGGCAGAGCCGAACCGCAACTCCGTGTCTGAATGGACACATGGCGCTGCAGCTTGGCCCCATAGGAAGCTGCTTGCTGTGAGGGCACTCAACAGGAGGGAGGGGCCAGGAGCACAGAAGAGGGACCCGAGAAAAGGAGGGTCTGGGCTGCTTTGTGCAAATCCACTGCAACATAGCAAGTAGGTATAATATGTTTGTTATTTTTATAGAAAAAAAAAACAAGACTCTATAATCACTTTAACCCCCCTGGCGGTATTCCCGAGTCTGGCTCGGGTTGGATTTTACATACCAAAAGCGGTATCCCCGAGCCAGACTCGGGCTTGCATCGCAGGATCCATGTAGAGCATACTTACCTTGTCCCCTGGATCCTGCGATGTCTCCCCGCTGTGATCGGCGAGCCGCTGTGTCTCGCTCGATTCACAGTGCCGAGCTCCGTTCCCTGCGAGCGTTGCGACGCACGGGGACGGAGTTCGGCGGTAAATTCAAATAGTGAAACACACAGTATAGATACGGCATACTGTAATCTTACAGATTACAGTACTGTATCAAATAACTACACATCCCCTTTGTCCCTAGTGGTCTGCCCAGTGTCCTGCATGCAGTTTTATATATATAAAACTGTTCTTTCTGCCAGGAAACTGGAGATTGTCCATAGCAACCAAAACTGTCTCTTTACATCAAAAGTGGTTTTAGAGCAGCTAGAAAAAAAGCGATAATAAATTAGAATCACTCGCAGAATTGAGCGATAGTGATTTGTGGGGAGATCCGTCATCAAACACTAAAAGTAACGAAAGCTAAAATTCTGCAACTGAGCAAATTTCAGTGTTTTTGATTTGATTATATTATTATATAATTTTTATTATTATTATATTATTATTTGTTATAATTATTTATAGTTATTTATTATATTATAATTTTTTTATTTAGTTTTTCAAACTTTATCATACCCGGGATGTCTACTAGACTCTTGTTTGGACAGATTTAAGTGAACTATTCCTAAGAATTACAGGCCTACAATATAAAACGCCAAATTTCTGTGCAAAATAATTGTACCGCTTTCAGCACCTAAAATCAGAAATATTCATACCGCCAGGGAGGTTAAGAGAAGATGTCACAGTAGACAGCAAGCATTTCTGAACAAGTTCAATGGGAGTGTATCCCAATAGAAAGGCTAATGGCAAGTAGGGTCTAACATTCACATGGGATGGATAAACTTTTAATCCTTTGTTAGGACAGTGTTCAAATCTGGTTTACAACTGGTTTACATCTAATAATGACATCTGCCAGTACAGTATAGGAGGGGGTTTATTATGGTAAACATGAATTCTCCAGTTTCATAAAAAAAGAGAACTAAGTAGGATTTCTCAGTGCTGGTTATCAGAAAGGAGCATCTAATATGGTAAACAGTGATTTCTAAAGTTATGCTATGTAAATGAAAACATGTAACAAATTTAAAGTAGGTGTTATCCAAATTTTATGGTAGAAATATACTTTAGGGGGCAAGATCTGGTCCCCTTCCTAATTCTGCCTATGCAGGTATGCTCATGTTGTCAATTAATTTTTTTAACCTTCTTTCGTATCTCAATACTGATCATCTTGTCTGGCCTCTTTCAGTTGCTTCCTGTCAACATTCATTCCCTTCACCATCAACTGCACATCATTGCTTTGAACCAACTTCTTGACTATGCCTGTGCAATGTGTGCTGGGCAGAGTAAAAACACAGCAATATGGCCCGGAGACTATTGTCACTCAGTAACAGGCAGTGCCTGAACAAGGACCTTCATGGTAGGATCTTCAGGTATTTATTTCATTAAAGCTGCAGATTTAAAAAGACTAAAAACAACTTGTGAAATTACATTAGCATGTTCAAATTTTAGATCCTCTATAAAGATGCCAGCATTTGTGATGGAAGTGAGGTACAGAATGGGTAGTGTGCATCCATAGACAGAAGCCACATCCTCAGTATATGTGTGTTTAAAGCCTTGCTCTTAAGAGTGATTGGATTTAGATGCTCTTAGGGTATTGTGAACACCAGAAGTGTTCACTATACAGAAGAGATGTTTAAATGTTGGGAGGTTTTAGACAAGCAATAGGGAATATGACTAGGGATGCACTGATACCAATACTAGTATCGGTACCGATACCAAGCATTTGCTCGAGTATCGGTACTCGTGCAAATGCTCCGATGCCTAATCCAATAACTGTTGTATTGGACCAGACGTCCTCAAGCGCAACCTGGCGGGCCGGGCAGCCTCACAGGTGATCGGTGTGACGGTGGGGGGCAGTTAAAAGCACCAATCTCACTGTATAGCTTTTCTGACAGCCGCTTCTCTCTTCTCCATCCCACAGCTGTCAGGTGCTTTATTAAAAGTTATATAGGGAGATCAGTGTTTTTAACTGCCCCCACTGCCACACTGACCTTCCCTGATTGTCCCCCTGTGCCCTCCTCCGGGTCCTTCTCCCTCTCTCTGGTGTTCTCCTCCCTCTCAGCGGTGTCCTCCTCCCTCTCTCCGGGTCCCTGACTCCCCGTGTCCTCCTCCCTTTCTCCGGGTCCCTGACTCCCCATGTCCTCCTCCCTCTCTGCTCCCCGGGTCCTCCGTGTGGTCCTCCGTGTCCTCCTCTGGTCCCCCCCTGTCCTGGATCTGTCAGGATGGAGCAGAGGAAGAAGTCAATAAATCTGTAATTTACCCGCTCCTTCCTTTTCTGAATGAACAGAGTCAGTGATCACTGACTGTAGATTCATAACTGAGCATCGTTAACTGTGTTTATGATGTCTCCGTTTATGAATAGAGAGAAGCCTCTGTCTCCTCTCCATTAATTTTCAGTGCAGCTGAGGCTGCAGAGAAAGGGACTGGAGAATCTGTGTCCTTAGTCCCTTTCTCTGTCTCAAGGGGGAGAAGTTTAGACCCATGATATCTCACCAAAGCACCCAACAAGGCAGATAAAAAAAAATTGTAATAAATAAATATTTAAAGGTAAAATTGTAAAAATAATAAAAAATAAAATAAAAAAAACACTGACACTGTCCACCCCCCCCCCCCCCCCAAAAAAAAGCATTGTAAAAAAAATAATAACAAAAAATATATAAATTGTAAAAAATAATTAAAAAAATTAATTGTAAAAAAACAAATTTAAAAAAATAAAATAAAGAACTACTGACACAGTCCACGCCTCATCAGTGCCCATCAGTGCTGCATATTAGTGCCACTGTCACACAACATTAAAAAAAAGTATCGGTTACTTTAAAAAAAAGTAATCAGTATCGGCGAGTACTTGAAAAAAAGTATCGGTACTTGTACTCGGTCTTAAAAAAGTGGTATCAGTGCAATCCTAAATATAACTGTGTAGCAGGAGCGAATATAGATATGTATGGGGTTACAGTCAAGCTCTGGTCCAGGGCCTAGGAACAAATTAGGGTCAATGCATCATTTTTGAAATCGCAGCCCACACAGAAAGTGCAAGTGCAATGCTGTTCCCAGCGTGGGAAGCAGCTGCTGCAATTTTCGAGGTGTGCAGGTGTCATTAGGAATTATGGCACCCACACGCATCACCTGCATTTTGTGTGTGGGTGGTTGCGGCTGCAGGTACAGGTGTCTACTGTCGGTGTCGAAACTCCAGCGCTGAGACTAGTAGTTCTGGTTGCTGTACATTGATCACTGTTGAGCCACTCACTCTGTATCTCCTCCATTCCTAAAAAGCTTTCTTTTTTAGAAATGCAAGGTGTTCTGTGATTGGAAGAAGGTAGATTGTGACATTCATCCACACCTCCTCCAATCACATAATACTTTGTAGTCTTTGAAAAGAATGCTTTTTCTGAATGGAGAAAGTGCAGAGAAAGCAAGCTCCTGCGATATCTATACTAATATCTGTACTGCAGACAGAAAAACAAATCTCAGCTCCAGACATTCAGGGCCAACAGGTTTCAAGGGGCTGAATAAAAGGGGTAATTTATTTTTATGTGCAAATGTGCAAAAATAGTCTTTGGCCATACTTCAGCTGTAAGAAGACTGATAAATAAAAGGCAACTTCTTTGTGACTTTCTGATTTGTGTCTAATAAAGTGCAGTAGTAAATAATGTATATTTGAAAATTAAAAAAATGCTTCCCTTAAATGAACAAGAACAGCAACAATGTAGCCTCCTTACTTTTATATAGCATTGGAAAGATTTATTTCCAACCTAATGAGATGTGATATATGAGGTGTTCCAGTAAACTCATGTCACACATTATAGCATATAGCTTGTTGGCCATTAATTGAGCCTCAACTAGGTTACGAGGAGAAAAAAGGGAAAAAACAAACAAATACATGAAAACAGGCGGACGATTTTCCAAGCCTGCAGTCACAAATTCACAGGATGTAGCTCAGGCAATTCCCAGCTTTCTAACTCAATAAATATACAAATCAAAATTTTATTGCATATGACCCCCATTATACCTCAGCTGGTGATACAAGGAATGCAGTCGCTGCATGTTAGGGTCATTAAGAAAATAAAACAGTTTAAGAAAAGCTTGACATACACTGATTTTCTTTTACTTGCAGATAAGACTGTATGCTTTATTAAGGTTACCTTTTTACATACTGGTGCTTTGTGTACATGGCATCATATAATAATTTTCACATGGCCTCATTTATATTGTTATTTATTGTGTGTATTTTTACTGTAAAAAGAAGTGTGGGTATAATCATTTCAGCTGCATCATATCGACTGGCTGCTATTATAAAAAGATAGGAAGGTCATATTTTTTAAATACATTTCAGAAGGTAAAAAAAATGTAAATTCCATAACATAGTCTTATGTAATAAGTACAAGAAAAGTTATAGCATCCAAGGATGCTTACGCAATATTAATTACATAAATAGAAATCAGCCAAACCCAAAAGATAAGCTTATGACAAGCATATACCTCCGAGTCTAGTAAACATTTTAAAGTTTAATCCAATGGAAACCATAGATAAATCACAAAAAAAAAACAAAACACAAGAGCAAACATAAAAGATATTTGAGTCCTTTAGAGTGCATGAGGACACCATTACTGCACTCCAACTATAATGCCCTGTACACACGGTCGGACTTTGTTCGGACATTCCGACAACAAAATCCTAGGATTTTTTCCGACGGATGTTGGCTCAAACCTGTCTTGCATACACACGGTCACACAAAGTTGTCGAAAAATCTGATCGTTCTAAACGCGGTGACGTAAAACATGTACGTCGGGATTATAAATGGGGCAGTGGCCAATAGCTTTCATCCCTTTATTTATTCTGAGCATGCGTGACACTTTGTCCGTCGGATTTGTGTACACACGATCGGATTTTCCGACAACGGATTTTGTTGTCGGAAAATTTTATATCCTGCTCTCAAACTTTGTGTGTCGGAAAATCTGATGGAAAATGTGTGATGGAGCCAACACATGGTCGGAATTTCGGACAACAAGATCCTATCACACTTTTTCCGTCTGAAAATCCGACCGTGTGTACAGGGCATAAGTCCTTGTTCCCTCTCTGTCCCCTCCCAGTGTTCACTCGTGCATCTGGTTCACCCTCCAGAGTTGCAGTAGTGTCAACCCATAGGAACCAAACCTTCCTAAAATTTTTAGGGCACCTGCAAGCCTCAAACATCATCCTGTAGAGTGGAAGACCAGTATTAATTACGGTAATCTCTTCCACATCCCCAAGAGACTCCCCAAAAGACTCTTCATGAACCTCCTAGCAATAAGCTTGTGGACAGAAAAAGAGAAAAAAATATCATAGCACCTTCCATCTCCTAATCCTCAATAACTTCCAAAAGACCTTAAAGGGGATTGCCGTACATACATTAGGGAAACTGAAGGTGTTAGCTATGAACTCTAAGGTCATATTTAGTTTTCATGACTGCTGCCTTTTTTTTTTTAAGAAATGTATCTTTAGAAAATGTACTTTTTTGCAATGTATCAAAAGTAAAATATCATTTTTAACCTCCCTGGCGGTATGATTATTTCGGATTTTAGGTGCTGAAAGCGGTACCATTATTTTGCATGAAAATTTGGTGTTTTATATTGTAGGTCTGTAAATCTTAACAATAACACACTTAAATCTGTCCAAACCAGAGTCTAGTAGATATCCCGGGCATGATAAAGTTTGAAACACAAAAACATAAATTATAATATAATAAATAAAAATAAATAATAAAAATAAATAAAAAAAAATAGTAATAAAATAAATTTCCCCACAATTCACTATCGCTCAATTCTGCAAGTGTTCTAATTTACTATCGCTGTTTTCTAGCTGGTCTAAAGCCACTTTTGACGTAAAGGGACACTTTTTGGTTGCTATGGACAATCTCCAGTTTCCAGCCAGAAAGAACAGTGTATATCATATAAAACTGCATGCAGGGCATGGGCCAAAGCACTGGGGACAAAAGGGATGTGAAATGATTTCATACAGTACTGTAATCTGTAAGATTACAGTACTGTATGTGTTATGGTTTTTACTGTTTTTTGAATTTGCCGCCAGGCTCCGCCCCCGTGCGTCACGCCGCTCGCAGGGAACGGAGCCTGGCACTGAGAGGCTTCGGGCAGAGGACGGAGCCCTCGGACACTGCGGGGGACATCGCAGGATCCCGGGGACAAGGTAAGTAACGCCGCCCCAGGATCCTGCAATGCGATCCCGAGTGTGGCTCGGGGTTACCGCTAATGGTACTGAATTTTAACCCCGAGCCACACTCGGGAAAACCGCCAGGGAGGTTAACTGATGGAGTGGAATGGGGTTATCTATATTTTAATACACTCACCTCACCTTACTCCTCATGTCAACCAAAATATATTTAGTTTTTTCATAGGCAATTAAAAAAAGCACAACACTCAGATTTCTGTCATTTACAATGCCTTGAAAAAGTATTCATACCCCTTGAAATTTTCCACATTTTGTCATATTACAACCAAAAACATAAATGTATTTTATTGGGATTGTATGTGATAGACGAACACAAAGTGGCACATAATTGTGGAGTAGAAGGAAAATGATAAATAGTTTTCAATTTTTAGCTCAAGCTCTGTCAGATTGAATAGAGAGCGTCCGTGAACAGCAACTTTCACGTCTTGGCACAGATTCTCAATTGGATTTAGGTCAGGACTTTGACTGGGCCATTCTAACACATCAATATGCTTTGATCTAAACCATTCCATTGTAGCTCTGGCTGTATGTTTAGGGTCGTTGTCCTACTGGAAGGTGAACCTCTGCCCCAGTCTCAAGTCTTTTGCAGACTCTAACAGGTTTTCTTCTAAGATTGCCCTGTATTTGGCTCCATCCATCTTCCCATCAACTCTGATCAGCTTCCCTGTCCCTGCTGAAGAAAATCATCCCCACAACATGATGCTGCCACCACCATGTTTCACTGTGGAGATGGTGTGTTCAGGGTGATGTGATTGTTAGTTTTGCGCCACACATAGTGTTTTGCTTTTAGGCCAAAAAGTTACATTTTGGTCTCATCTGACCAGAGCACCTTCTTCCACATATTTGCTGTGTCCCCTACATGGCTTCTTGCAAACTGCAAATGGGACTTCCTATGGCTTTTTTTTAAACAATGCTTTCTTCTTGCCACTCTTCCATAAAGTCCACATTTGTGGAGTGCACGACTAATAGTTGTCCAGTGGACAGATTCTCCCACCTGAGCTGTGGATCTCTGCAGCTCCTCCAGAGTTACCGTGGGCCTTTTGGGTGCTTCTCTGATTAATGCTCTCCTTGTTCGGCCTGTCAGTTTAGGTGGACGGCCATGTCTTGGTAGGTTTGCAGTTGTACCATACTCTTTCCATTTTCGGATGATGGATTGAACAGTGCTCTGTGAGATGTTCAAAGCTTGTGATATTTTTTTTAACCCTTTCATGACCAAGCCTATTTTTGACATTTGGTGTTTACAAGTTAAAATCCGCATTTTTTGCTAGAAAATTACTTATAGCCCCCAAACATTATATATATTTTTTTAGCAGAGAATCTATAGAATAAAATGGCGATTGTTGTAATATTTTACGTCACACGGTATTTGTGCAGTGGTGTTTTAAACACAACTTTTTGGGAAAAGGGACACTTTCATGAATTTTAAAAAAACAAAACAGTAAAGTTAGCCCAATTTTTTTCTATAATGTGAAAGATGATGTTACGCCGAGTAAATAGATACCAAACATGTCACGCTTTATAATTGCACGCACTCGTGGAATGGCGACAAACTAGGGTCTCCATAGATGACACTTTAAATTTTTTTTACGGTTACCAGGTTAGAGTTACAGAGGAGGTCTAGTGCTAGAATTATTGCTCTCACTCTGACGATCGCGGCGATACCTCACATGTGTGATTTGAACACCATTTACATATGCGGGCGGGGCTTCCGTATGCATTTTCCTTGCTGCGTGAGCTCACGGGGACAGGGGCGCTTTAAAATTTTTTTTTCTTATTTATTTTATTTATTTTTTATATTAATAAATTGTGCTTAAAAAAAATTGATCACCTTTATTGCTGTCACAAGGAATGTAAACATCCCTTTTGACAGTAATAGGTGGTGACAGGTACACTTTATGGAGGGATCGGGGGTCTAAAAGACCCCTGATCCCTCCTTTACACTTCAAAGTATTCAGATTGCCCTTTTCGGTGATTCTGAATACTGTATATTTTTTTAAAACCGGCACCATTGGCAGCCGAGTAAACAGGAAGTGACGTCATGACGTCGCTTCCGTGTTTACAATCAGGAGACTGAAACGAAGCCATTTCCGGCTTTGTGCCAGTCTGTACCTAGCCGTCAGAGGTGGCGGATTGTCGATCGGGTCTCCCGGTGGGACGGGAGGCTCGTTGAGAGCGGCGGGAGGCGGCGGGAGGGGGAGATGTCCCCTCCCGCTCCTCCGGTATAACAGCCGAGCGGCTTTTAGCCACATCGGTTGTTATCCCTAGATAGCCGATCGCAGGCTCTACAAAACGGTACTGGGATGATGCCTGCAGCTGCGGGCATCATCCCGGTATAACCCTCGAAAGCCAAGGCCGCACATCTGTGTACACTCGGCGGGAAGGGGTTAAACCTAACCCTGCTTTAAACTTCTCCACAGGTCTCCCCTGACCTGTCTGGTGTGTTCCTTGGCCTTCATGATGCTGCTTGTTCACTAAGGTTCACTAACAAACCTCTGAGGGCTTCACAGAACAGCTGTATTTATACTGATTAGGTGACTTCTGAAGGCAGTTGGTTCCACTAGATTTTAGTTAGGAGTATCAGAGTAAAGGGGGCTGAATACAAATGCACGCCACATGTTTCAAATATTTATTTGTAAAAAAAAATTGAAAACAATTTTTTATTTTCCTTCCACTTCACAATTATGTGCCACTTTGTGTTGGTCTATCACAGTGATGGTGAACCTTGGCACTTCAGATGTTTTGGAACTACATTTCCCATGATGCTACACTACACTGCAGAGTGCATGAGCATCATGGGAAATGTAGTACCAAAACATCTGGGGTGCCAAGGTTCGCCATCACTGGTCTATCACATAAAATCCCAATCCTCCCTCCTAGATTGTAAGCTCTAAAGAGCAGAGCCCTTTGATTCCCCCCTGTATTGAATTGTATTGTAATTGTACTGTCTGCCCTAATGTTGTAAAGTGATGCTTAAACTGTCGGCGCTATATAAATCCTGTATAATAATAATAACAATAATAAAGTACATTTACGTTTTTGGTTGTAAAATTACAAAATGTGGAAAATTTTGAGGGGTATGAATACTTTTTCAAGACACTGTAAAGTGCTGTGTGTAAATTCTAAAGCTCTTTTTGAAATGAATATATGGTATATAAAGTGCAAACGTGTCATATGCGCAAATAATCAATCATCAGAAAAACAATATTAATAAACACTTCATGATTAGTGAAATAATCCATGAGTGAAAGAAGTCAATCATTCCAGAAAGAACACCGTGCAAATGTAAACAGGTAAAGGGAGCCACCAGCAGCAGTGAAGCACCCTCCTAAGCACGCCTCTTACAGATTTGAAGGACCATAAATTATAATGGTCAAACAGGCAAGATCAGCTGGACATCCAGTGGAGAGAGCAGCCATCAATTGATCATGGATCCCATAAAGTGTCTCAAAGATATTAAAGGAAAAAATACAGCGCTCTCTCCCCTGGATGTTCAGCTGATCTTACCTGTTTGACGGTTATAATCTATGGTCCTGCAAATCTGGTAAGAGGCGTGCTTAGGAGGGTGCTGCTGGTAAGTTTAGGTTGAGGTAAGTTTCACATAATGTGCTAGTATGTGATGCATACTAGCACATTATTCCTTTGCCTTGAAGAAAAAAGTGCAGCGGTTTACAACAGCTTTAATTATTTGCACAAATGACACGTTTGCACTTTACATTTTGTTGTTATTTATTTCTTTATGCATTATTTGATGTCCTTTTTGGAGGCAATTTTTGCACTTTATATGTTTCTTGCTTATACACCTTTTTATATTGTGCACTAGCTGGTATCACAGTTAAATAAGGGGCTGCCAACTGTTTTTCTTTTTCGCAATATATGCCCGAGCGCAGATTTTTTAAATTTTCTGTTATTCACATTATTTTCAATCAAGCCCTAATAAAGGGGCTGCCTTTGGACCTTAGAAACTTGTTGGCTACTTTTTAGGTGTCTCACTGACTTTTATTGATAAGAAGTATATGGACTTTTTAGCTGTGGTGTGGCGCTTCAATTTCCATTTTTGTTACACTACAAGCCAAGGAGACCATGGAGATTCTCTCAGTGTGGAAGCTGCTTGCTCAGGAACCAAATTATTTACATCAAAATCAATACAGCGAGATAACCACTTTCCTCAAATGCACATCCAGAACTGCTGGTATATAGTGCAAATATAGCCTAATATCATAGAACCACTTACTCCAAAGTGCATACAGCTGTTTCAGGCTTGTTGGCCACCTTTAGTGCATGGAAACAGTGGCTTTTATGGTTATATTTGCTGATTCTAGTAATAGCAACAGATTTTCTTTAGGACCCTTTTGAGCACTTCTGGGGCTGTACGTTGCATGGCACTGGAAGGCCCTTTCATTCCACAGGGCCAAAGTGCACCATATCTTTCCCAGCTTCATAGGTTGTATTCATTTGAATGGAGAGCCATCTGCAGATGTTTACAGGCTGTCTATTGAAATTAATAAAATTTGCAGCACACATGTGAAGAGCTGTGCGATGCAGGCCACCCATATCTCTGGTCACCTGTTGTTTAGGCAAGTACATTCTAAAAAATGCATTAAAAAAGTGCACCTATTCTTTAAGAATAAAAAGGGGGGAAAGGTGCAGCGCTAACCAAACATCAAAGACAAGTCTCTTATACAGATAATATAATACATCTAGTATTTATAGCATAGTCACGTTATAGAGAAATCAACCGCGCTTAGGATAAGGGTAGGAAAGAAAAGGTTGCTGCCTCCCCTAATAAGGCTCCCCTAGGGGAACTTAGATGAATGAAAAAGCAAACAGATGAAAGGGGTGTGTGGCGCTACCTAATAGCCAAGAGCACACAGGTTTTTTATATGGGGTGGGTGAGAGGACTACAGCATAAATGTAAAAGCCTTACTGATGTGCTTCTCCTGAACCCCAAACTAAAATAAAAAAATAAATAAAAAATCAATACCTCATATATATGTATCCCTGTGTGATATATATGTGTATAGTAGTGAAAGGTATACTGTACGTACTGTCAGACGTGTACGTGAACTGCAGTGCGGTTGCACCCCTAATGTGGAAGGTAAAAACCACAATCCAAAATTACCTAGTACCTGTATAAGTGCAGGCCTGAAAACTAAAAGAGTAGTATGTACATCCCAACAGCTACATACCACAAGTGCATGACAGGTGATACATACAGTACAATAAATGTTGATTCTAAGTGAAAATCAGAACACCAAGCACTACTAGGATGCGATCACATTGTACGATTCTGTGAAGAGTCTTTTGATCAGATTGTTACGTATATGGTCACCTGCTGCATAAAGAGCTCAGAGAGCTGGTTGAGGACAAACAGCAGTTTGCTGATCTTCCAAGTAAATGGCTGTGCGGGTGGGCAGTGTCAGGACAAATCTGATCATTGGAGAAGAGCAGGGGGTCCAACAAGGATTACTCCCGTTCTACCTGGAGATAGAGGAATGCTTTGGAAACAGTCACAGCAGACATTGTGGTGAACTGATCGCATTGTCTATATCTGCATGTGTGTTGCCCCTGCTGGGGTGAGTGGATTGGGTGAGTGGGGATCCTTGAGGGGGAGCACAAAAGTCACCTGAGGACACTGCGAGCACTCAAGTCACCCTTACGTTTTTCTGCCTCACAACAGAGCACTACCAGATCTAGACTTTATACGAATTGTTCCTTACTAACTTAATTGAAGACTGATTCCATACCATGCATACAGACGTTTTATGCCTTTGCAGTGTGGCTTAACCCTTTTGGACTGTATTACATGCTTATAATGGGGTTAACATACCTGTGACCATCTGACACAAACATTTTTTTTCCTTTGGATGTGCTTTCACTTATTTATATGTATTTTGCTTATTTTTTATTTTTCACTCTGACAGTTGGATTAATATCACTTAGAATCAACATTTTTTGTACTGTATGTATCACCTGTCATGCACTTGTGGTATGTAGCTGTTGGGATGTACATACTACTCTTTTAGTTTTCAGGCCTGCACTTATACAGGTACTAGGTAATTTTGGATTGTGGTTTTTACCTTCCACATTAGGGGTGCACCTGCACTGCAGTTCAAGTACACGTCTGACGGTACGTATACCTTTCACCACTATACTCATATATATCACACAGGGATACCTATTAATGAGGTATTGATTTTTTATTTATTTTTTATTTTAGTTTGGGGTTCAGGAGAAGCACGTCGATGAGGCTTTTACATTTATGCTACTTGCTTTGGTCATCTTTGAAATTTGTTCGTTATGCCTTTTCTGATTTTATTGCATGTAAGTGTATTTCTCCAAAATAAATAGTGTTTAAGCTTCTCAGACGTATTGCACTATGGTTGTGTCATTTACATCCCTTTGAGGTATCATTGGTAGCCTTGCTCACTTCACTGGAGGCACAGATCTCCCTGTAAGGGGATTATAAGATCTGTATATTACAGAGGCTTGCATAGACAGATGATGCAAGGATCATAGCTGGATTTTGGCTGTCTCATCTGGCCCCAGATTTCAACCATGCTGTTGTTGATCTCTCCATAATTTGAGAGTCAACAGTCTCCAGTAAGCAGGCTTGCACCCCACGCAGTGATGACGAGCGTGCATGTACATCTTTTTTACAGAAGCTGGTGTGGGGATTCTATATTCGGACCTTTATGAGATTTCTGTATAAGAGACTTATCTTTGATATTGTGTTAGCGCTGCACCTTTGCCCCCCCCCCTTTTATATTTGTTCTTTATGGTGTGTAATGTCTGTTGGTGCCGGCTGCTAATATATGAATATACATTTATCCAAGCGCAGATATTCTTTGTGTTAATATTCTTTAAGTATAAGTAATGCCGTGTACACCCGACTGGACTTTATGGCATACTTGGTCCGGCGAACCGGAGTCCGTCGGACAATTCGATCGTGTGTGGGCTCCAGCGGACTTTTTTTCCCCAAAAGTTTGACGGACCTAGAAATGAAACGTTTCAAATCTTTTTGACGGACTCGAGTCTGGTCGAAAAGTCCGCTCGTCTGTATGCTAGTCCGACGGACAAAAACTGACGCTAGGGCAGCCATTGGCTACTGGCTATGAACTTCCTTGTTTTAGTCCGGTCGTACGTCATCACGTACGAATCCGTCGGACTTTGGTTGATCGTGTGTAGGCAAGTCCGTTCATTCGGAAAGTCCGTCGGAAAGTCTGTAGAAAAGTCTTCAGGACAAAGTATGCCGTATAAGACTTTGGCATTTTGCATGCAGAGTGGGGGCTTTCTACAGAGGGATCACTTTGACAGAGTTGACCAAGCATTGTGAACCAAGAATACCTGTTTTTAATGCAAAAAGTTGTTATTGTGTGAGGACACACAGCAGTATTCAGGGGGTTCAATGAGAATTTTAATTGTTATATGAAGTGATCAGCGAACCATGCTAAATTCGATTTGCTAGAAGTTTCCCAAACAAATTAAAAAAATCTGAAAACCCTGAACATGAGCCTCTGAACGCAGTTTAAGTATATAGGAGCAAAATCTTGCATTTTGTTAAAGGCCAATTTGCAATCTTTTGGCAAAAAAATGACATGAGCAGCTGGGCACTGCCATGGAACACATGTACCAATGCAGAACAAGTTTTTCAAAATACCATTCAGTGTGGAGCAGATGTTTTTAAAAGGTTTAAAGTGCAACATTAAAAATACACAATTCTCTTAAATAACATGCTTAGGGGATACCTTAAACCAGTATGTGAGGTGGCACACATGTAGGATGTACTGCAGCAAAAGTAACATTTAGACAAAAAAAAACTATTGCTGCTAAAGAACTCTTCCCAGTTGACTTCATTTTGTTTGTAAAGTGGCTGGGATCCCCCCACTAAATCCATACTCAGGATAAGGGTCTGGTATGGTTGTTAAGGGGTCCCCTTGCAAAAAATAAAATTAAAAAAAGACACAGAAAAAATGTTGTGGGTTCCCTTCCAAAATCCATAACAGACCCGTATCCAAGGATGTAGGCCTGGCTGGGCAGGAAAGGGGGGGGGGGTCTGTGTGAGGGGACTAATTGGAATCTCAAAGCCCCCTCTTAACATAGGGGGGCCCAGATATCCACCACTTTACAAATATCAGTAAGGGGTACAGAGTCCCCATTTTTACTAATTCACTAAAAAACAGTACATAGTAATTAATCGTACACCACATGTAAAATTATTAGAAACAATAAAAACTCCCAAAAAGCCCAACACTGTAAACCCATTTAGCATCCATTCAGTATTGGATGAAGTGTCAATCACTTCATCCGGCAATGTAGATCCATCATCAATGAAAATGAATGATGACTCGATGACCTGCTGACAAAAACAACATGACCTGTACAATGATCATGCTCCTCCTGCGCTCTCACCTCAATAGGCAACTCCTAAGTCAGCTGTTCAATGCTGCTGGTGATGCTGTCTGATATCATTGACCAAATATGATCATGATATATTTGGACAATTACATTATCCTCTTTGTGCTGAAGACCGCACTGGACTGACTGGATCAGTCACTGGTTGTGGGTGGGTGATTGTGTGGGTGAGTAAGGAGACATCCCTTGAGTAGGTCATGCCCAATGGTGGATACTAACAGTGAACCCTCTTAGGTCTTGGGCTTCTGCCTTTCTGGTATGACCTTAAGGTTGTTTCCACATGTAGACTTGGAATAATAGGAAAGAAGGAGCACCCAATGTCCAAAAGAATGTAAGTTCGGTGGTAGATTAAGAGGTGTTTATTGAGAATTATTGAGAAGATGTTCTTGTTGCTATTCTCAATGAACGTCCCTTAATCTACCACTGAACTTGCATTGTTTTGGACATTGGGCGCTCCTTCTTTCCTATTATTTCAAAATGACATCATCCGGAATAACTGTTGCCTTTTTTTACTATGTCATACAAGCCGGGTGGTAGGCCATAAAGTCATTCCTCTAATGGTGGTAGTGGTATCACCACTAAATGAATGTCTTCTGACTGCAGTAGCATCCAGATATTTGTCACAGACAAACAGGCGAGGCCTGGCCATTTAGTTTGCGCATTTGGTGAACCTTGATGTCACAATCAATTTTTTTTTTATATTATCTGAAATTTTCTAAAACTGGAGAGAAAAGGGGATCATGTGTCCATCCTTACTTCATTTTCATTCATTGACTAGTCAGGCGAGGTCAGCACATCACATAACACAATATAGGACACTAGGCTCAATAAAGCCATAAAGAATACAGGGAACCACTTCTACTTTCTAGGGATGAGGCTCGGGTCTGCCATTACCATGGGTTTAATCGGAAACCCACATGTTTGAGATTTGTGGTCATGGTAAATTTAAGTGCAGATTCACTCAGGAATTTTTAATAAACCTTATGGTTTATGGTGTATGGCCTTTGAACTATGTCCAGTAGACTTAGAAGGTCCAATGAGGGGGGTCTGAATAAGCCAGTCACCTCGATATAAAACGGGGCACAGTGCAGACAAAGCATCAGCTGAAAACTACATAGAGAGATATGGTAAATTAGGAAACTGTACTTTAATTTTGATTGATAGATTTTGGGGCAATCGACTCCATTGCTACTTCTTTGTTCTTATTATTGGGGGCTTATTTGTTTTTCATTTTATTTTGTGGTTCATCTGAGGTCAGTGGTCACTTTTAGCTCCTTTCCCTTCAATTGCAAACATTTTTGTGCAAGCTTAAACATGTTAGATGAACACAGAGGAAGCAGAAGGGGCAGAAACAGGTGAGGATGGAGTTCTACTTTAAAGTGTTACAGTGCAGTAAAGCATGCTTGTTATACCCATGGAGAAACCTAAGGGGTTAATCCTGCGCATTGTGTAAAAAGGCTGTTTGATCATGTGTTCTCTGATCCTCCCCTTCGTCCCCATCCATCTCATTACAGAACAGAGCCGTAGGGACTAGCTGCACATGCTTAGTTTGGTGTGTATTGCTAGAGTTTTTTCTTTTTTTCCTTGGAAGATAGCACAATGCCTTGGGGGCATTCTGCACATATTTAATGTGTATTGCTAGAGAGTGTTTTGTTTTTTGTTTTTCTGTGGGGAGGGTGCATATGATCAGCACAGGGCTGAATAGCACTGTCCAGACAGAGGATCAGGAGTCATGCAGCCTTATAGGACAGTCAGATGAGAATTAAAACTCCTCCTACAAGCTTTAACCAGTGCTCAGCCAGACATTGATAGAAGTCACAAGACTGCTATATACTGATGAGAAAAAGTATTTAGCAGTTTACATTTACTAAAATAATTGCATTTGCATTGCATAATTGCATTTCCATGTTCTGCGTACTGTGGGAGACCAGATATAGTGAATGCAGGGTCCTGGGTTTAGCAACAATTTAAGTACAAACCATTTTTTTCAGTTCTAAAGCTAACTTTAAAATCAGCACCACTGAGATTTTTTTCCTTTAGTCAAGTCAAAGTGCATTTTTCAGTGATCTTTTAATAGAGTATTCTTTGAAGTGTTTTGTTTCAATGCATGGATTTGATCTAAGCTGGAGTAGTGGTCCTTCAGAGAAAATTACGAGGTTATAAAAGTGTGCAAACAATATCACCACTTTGCAGTTTCTACAAGTAATCCTCAAAATTTTCTGCAAGTAATCCTCAAAAAGATCCTAAGTATAGGTTATGCATAAACGTTTACTTCTACTCCAGTTCAGCAATAAGCCTCATTTCAAAATAGATACATTTTGAATATACATTTCAAAATGTAAAAGGTGCGGTGGGGCATACTCATTGGGTAATGGGGCTTAGCTCCAAGCAGGCAGAAGTCAAGGCCAATGCATACCATGCACTTGGGACTGAGGTGCTCCCTGGTTGCAGTGTTATATCTGGACTAACTGGCACCCATGTCTGATAACCATGTCCAGGGATATACACTCAGGACCGTACTGACACTTCCAGAAATGTAAAACTATAGAAAAATCCCAGCGCTAACACTGACAGCTAATGGTGCAAACATCATACCACATACCTAATATAATCAAAAAACTCTGTGAAGCCCTCGAATAAATATGAGTGCGTACAAATCAAAAAAATATATATTCAATAAAAATCATAGGGTATATAAACCCCTAAAACCAATCTCTACACTTATATGATAAATAAAGTGCTGCAAATAATACAAATATATTATAAGAATTAATAAACCCTCTATATCTACTAAATACCAAAAAAAGTATATATAGAAAAAAGGATACTTAAAAATCTTGTAAAATAATTCCTAAATATGAACATTCTAAAATAAACATGTGCAAAATATATATTATTCAATAAATGTGCAAATATAATAAATATTCAATATTGAAATAGTACATAAATTTCCAATTCCACCATGTATAGTGAATAAATCCTAAATCTTCACACACCAGACACCACTGTGCCCATCATCATAATCCCTTAGAGCATGCACTCACCTAATCCAGTTTACCTCTTAAACAAATGGAAGGTCAGATACACTTGCCAGTGTCATTACCCATGGGTCAGTTAGATTCACAATGCTTCTCTTACAGTCCTCACTTCTCAGTATATGGGAATTCATACAGGAAATTCATGCAGGATAAAGGAGAAGCTAATAGTGAAATATGTCTGCTGAAAACTTTTTTATTTCAGTATATTGCATATAAAAGCATATAGTAGTTATACAGAATAATGGTAATCGATCCAACAAAATGGCGTTTAGCCTCCACCCAGCATGCTGATGTCAACGTCCACCTTGTGCGTTGCGCCCAATACGCTTTCTCAAAAGCTTTTTGACTACCAGAAATTTGTCCACAGATACAAAATTAGTACCATACTCACATCACAATAAGCATGTTTACAAATATTCAATCAGTACCTATAGTAATACCCCCAGAAATATGTCCACAGATATACAATCAGTACCATATCAACACTGCCAGAAACATATCCACAGATATAAAATCAGTAAATGTTATGAAAGCTAAATGACTTACATTAAATATTACTGAACTATTGAAAGGGCTTGTAATCTTACTCCGAAAGGCCAATTCATTTGGGCTGCTGTATGGTGTGACAATTTGCTGTGACTGCTGTCATTGGGATGAACCTAAGCAGGAGGAGGGTAATGTCAGATCACTTCTCTTCTCTACAGTATATATACTAAGGGTGGGAGGTGAGGTGGAGCAAGCATGGCTGCTATGTGGGTGGATGACAGTGAAGCTCCCACCTGGAGATTCTGTCAGTTTAGGCTGGCCATACATTACACAATTATCTTCTACAACTTTCCTTTAGATTTAGCAAAACCTTATGTAGCACCCTGGTGTTTAGGTAGGGTTGATAATAAATTTTGTTTGTCAGGGTGGCGCTTGCTGGTGGCATTAGATTGGCAGGGGTGTAGCAGGGTCAGACTTTGGATGGATGGGGTGTCTCAGCCAATTGGCTTTAGTCCCTTGGCCTGCTGGGAGAGTCTTTTTATTTGGGTGGAGTCAGGTGATCGGGGTTCTGTGACACCTGGATGGCTGTCTGGTTGGACGTGTGTTATGTCGCCCCAGGCTGCTAGGCCGAAAGCCTGAGGCCTATCCCTGGGACACCTGACTGCTAGGCTGCCTGAGGCCTATCCAGGAGCAAGAGAAGCAGCATAGGGTTAGGACTGCAGGATTGGAGTCCAACCTAGTTGTGAAGGTTCAGCCGGATGGGGAACTAGTTGTGGTCGGAGGTAGAGGGGAAGCTGTCGCCACTAAGGGACCGTCCACCTTGCTACCGGAGACTACAGGGAGTAAGCTGGAGCCAGTACCAGAGCAGTCTTCTCACCAGCCGGGGATGGTGAAGAAGGGGAAAGCTTTAGCAGGTGCCAGGCCAGGGACCTAGCAGGACGGCAGGGGTGACGCTTGAGGAGCATTGAGTACCAAGCTAGGGACCCAGCAGGATAGCGGGGTTGATGCTTAAGGAGAATACAGCATGCTAGCTGTGGATAAGCTCAGGAGATTCAGTGGCAATTGGATCAGGAGGTCTAGTGAGAGACTGGGAGCTCAGTGAGTAAAAATCTACAGTGAGAGACTGTAGTGTAAGAGAAGAACTATTCTGTGGTGCCAATAGTTAAGTACAACTACCATTAGTGACTGTTACACGATTTGTTGCCATAGGTCCTACCTATACAGAAGTGGTATCCAGCTGGAGGCCTTCCCCTGTATAGCTGTTTACCTATAGAAGCCTCAGAGTCTGACAATTATCATTGCATCTACTTAAGGGTGTCCTGGCCCTATCCCTCTCTTCCACAGTTTTGTTAAGAGACAATAAATTTCTTTTGCATTCAAAAAGTGTCTGGCGCCCATCACTCCATCTTGCATCACACCTACCATGCCTTGTAACCCACTCTACAAAGACAGATGTCAGCTATCCCTGACTCTGGAGGTCACCATTAGGCCTTTGGAGGTCCGGGACTTTGCTACACTTATAATATGAGGTTACTCCTAAACACTTTCAATTTTGTATGCACTCAGGCAGGCCCTTGTACTACATAGTTGAAAGTAAATATAAAGGAAATTGAACAAGAAAATTGTATAATGTATGATCAGCTTTATAGTCACCACTCCATAAAAGTGTTCTGGCAAGGAAGTGAAAAAAGTAAAAGGAGAACACGTAGTGTGAATGACCTTTGCATTGGATGGGTTGAGCCAACAATGCTGCGGTGAGAGATGTATAGGCACAGCTATGCTATGCTGGTAATTGACACTGAACAGTGTTTTTTGGTAGTGATAAAATGCTGTGAAGAAAAATATATATACAGTATACACAGTATAAAAAAATATATATATATAATTGTATATGCTGTTGTGGTCTGTTTTTTTTTATACCATTGTGTTTTTTGGGTTACAGACACTTTAAATTCCTCTGATTATAAATTCATCCCAGATTTTTATACATAGCATGTAATGGAAAGCTCTTCTTCATCCAGGCTTGCAAGGAGACAGGCTCTCAATTATACTCCTCAGAAGAAAAGCAATGAATGCACAGTAGCACACAGCCCAGCTCCCGAGGAAAGTGAAATACCATCTGTGGCCCAGTGTAGGCTGCTGCTTCGGGAACAACGCAATTGTCTGATCAGATACATGTAATGGCATACCACTTTCAGGGAAAAGGCAAGGTGGGCCATGTGGGGCTAAGTTTAGTAAACTTGTAGTTATACTTAAACAACCAGTTAATCTGTGTGGTCCTTCTTTGAAATTGTAATTCTTTTAACTGATACTTATATAGAATATTTTAATTACATGGCAGCTCGCTAACTACAAGGTACAAATGGATCATATGTGGGCAAGTTTTCAATGGTGTCCTCATGTATAGGTCATTTACAAACATTATATCTTTAAATATCTTTATATCTTTAAAAAATTGCAATTGTTGATTTCCATTTTGTTGCATTTTTTTTTTACACTGTGTAACATTCCTGCCACATTGCCACATAAAAATAGTATTAGTTAAAGACAATAAATCAAGGAAATAAAGGGGTGGTAACACACTAAGTAACCTTGAGATACATTTTCTTTATGTAAATTGAAGAAACAATTATTCAGCAATGAAGAAATGTATGTATTCTAAAGATCACACAATGTATCCAAATATATGCAACGGTTTATTTAACCACTTCAGCCCTGGACCATTTGGCTGGCCAAAGACCAGAGCACTTTTTGCGACTCGGCACTGTGTTGCTTTAACTGACAATTGCGCGGTTGTGCGACATGGCTCCCAAACAAAATTGACGTCCTTTTTTTCCCAGAAATAGAGCTTTCTTTTGGTGGTATTTGATTACCTCTGCGCTTTTTATATTTCGCGCTATAAACAAAAATAGAGCGACAATTTTGAAAAAAACATTTTTTTTCCTCAGTTTAGGCCGATATGTATTCTTCTACATATTTTTGGTAAAAAAAAAATCGCAATAAGTGTTTATTGATTGGTTTGCGCAAAAGTTATAGTGTCTACAAAATAGGGGTTAGTTTTATGGCATTTTTGTTAATAATTTTTTTTATGAGTAATGGCGGCGATCTGCGATTTTTATAGTGATTGCGACATTATGGCGGACACATCGGACAATTTTGACACATTTTTGAGACCATTGTCATTTTTACAGCGATCAGTGCAATTAAATTGCACTGATTACTGTAAAAATGACACTGGCAGTGAAGGGGTTAACCACTAGGGGGCTAGGGAAGGGTTAAGTGTGTCCTAGGGAGTGTTTCTAAATGTGGGGGGGAGGGGCTGTGTGTGACACATCACTGATCATAGCTCCCGATCAAAGGGAGTTATGATCAGTGACAGTGTCACTAGGCAGAACGGGGAGATGCTTGTGTACATTAGCATCTCCCTGTTCTTCCTCTCCGTGAGACGATCGCAGGTTTTCCAGCGGACATCGATTCCACTGGACCCACAGTGGGACTCATGGAGCTTGCAATGGCCGCACGCGATGGCATGGCGGCAAATTTAAAGGGATGTACAGGTACGCCCATTTGCCTGTCCGTGCCATTCTGCCGATGTACGTCGGTGTGCGTCGGTCACTAAGTGGGTAAAGTGGAGCTTAAAGTAGTATTAAACCCAAAAGCAAACATTTAGTATATTGCAGCTTACCAATTCTTAGAAGTGATGGCTGCATTTGTTTTCTTTTTTAGGCTTTCTTTCTTTTCTTTTCATCTGGTGATCCAGCCAGTAAGCCTGTTGTTTTTCAACAGAACAAGCTGTTCTGCAGATATAACAGTAAGGGAGTTGAGATAACACACAGTGGGAGCCTGTCAGCAAGTCCTGGTCAATGATTCATGGCTGGGACCTGTTGATGGCCTGTAATCACAGCCCAGAGCACTATGTTGACAATCAACTCGGGGCTCTATACAGAGGGAGCAATCTCTCTGTTTCTTATTTCTGCAAAGCAGGGATAAGAAACAAAGACATCTGTAGTAAAAAGCAGCACACATTACACATTGTTAGGCACACATTTAACCCCTTGATCGCCCTAGATGTTAACCCAGTATCATTAGTACAGTGAAAGTATATAGTATTAGCACAGATCACTATATTAGTGTCACTGGTAAGGTCAGTGGCAGTTAGTCAGTTCCCCTACAGCGTCAGTTAGTGTCAGATTGTCCGCCGCACTATTGCAGTCCCATTATAGGTTGCTGATCACCACCATTATTAGTATAAAAAATAAAATAAAAATTCCAGTGTATATACCATATTTTGTAGACATTATGACTTTCATGCAAACCAATCAATGTACACTTATTAGGATTTTTTTTATCAAAGACATGTAGCAGAATACATTTTGGCGAACATTTATGAAGAAATTTGATGCTTTTTTATTTTTTTTAATTGGATATGTTTTAAAGCCAAGAAGACATTGTAGCGGATGTAGAACTATGGGTTAAGGCCACTGTAGAACTGCAGATAGTTTCTCTGGGTCCATCGAAAAACCAGCAGTAGAAATGACATAACCCAGAAATGTAACCTGTTCACGATGGAACTTGCACTTTTCCAACTTGCAATACAGGTTATTATCTCTCAGCCTCTGTAGCACACGGGAGACATCTGTGTGATGGCTCTCTAGGGAATTAGAATATATGAGAATGTCATTGAGATAAACCACCACACATTGCTGCAACATATCTTGGAGGACATTGTTGATGAATTCCTGAAAAACTGTAGGAGCGTTGCAAAGACCAAACGGCATTGTCCTGTAATGTCCTCACGAGTTTGTATGCTCCTCTCAGATTGAGCTTGCTCTCTTGAGGCAGTCAAAAAATTCTGCAATCGACGGAATCGGATACGCGTTCTTAATCATGATGCAATTGAAATCCATATAATCTATACAAGGTTTCAGTTCTCCACTCTTATTTTTCACAAAGAAGAAGCAAGTACCAGCAGGAGAAAAGGATTTGCGGATGAACACTCGAGAAAGTGTGTCTGCAACATAGTCCTCAATGGCTTTATCCTCCAAGACCGACAAAGGATAAACCTGGCCATGGGGAGGCATGGCACCAGATTGAAGGTCAATTGCGCATCCATACGACCGGTATGGAAGCAAACTACCGGCTTGACCGGTACATCGCCAAATTCACGGTACTCCTCTGACAGGGAGGTGAGTGAAGAGGTGCACAAAACCTTGGCCACTTTCCGAAAACATGTCTTACTGCATTGTGGCGACCAGGAAAGAACCTCAGCCTAAAGCCAATCAAAAGAGGGGTTGTGCCTCTGTAACCAAGGATAACCAATAACCACTGGGTAATGGGGTTAGGAAATACCTTCAAATTGGATTATCTCATGGTGAATAGCCCCTACGGCCATGGTCAATGGTGCAGTCTCATGAGTTACATGGGCAGGCTGTAGAGGTCTCCCATCAATAGCCTTAATGGCAAGTGGAGTGGCACGAAGCTGGAGCGGAATCGAGTGCTTAGACACAAAGGCACTATATATGAACAGGCCTGCAGCACCGGTGTCGAATAGAGCCTGTGTCTCGATGGATGACTCAGAACAAGAAAGGGTAACCGGAACAAAAGGCTTATCCTTCAGGATAACCGGGGACGTAACAACGCCACCTAAGGTCTGTCCCCTACAGGACCTCAGGTGCAAGCGTTTACTGGACGGATAGGACAGGACTTCAACAAGTGACCTGCCTGGCCACAATAAAGGCACAATCTCTCCCTGCTCCTAAAGGCCCTCTCCCCCACAAAGAGACGTGTGAAGCCCAACTGCATGGGTTCTACTTTACTGTAGACTCGGTACCAGGAAGCACGGGAGGTGAGGGATGCAAGGGTCGGACTGCAAAGCTCCGAGCCAAATTTGCAGGCAGCTTCCTCAAGCGCTCCTTAAAGGAAGGTCTCTCCCAGAGTCTGGAGTCAATCAGAATGGCAAACGTAATAAACTTCTCCAGATCTTTAGGTATGTCTCAGGCTGCTATCTCATCTTTTATGTTATCTGAGCGACCATGAGAAAAAGCAGCCACGAGGACCTCATTGTTCCAAGCGACTTCTGCTGCCAGAGTACAGAATTCCATGGCATAATCAGCAACAGTTCTCGTACTCTGTTTGATGGACATGAGGCTCTTGGCAGCAGAAGTGGAGCGGGCGGGAATGTTAACGACCCTTAACAAAGCCACAAACTCTGGGTAACTCAGGACAATGGGTTTTTGCGTCTCCTATAGAGGGTTTGCCCAAGCCAAGGCTCTATCAGAAAGCAAAGATAAACATAGTCAAAACATAGCCATGGTTCAGTAATCAAAGCGGGTAGTCAGTGCAAGCCAGTAAATCAGGAAGCCAGAGATCAGCGTAGTCAGAGACAGCAAACAGGATCAGGAGCCAGAAGGGATGTCAGCCAGGCAAGTCTTTAACAGGAACAAAGCAGAGAATCTTCAGATATGTCGACCCGATAGAGTTGGCTTCGATCGGGTCTCGGATCTAGTAATCCGAAAGCGATGTCATGACATCACTTATGGTTTACAGAAGACTTAAATACGCCAAATTTAAAAAAATGACAGTATTCAAAACAGCCAAACTTGGTGTTTTGAATGCTTTTAAGTGCAAAGGAGGGATTTGGGGTCTTATAGATCCCAGATCCCTCCATAAAGAGTACTTGTCACTGCCTATTCTGTCACAAGAAATGTTTACATTCCTGATGACAGCAATAAAAGTAATCAGAAATATTTTTTAAAATTTATATTTAAAAAATGAAATAAAATTAAAAAATATATATATATTAAAGCGTAAGTCGCGACCGCAATTGTAAACAGTCTTCAAACCACATACGTTAGGTAATAATTCTAGCACTGGACCTCCTCTGTAACTCTAAACTGGTAACCTGTAGAAATTTTTAAAGCATCGCCTATGGCTATTTTTATTTTGTTTGTCGTTATTTCACGAGTGTGCGCAATTTTAAAGCATAACATGGGGGGATGTGTAATATGTAGGGCGGCTGTGTGATGTGCAGGGGGGCTTTGTAATATGCAGGGGGGCTGTGTAATGTAAAGGGGTTCAGAGGTAGGAGGGCTATGTAATGTAAAGAGGTCCAGATTGTTATCTTAACTTATTAGCAGGTGAATGCAGCCCTCCATTCACATACATTGAATCCAGCCCTTAAGTGTGAAAAGGTTGCTGTCCCCTGGTTTATTTGATTTTTCTAGGTTCTCCCATGCACTGTGTGGACAATTCTAAAATATTGTTAATCAGCATTTACCTTACCTGGCTCTAGCATGTGTATCTGTGTAACTGTAGTCAGGACATTGGACTGTAAGCTTCTGACAGGGACTGAGGTGAGTTGTCTGATTTACCAACAACAAATAAAACCTAATGGCACTGTAACCTCGAGGTGGTTGCAGCCGCAACTGATTTATCAGCAGTAGCAGCAGTCATTCATCAGAGTTCGAGTGAAAATACACTTTATTGATTTTAAACTTGTTTGAATGAGCATTGTATTCCCTTTTCTTAAGACATACAGTATGTAAACCTATAGCTGTAATGGTGGCTTCTACTATAAGTATTGAGGGTTTCTAAGCACTTAGTAACACTTAGTAAAAACATCCCTAAGGACATTGTAGAACTAAAGCTGCAAAGTGCCAAAGCCAATAACTGTAAATTGTTGTCACTAAAGCTCCAGCAGATGACTATGACAGTAATGATGCTTTGTAGCCTTAATCTCTTGTGTAATCCATCTAAATAATGAAGAAAGAGAAAAACAGGATCTACCAGAAACGACTTGCCAATACCATTATCACATTAATATGCTTTTGTAGCATTATGATTTAAATCAACACTTAAGTGTTAATTAAAGCTACTTAAAAAAAGTGAAACTCTTCCAATATTGTACATGTGCTTTTCTTCACAAAGAATAGACATTCGATTTAAATTTTGTCTAAGCCTGCCCAAAAGAAGAGCTTCAATAAACAAATTTAGGATCATCTAGCAACCAGTGACACTAAGCCAGAATGGTGTGGGGTCGCCCCAAAAATTCATATCAGACCCTTATCCAGGCATCCAGTCTGGCTGGCCAGCAAAGGCAGTAGCAACAATCATTTGCCCCAACCTCCATCTTGAACCATACCAGACCAAATGTCCTCAACATATGGAGGGTGCCTTCCCATGAATGGGTAACCGCTCCAAGGGGTGATAGGGACAAAGGCCTCTTCTCACATCCCTATCCCAGTGGATGCATGGGGCCAGGGGGGACTTAACGGAATCTGGAAGTGCCTTTTAAGATAAAGGGGCCCCCAGATATCAATTGCCACTCTGTGAATGAGTAAAGGGTACATTCACACACAAAGCAAAATAAAATCTAAGCAAATAAACACACATGCACAATAGAACAAGTTTTTTATTATATAAAAAAAAAATCATGACCCATGATGTAAATCCAACTTCAATCACATTCTCCAGAGTTGTAAATTAAGCTCCACCAACACAGACACATCTCAAGCTATGATTCTCTCTCATCATGCTCTCATTGCAAATGACAGCTCCCCAGCTGGCTGCTGAATGTCAATGAACCAGATAGCGATGCTAATTGACATCATTATTATTATTTATTATTATTATACAGGATTTATATAGCGCCGGCAGTTTACGCAGCGCTATACAACATTAGGGCAGACAGTACAAGTACAATACAATTCAATACAGGAGGAATCAGAGGGCCCTGCTTATTAGAGCTTACCATCTAGGAGGGAGAGTCAAATTATACAAAAGGGTAATAACTGTGGGGGATGAGCTAATGGAGAAAATAGTGCGGTTGTTAGATGGAGGCAGGATAGGCTTCTCTGAAGAGGAAAGTTTTCAGGGATCGCCTAAAAGTGGATACATTCGGAGACAGTCTGACAGATTGGGGTAGGGAATTCCAGAGGATGGGCGAGGCTCGGGAGAAGTCCTGGAGGCGGATATGGGAGGAGGTGATGAGGGAGCTAGAGAGCAGGAGGTCTTGGGAGGAACGGAGATGGCGATTAGGTTGGTATTTTGAGACTAGGTTAGTGATGTAGCTGGGGGCAGAGTTGTGGATGGCTTTGTAACTTATTGTTAGTATTTTGAATTTAATTAGTTGGGTGAGTGGTAGCCAATGGAGGTAATGGCAGAGAGGGGTAGCAGACACTGAGCGGTTTGTAAGGTGGATGAGTCTGGCAGCAGCATTCATGATGGACTGAAGGGGGGATAGTCTATTTAAAGGTAAGCCAATGAGGAGGGAGTTGCAGTAGTCGAGACGAGAGATAACCAGGGAGTGAATCAGGAGCTTTGTGGTTTCATTGGTTAGAAAGGGACGTAGTTTAGAGATGTTGCGGAGGTTGAGGCGGCAAGCTTTGGAAAGTGATTGGATGTGGGGCCGAAAGGAGAGTTCAGAGTCCAGAATAACACCTAGCACCCTGACTTGTGGGGACGGGAGGATGGTTTTGCTATTGCTCTTGACAGAGAGGTTAGGGGAAGAGGCACGTGGGGGAGGAAATATTATAAGCTCGGTTTTGGACAAGTTGAGTTTGAGGAACCCGACAGAGAAGGGAAGAGGAGTGGAGGAAGTAGAATTGTAAGCGACACTGAAGGTGCGTTGGGATAGGTAGGATGAGAGCCACTGAAGAGCACAGTCATGGAGACCGAGGGAGTAAAGTTTTTTGAGGAGGAGGGGGTGGTCAACCGTGTCAAAGGCAGCTGAAAGATCAAGAAGTAGGAGTACAGAATAGTGTCCATTTGTTTTTGCAGTTAGTAGGTCGTTTGTGAGTTTTAAAAGAGCAGTTTCTGTGGAGTGTTGAGGGCGAAATCCAGATTGAAGGGGGATCAAGAAGGTTGTTTTTAATGAGGTGGTCACTCAGTTGGTTGTAAACCAGGTGCTCAAGTAGTTTAGAGGAAAAGGGGAGCAAGGAGATAGGGCATGGGTTGTTAAGATTGGTAGGGTCCAAGGATGGCTTTTTAAGTATGGGGGTGACCAGTGCATGTTTTAGAGCATTGGGGAAGATGCCAGAGGTGAGGGAGAGATTGAAGATATGGGTTAGAGAGTGTAGGATGGGGTCAGAGGGCGACCGTAGCATTTGAGAGGGAGTAGGGTCCAGGTGGTTAGGTGGGTGATAGAAAGGAGTTTAACAACTTCGTCTGTAGTAGCAGATTTGAAAAAAGGGAGTGTCTGTTGTACCTGTTGACATGGGGTATTAGCTGGGGGAGATACCAGTAGAGCGGAGATTTCATCACGGATTGTATCAATCTTGTTTTTGAAGTGATTAGCGATCTCCTGGGCACTGAGTGAGTCAGTGGGTGGAGGCGGTGGAGGACAAAGTAGAGAGTTGAAGGTAAAAAAGAGTTTACAGGGACTGGAAGAGAAGGTGTTAATAAGAGTTGTAAAATAGGCAAATAGGCAGTGTGGAGGAAAGAATAGTATTTTTGGAGGGCAGATTTGTATTGGTTGAAGTCTTTGAGAGACTTAGTCTTGTGCCACAGACGCTCAAGAGCGCGACTACGTTTTTTGAGAATTTTAGTGTCATCTGTTTGCCATGGTTGTGGGGTCGAGGCCTGATTCTGCGTGTAGTGAGGGGAGCAAGCTTGTCCAGGGTGGAGGACAGGGATTTATTGTAGATGGACGTGGCTTGGTTGGGGCAGGACAGGGGAGAGATTTTCTCATAGAGGTGGTCAGTAGCAGAATAGAGGAGAGAAGAGTTGAAGTTGAGAAAGTTTCTACGAGTGATGGTTAGGCGATTGGAGGGAAAGGTGGTGGAAGACAGGGGGAGAGAGAAACTAATAAGGTGGTGGTCGGAGAGAGGAAAAGGATTGTTTGAGAAGTTGCAAGGAGTGCATAGGTAGGAGAATACAAGGTCAAGGGTGTTGCCATCAGAGTGAGTAGAAGCCTGTACCCATTGCTTCAGGTCAAATGAAGAGGTTAGACTAATGCCCCGTACACACGGTCGGACTTTGTTCGGACATTCCGACAACAAAATCCTAGGATGTTTTCCGACTGATGTTGGCTCAAACTTGTCTTGCATACACACGGTCACACAAAGTTGTCGGAAAATCCGATCATTCTGAACGCGGTGACGTAAAACATGTACGTCGGGACTATAAATGGGGCAGTGGCCAATAGCTTTCATCTCTTTATTTATTCTGAGCATGCGTGGCACTTTGTCCGTCGGATTTGTGTACACACGATCGGAAATTTCCGACAACGGATTTTGTTGTCGGAAAATTTTATATCCTGCTCTCAAACTTTGTATGTCGGAAAATCCGATGGAAAATGTGTGATGGAGCCTACACACGGTTGGAATTTCCGACAACAAGGTCCTATCACACATTTTCCGTCGGAAAATCGGACCGTGTGTACGGGGCATAAGAAGGTTAGAAGTAGCAGGAGTGTTTGTATTAGCAGGGATGTTGAAATCACCGAGAAGGATTGTGGGAATTTCCGAAGAGAGAAAGTAGGGTAGCCAGGCAGAAAACTCATCAAGGAAAGTCGATAATGGTCCAGGGGGCCGGTAGATCACAGCAATTCTTAGGGAAGTAGGAGAGAATAGACATATACAGTGGGCTTCGAATGATGAGAGGGAAAAAGAGGGAGGAGAGTGAATAACCTGGAAGGTGCTCTGGGGAGATAGGAGGAATCCCACTCCACCTCCCTTGCGTCCATTAGGCCTAGGGGAGTGAGTCCAGTGAAGGCCACCCTGGGAGAGGGAAGCAGGAGAAGGGGTGTCATGTCCGTGGAGCCAGGTTTCGGTGAGAGCAAGTAGATTAAAGGAATTAGTGACAAAGAGGTCATGAACAGCAGTGAGTTTGTTGCAGACAGAGCGGGCGTTCCAGAGGGCGCAGGAGAGAGGGAGGCTGGCGTTGGGAAGAAGAGGAATGGAGACTAAATTGAGTAGATTGCGACTACTGTCAAAGGGTGTAGGGTGATGGTGATGGGTGTGTTGGGTACAGTTAAATAAGGGAGGCCCAGGGTTTGGGGAAATATCTCCAGCGGTTAGGAGAAGCAGAAGAGTAAGGGAGGTAATATGAGAATATGATTTGTGTGAGGGGACATGCTTTAGTATCCTGGGGGGTTTGTTAGCAAGTGGGCTTAGAGTTAGAAAGAGGTGATGAGTGCAGTAATAGGGGGAGGGGAGAAGTGAGAGTGATATGTACAGATTGTGGGGTGGAGCAGAGGGTGAAGAAAAGAGAGTTTGAGGAGAGTGGCAGCAATTGTGAAAAGGAGGAGAGGTAAAGAGAGCATGTTTCAGAGAGGAAGGTGAGATAATTTGGAATTGAGGTCATCTGCAGTCTGTTGTATTTTGCTTTGTGCAAATCGTTGATGTGCAAGAGCAGAAGTGCCACTTATTTAAAGAACCCCACTTCTTTGGAAGAACCCCCTGTATATGCAGCCCCCTGTATGTGTTCCCCCCGTAAAGAAAGCCTTGTTATATACTGTGTTGGGTGTGGATGGAATCTGGCAATTAATCAATTAGGAGGTGATATAAAGGCACACAGCTAGCAGAGCAAAGCTTTCACATCACAATGAAATTGCAGGAGGACCAAGAGGCCAAAATTTTAAAGATAAGGGAGCCCATCATTTAGGTAAGACTTTATAGCTAAATAAACATTGAAATAATGTGAACATGGCTACAGATGGAGTTGAAACAGCGGTGACAAACAGATTTACCAAATATATGTGTAGGCAGTCAGTCAATTTTCAGTTTGCAGGACATGGGGGTATAAACGCAGATTACCAAATATATGTGTAGGCAGTCAGTCAATTTTCGGTTTGCAGGACATGGGGGTATAAACGCAGATTACCAAATATATGTGTAGGCAGTCAGTCTATTTTCAGTTTGCAGGACATGGGGGTATAAATGCAGATTATCAAATATATGTATAGGCAGTCAGTCAATTTTCAGTTTGCAGGACATGGGGGTATAAACGCAGATTACCAAATATATGTGTAGGCAGTTAGTCAATTTTCAGCTTGCAGGACATGGGGGTATAAACGCAGATTACCAAATATAATCATTGACCAGATATGGTCTTGACCATATCTGGGCAATGACATCATGTGGGTTCCCCTGGCTACTTTGTTTACAAACAGAAGCAAACAAGGGAAGGAACTGTCATTCAGAGAAAATCATTTTTAATTTTTTCCACTTACCTTGTCAATATTTCAGTAGTAGGTCCTACATGTGTGCCACTTCACATGCAGGTTTAAGGCATTTGTTATTTGGCATTTGTTAAAGCAATTATGTATTTTTAATGGTCCTTTTAAGCCTAATTAAAAGAACTGCTCCACACATGCCCTTTTTTATCAACAGCTTACAAATTGGCCTTGAAAAAAGCCAGAAGAAACTACAAGATTTGGCTCCCTTATGCCGCGTACACACGGTTGGACTTTACGGCAGACTTTGCCCGGCGGACGGGATTTTGTCGGACAATTCGATCGTGTGTGGGCTCCAGCGGACTTTGTTTGCTTAAAAGTTGGATGGGCTTAGATTTGAAATATGTTTTAAATCTATCCGTCGAACTCGAGTCGAAAAGTCCGCTCGTCTGTATGCTAGTTCGACGGACAAAAAGCCACGCTAGGGCAGCTATAGGCTACTGGCTATGAACTTCCTTGTTTTAGTCCGATCGTACGTCATCATGTATGAATTCGACAGACTTTGGTGGATTGTGTGTAGGCAAGTCCGTTCATTCTGAAAGTCCGTCGTAAAGTCCGTCGAAAAGTCCGCCGGGCAAAATCTGCCGTAAAGTCCGACCGTGTGTACGCAGCAGTTGGGTTTGAGTGCTATGTTCAGGGTTTGCAAACTCTTTCAATTATTCCGTGAACATCCAAGCAAGCAAGCAAGAGGAAGACTTTTTTTCAGTTTCCTCTGGCCACATTACAATATTGAAACTTTGTAGTAAGTTAGGTGAGAAGTTATAGCAGTGGGCTGAACTGTGTTGTACAATTTTTAACAGAGCCAAGAACTGCACAGGAACCAGGATTTAGATGACTGTGTCATCCCTAAGCCAGAATCTCAGTCCAGGAAGTAAATGCTAACCCTGGATAATACATGAACAAACATAAGAAAAGCAGATAAACTTATCTTTAATAGATTCATTGGAGAAGCAAGAGTAGCCATCCAAGGACTAGAAGTTTGTTATTTACAGGATTACCAGATGAAAATAATAATAATTAAAAAAAAAGCTGAAAAGAAATAAAAAGCAGCCACCACTCCTAAGGACTGGCAAACTACGAAATAGCAATTGAAATTTACTTTGAAAAGTGTATGGTAAAATGAAGAATGAACTTAATTGCCTTTTCTACCAATGTTACAATTTTTTGTGTATTTTAGGCATTTATTGCACCTTTATGCCATTTTATGGCTCCAATATTTACCATAAAAATGAAGATGAAGCTAAAGCTCTTTAAATATAAGGCAATAAATGTTTCCTTTTTTAGAAGCGCATTAAAGAGATATTTGTTTTAGAAGGACCAGCTTTTCACTGATTCCCAGGTAAGAAGATCAGAACAGGACAATTTGATAGTTTAAGCTACTTTCAAATTATGTTTAGATAAAGAGTTCAAAGATCAAAGCATGAGCATTACTTTTATGGCCGATAAGCATATTTGCAACAATATTAGCAATCAAGGCTGAATGGTGACTAACCATCTGTCATTACAATGCAGCTCATAACAGCAACAGCTTCATATAGAAAAAGGTCTGTAAAGGAAATATGTAAAAGGTAACACAGAAGGTAAAACAGTAGGGCCACTCAGTTGCATCCTTGTTACACATGGAACGGTGCAAATCATGCTCACTTTGACAATGGTAGCCTTAATAACTACATAATTCTTATTTTAAGTACTAATTTATATATATTTAATAACTCAAAGTAACCTATTGGAAAATATCTCATTCTGGTTTCAGTGGAGTGAATTTCAATAGGCTGCTATCGGTAACAGCACTTAGGATTTACATAGTTATATAGTAGGTAAGGTTGAATAAAGACAACAGTCCATCCAGTTCAACCTATGTAGGTGTTTGTGTGTCAGTGTCGATATAAAGTATTTTAAAAATATCAATACTCCCCGCTGATACCACCAATTGTGAGAAAGAGTTCCACCCCCTTATTGCCCTGACAGTGAAAAACCCCCTGCGCAGCTTTAGGCTAAACCTCTTCTCCTCCAATCTCATTGTGTGGCCCCGTGTCCTCTTACACTCCCTGAGACTGAATAGCTTTTTTCCTATGCTGGGATCACCATTGAGGTATTTATAAATCGCTATCATACCCTCTCTCAATCGCCTTTTCTCCAGCAAGAATAAATTTAGTGCTTGAAGTCTTTTCTCAAAATTGAGGTCCTCCAATCCCCGTATTAATTTCGTTGCCCTTCTTTGGACTCTCTCCAGCTCCAGCACATGCCTTCTGAGGACTGGTGACCAGAACTGGATACTCCAGATGTGACCTAATCAGTTTTATAAAGTGGCAGGATTATAGTTTTATCTCTGGAGCAGTGGCGGCTGGTGTTGGGTCACCCTCGGGGGTCTCGCGGTCGGTCGGTCATCCAGCCCCAATTACCCCAATCTGGTATCTGGAAGGACAGCGCTTCTACAGGCAGTGGGAGGGCGTCTCCTTCTCCTCTGCATCATGGCAGCTTCCGCCACGCATCTCCTCCCTCCACCTCCTCCTACGCGTCCAATAGGATTGCCTGTCCTTTCAGCAAATCGGGTGACGGGTCCCGCTTCCTGATTGTCTGGGAGGAGGATCAGTGTGAGAATATCGAATACTCATTTGCTATTCTCACACAACTTGGTGGGCTCAGGGCGCAGTGCTCTGCGCCCTGAGCTCCCCCTTTTTTGAACCCTATTCGAGCCTCTGGCTCTAATCACTTGCTTAAAAAAAGAAAAAAACACCCCCATTGGAATCCATGCGTCTGGTGCCCTGTATGTAGGGGGGGCGGCGCCCGTGCGCCCCTAATGGACGGGCCCCCACTGGTCTGGAGTATATCCCCTTTTTTATGCATGCTATTGCTCAGTCTGTCATCTACTAGGACCCCCAGATCTTTCTCCATCATTGACTCCCCCAGAGGTTTTCCCCCTAGTGAGTAGTTTGCATTTATGTTTTTAGCCCCCAAGTGCATTACCTTACATTTCTCCACATTAAACCTCATTTGCCATCTAATTGCCCACGCCAATATTTTGTTCAGGTCTTTCTGTAAAATTTCTATATCGTGATGTGAAGTTATTGCCCTACTTATTTTTGTGTCGTCTGCAAAAACTGAGATTGAGCTTTTTATCCCATCCTCTATATCATTTATGAATAAATTAAATGAATTGGTCCCAAGACGGAGCCACTCCAGACCAGTCCAAGTGCACATTGTTTATCACCACCCTTTGCACACGCACCTGTAACCTGTTCAAGAACAAACCTTATGATCCATGCGAAAAGACCTCAGCTTGTAGATTAGGCGTCTATGGGGAACTGTATCAGATGTCTAGTGCCACCCCTGAAGGAGATGCTGGTAAATTTTGGATTCTCTGTTCTGCGCCTCGACTCCAAGAACAAGCTCAGCCCCATGGTACACCTAGTTGAATAAAAGAACTGCAAGCACAATTTACAACACAAGTGAGAAATACCTTTTGCCTGGCTGTGGGATATGGCAATACACACACACACCTGTTTAGTGATAAAAAGCTTAATCCATTGATTGACTATTATAGCGTTAGTAACAGTTGAATCAAATTGAACACACTCAGCAGGCAGGTTAGCAATAAACAATGCATATAAACTTTAACCACTTCAGCACCGGGCCATAGACAATTGACGTCCACAGATGGGATCTCCCATCCTGGGTGGACGTCATATGACGGCCTGGGAGGGACCTAGGGGGGACCCGTGTAAACACACAGATCCACGTCCTGTCAGTTGTGAGGAGAGCGATCTGTGTTTCCAGTACAGAGGAACACTGATCGGTCTCCTCCCCTTGTACTTCCCCGCCCCCTACAGTTAGAATCATTCCCTAGGAAACATACTTAACCCCTTGTGTCCCCCTAGTGGTTAACCCCTTCACTGCCTGTCACATTTACACAGTAATCAATGCAATTTTATAGCATTGATCGCTGTATAAATGTGAATGGTCCCAAAAATGTGTCAAAAGTGTCCGATGTGTCCGCCATAATGTCGCAGTCACGAAAGAAAATCGCGATCGCCTCTATTACTAGTAAAATAAATAAATAAATAATTTAAAAAAAAAATGCCATAAATCTATCCCGTATTTTGTAGACGCTATAACTTTTGCGCAAACCAATCAATATACGCTTATTGCGATTTTTTTTTACCAAAAATATGTAGAAGAATACGTATCGCCCGAAACTGAGGAAAAAATTTGTTTTTTTTAAAAAAAATTGGGATATTTATTATAGTAAAAAGTAAAAAATATTGTGTTTTTTTCAAAATTGTCTCTCTGCTTTTGTTTATAGCGCAAAAAATAAAAACCGCAGAGGTGTTCAAACACCACCAAAAGAAAGCTCTATTTGTGGGGAAAAAAGGACGTCAATTTTTTTTGGGTACAAGATCGCACGACTGCGCAATTGTCGTATAAAGTGCGACAGCGCTGAAAACTAAAAATTTGGCCTGGGAAGGAAGGAGGTGAAAATGCCCTGTATTGAACCGGTTAAATGCTACAAGGGTACTTATTAGGGATGAGCCGAACACCCCCGGTTCGGTTCGCACCAGAACCTGCAAACGGACCGAAAGTTCGCGCAAACTTTAGAACCTCATTAAAGTCTATGGGACTCGAACGTTCGAAATCAAAAGTGCTAATTTTAAAGGCTAATATGCAAGTTATTGTCCTAAAAAGGGTTTGAGGACCTGGGTCCTGCCCCAGGGGACATGTATCAATGCAAAAAAAGGTTTTAAAAATGGACGTT
The DNA here is from genome assembly GCA_037952925.1 of Lithobates clamitans. NCBI lineage: Eukaryota > Metazoa > Chordata > Amphibia > Anura > Ranidae > Lithobates > Lithobates clamitans. The sequence continues at coordinate 1,838,620 of JBBGZY010000515.1, forward strand.
TTTTCGGGAGCAGTGATTTTAATGATGCTTAAAGTGAAAAAAATGACATATTCCTTTAAATATCGTACCTGGGGGGTGTCTATAGTATGCCTGTAAAGTGGCGCGTGTATCCCATGCTTAGAACAGTCCCTGCACAAAATTTGGATTTAAAGGAATAAAAAGTCATTTAAAACTGCTTGCGGCTTTAATGTAATGTCGGGTACTGACAATATGAATGAAAATCAGTGAGACAAATGGCATGGGTACCCCCCCCCAGTCTATTACCAGGCCCTTTGGGTCTTGTATGGATATTAAGGGGAACCCCGCACCCAAGTTAAAAAAAGGAAAGGTATGGGGCCCCCAGGCCCTATATACTCTGAACAGCGTTATACAGGCAGTGCAAACAAGACAGGGACTGAAGTTTTTTTGTTAAGTAGAATCTGTTTGTAATTTTGAACTGGTACATTTTTAAAGTGTAGCTCCAGCCAAAAAATCTATTTTTAAGCTTTTTGGAAAACATAGGGAAGGGTTATCACCCCTGTAACATTTGTTTTGCTGTCTGTACACCAGATCAGAAGATTTCACCTCACTTTCTGTCCCAATGAGAAATGTTTGAAAATTTGGGTTTTTTAGTGAAACAAGAATTGGTGATAAAGCATCAGTGAAGAGGAGACACGTTTTTCCCATATTAACACCTACAGGAGAGAATTTCCCTTCTTACAGGTAGATTTCATCTCACTTTCTGTTGTCTCCTTCCGTTTGCAAGTAGGAGTCGTTTGTAAGTTGGATGTTTGAAAGTAGGGGCCTGCCCTATATACTCTGTAGAAATTGGGGCCTTAGGTGTTGGTGTTGCCACAACACTGTAAGCCCTCAGGAACGGGCCCTGCTGTGAAATATTAGTTCAAGAATTGTAATTACATGCCATTGTTGAACAGTGGTAGAAAAATTGGGCCTTTGGTGGTGGTGGTGTTGCCACAACACTGTAAGCCCTCACAGTTACTCTTGGTGGACGCAGGAATGGGCCCTGCTGTGAAATATTAGATCAAGAATTGTAATTACATGTCGTTGTTGAACAGGGGCAGAAAAATTGGGCCTTAGGCTCTGGTGCCACAACACTCCAAACCCTCACAGATGCTATAGTTGGAACGCAGGAATAAGCCCTGCTGCAAAGTATTGCATCAAAAATTATAATTACAAGCCCCTGTTAAACAGGGCTGAAAAATTGGGCCTTGGCCACTGGTGGCAGTGCCCAGAACCAAAAATGTTCTTACAAGCTATCAGCATGAAAATTGAGGAGGAAGAGGATTGCCACTCAGCATAACAGGATAGTCTGTAAAGTACCTGGGATGTGAGCCTGACGTGTGGAGGGAGACCTCCCGTACCATCCTGGCTCGGAGACCTCTGGAGTGGGAACAGTGGCGGTAAGAGCACAGTGAGGTAAAGGTGCCTAAGTCCTTACTGCTTGAAGTGGTCTCTTTGCGTGGAAGCTGGAGTGGTGGTTGCAGGTCAGCAGATGCAGGTTAGCAGTAAAGTGGATGCAGGTCAGCAGGTGCAGATTGCAGAGCAGCGGATGCAGGTCAGCAGATGCAGGTTTGCAGAGCAGTAGATGCAGGTCAGCGGATGCAGGTTTGCAGAGCAGCGGATGCAGGTTTGCAGAGTAGCAGATGCAGATCAGCAGACAGAAGCAGAGTCAGACTAGCCGGGTCATACACATCAGGGAATACAGCAGAAACGGCAGGCAGAGAATAGTCATAGTCCAGGCTGGGTCTTGGCAACAGGCAATCAGACAGGTAACAGAGCAGGGTCAGACGAGCCGAAGTCAGGATTGGAGACATAAGCAGGGTCAGGAACGCGGGGTCAACACAGGAACAGAGTACTGGTACAAATAAGGAACACAGGGAACAGAAGCAGATCAAACCGCAAGGGGCAGCGCCATTGAGCATCTTTTATAGACTATTGGGCACCAAAGCGCGTCTAACGTGCGCGCATGCGCACACTCGTGCGCAGGGTCCGTGACTCGCACATGCGCATAGGCGCACACCTTCTGGAACGGACAGTACGTCCCTGACAGTGCCCCCCCCTTTAAGGGCAATCTCCGGGTGCCCAAGAGAACTCTTTTCTGGGGGTGACTGCGGAAAAAGGCCTGAATTAATTCTTGAGCATGAATGTTCCGTTGGGGTTCCCAGGAATTTTCTTCCAGACCGTAACCCTTCCATTGGATCAAGAATTGTAGCTGGTTCCTTCTTCTTCGACAGTCTAAGACGGCCTCTACTTCAAACTCCTCATCTCCGTCAATGATTACAGGTTCAGGTGGTCTTGATCCTCTGTCTGGAAAAGGATCAGGCACTGTAGGCTATAATAGTGAAACATGAAATACTGGGTGGATTTTCAAGGACTCCGGTAAGGCAAGTTCATAGGAAACGTCATTTAATCTCCGTTTTACTGGGAAGGGACCAATGAATTTGGGTGCCAATTTCCTTGCGGGGCAAGCCATCTTAAGATTGGTGGTGGATAACAATACTTGATCTCCCTGTTGGAGACATAATTCCCCTCTCCTCTTCCTGTTGAACATCCTCTTATTGGTTGCTTGTGCCCTTATCATGGCTTCCTGTAATATCTTGCTATTACGAGTTAGGAAATCAATGGTACTCTGGACCGCCGGGACTGTTGAATCCGGGATGAGATCAGGTAGAAAGGTTGGATGGTACCCGTAATTGGCAAAGAATGAAGACTGACCTGTAGCCGAATTATTAGCATTATTAAAGGCAAATTCTGCCAGGGGTAGTAATGATACCCAGTCATCCTGAACAAAGGAGGTGAAGCATCGGAGATATGGCTTGAGCGTTTGATTCGTCCTCTCAGTTTGCCCATTGGTCTGAGGGTGATAGGACTAGGACATGGACAGTTCAATCTTCAGAGCCCTGCACAAAGCCCTCCAGAAGCGAGAGGTGAACTGCACCCTTCTGTCCGAAACAATGTCCGCAGGAACCCCATGTAGCCTTACTATCTCTCTAATGAAGACTTGGGCAGTTTCCATGGCAGAGGGTGTGCTCGTTAGTGGAACAAAGTGGGCTATCTTGGATAAACGGTCAACCACGACAAAAATGGCTGAGTAACCTTCTGATGGGGGAAGTTCCACTACGAAATCCATGGCAATCATTTTCCAAGGACGGTCGGGGACTGGTAAGGGTCTGAGCAGACCCCAGGCCTTGCCTCTAGTGGTCTCGCTATGGATACAGGTAGCACAAGAGCTTATATATTCCCTGCAGTTCTTCTCAAAATCCGGCCACCAAAACGTACGTTGGACTAGTTCCAGAGTCTTATGCATTCCGAAATGGCCTGCCAGAGGATGATCATGACACAAATTCAGCACTGTGACTCGGACCTCCTCAGGCACAAAGATCTTGTTGTTTCTCCACAGTAGTCCATCCTTGGGTAGCAGAGTAACTCCAGGAGGGCCAGACACACCTGCAGAGGCTTGCTTCAAGCAGGACATGAGATCAGTTTGCAAAAGTAAAAAGTTACTTTCCGATAGAATGGTGTCTGGAGCTGGTACTTCCTTCGGATCATCAAACATGCGGGAAAAAGCGTCCGGTTTGGTGTTTTTGGAGCCAGGCCGGTAAGTTATGTGAAATGAAAACCTAGAGAAAAATAATGCCCATCATGCCTGGCGGGGTCTCAGACGTTTGGCAGCTCTCAGATACTCTAAGTTCTTGTGATCTGTATAAATGAGTATAGGGTGCGCTGCTCCTTCCAACAAATACCTCCACTCCTCAAGGGCAGATTTAATGGCCAGTAACTCCCTGTCCCCAACGTCATAGTTCTTTTCAGATGGGGTGAGCTCCCGGGAGAAGAAGGCTATAGGGTGCATAAAGTCCTTGTGACTCTGGGTTTGGGAGATGACAGCTCCAACCGCAGTCTCTGAGGCATCTACTTCAAGCAGTTAAGGAAGCGCAGGATCAGGATGACTCAGAATAGGAGCCGATGTGAAAAGTCCTTTTAAGTTTGTGAAGGCTGCCTGTGCCTCGGGAGTCCAATGAAACCGGGCATTTTGCTTGGTCAGCTGCGTAATTAGGGAGATAATAGCAGAGAAGCCTTTGATGAATCTCCGATAAAAGTTTGCGAAGCCAACAAAGCGCTGCACCCCTTTCTTGCCTGAAGGTGCAGGCCAATCCAGAATGGCTGAAACTTTCTGAGGATCCATCTTGAATCCCTCTGTTGAGATCACGAGGCCAAGGAACTGGATACTCTGTCGCTCAAATTCGCACTTTTCTGGTTTTGCGTATAGTCCATGTTGACGAAGGCGACATACATTCTTGACATGTTCTCGATGCTGCTCAAGAGAAGAAGAAAAAATCAAAATATCGTCTAGATAGACAACTACATAAATGTCCAGACAGTCTCTGAAAACATCATTAATCAGGTGCTGAAATGTGGCAGGGGCGTTACATAACCCAAAAGGCATTACTAAGTATTTGTAATGGCCAAACCTAGTACGAAAAGTAGTCTTCCACTCATCCCCTGCACGAATGCAGACCAAATTATAAGCCCCCCGCAGGTCTAATTTGGTAAACACAGAGGAAGTTCTAATTCTTTGAAAAAGTTCAGGTACCAGGGGCAAAGGGTATCGGTTTTTAACCGTGATCTTATTCAACTCCCGATAGTCCACACAGGGTCGGAGAGAGTGGTAATTTTTTTCTACAAAAAAGATTCCTGCTCCTGCTGGCGGATGAATCCCCTCTTAAGATTCTCATCAACGTATTCCTTCAGTACCCCTAGTTCCCATTCAGATAAGGGGAAGATGCGTCCGAAAGGGATCTCAGCACGGGAAGAATCTCGATTAGACAATCGTATGGAAGATGAGGTGGAAGAACTTTGGCCTCACGTTTATTGAAAACGTCCAAGAACTCATGGTATTGTTTGGGCACAGAAGAACATATTTCAGGATCTGGTTCCAGGCATAGCAAAGGACCAGGGGTGCTGGGACATGATGGCATGCAATGGTGCAGGCAGTAAGGTGACTAGAACTTAACACTTCCGGTTCCCAATCGATCTGGGGATTGTGTGCCTGAAGCCAGGGTAGGCCAAGAATGACCGGAAACAAGGGGATGAAATGGCATCCAGGCTTAAAAATTCCTTATGATCCATAGGGGTGATTACAGGCAAAGGAAGGGTTTCCTGGGTCACTACTCCAGACTTGATGTGGGACTCGTCTGCCAGGAAGATGGAGAGTCCCTGGGCCTTGGGTTGAAGAGGGATGCGTTGTTGAGCTGCAAAGTCTAAATCGATAAAACAACTGCATGCCCTTGAGTCGATTATCGCAGTCACTGGTATTGTTCTTCCTGGCAATTGGAACGAGATGGGTAGGGCCAGGTGAGTGGCACTGGCAGTGGAAGATGCGTGGTAGGAAGAAGATGTGGCCAGGAACTTGCGCAGCTTGGCAGGACAAGAGGAGATGTAGTGACCAGCTTCTCCACAGTATAGGCATAGATAATTCTTGTCATTCTTGGGCGGACAGGGAATGTTTCATCAGTCCAGGCTGCTTTGGTTTGATGGAAGCAAAAGTCTGGTTAAGAGATGCAGATTTGACTGAAACTGGACTGGTGTTGACGGGATGCACGGAAGCTGGCATCTGGGATAGCATCCAAGCTGGGCGGAGCTGCTGAGTAGACCTCTCTGCTCTGCATTCCCGGAGTCGTCGGTCTATCTGGATGGATAATGTAATTAGAGTCTCTAGAGCATTAGGAATATCAACCCGGGCTAATTCGTCCTTTAAACTCTCAGAAAGACCGAGACGGAACTGGTGTCAGAGAGCAGCCTCATTCCACTGGGTGTCTGCCCTCCAGCGTCTGAAATCGGTTACATAGTCCTCGACCGCTCGGCGGCCTTGCTGGAGCACATGAAGGGCAGCCTCGGCGGTGGAAGTCCGCTGGGTGTCATCATAAAGTCGGGCCATGGCATCAAGGAAGGATGACAGAGAGTCCAGATCCATATGGCGGACTTCAAGTAGGTGGTGGGCCCAGGCCTGCTGCTCCCCCTGCAGCAAAGTGATAACAAAGCCTACTTTGGTAATTTCGGATGACAAAGTCCGAGGTAGCAATGAGAAATATAGTTCGCATGCGTTGCGAAACGCCCGGAATTGGTTTCAATTCCCAGAGAACCTCTCAGGGACAGGCACCCTAGGCTCAGGAGGTGGGTCTGCCGAGACGGTCAAATCTTGTGTCCGCTTTTCCATTCGGACGAGGCTGTCTTGCAGGGTCTCCATGACCCGAGTGAGGGCTGTGAAAGTTTGACAGACAAAGTCCATAGGCAAGGTCACTCCTGCAGGCTCAGACACAGCGGTTTGATACGGTAACGTACCTGGGATGTGAGACTGACATGTGGAGGGAGACCTCCCGTACCACCCTGGCTCGGAGACCACTGGAGTGGGAACAGTGGCGGTAAGAGCACAGTGAGGTAAAGGTGCCTGAGTCCTTACTGCTTGAAGTGGTCTCCTCGCGTGAAAGCTGGAGTGGTGGTTGCAGGTCAGCAGATGCAGGTTTGCAGCAAAGTGGATGCAGGTCAGCAGGTGCAGATTGCAGAGCAGCGGATGCAGGTCAGCAGATGCAGGTTTGCAGAGTAGCGGATGCAGGTCAGCAGATGCAGGTTTGCAGAGCAGCGGATACAGGTCAGCGGATGCAGGTTTGCAGAGCAGTGGATGCAGGTCAGCGGATGCAGGTTTGCAGAGTAGCAGATGCAGATCAGCAGACAGAAGCGGAGTCAGACTAGCCGGGTCATACACATCAGGGAATACAGCAGAAACAGCAGGCAGAGAATAGTCAGAGTCCAGGCTGGGTCTTGGCAACAGGCAATCAGGCAGGTAACAGAGCAGGGTCAGATGGGCCGAAGTCAGGATTGGAGACATAAGCAGGGTCAGGAAGCCGGGTCAACACAGGAACAGAGTACTGGTACAAATCAGGAACACAGGGAACAGAAGCAGATCAAACCGCAAGGGACAGCGCCATTGAGCATCTTTTATGGACTATTGGGCGCCAAAGCGCATCTAACGTGCGCGCATGCATAGGCGCACGCCTTCTGGAACGGACAGTACGTCCCTGACATAGTCACTCAGCATCAGCATAGGCAGTCTTGAAGGAATCTCACATTAAAAAAAAAATCAATTGGTTACATCAGCATTAGGTGCTTGGTAGCTGGTGATCCAAGACTGATTAATTTTTATGAAGGTTAGCCGATCGACTGATTCGGTGGACAGACGCACCCTGTGATCAGTTACAAAGCCTCCAGCAGCACGGAATGTGCGTTCCGAAAGAACACTGGATGCAGGACAGGCCAGTAGCTCAATTGCATACTGTGCAAGCTCTGGCCAGTGATTCATCCTCAAGACCCAGTAACCCAGAGGATTTTCGGTGGAAAAGGTGTCCAAGTCTGATCTTGCCCCTAGGTAATCGTGGATTACCGTGGATCAAGGAGGGTTGCCAGCCAGTAATCATCCCTCCCCTTGATACCACGAATACGAGGATCCTTCCGCAGGCTTTGCAGGATCAGGGAGGCCATGCAGCGTAGGTTTGCTGAGGCATTTGGTCCAGAGTCCTCTGGGTCACTAAGGACAACATGATCTGCAGCCACCTCCTCCCAGCCACGTACAAGTCCATGGGTTTCTTCGGACTGTAAATGATCCCTTGAAGACTGCTGCTAATGCTGAGTGCCAGGCTCCACCTCCATGCTGACACAATCCTCCTCCTCCTCTTCCTGTGTGATCGGTGGGCAGGCAGCAACACTGTCTGGATAAAGGGGGCCTTGAGAGGTAAGGAAGTCCTCCTCTTCCTCCCTCTGTTCTGCCTCAAGTGCCCTGTCCATTATTCCATGCAGCGTGTGCTCCAACAGGTGGACAAGAGGGACAGTGTCACTGATGCATGCACTGTCACTGCTCATCATCCTCGTGGCCTCCTCAATGGTGACAGGACAATGCATGCATCCCTGATCATAGCCCACTGGCGTGGGGAAAAAAAAGGTCCCCTGACCCTGTCCTGGTGCCATAGTCGCATAGGTACTCATTGATGGCCCTCTACTGCGTGTGCAGCCGCAGCACCATGGCCAACATTGAGGTCCACTGTAAGCCTGGGTACCTGCCCAAGTACCACTGCACCACCAAGTTAAGGATGTGAGCCAAACAGGGCACATGGGTCAGTTGTCCCTGATGAAGGACGGAGAGGAGGTTGGTGCCATTGTCGCAAACCACCAGTCCTGCCTTAAACTGGCGTGGCGTTAACCACCTCTGAACCTGCCCCTGCAGAGCTGACAGAATCTCTGCCCCAGTGTGGCTACCATCCCCCAAGCATACCAGGTCAAGCACCGCATGGCATCTTTTTGCCTGCGTGTTTGTGTAGCCCCTTGAACACCTACGGAGCACCGCTGGATCCGAGAACAAATCAGCACAGGAAGAGGCCATGGAGGAAGGAGAAGAGGAGGGGGTGGAGGAGAGAGGTGTGGCAGAATCACCACTAGTAGCATTTTGGAGGCGTGGTGGCAGAACAACCTCCAACACTATTGCACCCTGTCCTGCATCCTTCCCAGCTGCCAGAAGAGTTACCCAGTGCGCGGTGAAAGATAGGTAACGTCCCTGTCCATGCCTGCTGGACCATGAGTCAGTGGTAATATGCACCTTACCACTGACCGCCCTTTAGAGCGAGGCCAAGACATTGCCTTCCACATGCCGGTAGAGAGTCGGAATCGCCTTCCGTGAGAAAAAGTTGCGGTTGGGAACCTGCCACTGAGGAACTGCACATTCCACAAACTCACGGAAGGGGGCAGAGTCTACCAACTGAAAAGGCAGCAGTTGAAGTGCTAGCAATTTAGCCAAGCTAGCATTCAACTGCTGGGCATGTGTGCAGCAGCTGGGGCAGGGAAATTTGCCTGGTACAATCTGACGTCAGTGTACCGATAGCAGATTGCCCGTAAGTACTTGGCTGTGACACATCTAATTCTACACCTTCATTCCTCTCAGTGCAGGTTTCAGAGAGGACTGAAGGTATAGTGGGGTTGGAGATCCCAGCTGATGGGGAGCAAGGAGAGGTCCGCTTTGTTCTTTGGTGTGAGTCTTTTAGGTACGCTTGCCAATGAACTGCATGGCAGGTCGACATATGTCTGGTCAAGCATGTGGTGCCCAAGCAGGTGATGTTTTGGCCATGCGAGATACGCTTGAGACATAAGTTGCAAATAGCAGCGGTGGGATCTGATGCACTCGTCTCAAGAAAGGCCCACACCAAAGAACTTTTGGAATAAGGCGCAGAGACAGCAGAGATGTGCCTCCTCCTCCTCCTCTCTCCTATTAGGCACCCACGTGGAGTCAGTGACCTCATCCTCCCCTCCCTACTCATCACTGGAGCAAACTTGGCAGGATGCTGCAGCTGGAACATGACTGCCAGATTGCTGTACTTCTTGGGCACCCCCTCTCTCTGGGCTTACGTTACTGCCTTCCTCTAGCTGGGCACCATCATCGGAGCCTTCAAAACGCTGGGCATCCTCCTGGAGCATGTACCCAACACTGTGGTCAAACAGTTCAATAAAGGACAAGCATGTCCCACGGCAACGTGCTGATGAGGATGCACCGTCTCCATGACCAGCACTGTTGCCTCTAGACACAGAGCGTGCTTGCCCTCTTTTATTGGCTTGTGACTGTCTGCCTCTTCTTGTTAGCCTTCCAAACATACTAATGGCCTGCAGTGTGATGTAGCTGCATAAAACTGGGATGTATATATATATACTGATACTGCAGCTAGCAGAATCAACTGCCTGCCTGTAGTATTATTAGTATGAGAACACCAGCAATTGTCTTCAGGTAGCTTTAAGTGCACACTGTGCAGAGGACACTGTAGCTGCCTGCCTGTTGTACTAATAGGATCAGAACACCACCAATTTTCTTCAGGCAGCTTTAGGTGCACACTGTGCAGAGGATGCACTACACTAACTGTAAATACTGCAGTTGCCTGCCTGTGGTACTAAGAGGATCAGAAGAACACCAGCAATTTTCTTCAGGTAGCTTTAGGTGCACACTGTGCAGAGGGCACAGTACACTAACTGTAAATACTGCAGCTTTATGCCTGTGGTATTAATAGAATCAGAACAACAGCAATTGTCTTCAGGTAGCTTTAGGTGCACACTGTGCAGAGGACGCACTACACTAACTGTAAATACTTCAGCTGTCTGCCTGTGGTACTAATAGGATCAGAAGAACACCACCAATTTTCTTCAGGTAGCTTTAGGTGCACACTGTGCAGAGGACACAGTACACTAACTGTAAATACTGCAGCTGCCTGCTTGTGGTATTAATAGGATCAGAACAACAGAAATTGTCTTCAGGTAGCTTTAGGTGCACACCGTGCAGAGGACATACTACACTAACTGTAAATACTGCAGCTGCCTGCCTGTGGTACTAATAGGATCAGAAGAACACCACCAATTTTCTTCAAGTAGCTTTAGGTGCACACTGTGCAGAGAACACAGTACACTAACTGTAAATATTGCAGCTGCCTGCCTGTGGTATTAATAGGATCAGAACACCAGCAATTGTCTTCAGGTAGCTTTAGGTGCACACTGTGCAGAGGACACAGTACACTAACTGTAAATACTGCAGCTGCCTGCCTGTGGTACTAATAGGATCAGAAGAACACCACCAATTTTCTTCAGGTAGCTTTAGGTGCACACCGTGCAGAGGACATACTACACTAACTGTAAATACTGCAGCTGCCTGCCTGTGGTATTAATAGGATCAGAACAACAGCAATTGTCTTCAGGTAGCTGTAAATACTGTAAAAAAACCTGCCTGCCTGTCAGTAGGAAGAGAATAACAGGAATGGATCTAGCTAAACTGAATACAGTATATATATATATATATATATATATATATATATATATATATATACAAGCACAACACCTAGGATGCATATGCATATATATACACAATACACTGTAAGTGCAACTGACTCGCCTGCCTACTCTATCTAACTTAAATCAAATAACACTGTCTCTCTGTCTATCTCTTCGCCGCTGCAACACACTACACAAGGCCGCCACGCAGGCGGCCTTATATAGTGTGAGCGTGTACTAAACCTCCTGAGCCATAATTGGCCAAAGCCACCCTGGCTTTGGCCAATTACGGCTCTCTGTACAGACGGCGCTGTGATTGGCAAAGCATGTGAGTCATAGTGCATGCTTGGCCAATCACCAGCCAGGAATGCACTGCCATGCCGCAGTGAATTATGGGCCCGTGACGTGTCACTTGAATTTGGCGCGAACGGCCCATAACATTCGCAATTCGACGAACGGTCGAACAGGCGATGTTCGAGTCGATTATGGGTTCAACTCGAAATCGAAGCTCATCCCTAGTACTTATAAATCCACACTAGGTTTTGAGTGCACTCAAATGAATAGACAGAGGTATAGTACCCATTTAAACTAGCCAGCAGATAGAGCTTCAAGGTAGTTACAACCAGGGGCAGTCCTTAGTCCTAAGTTTCGTTGGAGCTCGTTGGCGCATGTTTTGGCCATCAGTAAGGCCTGCAGGCAGTATTAGAGCTATGGGGTCACTGGTTAAGTAGCTCCTAGTGACTTTATTTCCTAGCAGTGGTTGCAAGTATTGGCCGCAAAGCGCGCTCACCAGTCCCACTAACACTGATTTAGTTGCCCCTCCGATCAGGCATCAACTCGCTTAGGTTGCTTGGGGTGGCTCTTGCAGGCAGCATGGCAAATACAGCATCCCGGGAGTGGCTCCGTCTCTCCATGATCTGGTCCCAGAACTGCTTCCCCACACTGTAGTAGCTTCCAATGGCACCTCGTCCTCTCTCCACACTGGCCCCAATAACTTGCTGCAGACTTAGGAGATTCCCCAAATGGCTGTGGATTTCTGCCAACTCAGGCTCTGTCTTTCTCTGGCTGACAATCTTGGGCACTGTTGTTCTCTCCTCACTGTCTCTGCATTGTCATGTCAGAGCCTTTTCTTTTCCTGGGCTCCTAGACTCTCTCCCTCTCTCTTCCTCTGAAAACACCTCAGCCTGCTCAGCTCTTCCTGAAACTCCCCCTTTTCCCAGTGTCCTCTCTGTCTGAGTTTTCTGGAAGGACAAGTCAGCATCTCAATCTTGTGGCCAAAAGGAGAAATTGCATGACAATAGTCTTTCATTGAACAGTAATAGTTGTATCAGCATAGAGTGGTCCTGTGGATACTTCTATAATGAACAGTGCCACGTCCTATTAATTGAGACAAATTTTTTTTTGGAATGGAAGGCTTGGACTTTTTAGGCACAACCCAGTAGGTAGTAAATGTATAAAAAAAAAGTTACTAATACATATAGAGAAAATACATTAAAATTATCCACATTTGAAAAGTCAGTGCAAAACAGTTATACAATTCATACTGTACAAAGCCACTGGAATGACATGTAAAAACTTGGAAATGAAGAACAATCATTCCATGATCATATAGGGTTCAGAAATTAGACTAAGTAGCAGAGTTGGATGAATATCATATCCTAGGCTCTACATCAAGGGTCTTCAAACTACGGCCCTCCAGTTGTTCAGGAACTACAATTCAATTCCCATCATGCCTAGTCATGTCTGTGAATGTCAGAGTTTTACAATGCCTCGTGGGATGTGTAGTTCCGCAACAGCTGGAGGGCCGTAGTTTGAGGATCCCTGATCTACATGTTGCGCGCCTTGCGCTTCCTCAGGAGCATCAAAAAAGACTGACTAAATGGAGAAACAAACAATAACATTAAACAAACTAGGGATACAAAGTATGAAAAATGTAGCATATTAAATGTTAATAATGTTCTGTTCTTGAAAATATATATGACTGGGGGGGCTAACCGGGGTAGCCAGGAAGGGGAGATGGCTCAGTTTACCAGTCAACTATGGGGACGTATATAACATAGTAACTATAGTATTTGCTAACTTGTCATAACCAGGAGTATAAATATAAAAGCCATGGTTGGCAAGTAGGGATGAGCTTCGAGTTCGAGTCAAACTCATGTTCGACTCGAACATTGGCTGTTCGCAAGTTCGCTGAACAGCGAACAATTTGGGGTGTTCGCGGCAAATTCGAATGCCGCGGAACACCCTTTAAAAGTCTATGGGAGAAATCAAAAGTGCTAATTTTAAAGGCTAATATGCAAGTTATTGTCATAAAAAGTGTTTGGGGACCTGGGTCCTGCCCCAGGGGACATGGATCAATGCAAAAAAAGTTTTAAAAACGGCCGTTTTTTCAGGAGCAGTGATTTTAATAATGCTTAAAGTCAAACAATAAAAGTGTAATATCCCTTTAAATTTCGTACCTGGGGGGTGTCTATAGTATGCCTGTAAAGGGGCGCATGTTTCCTGAGTTTAGAACATCCAGACCCATCAGGTCTGGTATGGATTTTAAGGGGAACCCCGCGCCAAAAAAAAAAAATGGCATGGGGTCCCCCCAAAAATCCATACCAGACCCTTATCCGAGCACGCAACCTGGCAGGCCGCAGGAAAAGAGGGGGGGACGAGAGTGCAGCCCCCCCCTCCTGAACCGTACCAGGCCACATGCCCTCAACATTGGGAGGGTGCTTTGGGGTAGCCCCCCAAAACACCTTGTCCCCATGTTGATGAGGACAAGGGCCTCATCCCCACAACCCTGGCCGGTGGTTGTGGGGTCTGCGGGCGGGGGGCTTATCGGAATCTGGAAGCCCCCTTTAACAAGGGGACCCCCAGATCCCGCCCCCCCCCTGTGTGAAATGGTAAGGGGGTACAAAAGTACCCCTACCATTTCACTAAAAAACTGTCAAAAATGTTAAAAATGACAAGAGACAGTTTTTGACAATTCCTTTATTTAAATACTTCTTCTTTCTTCTATCTTCCTTCATCTTCTGGTTCTTCTGGCTCCTCTGGTTCTTCCTCCGGCGTTTTCGTCCAGCATCTCCTCCGCGGCGTCTTCTATCTTCTTCTCCTCGGGCCGCTCCGCACCCATGGCATGGGGGGAGGCTCCCGCTCTTCTCTTCATCTTCTTCATCTTCTTCTCTTCTTCTTTTCTTCTCTTCTTCATTTTCTTCTCCGGGCCGCTCCGCACCCATGTTGGCATGGAGGGAGGCTCCCGCTGTGTGACGGCGCTCCTCGTCTGACAGTTCTTAAATAACGGGGGGCGGGGCCACCCAGTGACCCCGCCCCCCGTTATTTAAGAACTGTCAGACGAGGAGCGCCGTCACACAGCGGGAGCCTCCCTCCATGCCAGCATGGGTGCGGAGCGGCCCGGAGAAGAAAATGAAGAAGAGAAGAAGAGAAGAAAAGAACAAGAGAAGAGCGGGAGCCTCCCCCCATGCCATGGGTGCGGAGTGGCCCGAGGAGAAGAAGATAGAAGACGCCGCGGAGGAGATGCTGGACGAGAACGCCGGAGGAAGAACCAGAACAGCCAGAAGAACCAGAAGATGAAGGAAGATAGAAGAAAGAAGAAGCATTTAAATAAAGGAATTATCAAAAACTGTCTCTTGTCATTTTTAACATTTTTGATAGTTTTTTAGTGAAATGGTAGGGGTACTTTTGTACCCCCTTACCATTTCACACAGGGGGGGGCCGAGATCTGGGGGTCCCCTTGTTAAAGGGGGCTTCCAGATTCCGATAAGGCCCCCGCCCGCAGACCCCCACAACCACCGGCCAGGGTTGTGGGGATGAGGCCCTTGTCCTCATCAACATGGGGACAAGGTGTTTTGGGGGGCTACCCCAAAGCACCCTCCCAATGTTGAGGGCATGTGGCCTGGTACGGTTCAGGAGGGGGGGCGCACTCTCGTCCCCCCCTCTTTTCGTGTGGCCTGCCAGGTTGCGTGCTCGGATAAGGGTCTGGTATGGATTTTTGGGGGGACCCCACGCCATTTTTTTTTTTTGGCGCGGGGTTCCCCTTAAAATCCATACCAGACCTGATGGGTCTGGTATGGAATTTAGGGGGAACCCCACGTCATTTTTTTTTTAAATTTTGGCCGGGGTTCCCCTTAATATCCATACCAGACCTGAAGGGCCTGGTATGGAATTTAGGGGGACTCCCACGTCATTTTTTTTTTAAATTTTGGTTCGGGGTTCCCCTTTGGGGAATTCCCATGCCGTTTTTATCAATGAACTTCTATGTGTATTGTCGGCGATGCAATAGCCGCGGGTAGTTTTAAATGGCTTTTTTCCTTCAAAATGTCATTTTGCTCTCAGACTGTTCTAAACACAGGAAACATGCGCCCCTTTACAGGCATACTATAGACACCCCCCAGGTACGAAATTTAAAGGGATATTACACTTTTATTGTTTGACTTTAAGCATTATTAAAATCACTGCTCCTGAAAAAACGGCCATTTTTAAAAAAAAATTTTGAATTGATCCATGTCCCCTGGGGCAGATCCCAGGTCCCCAAACACTTTTTATGACAATAACTTGCATATTAGTCTTTAAAATTAGCACTTTTGATTATTCATGTTCGTGTCCCATAGACTTTAACGGTGTTCGCATGTTCGAACAAACTTTTTTCCTGTTCGCATGTTCTGGTGCGAACCGAACAGGGGGGTGTTCGGCTCATCCCTATTGGCAAGTATATTACGAATGTGTAGGGAAAAAAAAAGGGGGGGTGTGTGTACTTGAGCTTGATTGCAATTAATAAACAAGTAACACGTTCAAATGTAACACTATATATAGTTACCAAAAAAGGTAAACCAAAATGACTATAGACATACTTACTATATCATATGGGATAATGTACATATAATTTAAAACCAGGTAAAAGTGCCGCAGGCTTGGAGCATAGGCGGTTAACAGGGTAGGTGTTAAACTAGTCCTGACGAAATAATGTGTCTAAAGGATCTAAAAAATAAAAAATAAAGAAAATAGCACCATTAATAAAGTAGAAATGGCCACCATAAAGCTAAGGTAGAAAGCAGCTATAGTACAAATAGTCTTTCTTATCACACATCACGGGACAAGGAGCCATAGTAGTTACTATGTGGGTTATAGGCAGGGCCGGCCCTACCATGGGACCCGATTGAGAGATGGCTCCAGGCAGCACTTTCAGGGGGTGGCAAATTGCCGCCTGCCTGCCAACGCCTCTGTGTCCAACTTCCTTCTCCCCCGCCCTGCACCTGCCGCCCCCCCTTCTTCCCGCATTGTCTACTTTGAAGTCATTGGCAGCTATGACCAACTTTTTATCTGTTGGATCCTTTAGCATATGAGCATTGTCTACTGGACAAGTCAGGTACAGAGGATATAGCAGCGCCAACTGCTGGAAATCCCCATTTCTTATAGAACTCTTCCTCCATAGGATAAAGTATTGAAAACTTTTTTTTTTTAAGAAAAAAAAACTGTTTATCTGGGTGCTCCCACTCAGAATACATAAGCTTTTTTAGCCATGAATTTATAGGAAAAGCATGAACAGATTGAGGAGGCTTTAGTGAACCCAAACCAGAGGTGGGCTCATCGACTGACTGCGCTTTTTGGCAGTAAAAATGTGGAGCGGACCAATTCAGTGAGAGATTGTACCAACAACCTTTCCTGCGAACCTGATCCTTTCATATCAGGCTCTTCGGACATCAGCCTCTTCCTGGTCCCTTGAGAGAAATTCATCATCTCTTGCCTCTTGTTCCCCAGGATGACGGACCTGAGCAATGGACAGGGATCTGTTATGCTTAGTCCCACTCTGGGATGCGATTAAAGCTTCAATTTTTTGCTCCAAACTTAGAATGGTTGGAGAAAAACCCTCCTTAGTCATATATACAGGGACTGCAAATGCTAAAAGCAGCTGCAACACTTGCCCCTCCTGATGGCTCATTCTGACCAGCCATATTACTCTCAGGCAGAAAATTTGATAAGGGGGGCTAACCCGTCCATATGTACCACCTAATATCTCTATTTTGATGTGGAATATCTCTGAAATGATGTGAGATCTAACGTTAAAAGTACTTGATCTTACTGGATCTAACGAATATCTATTAGCCTGAATGATTTTTGGCCCGAAAATTTGATAAGGGGGGGGCTAACCCGTCCATATGTACCACCTAATATCTCTATTTTGATGTGGAATATCTCTGAAATGATGTGAGATCTAACGTTAAAACCACTTGATCTTACCGGATCTAACGAATATCTATTAGCCTGAATGATTTTTGGGCCGAAAATTTGATAAGGGGGGGCTAACCTGTCCATATGTACCACCTAATATCTCTATTTTGATGTGGAATATCTCTGAAATTATGTGAGATCTAACATTAAAACCACTTGATCTTACCGGATCTAACAAATATCGATTAGCCTGAATAATTTTTGGCCAGAAAATTTGATAAGGGGGGGCCAACTCGTCCTTATGTACCACCTAATATCTAAATTTTTATGTGGAACATCTATGAAATTATGTGAGTTCTAATGTTAAAACCACTTGATCTTACCGGATCTAATGAATATCTATAAGCCTGAATGATTTTTGGCCAGAAAATTTGATAAGGGGGGGCCAACCCGTCCTTATATACCACATAATATCTCTATTCTTATGTGGAATAGCTCTGAAATTATGTGAGATCTAACGTTAAAACCACTTGATACTACCAGATCTATTAGCCTGAATGATTTTTGGTCAGAAAATTGCATGTGGGGGGGGGGGGGGGGGCTAACCTGTCCTTATGTACCACCTAACATCTTTATTCTAGTGTGGAATATCTCTGAAATTATGTGAGATCTAAAGTTAAAACCACTTGATCTTACTGGATCTAACAAATATCTATTAGCCTGAATGATTTTTGGCCAGAAAATTTGATAAGGGGGGGCAACCCGTCCTTATGTACCACCTAATATCTCTATTTTTATGTGGAATATCTCTGAAATTATGTGAGATCTAACGTTAAAACCACTTGATCTTACCGGATCTAATGAATATCTATTAGCCTGAATGATTTTTGGCCAGAAAATTTGATAAGGGGAGCCAACCCATCCTTATTTACCACCTAATATTTCTATCTATATGTGGAATATCTCTGAAATTATGTGAGATCTAATGTTAAAACCACTTGATCTTACAGAATCTAATGAATAGCTATTAGCCTGAATGATTTTTGGCCAGAAAATTTGATAAGGGGGGCCAACCGTCCTTATGTACCACCTAATATCTCTATCTTTATGTGGAATATCTCTGAAATTATGTGAGATCTAACATTAAAACCACTTGATCTTACTGGATCTAACAAATATCTATTGGCCTGAATGATTTTTGGCCAGAAAATTTAATAAAGGGGGGGGGCTAACCCGTCCATATGTACCACCTAATATCTCTATTTTGATGTGGAATATCTCTGAAATGATGTGAGATCTAACGTTAAAACCACTTGATCTTACCGGATCTAACGAATATCTATTAGCCTGAATGATTTTTGGGCCGAAAATTTGATAAGGGGGGGCTAACCCGTCCATATGTACCACCTAATATCTCTATTTTGATGTGGAATATCTCTGAAATTATGTGAGATCTAACATTAAAACCACTTGATCTTACCGGATCTAACAAATATCGATTAGCCTGAATAATTTTTGGCCAGAAAATTTGATAAGGGGGGGCCAACTCGTCCTTATGTACCACCTAATATCTAAATTTTTATGTGGAACATCTATGAAATTATGTGAGTTCTAATGTTAAAACCACTTGATCTTACCGGATCTAATGAATATCTATAAGCCTGAATGATTTTTGGCCAGAAAATTTGATAAGGGGGGGCCAACCCGTCCTTATATACCACATAATATCTCTATTCTTATGTGGAATAGCTCTGAAATTATGTGAGATCTAACGTTAAAACCACTTGATACTACCAGATCTATTAGCCTGAATGATTTTTTTGGTCAGAAAATTGCATGTGGGGGGGGGGGGGCTAACCTGTCCTTATGTACCACCTAACATCTTTATTCTAGTGTGGAATATCTCTGAAATTATGTGAGATCTAAAGTTAAAACCACTTGATCTTACTGGATCTAACAAATATCTATTAGCCTGAATGATTTTTGGCCAGAAAATTTGATAAGGGGGGGCTAACCCGTCCTTATGTACCACCTAATATCTCTATTTTTATGTGGAATATCTCTGAAATTATGTGAGATCTAACGTTAAAACCACTTGATCTTACCGGATCTAATGAATATCTATTAGCCTGAATGATTTTTGGCCAGAAAATTTGATAAGGGGAGCCAACCCATCCTTATTTACCACCTAATATTTCTATCTATATGTGGAATATCTCTGAAATTATGTAAGATCTAATGTTAAAACCACTTGATCTTACAGAATCTAATGAATAGCTATTAGCCTGAATGATTTTTGGCCAGAAAATTTGATAAGGGGGGCCAACCGTCCTTATGTACCACCTAATATCTCTATCTTTATGTGGAATATCTCTGAAATTATGTGAGATCTAACATTAAAACCACTTGATCTTACTGGATCTAACAAATATCTATTGGCCTGAATGATTTTTGGCCAGAAAATTTAATAAGGGGGGGGGCAACCCGCCCTTATGTACCACCTAATATCTCTATTTTTATGTGTAATATCTCTGAAATTATGTGAGATCTAACGTTAAAACCACTTGCTCTTATGGGATCTAATGAATATCTATAAGCCTGAATGATTTTTGGCCAGAAAATTTGATAAGGGGGGCCAACCCGTCCTTATATACCATATAATATCTCTATTCTTATGTGGAATAGCTCTGAAATTATGTGAGATCTAATGTTAAAACCACTTGATACTACCAGATCTAACGAATATCTATTAGCCTGAATGATTTTTGGTCAGAAAATTGCATGTGGGGGGCTAACCTGTCCTTATGTACCACCTAACATCTTTATTTTGGTGTGGAATATCTCTGAAATTATGTGAGATCTAAAGTTAAAATCACTTGATCTTACTGGATCTAACAAATATCTATTAGCCTGAATGATTTTTGACCAGAAAATTTGATAAGGGGAGCCAACCCATCCTTATGTACCACCTAATATCTCTATTTATATGTGGAATATCTCTGAAATTATGTGAGATCTAATGTTAAAACCACTTGATCTTACAGAATCTAATGAATAGCTATTAGCTTGAATGACTTTTGGCCAGAAAATTTGGTAAGGGGGGCCAACCGTCCTTATGTACCACCTAATATCTCTATTTATATGTGTAATATCTCTGAAATTATGTGAGATCTAACATTAAAACCACTTGATCTTACTGGATCTAATGAATAGATATTAGCCTGAATGATTTTTGGCCAGAAAATTTGATAAGGGGGGTCCAACCCGTCCTTTTGTACCACCTAATATCTCTATTTTTATCTGAAATATCTCTGAAATTATGTGAGATCTAACAATAAAACCACCTAATCTTACCGGATCTAACAAATATCTATTGGCCTGAATGATTTTTGGCCAGAAAATTTAACAAGGGGGGGCAACCTGTCCTTATGTACCACCTAATATCTCTATTTTTATGTGTAATATCTCTGAAATTATGTGAGATCTAACGTTAAAACCACTTGCTCTTACCGGATCTAATGAATATCTATAAGACTGAATGATTTTTGGCCAGAAATTTTGATAAGGGGGGGCCAACCCGTCCTTATATACCATATAATATCTCTATTCTTATGTGGAATAGCTCTGAAATTATGTGAGATCTAATGTTAAAACCACTTGATACTACCAGATCTAACGAATATCTATTAGCCTGAATGATTTTTGGTCAGAAAATTGCATGTGGGGGGGCTAACCTGTCCTTATGTACCACCTAACATCTTTATTTTGGTATGGAATATCTCTGAAATTATGTGAGATCTAAACTTAAAACCACTTGATCTTACTGGATCTAACAAATATCTATTAGCCTGAATGATTTTTGGCCAGAAAATTTGATAAGGGGAGCCAACCCATCCTAATGTACCACCTAATATCTCTTCTTATTTGTGGAATATCTCTGAAATTATGTGAGATCTAATGTTAAAACCACTTGATCTTACAGAATCTAATGAATAGCTATTAGCCTGAATGATTTTTGGCCAGAAAATTTGATAAGGGGGGCCAACCGTCCTTATGTACCACCTAATATCTCTATCTTTATGTGTAATATCTCTGAAATTATGTGAGATCTAACATTAAAACCACTTGATCTTACTGGATCTAATGAATAGCTATTAGCCTGAATGATTTTTGGCCAGAAAATTTGATAAGGGGGGCTAACCCGTCCTTATGTACAACCTAATATCTCTATTTTTATGTCGAATATCTGTGAAATTATGTGAGATCTAACATTAAATCACTTGATCTTACCGAATCTAATGAATAGCTATTAGCCTGAATGATTTTTGGCCAGAAAATTTGATAAGGGGGGGCCAACCCGTCCTTATGTACCACCAGCCCTCCCTCATTAATCACTTAATAAGTCTCTAATTATGTGAGATCTAACTGGATCTAACAAATAGCTTCCAAAATAGCTAACTGTTTGGTCATTTTTTTGATAATGGGGGCTGATGATGGGTTAGCCCCCCCCCAGCAAATAACTGTTAATATTGCTTCTTCTATGTGAGATCTAATGCAAACAACGGGTGATCTAACCTTATCTAACAAAGATCTAACAAGCTGCATAAGATTTTTTCAAAATGTTGATATGGGGGGGCTAACCCGGCAGAGGTTTCTCCCTACAGCAGCTCTGCAGAGGGATCAGTTCTATATACTCTCAAAGTGTCCCGATTTGGAGCAGAGGCAGACAGCTGTACAGTCTCTGTCTGTGCCACTGCAGGGTCCTGAAACTCCCCATCCATCTCCCCCTGGCCCTTAGTCAGCAGTGTTATCTCCTATCAGCAATAATGAATGAGCAGGAAGCTTGCCCCCCCTTCCTCCAGATTGTGCTCTTACTGCTCTGTGTTCAGTGTGAACTCCAGGGTTTGGTTGGAGCAGTGCTTCTGCTGAACGGGGTGTGGGGGATTAGTGGGGGGGAGGGGTTTGCTGCCAGAGTTAGGGGACAGAAACTTCAGGATTTTGGAGAGGGGGTGAATATGGAGCCAGCTTAAAACTGCAGGTAGCTGCCACTGCAGTGCTGGAGCTAGGAGCCAGTGGACACATCTTTCTCTCCAGCTGACAGACATCTCTGCCAGTCGTTTCTATATACCACCCCTAAGGCCCCTCTATACTTTGCGTAGTGGGAACAGACGTTCCTGCTCGCATTTTTTTTTTGCTTGTTTTTCACACATTAGGTAGCCCATTCACTTGCATGGGCTACCCTATGCGTGACCAACACATTATTGAGGCTCTAGAACCTTTTAAAGCATGCAGCTTTGCCACATGACAAAACACAGGTCGGCTAATTGCATTTGGGTTGCCATTTTAACAATTATTGGCACCACAAGCTCTATGCGCATTTGCAGTGCATTTCCTGTGCACTTTGTCACCCATCCAGGAAACTTCAAATGTGAATGCGGCCTAATGCCTAGTATACACTGCAAGTTTTATTTCATTTAATCTAGTGGGCTGAAGGAAAAAAACCTGACACCTCAGTTCAGAGCTGCTGTACTAACAATTAAATGTTACTACAGTGATCTCCCCTGCTGTTCTATTGTGTTCTGACAGGGGGAAGGCCCCCCCACCAGAACACTCTGGTTAGCGCTCTCAGCCTTTGGCTGAGAGTGCTGATTGGGCGATGGTCAGCAGACCTTTTTTGTTCATGCCCCTTCAGAACCTGGCTGTCATATAGTCAGACAGGGCTGTATACATGCCATGGCTGTGATACTTTACTTCACAGCTGTGACATTTTTAACACAGGCTGCAGAGTTTGATAGTCAGCACCACCTGTCAAACTTCTCATTAAGTTCAATGGGGCCGCTCTGCACCTTGAAGCCAAATACTTGGCTCACAGTTGCAATGTGGTCTCGCAAGGAAAAATTGCCATTCAGCATTTTGCCATTTAAAAAAGTAAAAAAAGAAAAAAACAGATGTCAGGAGGCGGCAGTATCGGGGCTATAATTTCTGACATGGCTGCAAAGTATACCATTGCGACCATGGCATTTTATCGATTGATACTTTCTAACAACAGCCCTGGTGAACGGGGCACATAACTGAAATGCATGAAAACTGATGGCAACATGCATAAAAACTCACTGAAATGTACATGAAAATTGATGTAAACTCATGTCACTGTTTTCCCATCAGTTTACATCAGTTTTCATGCACGTATGGTGTGAAGAAGCCCTTACTAAAACTGGAGAGTGCAAATTCTTGTTCAGCTGTGCATGGTAGCCAATCAGCTGCTTACTTCAGCTTCTTCAATTAAGCTTTGGCAAAAAAAAAGAAAGCAGATTGGTTTATATGCAGAGCTGCACCAGATTTTGTACTCTCCAGTTTTAGTTAATCAACTCCACCGAGACTTACTTGTTGCTACCAAGCTTTAGACAGAATAAAGGTGGATAAAGCACCTGGCCCAGATAGCATCCACCCGCATATCCTAAAAGAATTGAGCTCTGTCATTTCAAAGCCATTGTTTCTAATTTTTAGGGACTCGTTAATGGCTGGAATGGTACCACTGGATTGGCGTAGAGCCAATGTGGTGCCCATATTTAAAAAGGGCTCAAAGTCATTACCAAATAACTATAGACCTGTTTGTTTAACTTCTATGGTCATGAAGAAAATGGAGAGTTTAAAAAAAAAACCCACATAGACGAGTTCTTACTGGAAAAAAAATATTTTAGGCAACAAACAGCATGGATTCATGAAAGACAGAAGCTGTCAAACAAACCTGATTTCTTTTTATGAGGAGGTAAGTAAAACCTTTGACAGAGGGGTGGCTGTGGACTTGGTATACTTGGATTTTGCAAAAACGTTTGACACAGTTCCCCACACATGGCTAATGTGTAAGGTAAAGTCTACAGGCTTGGAAAGATTAGTTTGTAATTTGATAGAAAACTGGCTAAAAGACCAAATTCTGAGAGTAATGGTTAATGATTCTTACTCCGAATGGTCAAAGGTTATCAGTGGTGTACCCCAAGGTTCAGTGTTGAGACCCTTTTTAACATCTTTTTTTTTTTTTACAAGAAATCTTTTTTAACATCTTTAAAAATGATATAGGGTCTGGGATTAAAAGTGCCATTTCAGTCTTTGCACCAAGCTATGCAGTGGAATAACGTTCTTGCAGGATGTCTCCAACTTACAAACCGACCTTAATGCACTGTTTAATTGAGCAACTATGTGGCAAATGAGGTTTAATGTTGATAAATGTAAAGTTACACTTGAGGGCTAAGAATATGCATGCATCATACATACTAGGGGGAGTACAACTGGGGGAATCCATAGTGGAGAAGGATCTGGGGGTTTGGGTAGATCATAAGCTTAATAATGGCATGTAATGCCAAGCTGCGGTTTCCAAAGCAAGCAAAGTCCTTTCTTGTATTAAGAGAGTATGGACTCCAGAGAGAGAGAGAGAGATATAATTTTGCCCCTGTACAAATCATTAGTAAGACCTCATCTGGAATATGCAGTTCAGTTTTTGGCCACCAGTTCTTAAAAAAGATATCGGGAAACTGGAGAAGGTGCAGAGAAGGGCAACCAAACTGATAAGAGGCATGAATGAGCTCAGCTGTGAGGAAAAATTAGAGGAACTGAATTTATTCTTTCTTGAGAAGAGGAGATTAAGTGGGGATATGATCAACTTGTATAAATATATAAGTGGTCCGTGTAGTGAACTTGGTGTTGAGTTATTCACTTTAAAGTCATTACAGAGGACAAGGAGGCACTCTTTATGTCTAGAGGAAAAAAGATTTCATCTCCAAATACGGAAAGGTTTCTTCACAGTAAGAGCTGTGAAAATGTGGAATAGACTCCCTCCAGAGGTGGTTCTGGCAAGCTCAGTAAATTGCTTTAAAAAAGGCCTGGAATCTTTCCTAAATTTACATAATATAACTGGGTACTAACATTTACAGGTAAAATTGATCCAGGGAAAATCCAATTTCCTCCCGGGGATCAGGAAGGAAATTTTTCCCCTGCTGTAGCAAATTGGATCATGCTTTCCCGGGGTTTTTCACCTTCCTCTGGATAAACTGTGGGTGAAGGAGTGTGTATATGGGATTGTATGATTTATTTATTTATTTATTTTTTGGTTGAACTAGATGGACTTGTGTCTTTTTTCAACCTGACTAACTATATGACTGTGTAGCATGCCCCCCTAGAGGACTGCTAGAATTACCTGCTCATCTGCACGGCCACGACCTGGCAAACATTAGAACCAACCTGACAATCTGGGTTCAGACATCCTGGTATCACTGTAGAGTAATAATCAGTCAACTCTGGGTATTTAGGTTCTATGAATATTTTACTTGAACTGACATTGGGGAACATTGTCACAAAGAGGAGGTAATAGATCTCCTGAGTTCTGGGCAACAGCACCAACTCCGCAAATGAATTCCCCCGAAAGACACAAGGCAATATTAACAATGACAATACTATATTTATGTATATATAGACTTCCTTGAGAAATAATGTTTCCCCCTAGACAGATATTTCAGTTAACTGATTATTCTGACACTCTGTAGGAGATGGAACCTATCCAGCCTATAATGCTATCCTAAGAAGGGAGAACAGGTCTAGAAATGTTAATATAGGGGCCTTTCTATCAATAATGGCAATAAATTCCACGTTGCAGATCTGATGTTCTTCACCGGCATGTGGGAGCTTGTTAACTGTAATCCGATTAGGTGTAGTGGGAACAGTAGAGTTCTTGTAATGAGGAAGGTTAAGGTGTCTATGCACAGTGTTCAGATAAATTCAGTAAAGTATTCCTGGAGTAGAGATGTCTGCGCAAAGTGTCTCAATGTAACCGTGACAAAGAATGGACAAAGGTTGAGCGATTTGCCCTCTCACCTACAACCAGATCGCTCTGATGTCTTCTGGACAGGAACTCGTGTAGCGGCACTCATGCAGCGGATCCGCTGTCTGGTTCTCTCGATGTGAAGCTTGACACACACAGACTGGCAGGCGACCAGAGTGGTGCTGGAAGGATGTCTGACAGCAAACATCAGAGCTAGGCCCCTCAGGTTACGGGTTGGAAGGTGGTACTACACATGGTAGGCCGCGACCTCTCTCTCCCTGTTGCACAGAGAGGTAGGGATGGGCCGAACAGACCCCTGTTCGGTTTGCACCAGAAATTCCGAACACCGCAAAAGTTCAGACCCTAATAACAAACCCCATTAGAGTCAATTAAGACCCGAACGTCAAAAATCAAAAGTGCCCATTTTTAAGGCTTATATGCAAGTAATTGGGCATACAATGGTTATAGGGGTCAGGGTCCTGCCCTGGGGGACATGTATCAATAAAAAAAGTTTGTGAAAACCGTCATTTTTAAATAAGCAGTGATTTTTTTATTTTTAAAGTGAAAGCCTAAAAATTAAAAATTCCTCCCAATATAGTGCCTGAGGGGTCCCCTTAGTCTACCTGTAAAGTGGCATATCTGTACCATGTCTAGAATCTGCTGCAGCAATAATTGCATTTAGAAAGCCAAAAAAATGACATTTTCCCTGCAAGCTGCCTTTATTTTGCTCAGCAACAGCCGGGGAGCCAGTGTGAATGATGAGGCCACAATGTAGTGCACTGGGAACAAGATTAGAGATTTTTTGGATACATTCTGGTGTCACTTTGACTTTGTTTAGAAGTAACAGGTGCGTAAAAATTGGTCTTTGGGTGTCAGTGGCGCCTTCCCAACATAACCCTATAGAGGTACTCTTGATGAAAGCAAGAATTGGCCTTGCTGTAAAAAATTGCAATGATATGCACCTGTCAAACAGGTGCAGAAAAATTACTCTTTGGGTGTCGGGAGCGCCTTCCTACTGTAACCCTATAGAGGTGCGCTTGATGAAGGCAAAAAAATTTCAATGATATGCATATGGTTGGTGTTTTTGCCACGTTTGATGTGCCTGAGACACAGATAGCAACAGTGCGTTTTGCTGCAGATGTGCTGAAAAAGGCCCAGACAGCTTAGCTTTGGGGAGTGGGCCGGGAGATAACAGCTGCAGAATGTGATGGAATAAGGTGGCTGCTCTCTACTCTTTCATGATGTTGGCATCCTTGGGGCTGTGCCACCTCACCGTTAGTTTCCTCCTCTGCTCTATCTGGCACCCAAGTCACATCAGTGACCTCATCATCTCCATCTCCTCCATCTTCATCATTACCATTGGAGATAACTTGGCAATATGCTGCGGCTTGGGGCACATAAATGCCAATTTGTCTACCAGTGTTCCTCGCTCTCTCTAGGCTCATGTTCCTGTCATATTCGACCTCCGAACTAACATCTGAATCCAGTAATGGCTGGGCATCATCAAGGAGCAAGTGGCTGACGCTGTGGTCAAATAACTCAGCTGACTCCTCAATGGCTGATGTTGGGGCTATGGCAGGAATAGATGTGGACAAGGAGGCAGGTTTATCCACTCTGGCAACTGCAGGGGACTGCACACTTGTCTCTGCTTGCGTGACAGAGGATGAGGAGGATGAGGAAGGTTTAGTAAGCCAGTCCACCTCTTCTGCATGCTGTGGCTGGATAGTAGGGCAAACTCACTAAACAGAGGAAATGATGCCCTGCCTGAGGACTGACCACCACGTCCACCTTTGCCTGTGTACACATTTGTTGCTGGCCCCCTTACAGTGCCATGGGAACATCTGCCTCTCCGTGTTGTCTTCCCAGACATTATTAGGAGTGCGGCGGCGGTGCTTATAAGCAAATGTAAAGAAGAAGTTGAAATCTGTCCATAGATGCACTTTAATCAATGTAAAGAGGTGTTTGGTGCACTTTAATTTGAGTACTCACACTACACAGACGCACTCCACGGATACACTATAATATACTGCAATATAATTTACAAAATATACAGTGACACACAGAACTATATGGTGTTAAACTGGCAGTAACGCACACAAAAGTAAATGGCGTTAAACTAGCAGTAACGCACACAGAACTATATGGCGTTAAACTGGCAGTAGCACACACAAAACTATATGGCGGTAAACTGGCAGTATTGCACACAGAACTATATGGCATTAAACTGCCAGTAACGTTCACAGAAATATATGGTGTTAAACTGGCAGTAACGCACACAAAACTATATGGTGTTAAACTGGCAGTAACGCACAAAGAACTATATGGCGTTAAACTGGCAGTAACGTACACAGAACTATATTGCGTTAAACTGGCAGTAACGCACACAAAACTATATGGCGTTAAACTGGCAGTAACGCACACAGAACTATATGGCGTTAAACTGGCAGTAACGCACACAAAACTATATTTATTTCAGGTACTTATATAGCGCCGTCAATTTACGCAGCGCTTTACATATACATTGTACATTCACATCTATATGGCGTTAAACTGGCAGTAACGCACACAAAACTATATGGCGTTAAACTGGCAGTAACGTAAACTATCTGAGCTGTCCCTACTCTAGCTGCACACTATGTAAAGCTGTATGATGATCCTCCTTACTACACTCATACTATCACTAGACTGACACTAAACTAATATTCTACACTGCCAATTGAAGTAAAATAGCACAGTATAGCACACTAACTAACCGATAGCACTGAACAGAGCCCTGTTCTATCTCTCCACTCCGAAATCACACTGAAAATGGCTGACATTGAAAGAATACTTTTATACTGTGGGGTGGGAACGAGCCATGATTGGATAAAGTCATGATGACAGTGTCCAATCATTACTCTGACAGTGCTCTGTGCCCTGATTGGCTGAGGCTTTCACTGCTTCAGCCAATCAGGGCTTGCAGTGCACTGTTCAGTGCCGCAATGCATTGCATTTCACTATTTGTCGAACGTCAGAACAGCGAAAGTTCAACCCGAACTTATGCTCGGGCCAAACCGTTCTCCTATCCCTACAGAGAGGTCCATCTGGCCTCAGGCCCGGGAGGAAGAGAGCTCCGGGCAGGCTTTTTGCTTCTTTTATAGCTACTCCCAGCAATTTCCCGATGGCAGCAAAGATTCCTGGGATATATAGTCCTGGCACATAATTGTGCAAAGCATTTATCTGATGGGAGGACTATTCATCCCACAATCCTTTTGTTTGGCACACAAATATGATGTCACCAGATACACTGATCACTAGAGGGACAGGCGATGCTTTGAGATACTGGAAGGGTACGGTGCTTTATGATTGTAGTCCATATTGCTACATATGTACGGAAGAGTGATTTTTAACTTTATTACTCAAGTTCTTGATAAATGTGCAAGACAACATTTAACTTTTTATGTTTATTTTATTGCACTTTTTAACCATTTGCTGACCAACCCATAGCAGATTTACTGCTACAGGGCGGCCACCCTGTGCAGGATCACATATATATACATGATCCTGCATTTTGGGGTATCGAAAGCGCATGCACGCCACCAGAGGCTCAGTGGATCTAGCGGGCCCATGACCATCCACACCCGGCGATCGTTACACAGGCAGAACGGCAGTCTGCCTATGTAAACAAGTCAAATTGCTGTTCTACTAGTGTGGAAGGCATTGATCCTGTGTTTCTGCAAAGCAGGAACATGGACCTTTGCTTTTCACTAGTACCTCCCCCTCAGTAGTAAAACACTGGTCAGGCACACATTTAACCCTTTGATCACCCCTGATGTTAACCCCTTCCCAACCAATGTCATTAATACAGTGACAGTGCATATTTTTAGCACTGATCACAGTATTGGTGTCACTGGTTCCCAAAAAAGTGTCAAAAGTGTCAGTTAGGTGTCCGATTTGTCCACCACAATATTGCAGTCCTGCTATAAGTCACCTCCCAGGGAACACAGTTAACCCCTTCACCGCCCCCTAGTGTTAACCCCTTCACTACCAGTGACCTTTTTACAGTAATCAATGCATTTTTAATCGCACTGATCGCTGTATTAATGCCAGTGGTTCCAAAAATGTGTCAAAATTGTCCGATGTGTCTGCCATAATGTCGCAGTCATGATAAAAATCGCAGATCGCCGCCGTTACTAGTAAAAAAAAAAATAATAATAATAAAAATGCTATAAATCTATCCCCTATTTTGTAGACACTATAACTTTTGCGCAAAACAATCAATATACGTTTATTGCGATTTTTTTTTTTTACCAAAAATATGTAGAAGAATACATATTGGCCTAAACTGAGGAAAAAATTGTTTTTTTATATATTTTTGGGGGATATTTATTATAGCAAAAAGTTAAAAAAAATGCTTTTTTTTCAAAATTGTCGCTCTTTTTTTGTTTATAGCGCAAAAAATAAAAATCGCAGAGGTGGTCAAATACCACCAAAAGAAAGCTCTATTTATGGGAAAAAAAGGACATCAATTTACTTTGGGTACAATGTCGCATGACCGCGCAATTGTCAGTTTTAGCGACGCAGTGCCGAATCGCAGAAAGTGCTCTGGTCAGGAAGGGGGTAAATTCTTCCAGGGCTGAAGTGGTTAAAGAAAAAAAGCTGAAGGGTAATTTAAAGTTTGAGATTTGTTTTAGCCCAGCAAAAGAAAGTAGTCACTGGGCTAGCTCTGCTGACTCTCTGTAAATATTGGGATTAGATGGACTGTAACACAAATCCTTTGGCAGGTAGCGCCACACCCTCATATGTATTTCAGTGGTATATTTACAGTAGTTGTTTGCCTAGAGTTTAGCTTTAGGACCACCCAGACGATTTCCAGAGTAATGCAAAAGCTCACACCATGTAGCTCTTGACAGTTACAAGAACACAGAGCTGAAGCAAGGCCTGTATATAATGAAGCAAAACCTAAACATTCTAAAAAAGACTTAAGGTTCATCAATTCTACCATGTAGTCATAGAAACAGTGAATAGTGGATGAAGAATGGGGCTTAGGCAAGTGTTGGTATTCAATGCAAATTATTGTGAGAAAATGAAATCAGTTGAGCAAGTCTGAAAAACGTCTATGATTTACATGCTCAGAACATCTAGAATGAAAGAAACATTCTCATAGACTGAGAGCATTAGCATTCCAGTCTCTATTACAGTATTGTGTACCATGGCTCTTCTTCATTGTACTGATGTGAAAGGTCATTTTGACAGCACAATGATATACTTCAAATGCATTTGTAAGCCTTATGTTTCAAAAGTGGCATTAGAGAATAGAATGGGCATTAAAAATATATTGGGGTAGATTTACTAAAACTGGAGAGTGCAAAATCTGGTGCAGCTCTGCAGAGAAACCAATCAGCTTCCAGGTTTTTTTGACAAACCTTAAAGTGTTACTAAACCCAGGACCCTGCATTCACTATATCTGGTCTCCCACAGTACACAGAATATGGAAATGCAATTTAGTAAATATAAACTGCTAAATACCTCTTCTTATCAGCAGTAAATAGCAGTCTTGTGACTTCTATCAGTGTCTGGTTAAAGCGGTGTTCCACCCGCAATTTTTTTTTTTTTATTTAAAGTCAGCAGCTACAAACACTGTAGCTGCTGACTTTTAATATGGAAACTTACCTGTCCAGGGAGCCCGCGATGTCGGCCCCCCGAGGCCGAACCGTTCATCGGATCGGGTGCAGGCGACGCCATTCAAACTAAGGGAAACCGGCAGTGGAGCCTCGTGGCTTCACTGCCCATTCCTTTTTGCACATTCACGAGTTGCAGGGCGCTTTGTGAGTGGCGGGCTGTCTTCTGGGCAGGGTTGCCAACCTTCCGCAGTATTTTTTACTGACAAAACTTGGGAAATTTACTGGCAGAGCACATTTTTTACTGACAACCTGAGAAATTACAGAACTCCTATTGAAAACTAACACAGTGAATATTTGAACAGTATAAACATGATATGGAAACACTGACAATACCTATAACAAAGTAATTTGCTTGATTTACACTTAAAAAGTCAACACAGCATGAAATTATCAGCCCCTGATATTTACTGGCAGTTGTAAAAAAATCGTTGATTTTTACAAACTGTCAGTAAATTTACCTGCTTCTGGGACACAGGTCCCAGAAGACAGCAGGGGGCTTGCCGCACAAAAGGAAATTACGTCCTGCGCCGCGGACTGGATGGATCGAAGTACAGGCTGTACTTCATAAAAAAGGAAGATAGAAGAAGATTTTTTTTTTTTTTTTTAACATCCAAAAACAAGGGGTGGAGAGGTAATCTTTCATTTAAGACCACCTCTCAAAAGTGGATGGAACTCCGCTTTAAGGGCTTATGCACACAAGATGTTTTTACAGCTGCTGTTAGGGGCGTCTGATGTTTTTTTAAAAGTGGTTGTAAACCCTTTACAACCACTTTTTGCTACAGATAAGCCTATAATTAGGCTTACCTGTAGCTACCCTGGATATCTTCTAAACTTGCACGGTTTAGGAGATACCCTCTGTATTTGCATGTGCCGACGTCATCAGCACATGCGCACTGAAGCAAACTGAAGCAATGGCACGTACGTGCCGTTGTTTCAGTTAGTCTGTGCCGTTACTGGCGGCTCCCACGCGCGTGCGCGGGAGTGACATCATGGAGTGGCGGCTCCAGCCAATCACAGCTCCAGAGCCGGCGATACCGGGAAGTAACTCTGGGAGCAATGTCGGCTGCCGGAGCGGTGAACGAGGACTGCTGTGGGGGCTTAGATCTCAGGTAAGTAATCCATAATGAGCTAGTATGTTATGCATACTAGCTCATTATGCCTTTGTCTTGCAGGTTTTTTTTCTTTTTTGGTTTTCCTTTTTAGGCTTTACAACCACTTTAACTGCCTCTAGACGCCCCTCCATTTTATCCTATTTGTCCATGCACACATAAACTTTCAGAGGTGTTTAGTGGCATAAGCGTTTAGGGACAGTAGAAAAAAACGTCACCCTGAAAGTCCAGGAGCAGAGGCTGAAAAGTGCCAAAAAACGCTGCTAAATGCGGGTAAACACTGCTAAACACTATAACAAGTGTTTAAATGCATTTAGCTGCGTTTGGCATTTTTAGGCGTTTTTACATTATAGGGAGTGTTTTTATGGAACAAATGCCAAAAAAACGCAAAACATCACCCATAAACGCTATTCAAAAATATGGCTAATAGTGCATTTTTTATACCGCTTTTTCCTTGAAGTAGCACTGGCGTTTTTTAAATGTCCTGTGTGCATGAGTCCTAAGCCTTGTAGAAGGAATTTTCATTCTGGACTGACTGTCCTATCAGGATACAAGACCCCTGACTCTCTGTCTGGACAGTGCTGATTGGCCCTGTGCTGATCACATGCATTCTTCCAAGAAAAAACTCCCTAGCAATACACACCAAACTGAGCATGTGCAGCTTGACTCAATAGGCTCTTTGAATATCAGGTTATTTTTTGGAGTCAGTGGAAGAAGTAGAGGACCATAGAAGACAGGATCAAACAGCCATTTTTACAAAGTTTCACAGGTTCCACAGTGAGTATAACAAGTGTGCTTTACTGCATATACAGACTAACTTTACTGTTGTGGGTTTAGTAACACTTTAATTGAACAAGCTGAAGTCAGAAGATGATTGGCTACCGAGCACAGCTGCACAAAATGTTACATTCTCCAGGTTTAGTAAATCAACCCCATTGCTGTTGAAATTAGCTTAGGATGGATGTTTTCTGATCTTTCATATTTGCAGAAAACCAAACATTCTGCAAAACTGCAAAATTTTCCTTGCTCGGTGCACATTTTTTTTTCCTATTCAGAATTCCCATGGCAGCTTTTCCATTAGCACTTTCCTGCACACGTCATCTCTCAAGATAACCATTAAAATAACTGGTTTAGCACTATCAAGTTTCAAAGAGCAGTGTAGATGTCGTTTTTGACATGCTGAAGCACAATACAGAGCAAAACCTTTGTTGGATGTACATGTACATATTATAAGGCCTAAAGGGATTGTATGAAGCCCTAAAGGGAAAATATGATGGTTGGGGTCAATGTTTTTTTTAAAAAGATATTTGATATCAGATTCAGATATTCAGATAGGCTGTTTGCATGCATTGCACTACCTCTACCCATGCACTAGCCTTCTTAAAATTTCTTAGCTTTCCCCTTACTCTGTGTTGTATGTCTTCTGATCATCACTTGATGTCTCCAGTCCACACTGTTCCCTTCCCACATGTATAGAATTTCTACTCTTCATGTTACTTCTTAGTGGTTTTTAAAGAAATACATCTTAAAAAAAACTGTGCATGCATTGTAGTCATACACATTAAGTTTGTTGCCATCATTATTACCAAATATTCCTGCATTTTTAAACCATGCACCATACTCCCTGCTCAAAAAACATACCTCCTTTTTGAAATGATACCCAACACCCTCAAAACACAGTGCAATTGATAATCATTGTAAAAGGTCAAACAACACAATAGCTCCTAACTACATGGGGCTTTGAAGGTGCACATACACTGACATGTACATTTCATACTTATTTATTTATGCACATTCCTCATTTAAAAAACACATACATGTTTGCTCCTATCATGAGACTACAAAATATACAACATATCAAAATCACAACCCATCATTGACAGAAGCCTCCCCAAAAATATGTTAGCCAAAGACAAAAAACCTCAGCAGCTATCAATATCAAACAGAGGGAGGGAGGAAATGCTCCCCATCCCATCAACAGTCCGTCCCTCCCTCCCCCTGTTTGATATTGGAAGCTGCTGAGGATTTTCATCTTTTGGCTGGCATATTTTCTCCTTCTTTGCTCTCCTGAGGAAGCTGTATAAGTGAAACGCGTTGAGAGAAAGAGACCACCACTGGTGCCAAGACAAGTGAACCTCTGGACTATTTGTGTATATAGAAAGAGGTTGGTCACCATTCAGGAGGCTTCTGTAAATGAGGAGATTGTTATTTAAAAAAAAAAAAAATATGTTTGTAGGCTCATGACAGGGGCAAGAGGTTAGCAAGCACTGAAGAATGTGAATTAAAAGGAATTGTAAAAAAATTCTCTATGTACATGAGTGTATGTGCACCTTCAAAGCATCACATAGTTAGGAGCTTTTGTGCTGATTGTCATATACATGGGGTGAATTTAAGTTCCCCCAATGGCTCGAAATACAATTATAAAGCATTGTAGAAGGTTAAAGCGGAGTTCCAACTACAATCAATACACAGCTGTGCTTGGTCTCTGTACTGTGAGAAGGTGGGTGTGTCCCTTCCTTCCAATCATGGCTCAGTGCTGTTGGCTGTGTGAAGACTTCAGACTCCATGCTCCTAGAACTGTAAAGGTAATCCAATGAGGAGGGAGTTGCAGTAGTCGAGGCGAGAGATAACCAGGGAGTGAATTAGAAGTGTGGTGTTGTCATTGGTTAAAAAAGTGCTTATTCTGGAGAGATTACGGAAGTTAAGACGGCATGATTTGGACAGGGATTGGATGTTGGCCTGAAAGGACAGTTCAGAGTCCAGGGTTACATCTAGCACACTGGCATGTGGGGAAGGACTGATAGTTGTGCCATTGATCTTGACAGAGAAGTCAGGGGAAGGGGCATGTTGGGGAGGAAATATTATGAGCTTGGTTTTAGATAGATTGAGTATGAGGAAGTGGTAAGACATCCAGGCAGATATGTCTGTTAGTAAATCAGTGATGTGTGAGGAGACTGATGGGGTGAGCTGAGGGGTAGAGAGATAGATTTGGGTGTCATCAGTATAGAAATGGTACAGGAAGCCATGAGAGCTTCCCAATCAGCTGATCCAGGGAGGAGGTGTAGATAGAGAATAAGAGAGGTCCAAGGACAGTATCTTGAAGGACCCCAACGGTAAGAGGAGTAGGAGAGGAGGAGGTAGAGTTGTAGGTGACACTGAAGGTGTGGTGAAATAGGTAAGATTCAAACCAACGGAGAACGCAGGCACAGAGACCCAGCAAATCAAGTTCATCTCTATGTATCACCTAATGCTAGTCACTTCACTGGGTATATGTGAGGGTTTACAATCACTATTAATTAGCGAGTTCAGCTCTGCTTTAAAATGCCTTTAGAAAAAAATGTCAGACTTCTGGATAAAAACATTGAGAAATAGACCCACTTAAAGTGAAACTATACTCACCTGCTCTCCAGCGCTGCAATGTCCTGGAGCTCCATACTAGCCACTGACATCTTCAGCCTGGTGGTTTCCAGATATCGATCGCAGATTGTTTTCATTGGCCGGGTCAAGATGACGACACTCTTGCGCATCCACCAGAGTTCAGTCATCCTGGCATTGCTGAAATTCTTACATTGAGCTGTGCATGCAGTGTACAGTGCGGACAGTCAAGTAAGTAACTTTAATGAAGAAGAGATATAGCATGTGTCTTCTGCATTTTTAAGTCTTCTTTAAGGTAAAGTTCATTTTAATGTGATACTAAACCCACAGTAAAATCAGTCTGTATATGCAGTAAAGCATGCTTGTTATACTTACTGTGGAACCTAAGGGGTTAATCCTCTGCATTGTGTATGCACAGATCCTCCTCTTATTCCACTGACTCCAGAACAGGTCCAGATAAGACAGAGCCTTTGGGGTCAGGCTGCACATGCTC
This sequence comes from Lithobates clamitans, assembly GCA_037952925.1. Taxonomy (NCBI): domain Eukaryota; kingdom Metazoa; phylum Chordata; class Amphibia; order Anura; family Ranidae; genus Lithobates; species Lithobates clamitans. Next base: position 1,875,091 of record JBBGZY010000515.1, read on the forward strand.
AGTTTGGTGTGTATTGCTAGAGAGTTTTTTTTTCTTGGGAGAGTACACGTGATCAGCAAAGGGCCAATCAGCACTGTCCAGACAGAGGGTCAGGGGTCCTGTATCCTGATAGGGCAGCTCAGTGCTGTATGAAAACTCCTCCTACAAGCTTTACCAGGAACTTGAGTTCACAAGACTGATATATACTGCTGATGAGAAAAGGTATTTAGCTGTTTATATTTACTAAAATGTGTACTGTGGGAGACCAGATATACTAAATGCAAGGTCCTGAGTTTAGTAACACTTTAAAGGAGAAGAACAGCCAAAGCTCGTTTGGCTGTACTTCTATAGATCACAGGAGTGCAGTTCATTTTGCTCTCCTGTGACCCGTTTTCAGCATAGAGCGGGCTGAAGTCCGCTTTCTGCTGACGTCACAGAGTCAGTCCAGGCTGGGGCGTCATCACGACCATGGAGTCGGGATTCGCCAGGACCCAGCTCAGCCTCTGAGCGAGCCAAAAAGAGAGCCTGAGCCGGCCGCTCCTGCCCCCTCCACAGCCCAGCGCTCCAGTGAGCGAGGAGGGGGGAGAGCAGAGAGCTGCTGACCGACAGTCAGCAGCTCTCTGCTCACGGAGCTGTGAAAACTGAGCGATCAGCGGTGTTCGATCGCTCAGTTCTCAGTGTTAGAGGCGCCAGGGGACAGATGCAGCATCCACCTAGGTAAGTATAAATCCAAAAAAAAAAAAAAAAAACATACTTCAGTTCTGTTTGCTGTTTAAAAAAAGTTGCTGTACTTTAGTACTACAGAATTTCTTTTGCAGAATAATTTAGTGCACTTTAAACTGACCTTGTTAAAAACTGTAATACCAATTTATGTCCTACTGAACTTAAATGAACATTAAAAGAAATCTCTTGCTAACATGCAGCATGGCCTAGCTTTTTTGGAAGCCTAGTAAGTCTGCAAATCATACAACTAAGCATTTGACTGATAGGTATGTGAGTGTATTACAGCAGCTGCTCCAGCAATACGCAGGCATGTGTCACAGATACAGATACAAGTCACAAAACATCCACAGCAGGGTCAGCCATGGCTACATTCCAAAGAAGATTCCATGCATTGCCAGGCTTCACCAAATAGCAGGAAGTGTTGAGAACAGATGGGTGGCAATAAAAATGTAGCACATGGTCTATTCTGCACACAGTTCTTGCGCATTTCAAAGTCACTTGAAATCTGGTGTTGGAGGGTCTGTTTATCCAGATCATCTGGGATAAGGCTATCATTTCAATCTTTGATCTGAGGATTTACATAGCTCTTGCTTCTGTTCTAGTTAGGGCAGTGTTTCGCAACTGTTCATCCATATATTCTGCATTGTATTCAGTTCCTTTTAAACAGTTGTTTTTATTCAGCCGTGATAACAAACTTTATTGAGAAGTATCCGGATGTGGTCAAAAAAGGATATGTTTGATTATGAACAGCTGGTGGCTTTCGCTGGGGAGGAACTTTTACTGGTACATCTTCAATGTCCACATTTGTAGCATTCTTACAGACAGCTACTAATAAGCTTTTCTTTTATGGCTTCATGAAATACTGTACATTGAAAAATGCTTATCCATGAAAGATTCTGATCCCTTCATTATAAGTTGGTGGTTCTTTTAATTAGTACATTGATCGGTTGAATGCACATTTCCATTTGAAGTCAAAGTCATCTGTTAGCGTCTATTTATGTGATTTAGTCATTTGTTTAAGAGAATAAGATTGACCCACCAATGTTTGCCATCCTTAACAATATTTCATTGCTGGGCTTCTTGCATATTCTTATTATTCAGACAGCTGCAGCTGTTAGCAATGATACCCTTCTATATTCTTAAAATTCTTGGTATCATTGATACATATCTATAGCACATAATATCAATTCCTAATGAACAGGCTGAGGATGGGTTGTATAATATATGTATAGTATGCACTTCATTTCATTTCGGGTGTACAACTCAACTCACTCATAGAATAAATATTTATAGTGATGAAGAATAGTATTGATCAGGCCTAAACAAACAAAATATATTTGTAGTCAGAGTCAGGATACTGGATGAGACGTAATCCCACCTGTAGGGAGCTGAGGTGTGCTGTGGTCGCCAGTGAGAGTAAGCTTAAAAGAGGGCATACCCTGAGTATGAAATATGGGAAAATTGGGGAATGGGCGGGAGGGAACCCGGAAATGCAAGCCGAAAAGAATGTAGGAGAGGAGGGGGGATTATATGGCCCCGACTCCTCCTACAAACCCAGGCTAGCCAATGACCAGCCTTTCACTTGTAGTCAGAGTTAGGATACTGGATGAGACGTAACCCCACCTGTGGCGTCCTGAGGTGTGCCGTGGTCGCCTGTGAGAGTAAGCTTAAAAGAGGGCAAGAAGAGAGAACAACTAGGTACAGTAAGTGGAATTTAATAAAAACATGACAAAAAACTTAATTCAACAAAGTAGCAAAAGCACGTTTGACCGCCACATGGGGATCAGGAATGTAATGACTATGGCAAGATGATTGCCAGCGTCCCATATATTGGATGACATGGGATGGGACCCCCTGCTTGGATGCCGCATATGCTGCACCGATCCTGAAAGAATGACCCGAGAACTGTTTCGGGTTCAATCCCAAGTTAGCAATCAGAATCCTAATATGTGTGATAAACTGACTAGAAGTCAGACCCTCTGTGGGGAAAGGAAGCAATGGGCTATCGTGAAGGGCTGCTGGAAACAAAGCGGCAAGCTGATCCAAAACCTGTACTGGACACCAGACAGTATTGGTAGCGTAATAACTGACCACTAAACCCTGCCCAAACTGCCGGTTCTTGTTGTTGGGGAGTTAAAGAGCATAGTGATCGGGAAACCTGGTAAGACTCCCCTTGAGGAGAACTGGTGCGTGCAGACCCGCTCGGGTCACCTCCCCGGGCATGAGGAAACCAAAGTAGCAAAGGAAGATTGCTGCCTTGAGAACCAAACTGGGACCCAACCCAAAGGGAGAACGGGACAAAAGATCTGCTAGATCACAGAACATCTGCCCGGAGATAGGCAAACGTGTGACTCCTGGTTTCCCCTGTGTTCTCTGGATACCATTAAGCATGGCTTTGATAGGATGAGCTGCAAAAAAGGGCGGTCTATCAGGATGGAGAAGTGAAGAGAAATGCTGAATACCTGCAAGGTATAGCATAATGGTATTGAATGAAAGTGACAACTTGTTGTGGCAATAGGCCATGAAAGACATCGTATACTTGACATCCCCCACCCAATTGCAGGGATAGAGGGACCTATATGTCCAATTAACAATTAAAGGAGATGTGCAGATTACTAAACTACTTGCTAACGTGCACCTTACCACCTGCCCTCTGGATCCTGTTCCCTCGCAAATGCTACGTTCACCCTCTGGCTCTATGCTACACTTTCTAACCAATATCTTCAATCTCTCCCTCTCTTCTGGCATCTTCCCCAACTCTCTAAAACATTTAAAAAGCCCTCACTGGACCCATATAATCTTAACAACCTACGCCCCATCTCCTTGCTCCCCTTCTTATCCAAACTCCTTGAACGTCTGGTCTACAACTGACTGAGCGTCCACCTTGCTGATAATAGCCTTCTTGGTCCCCTTCAGTCTGGATTTCGTCCTCAACACTCCACAGAAACTGCTCTCCTAAAACTAACAAACAATCTATTAACGGCCAAAATCAATCAACACTATTCTGTACTCCTACTCCTGGACCTCTCTGCTGCCTCTGATATGGTTGACCTTTGGTCTCTGTGACTGTACTCTTCGCTGGTTCTCTTCCTACTTATCCAACCACACCTTTAGCATTTCTTACAACTCTACTTCCTCCTCTCCTCTTCCATTCTCTGTTGGGGTCCCCCAAGGTTCTGTTCTTGGACCTCTCCTATTTTCAATCTTCCTCCCTGGGTCAGCTGATAGCCACCCATGGCTTCCAATACCACCGCTGACGACACCCAAATCTATTTCTCTACCCCTCAGCTCACTCCCTCTGCCTCCTCACATATCACTAATTTACTATAAGATATATCAGTCTGGATGTCACACCACTTCCTCAAACTCAATCTATCCAAAACCAAACTTATAATTTTTCCTCCCCCATATGCCCCTTTCCCTTCCCCTGATCTCTCTGTCAAAATCAATGGCACAACTATAATACCACCCCCGCATGCCAAGGTTCTGGGTGTAGTCCTGGACTCTGAACTCTCCTTTAACCTCCCTGGCGGTATGATTATTTCAGATTTTTGATGTTCAAAGCGGTACAATTCTTTTGCATGGAAATTTGGCATTTTATATTGTAGGCCTGTAATTCTTAGGAATAACACACTTAAATCTGTCCACACAAGAGTCTAGTAGACATACCGGGTATGATAAAGTTTGAAACACGAAATATAATAATATATATAAATAACTAATATAATATATAATATAATAAATAACTATAAATAATTATAACAAATAATAATATAATAATAATAAAAATTATTCAATAATGTAATCAAATCAAAAACACTGAAATTTGCTCAGTTGCAGAATTGTCGCTGTCATTACTTTCAGTGTTTGATGACGAAATTCCCCATAAATCACTATCTCTCAATTCTGCGAGTGATTCTAATTTAGTATCGCTGTTTTCTAGCTGGTCTAAAACCGCTTCTGATGTAAAGGGACGGTTTTGGTTGCTATGGACAGTCTCCAGTTTCCAGGCAGAAAAAACAGTATTTATAATATAAAACTGCATGCAGGGCACTGGACAAACCACTAGGGACAAAAGGGATGGATGTGAAATTATTTGATACAGTAATGTAACCTGTAAGATTACAGTGTACTGTATGTATAGTGTGTGTTTCACTTTTTGAATTTGGCGCCGTGCTCCATCCCAGTGCATTGCAACGCTCGCAGGGAACGGAGCTCGGCTCTGTGATAGATCGAGCGGAGACACAGCCACCACACACGGCGGGAGGACATTGCAGAATCCAGGGGACAAGGTAAGTAACTGTACCTGGATCCTGCGATGCGATCCCGAGTGTGTCTTGGGGTTACCGCTTTTGGTACTGAAAATCCACCCCGAGCCACACTCTGAAATACCGTCAGGGAGGTTAAGCACCATGTCCAATCACTGTCCAAATCTTGCCACCTCAACCTCCACAACAACTCCAAAATACGCCCCTTTGTAACCAATGACACAACAAAGCTCTTAATTCACTCGCTGGTCATCTCTCGCCTTGATTACTGCAAGTCCCTTCTTAATGGCTTCCCTCTACATAATCTATCACCTCTTCAATCCATCATGCATGCTGTTGCCCTCTCTGTCAATCCCTCCACTGGCTTTCACTTACCTAACAAATTAAATTCAAAACACTAACAACTACCTACAAAGCCATCCACAATTTAGCCCCCAGCTACATCACTAGCCTAGTCTCTAAATACCAACCTACTCGTTCTCTTCATTCCTCTCAAGACCTTCTGCTCTCTAGGTCCCTCGTCACCCCCTACCATGCTCGCCTTCAGTACTTTTCCAAAGCCTCTCCAATTCTATGGAATGCCTTACCACAATCTGTCTGCTTATCTCCTACTCTATTGGCTTTTAGATGATCCCTGAAAACCCTTCTCTTCAGTGAAGCCTACCATACCCACACCTAACGACTGTATTTACATTTTCTCAATCAGCTCATCCCCCACAGTTATTACCTTTTGTTCCACTTGACCCCCCCTTCTAGATTGTAAGCTCTAACGAGCAGGGCCCTCCGATCCCTCTGTATTGATTTGTATTGTAAGTGTACTGTCTGCCCTCATGTTGTAAAGTGCTGCGCAAACTGTTGGCACAACATAAATCCTGTTTAATAATAATTAGTTTAACAATATGGAAATATTTTTACAGTTGTCAATAAAATGATATCAAAGAATGTTACTAAAGGAGGCAATTTATTGTGGTGGAACTGCAGGAAATCAGCATTCCAAAAGAAGTACATGTGTTTTACTTTAGGGTCATGTAAAGTCCCCGAATAAGAATAGTAGAACTAGGAGAACTAGGTCACCCCAAACTGATTAAATTACACTCAGAAGAAACGTGTAGCTAATATTATTTCACCTTTATGTTGAAAATGTTTCAACCCAGGTGGATGTTTATTTGTTTGTTTTTTCTTCCCTTGGGCACTCCGTAGATTTATGCTTGGCACATACAGTTCTCATTCCTTTGAGCCATGTCTTTACAGACTGTGCTTTAGTCAGTACCATTCCTTGAATAAGAATAATGACCATCTTAGGTCTGCATCCTATGGGCTCATTTTCACTAGCTTTACCCTCTGAAGAGTGATTTATTGGGGATAGCTTTTCAGAGGCCTTTTGACAAGCAGTGAGGAAATATGTCACCTCCTCACCACCTATTTTAACTCCTAAATCCCTTCAACACCACACCATTCAGTTGAATGGGTTAAATTTGCCTGGCAATACTAACCGCTGAACGCAACATAGAGATAATGTAATGTACACCACTGTCTGCTGCATTTGCAGCTTAAGGGGGAGCAGTTAAAACACAGCTCAACCACATATTTTTACTGCCCCTAAACCACAAGTGCAAATGAGGCCTATTGCTTGAGATTGCTAGGGAATTGTTTCTTGGGAACAGTGGAGTGCTCTAGCAACCCTGTGCTTGCATCGCCCCTCTATTGTTCCTCCCTTGGAGGGATGATGAATACACATATAACATCCTTACCATAGGCAGAAAAAAGAAAACAGGAATAATATAAAGGCATTTTCTACAGAAAATCTTAATTTTCTTATTGACTAGATACTTGCATAAGAACATAGAGGAGACCTCATCATGGAGGGATGAAGTGTAGACTCCCTGTGTGAGCTGCTATTGGGCCCTACAGCCCCATTGCTAGTTCACCATATATAACGTTGCCATTATCCACCCACTGAAACAGAAGCTTCTGTTATACTATTTTTAAGCTGTGATTCTAGTTAGCATGATGTAATAGGTGGATGAGGTTCTTATAGACTTAAAGCTGAACTCCAGGTATGCCAATTTTTATATAGTTGCATTGGTCTTGAAGCAATTTAAGTATGTTTGTGCCATACCTATTGGATTCCTGTGGAAACTGGAAATCACTATAGTGGGCCTTGCTACTACAGTGATTGTTGCCAATGAGGTCATGGGAAGCCACCCCTTCAGGAGAAGACAGTGAATATTGCTAGTGGCTATACAATAGACCTCCTAAGAAACTTGGTGGCCATCTTGAGTGAGAGAACCTTTTAAAGGGGCATGCTTCTGGCAAGTGAATGGTCAGGGAGGACCGCTGGAGGGTTTTGTTTTAATAAGTTTTACATAATGTACTAGTATGTGATGCATACTACCACATTATAACTTTGCCTTGAAGGTTAATAAAAAAAATTATCAGCGGTTTGCTACCACTTTAGGCAAGCTTGTCTGTAGCAACAAAGCATCCGATTGTCCTGAAAAGTCCCAGCAATTACAAGTTATATTACTGAAGGACAGCTTCAGTTACTGGGGGTAGTGTCCCTTCTGGGAAGGTATAAAGATGATTCTGCAGACTGCACCAGCTCTACACCTTCATATGATTACCAGAGTATATGAAATGAGGAAGGAGCCTCCCCCAAGCTATCCCTTCTCTGGAACCTCTCCCTACCAATTCACCAAAAAAGTGTCAAAAAGTAATTGAAACAAGAGACACACTTTTGACAAATCCTTTATTAAAACAAAAAAATAAATAGTGTCCCTTAATGTAAATCCTTTTTCAATCACGCCGCCCGCCGACCCGGGAAAAAAAAAATTCTCCGCCTTCTGGGATGGCCTCCCGTCAAATGCCTCTTCTGAGCTGTGACTTTTTTTATATAGGTAAGGGGCGAGGCCACCTGGCTACGTCACAGACTGGTGCATGCTGGGTCTGTGATGTCACAAGATGGCGGGGCCACCATGTGACGTTGCCAGGTGGTCCCGCCTCTTATCTATATAAGAACTGTCAAAGCACAGAGGAGGCATTCGGTGGGAGGCTGTCCCAGAAGGCGAACCTTTTTTTTTTTTCATTTTTTTTTAAGTCGGGGGGCAGCGTGATTGACAATGGATTTACATTGAGGGACAAAAACTTGTTTCTTGTTTTTATTACTTTTTGTACACTGTTTTGGTGAATGGGTAGGGGTACTATGTACCCGATACTCATTCACATAGAGGGGGGCCAGGATGTGGGGGCCCCCTTATTAAAGGGGGTTTCCAGATTCCGATAAGCCCCCCCGCCCACAGACCCCCACAATCATCGTCCACGGTTGAGGGGATGAGGCCCTTGTCCCCATCAATGGGGACAAGGTGCTTTGGGGGGGGGGGGCAGAGGGCATGAGGGCATGTGGCCTGATATAGTTCAGGAGGGGGGGACACTCGCTCGTCCCCCTCTTTTCTTGACCTGCCAGGCTGCATGCCCGGATAAGGGTTTGGTATGGATTTTGGGGGGACCCCACTCCATTTTTCTTTAGTTTTTGACCAGCACTTTTTTTTATTATTCAGCTGTCAGCGGGAAAACCCATTGACAGCTGATGACTCATTGGTTGTTAAGAAAGCCATGGCGGCTTCCCAGGCCCCGCTCTTTAACAACCAGCATACACAGTGCCTTGATTGGGAAAAACTTTGCCCAACCAGGGTGCATAATGCACTGTGCAATGCTCAGTGCATTGCAGGGTGTTCGTCTGGGCAAACGCCCTGCAAATTTTGGTGTTCGCTGAATGGCCAAACAGACAAATGTTCGGTGCAAACTCATGCTCGGGCCGAACCATTTGCCCATCCCTAATCATTGTCCCACCTACACAAAGGCATGACACATACATACTCACATTTGTCTAGGTTGGCCTGATGTAACTATGTAAAAATTGCCTTACCTGCAATTCATCTCTAATCACTTGCCGACCAACTGCCGTCATTATACGGTGGCAGGTTGGCTCGTTCCCGCAATTCGCCGTAGCTGTACGACATCCCTTAAAACACCCATTGCAGGCGCACGCGTGTGCCGGCTGCACGGTGGGGGATCCGATGTGCATGGCCGGCGGTCATCGATAGCAGGCACAAGAGCCAGATCGGGGATGTGTGTGTGTAAACACACAAATCCCTGTTGTGACAGGAGAGGAGAGACAGATCATTTGTTCCTGAAATCAGGAACAGCAATATGTCTCCTCCTCTAGTCAGTCACATCCCCCCACAGTTAGAAACACACAAGAGGGAACACATTTAACCCCTTGATTGCCCCCTAATGTTAACCCCTTCCCTACCAGTAACATTTACACAGTAAAAAATAGAAAAAAGGGGGAGACTACCGCGCTAAATGCATATAAACTTCTTGATATACCCCAAATAATATCGAAAAAACATAAAAATTGAAAAAGTAACAAATCAGTAAAATGAAATTAAATGACGAGAGCAGCCGCTAAAACATGAGATACACACACTATGAACATCAGGAAAGCAAAAAGAAGCAGCGCTGTGAGAGTTAGTTGCTTGTAGGGTTAAACCACAAGATAACCAAAATGAGGTGAAAATAGAACCCAATAATAAATAATAGATACAGAGATATAAATTAAACATAAGTAATAAAATTGAAATTAATAGTCCTAATCTGTGTTCCAAATCAGATGGGTAAGATGGGTGAGATGATATGGGAAAAAACAAAGGCAAAAACTCCAGTTGAAATGCAGGTAAATTAAATGAGTCCTTCACCGCACCACTGTGAGAATAGTAAGATTGCGCGCTTACCACATGGCAAGCTTAGGGGAGCTTGCGACCTTAACCCGGTCAGGGCCTTTCATGGATTGGAGACACCAACGTACCACTTCACCTTATTGCATAAGTACGTTGTCCACCCAGTAGAAAGCGTTCACTCTGATAAGGGGGATATTACCCTCCTGCTGGTAATCTGGCCAGTAAAACAGCTCCTGTATTAGAGTGAACCACCTCTGGATGAAGGAGCACAGGGGGCACCTTTGGACAGCAGCATTGTCAATTTGAATGAAAAATGACTTGCAGTTGGGTTGATCTTATATTTGGACACAAATCTGAAGCTTCTCCTATAGAAGAGCATAAAACTCCCTTGCATTTACGCAGGCTGCCAGCGTAAATGCAAGGGAGTTTTATGCTCTTCTATAGGAGAAGCTTCAGATTTGTGTCCAAATATAAGATCAACCCAACTGCAAGTCATTTTTCATTCAAATTGACAATGCTGCTGTCCAAAGGTGCCCCCTGTGCTGCTTCATCCAGAGGTGGTTCACTCTAATACAGGAGCTGTTTTACTGGCCAGATTACCAGCAGGAGGGTAATATCCCCCTTATCAGAGTGAACGCTTTCTACTGGGTGGACAACGTACTTATGCTATAAGGTGAAGTGGTACGTTGGTGTCTCCAATCCATGAAAGGCCCTGACCGGGTTAAGGTCGCAAGCTCCCCTAAGCTTGCCATGTGGTAAGCGCGCAATCTTACTATTCTCACAGTGGTGCGGTGAAGGACTCACTTAATTTACCTGCATTTCAACTGGAGTTTTTGCCTTTGTTTTTTCCCATATCATCTCACCCATCTTACCCATCTGATTTGGAACACAGATTAGGACTATTAATTTCAATTTTATTACTTATGTTTAATTTATATCTCTGTATCTATTTTTTATTATTGGGTTCTATTTTCCCCTCATTTTGTGTATCTTGTGGTTTAACCCTACAAGCAACTAACTCTCACAGCGCTGCTTCTTTTTGCTTTCCTGATTTACACAGTAATCAGTGCTTTTTTATAGCAATGGTGTCAATGGTCCCAAAAATGTGTCAGAAGTTTCTGATCTGTCCGCCGCAATGTCGCAGTCCTGCTAAAAATCACAGCTCGCCACCATTACTAGTAAAAAAAAATAAATAATAAAAATGCCACAAAAATGACATAAATCTATTCCCTATTTTGTAGACACGATAACTTTTGCACAAACCTATCAATATTCACTTATTGCTTTTTTTAATCAAAAATAGTAGAAGAAAAATATTGGTTTAAACTGATGAAGAAATTTCTTTTTTTACATTTTTTTTATTATAGAAAAAAGTATAAAAGGTTTTTTTTTTTCAAAATTGTTGCTCTTTTTTTGTTTATAGCGCAAAAAATAAAAACCGCAAAGGTGATCAAATACCACCAAAAGAAAGCTCTATCTGTGGGAAAAAAGGACGTCAATTTTGTTTGGGTACAGCGTCGCACGACTGCTCAATTGTCAGATAAAGCGACACAGTGCCGTATCGCAAAAAATGGCCTTGTCATTAAAGGGGAAACTCTTCCGATCCTTAAGTGGTTAAAGTATGTGGAATCCGAGTCATAAAAATCTAAACTCTAACATGCTAATGTAATTTGAAAAGTAATTGTCAATATTTTAAAATCTGCAGCATTTACAGAAATAGTATCCAGTGATTTACACTGTAATGCCCCATACACATGATAGGATTTTCCAACGGAAAATGTTCTATGGGAGCTTGTTGTCGGAAATTCCGACCATGTGTAGCCTCCATCGGACATTTTCCATCAGAATTTCCGTCACACAAAATTTGAGATCTGGGGGGGGGGCGTGTCCAGCCGGCGGAGAAGATGGCCACATAACTCAGAGCTCCGGCAGCCTCACGCTCTAAGCGACAATCAGCAACAAGGGGGTGAGGTCTCCTCTGGCTCCACACACTCTCACCGAAGCGCCTGTCACCCGCAGGAGCGATGACTAAGTGGCAGAAGACGAATAGGCAGCCGCAGCGCCTCACAGATTTCTATCCTGCGGTACCACAGGGAGGTGGGCAAAATGGCACCGGCCCTAGCTGCACAGGAACGGCCAGATCGCAACACAGCCATCAAGCATATTACCACCCAGCCCGAGGAGCTGGAAGAACGCTCTCCCCCATCTACTCCCTCCACTCGCAGCCCAGTGAAAACTAAACAGTGCAGGGAGGAAGATGCGTTCTCCCCTGCACTGCAGAGCATTCCCCCTCAGGTATCTCTGCAGAACATGCACCCAGGAATGTCAATTGAAATGTTCCCAGCCACAGAACAATCCATCTCTGAGAATACCATGAAAAACATGCTTCTCTCCCTCAGAAGCTGTTTAATGATTTTTCAGACATGTTTGCACCCTTAAATGAGACTGTCCAAACACATGCTGTCAAAATCCAACACTTAGAAACTAAAATGGAAGATCTGTACTCTGCACATAATGACCTCGTTGATGCCTATGCGGATCAAGAATCTGAGATGGAACGCCTCCAATATAAGATGGCGGACCTCGAAGATCGCTCACGGTGCAACAACATCAAATTTAGGGGAATACCAAAATCCATTCCGCCAAACGATTTAACAAATTATGTGCAATGCCTCATGAAGGCCCTCATTCCATCTCTGAGCGATATTGAGCCCACCGTATACCTAAACCTAAATTTCTACCTGACACTGCATCCTCTGCAGTGCCAGAGAAATTCAATGGAATGTCCCTATATGCAGACATATCGCAACAGACAGCGTTGAACAGAAAGAAGCTTGCCCCGCTCACTAAAATCCACCGCAATAACAGTATAATTTATCGATGGGGCTTCCCTACAAAGCTTCTGGTCACCTGGAACAGAAAAACCTACCCCATATACAGTGTGGATAAAGGCATCCAGCTCTTCAAACAGTGGCAACCCGCCCCCTCTGACGCACGGGACATGACGGGACTTCCCTGTGGCATTCCCCGTGACGTCACAGGGAAGTCCCGTCAAGTCACTGCGCGTCAGAGGGGGGCGGGGTCACCGGGTGTCCCCGCCCCCCGTTATTTAAGAACCGTCAGACGAGGAGACGCCGTCACACAGCGGGAGCCTCCCTCCATGCCAGCATGGATGCGGAGCGGCCCGGAGAAGAAAATGAAGAAGAGAAGAAAAGAAGAAGAGAAGAAGATGAAGAAGATGAAGAGAAGAGCGGGAGCCTCCCCCCATGCCATGGGTGCGGAGCGGCCTGAGGAGAAGAAGATAGAAGACGCCGCGGAGGAGATGCTGGACGAGAACGCCGGAGGAAGAACCAGAAGAGCCAGAAGAACCAGAAGAAGAAGATGAAGAAGAAAGAAGAAGCATTTAAATAAAGGAATTGTCAAAAACTGTCTCTTGTTGTTTTTAACATTTTTGACAGTTTTTTAGCGAAATGGTAGGGGTAAGTACCCCCTTACCATTTCACACAGGGGGGAGGGCCGGGATCTGGGGGTCCCCTTGTTAAAGGGGCCTTCCAGATTCCGATAAGCCCCCCACCCGCAGACCCCCACAACCACCGGCCAGTGTTGTAGGGATGAAGCTCTTGTCCTCATCAACATGGGGACAAGGTGTTTTGGGGGGCTACCCCAAAGCACCCTCCCAATGTTGAGGGCATGTGGCCTGGTACGGTTCAGGAGGGGGTGCGCTCTCTCATCCCCCCTCTTTTCCTGTGGCCTGCCAGGTTGCGTGCTCGGATAAGGGTCTGGTATGGAGTTTTGGGGGGACCCCACGCCGTTTTTGTTTTTTTTTTGGCGCGGGGTTCCCCTTAAAATCCGTACCAGACCTGAAGGGTCTGGTATGGAATTTAGGGGGACCTCCACGTAATTTTTTTTTTTTAATTTTGGTTCGGGGTTCCCCTGTGGGGAATTCCCCTGCCGTTTTTATCAATGAACTTCTATGTGTATTGTCGGACCGGCAATGCAATAGCCGCGAGTAGTTTTAAATGGGTTTTTTCCTTCGAAATGTCATTTTGCTGTCAGACTGTTCTAAACACAGGAAACATGCGCCCCTTTACAGGCATACTATAGACACCCCCAGCTACGAAATTTAAAGGGATATTACACTTTTATTGTTTGTCTTTAAGCATTATTAAAATCACTGCTCCTGAAAAAACGGCCGTTTTTAAAACTTTTTTTTGCATTGATCCATGTCCCCTGGGGCAGGACCCAGGTCCCCAAACACTTTTTATGACAATAACTTGCATATAAGCCTTTAAAATGAGCACTTTTGATTATTCATGTTTGTGTCCCATAGACTTTAACGGTGTTCGCGTGTTCGAACAAACTTTTTTCCTGTTCGCATGTTCTGGTGCAAACCGTACAGGGGGGTGTTCGGCTCATCCCTACCCCCCACGACACCACAGCAGCTCCGGCTGCCCATTGAGCCCGCGTTTTGACAGGCGTTTCTTATGTATGTTGTATTTGTTTCTCCTTTGTTTGACCCCTCTTTCTCTAGTTTCTACCATCCAGCCAGTCACCATCTACACCGCTATGTTTACCAGAACTCAACCTGGACTATCGCATTTGTTTCCCCTGCTGCTCATCCCAACAAGAGACCCTCCAATCAACCCACCAACTGACTCTACACAAATTGTCAATCCTGAACATTCATGAATTTCTTCCCAAGTTCCGAGTAGTGATCATACAATTTTTATTAGCAGCAAAAATCACTAGTACAAGGAAGTGGAATACTATTGATCCACCTAATCCTAGTAATGCCATTCTCACCCTCAACCGCTAATGCGAGATGGAGAAAGTACTGGCAATCACAAACCTCAGTCTCACAGTATTTAGAGATAAATGGGAACCATGGTTATCAAACCCTAGATGCACAGTCAAAATTTGAAAGTCCTTCTGTTATGGTGACTGGCTCGCCCTATCCCTAACCCCCTTCCCCCCCTTTTCATTCCCCTTTCCTTTATCACCTTGGCAAGCTTACCTTGCCTACTCGTATCAAATTATAAGTCATTCACCCTCTGTACAGGAAAAATGATGCCTTACATTACAGATTACACCAGTATGTGGATTGTGTACAAACCGATGTATCTAACTACCCTGTTTCCAGTCTTGATCCTGTACCACCTCAAGTTACCTCAATATCGATGTGACACTGATCATAGTTGACTGTGCTTCCACTCTAACCTGGACACAGTTTGTTCTCAGATGGGGTGCCCGGGATAGGTGGCAGTACTTCAACTGTAAGATAAGTATTGTTGTTACCTCCACAGTTCAAGTTTATGTTACTTTATTTGGCATGGTATACTATCTGTGATCTTTTCACAAAAGGTGTACTGTACAGAGTGTATCACATTTTTATCTGTTTGTACCCTTCTCTATAAAAACTCAATAAAAACTATTGAAATAAAAAAAATTGAGATCTGGATCTCAAATTTTCCAACAACAAAATCCGTTGTCCTAAATTCCGATCCTGTGTACACAATTCCGACGCACAAAGTTCCATGCATGCTCGGAATCAAGCAGACGAGCCGCACTGGCTATTGAACTTAATTTTTCTCGGCTCATCGTACGTGTTGTATGTCACGTTCTTGACGTTCGGCATTTCCAACAAGATTTGTGTGACCGTGTGTATGCAAGACAAGTTTGGGCCAACATTCGTCGGGAAAAAAACATGGATTTTTTGTCGGAAAACCCTATCCCAGGGCATAATGTGGCCAAGTTCTGTCGGTGTTTCTCAGTTTTGCTTTTGTGCTGTATTTCTGACTTCAGGTGACTACAATTAGCCATTTCAACACAGAGTGCTCTGGTATGGTCCATTGGTGTTCCCATCAGGAACCTACCCTGAGAAATGTCATGTAGCTATTACTGGAGTACATGTATGAAGACAGGAAAAAGCTATAAAGAGACTGCTGGTGATCAGCAGGACTGAGAGGCAGCGAAATTATGAAAAAAGGTGAAAACAAGTATTTTATTAAAAGAATGACAATAGTTGATGTTACTCAGTGGTTTAGCAAACTATATGTCATTCAGTTCAAGGGTCTCGGATATTGGCTGCATATTACCTATTTCAGTATTACAAGAATTAAAAGGGTTGTAAAGTCTCAAGGTTTTTCACCTTAAAGCATTCTATGCATTGAGGTGAAAAATCCTCTGTGCTGCAGCTGCCCCCATACCCTACCGCTTTTTCTTACCTGAACCCATTCGTTGCAGCCTGTCTCTGTCTTTATTAGATAGATTGATAGCAGCAGGAGCCATTGGTTCCCACTGCTGTCAATCAAATCCAGTGATACAGGAGCCGGGGGGGCGGGGCCAAGTCAATGGTCGCCGAGGCCTTACAGAAGAGGAGGATCTGTGCAAATCCCTTGCACAGAGCAGGTAAGTATAGACATGTTTGTTTAAAAAAAAACAACAAAACTTTAAAATCACTTTAAGCATTAATTGGTTGTATTCAGTGATTACAACATCTCCTTATTTTAACCATGGCCTGCATATTCATTTTACTGGAGCGCTTTTGGGCATTTTTAAAAGGTTTTGTTCTCAAGCATAAAATTTTACTCTAAACAACAATTCTGACTGAGAAGTCATAACTCTTCTCCAACTAATATATTCATTCCAGTGTTTCCCGGGCAAGCAATCAAAAGCTTTAACTCACCAAATTCCCAACAATGAATTCTCAATGTGGGGTGGAATTCCACCTAAATGTTTGCCAGATAAAGTTACACGGGGTCGGTTTATTGCTCATAAACCTGCCACACAAACACTTCTAGTGCTTTGAATATATACATGATCTTTCCGAGTGTAAAATGTTGAAAGTGTGTGTAAAGGATATGGCATTAGAATACCTAATAAGGTATTCTAGCATTTGACATGCCCTGTATAACAAGCTGTATTTATCTACTCTACCTGATATTTATATACTCAAAAGTATTGTAAATTAATGTTTGAAACATTGATTTGAGCAAAAAGGCATACATTTTGACCCCATTCTTTTGGAAGGTTTTCGTTCTGTATATACAAAGGCATAAAAGAACTGTTTTTCAGTATGCTATTCCCAAGGTATTTTACTGCTATTTAACACTAGGCAAAGTTTGGATGTCTGCATAATATTCTTCTAATCAAATATTTAATACTTTCCTTTCTGTAAGTAAAGGGAGCTTTATATTGCGACTCATCTATTAATTGTGACTCATCTCACTCCATGGACCTCCTCCTTTACAGTGAATAATTGGGATTGATGTTTATGAGCCACCCACCATATAATCCAATCCCCTTCAGGCAAGAGTTTATTCTTGCTCACAGAAGGCCTAGAAATTACTATCATATGTTCCCTTGACTTTTTCATCACGTTTTTCAATCCCTTTTGTAAATATTACACCAGTGCAAATTTGTAAATGCCATTATCAAGGGCTTGAAAGAAAACGAATAGGAGATTAGGGGTAATTTACTTCTAGAATTCCATTGGGGAAAGATGTTTTTGTTCAACCACAGCCAACAATGTTCTGAGTTGGAACAGGACCAATATGCAGGTAAAACTTTGATTTTTCACCTGATAGATAAGTCCTATATAATTTAAATCCATAGTTCAATATCATCCTCTCTTCACCTCATCTTTGCAATGGATAGATTTATCAGGACTGCAAAGATGTCTTTTTTTTAAACTATAGCCAACAAAGTTCTGAGGTGGAACAAGACCTATCTGAAGGTAAAACATTGATTTTCACCTGATAGATAAGTCCTATAAAACTTACAGTAAATATTTAGTTCTATAGCATCTTGTCTTCACACTGTCTTTACAATGGATAGATTTATCAGAACTGCAAAGATGTATTTTTGTTAGACATAACCAACAATTTTCTGATGTGTACCAATATCGATCTGAAGGAAAACATTGTATTTTTTTACCTGATAGGTCCAATACAATTTAAATCCATCATTCAAAAACATCCTTTCTTCACCTCATCTTAGTGTTGGCAATCCAATATTATTTACATGTCTTCATGGTTACTCTGTGTGCTGTTACTCCCTCTATTCTTGGTGTCTACAATTACAGTGATGCTGTGATAGAGAGGTTTTCCAAGTATCGTTAAAGAGAGTCCCTACTTAGCTGACCTTTGAATGACGTGTAGAATCTGAGAGAAGGAAATCTGGAGAATTACCCATAGCCACTTTGTTATATCTCAGATGCTGCAAAAGAGAGGCAGTGTGTAAAGAAAGTTTGGCAAATGCTTGACTCAACAGATCCACTGGCAGTAGTGTCAGCTCAGAAAGAAGACTCAGAAGTGAAATTTAGTGTTTTTCAGCTCCGCATTTCATTGCATGTATTTTTCTGGCTGTATCCTTAGGGTAAACTTTATTGTAACATTTCAATCTAATAGCCTCCTGATTCTCTAAAAGCCCCTTATTCATGAAAGGTACACTGAAACTAACGCCAGAGCATGGAGTGGATGGAGGAGTCTTACTACTAGTAACTATATTAACTAGTAGCAAATCAGGATGGGGGAGCAGGGGGACAAACCAAATGCAAAAAACATCAAATAATAAAGACTGATGTCACCTACCAGCGTTCATCTTTCATTCCTTTATGCTTCTAATTTCAGGGAACCTATATAATACCATGATCGTTTCACGCACAAGCCAGTTTAATAGTTTAAATTGGATTTCTATTAAAGGCAACTAGGGATGAGTCAGCCCCCGCCCCCCCCCCCCCTGGTGTGGTTCGCAGCAGAACATGTAAAAAATTAGTTCAAACACACGAACACTGTTAAAGTCTATGGGACACGAACGTGCAAAATCAAAAGTGCTAATTTTAAGGATGTATGCAAGTTATTGCCATAAAAAAGTGTTTGGAGACCTGGGTCCTGCCCCAGGGGACATGTATCAATGCAAAAAAAGTTTTAAAAACGGACATTTTTTTGGGAGCAGTGATTTTAATAATGCTTAAAGTGAAACAAAAAATGAAATATTCCTCTAAATATCGTGCCTGGGGGGTGTCCTTAGTATGCCTGTAAAGTAGCACATTTTTTCCCGTGTCTAGAACAATACCACAGCAAAATCAAATTTCTAAAGGAAAAAATTTAATTCAAAACTACTCGTGGCTGTAATGTATTGTCGGGTCCCGGCAATATAGATGAAAATCATTGAAAAAAACAGCATGGGTCCCCCCCCCCAGTTCATTACCTGGCCCTTTGGGTCTGGTATGGATATTAAGGGGAACCCGCACGCAAATTAAAAAAAAAATGGCCCTATATACTCTGCAGAAAATTGGGCCTTAGGTGTTGGTGGTACCAGAACACTGTAAGCCCTCACAGTTACTCTTGGTAGGCGTAGGAATGGGCCCTGCTGTGAAATACTATTTCAAAAATTGTAATTACATGCCCCTGTTAAACAGAGGCAGAAAAAATGGGCCTTGGGTGGTGGTGGTGCCACAACACAGTAACCCCTCACTGATACTCTTGTTGGGTGCAGGAATGGGCCCTGCTGTGAAATATTATATCAACAATTGTAATTACATGCCCCTGTTAAACAGGGGCAGAAAAATTGGGCCTTGGGTGGTGGTGGTGGTGCCACAACACTGTAACCCCTCACAGATACTCTTGTTGGGCGCAGGAACGGCCCTGCTGTGAAATATTAGATCAAAAATGTAATTACATGCCCCTGGTGCTGGTGGTGCCCTAAACCAAAAATATTGTTGGAAGCTAGCATCATCAAGATTGAGGAGGAATAGCATAGTCAGCATAGGCAGTTTTCAAGGGATTCCACATCCATAGCAAATTCAATCAGTTACATCAGCATCAGGTGCTTGATAGCTGCTGATCCCAGACTGATTCATTTTTATGAATGTGAGCCTACCAACGGAGTCTATGGACAGGCACACTCTTTGATCCATTACAAACCCTCCAGCAGCGTTCAGAAAGCACGATGGATGCAGGACAGGCCATTCCATATTGAGCAAGTTCTGGCCAGTGGTCCATCCTCAAGACCCAGTAACCCAGTGGATGCTCTGTTGGAAAGGTCTCCAAGTCTGCTCTTGCCCCTAGTTATTCCTGCACCATGTAATGCAGACGCTGGCAATGGTTGCTTGAACCGATCAGACCTTACCGCTGAGGACTGAAAAATAGTTTAAAGGCATCGGTCAGCTGGCCACCTTCTTCACCGCTCTTCCTCTGACTGAATGAAGCCTCAGCAACACATTGTCCAGCACCAGAAAATTGTAACCTCCCAGGGTTTGGAAATTGCACAACCCTTTCTTCAAGGCATCCTGAAGATGTTTCATCCTCTGCTCCCTCTGCGAGAGCAGGATGACTTCTGCAACCTTACCCTTGTAAAGTGGATCAAGAAGGGTTGCCAGCCAGTAATGATCCCTCTCCTTGATACCACAAATCCTAGGGTTCTTTCGCAGGATTTTCAGAATCAGGGAGGCTATGCAGCGTAAGTTTGCAGAGGCATTCGATTCTGAGTCCTCTGTGTCACTAAGGATCACGTGATCTGTAACAACCTCCTGCCAGCCACGTACAATTCTTTGGGTTTCTGGGGAATGAAGACTGCTGCTGAGTGTTATCCTCTACATCCATGCTGACACAATCCTCCTCTTCTTCCTGTGTGCTTGGTGGGCCCACAGGAATGCTATCTGGATAAAAGGGGCCTTGAGAGGTAAGGAAGTCCTTATCTTCCTCCTGCTGTTCTGCCTCAAGTACCCTGTTCATGATTACACGAAGAGTGTGCTCCAACAGGAAGACTAGAGGGACAGTGTCACTGATGCATGCATTGTCACTGCTCACCATCCTTGTGGCCTCCTTAAGGTGGTGTTCCCATTATAAAAAAAATTAAAAGTCAGCAGCTACAAATACTGCAGCTGCTGACTTTTAATAATCGGACACTTACCTGTCCCAGGGTCCAGCGATGCAGGGGGATCGAAGCTCCACTCATCTCCCTCTCCGTTTGGCGGTGCCAGCATTGTAACTGTGGGCCACAGCCAGGCACCCACTGCACATGCGCGAGCGGTGCCGCGCGCCGTGATTGGCCGCGCAATCATCTGTCACGTGTCCCAGATGATTGACAAGAGGGAGGGGGCACAGCTGAGCACCTCCTGCACCGAGCGGAAGTGATGTCAAGAGACCAGGCACTGAAGGAGGCAGACTACGAGGGACCCCCTAGCAACAGCCATTTAGAGGAGTTTCACCTGGGGGTCATGTCACAAATGAGGCGGTTGGTGGGCAGGTTGCATTCCTTTGAATGTCAGCCAGCCGAAACACTGGCATTGCATGACTGGCGGAAATTACCACAGACTTTTCTGGCCTGCCTCAGGAGATCCTGTAAGCCTAGGTTCCTGCTCAAGAACTGCTGCACCAGGACGTGTGCCAAACATGGAACATGGGTCAAGTGTCCCTGATGAAGGGCGGAGAGAAGGTTGGTGCCATTGTCGCATACAACCATTCCTGGCTGAAGCTGTCGTGGTGTCAACCACCTTTGAGCCTGCCCCTGCAGAGCTAACAGAATCTGTGCCCCAGTGGGGCTCCTGTCCCCTAGATAGACCAGCTCAAGCACCGCATGGCATCTTTTAGCCTGACTGCTTGTGTAGCCCCTTGAATGCTTACGGAGCACCGCTGGTTCAGAGGACAAATCTGCAGAAGAGGCCATAGAGGAAGGATAAGAGGAGGGGGTGGAGGAGAGAGCTGTGGCAGAATCACCACTAGCATTTTGGAAGCATGGTGGCGGAACAAGCTGCAACAACACTGAACCCTGTTCTGCATCCCTCTCAGCTGCCAGCAGTGTTTCCCAATGTGCCATGAAGAAAAGATAACATCCTTGCCCATGGGAGGCCAAAACATTGCCTTCCACATGCCAGTAGAGAGCCGGAATGGCCTTCTGTGAAAAGAAATGGCGTTTTGGAATCTGCCACTGAGGTACAGCACAAATTCACAAATTCACAGTTGCAGTGCAAGCTATTTGGCCAATCTAGCATTTAGACTCTGAGCATGTCAAAGACTGGGACCAAACTTCTTTTTACAGTTTAGCAATTGGGGTAGGGATATTTGTCTGCTAAAAACAGATGGTTGTGCACTGCTAGCAGATCGGCTGCAAATACTTGGGACACCTATTGCTATATCTTCATTCCTCTCAGTGCAGGTTTTTATTAGTACGAAGGCAACTGCAGTATTTACAGTTAGTGTAGTGCGTCCTCTGCACAGTGTGCACCTAAAGCTACCTGAAGGTAATTGGAGGTGTTCTTCTGATCCTGTTAGTACCGCAGGCAGCTGCAGTATTTACAGTTAGTGCAGTGCGTCCTCTGCACAGTGTGCACCTAAAGCTACCTGAGGACAATTGCTGTTGTTCTGATCCTATTAATACCACAGACAGGCAGCTACAGTATTTACAGCTAGTGTACTGCGTCCTCCGCACAGTGTGTACCTAAAGCTACCTGAAGACAATTGCTGTTGTTCTGATCCTATTAATACCACAGGCAGGCAGCTACAGTATTTACAGTTAGTGTATTGTGTCCTCCACACAGTGTGCACCTAAAGCTACCTGAAGAAAATAGGTGGTGTTCTTCTGATCCTATTAGTACCACAGGCAGGCAGCTGCAGTATTTACAGTTAGTGTAGTGCGTCCTCTGCACAGTGTGCACCTAAAGCTACCTGAAGGTAATTGGAGGTGTTCTTCTGATCCTGTTAGTACCGCAGGCAGCTGCAGTATTTACAGTTAGTGCAGTGCGTCCTCTGCACAGTGTGCACCTAAAGCTACCTGAGGACAATTGCTGTTGTTCTGATCCTATTAATACCACAGACAGGCAGCTACAGTATTTACAGCTAGTGTACTGCGTCCTCCGCACAGTGTGTACCTAAAGCTACCTGAAGACAATTGCTGTTGTTCTGATCCTATTAATACCACAGGCAGGCAGCTACAGTATTTACAGTTAGTGTATTGTGTCCTCCACACAGTGTGCACCTAAAGCTACCTGAAGAAAATAGGTGGTGTTCTTCTGATCCTATTAGTACCCCAGGCAGGCAGCTGCAGTATTTACAGTTAGTGCACTCTGTGTTAGTGTACTGTGTCCTCTGCACAGTGTGCACCTAAAGCTACCTGAAGAAAATTGGTGGTGTTTTTCTGATCCTATTAGTACCACAGGCAGACAGCTGCAGTATTTACAGTTAGTGTACTGCGTCCTCTGCACAGTGTACACCTAAAGCTACCTGAAGAAATTGGTGGTGTTTTTCTGATCCTATTAGTACCACAGGCAGGCAGCTGCAGTATTTACAGTTAGTGTACTGCGTCCTCTGCACAGTGTGCACCTAAAGCTACCTGAAGAAATTGATGGTGTTCTTCTGATCCTATTAGTACCACAGGCAGGCAGCTGTAGTATTTACAGTTAGTGTACTGCGTCCTCTGCACAGTGTGCACCTACAGCTACCTGAAGACAATTGCTGTTGTTCTGATCCTATTAATACCACAGGCAGGCAGCTACAGTATTTACAGTTAGTGTACTGTGTCCTCTGCACAGTGTGCAGCTAAAGCTACCTGAAGACAACTGCTGGTGTTCTCATACTAATAATACTACAGGCAGGCAGTTGATTCTGCTAGCTGCAGTATCAGTATATATATATATATCCCAGCTTTGTGCAGCTACATCTCACTGCAGGCCATTAGTATGTCTGGAAGGTCAACAAGGAGAGGCAGACAGTCACAAGCCAATAAAAGAGGGCAAGCAAGCTCTGTGTCTAGAGGTAGCAGTGCTGGTCCTTTTTTTCGGCAGCTGGCCGTGTTGAGCCGCAACATACGGAAGACTTGGTAGAGTGGATGACCAAGTCGTCCTCATGCTCCTCATCCTCTCTCACCCAGGCTCAGGGTACTTTGTCTGGCAAAGCAGCTGCCAACGCGGCCTCTTTCCTCGGCTCAATGGCATCAGTCACTCCTTTCCTAGCCCCACCATGTCCTCCTGAGGAGTCCCTCGAACTGTTTGACCACAGTGTTGGGTACATGCTCCAGGAGGAAGCCCAGCATTTTGAAGGCTCTGATGATGGTACGCAGCTAGAGGAAGGCAGTAACGTGAGCCCAGAGAGAGGGGGTGCCCAAGGAGGACAGCAATCTGGCAGTCATGTTCCCCCAGCTACAGCATACTGCCAGGTTTGCTCCAGTGATGAGAAGGGAGGGGATGATGAGGTCACTGACTCCACGTGGG
This sequence comes from Lithobates clamitans, assembly GCA_037952925.1. Classification (NCBI taxonomy): domain Eukaryota; kingdom Metazoa; phylum Chordata; class Amphibia; order Anura; family Ranidae; genus Lithobates; species Lithobates clamitans. Next base: position 1,899,009 of record JBBGZY010000515.1, read on the forward strand.
GGCCTGATAGGAGAGAGGAGGAGGCACATCTCCAATGAGGCAGGATGCCCTCCAGGGGCCAGCTTAAGGGCAGCACACCGACTGCATCACACCACAGTGCTCCGCATGTGCAGGGGCTGCTGTCTCTGCGCCTTATTCCAAAAGTTCTTTGGTGTGGGCCTTTGTTGAGACGAGTGCATCAGATCCCACCGCTGCTATTTGCAACATATGTCTCAAGCGTACCTAAAAGACCCACACCAAAGAACAAAGCGGACCTCTCCTTGCTCCTCATCAGCTGGGATCTCCAACACCACTATACCTTCAGTCCTCTCTGAAACCTGCACTGAGAGGAATGAAGGTGTAGAATTAGGTGTGTCACAGCCAAGTACTTACGGGCAATCTGCTATCGGTACACCGACGTCATGTTGTACCAGGCAAATTTCCCTGCCCCAGCTGCTGCACCGAAAGAAGTTGGCTCCCAGCCATCCACATGCCCAGCGGTTGAATGCTAGCTTGGCTAATTTGCTAGCACTTCAACTGCTGCCTTTTCAGTTGGTAGACTCTTCCCTCTTCCATGAGTATGTGGAATGTGCGATTCCTCAGTGGCAGGTTCCCAAACGCCACTTTTTCTCACAGAAGGCGATTCTGGCTCTCTACCGGCATGTGGAAGGCAATGTCGGGGCGGCACAGTGGTGCAGTGGTTAGCACTCTCACCTAGCAGTAAAAAAGGGTCGCTGGTTCGAATCCCAACCACGACACTACCTGCCTGGAGTTTGCATGTTCTCCCTGTGCCTGCGTGGGTTTCCTCCGGGTACTCCGGTTTCCTCCCACACTCCAAAGACATGCTGGTAGGTTAATTGGCTTCTGTCCAAAATTGGCCCTAGTATATGAATGGGGACCTCGGATTGAGGGTAGGGATTGATGTGAGTGTGTGATGTTCAGGGTTAGGGACAAGGGTCAGGGTTGTAGACCCACACTCACTCAGGTTGAACTGGATGGACTGGTGTCTTTATTCAACCTTACTAACTATGTAACTATGTAACTATGTCTTGGCCTCGCTGGACATGTCGGTCAGTGGTAAGGTGCATATTACCACTGACTTATGGTCCAGCAGGCATGGACAGGGACATTACCTATCTTTCACCGTGCACTGGGTGACTCTTCTGACAGCTGGGAAGGATGCAGGACAGGGTGCAGTAGTGTTGGAGGTTGTTCCGCCACCACGCCTCCAAAATTCTACTAGTGGTGATTCTGCCACACCTCTCTCCTCCACCCCCTCCTCTTCTTCTTCTTCCATGGTCTCTTCCTGTGCTGATTTGTCCTCTGAACCAGCGGTGCTCCATAGGCGTTCAAGGGGCTACGCAAACACGCAGGCAAAAAGATGCCATGCGGTGTGCTTGGGGGACAGGAACCACACTGGGGCAGAGATTCTGTCAGCTCTGCAGGGGCAGGTTCAGAGGTGGTTGAAGCCACGCCAGTTTAAGGCAGGTATGGAGGTTTGAGACAATGGCACCAACCTCCTCTCTGCCCTCCGACAGGAACAACTGACCCATGTGCCCTGTTGGGCTCACGTCCTTAACTTGGTAGTGCAGCGGTTCTTGGGCAGGTACCCGGGCTTACAGGATGTCTTGAAACAGACCAGGAAAGTCTGTGTGCATTTCCACAGGTCATATAATGCCAGTGCTTGGCTGACTGACCTCTAAAAGGAATTTAACCTGCCCAAGAACTGCCTAATCTGTGACATGCCACCAAGGGGGAACTCAACGTTGGCCATGCTGCAGCAGCTGCACATGCAGCAGAGGGCCATCAATGAGTACCTATGCGACTATGGCACCAGGACAGGGTCAGGGGACCTTGTTTTTTTTCCCCCACACCAGTGGGCTATGATCAGGGATGCATGCACTGTACTGTCACCATTTGAGGAGGCCACAAGGATGGTGAGCAGTGACAGTGCATGCATCAGTGACACTGTCCCTCTTGTCCACCTGTTGGAGCACATGCTGTGTGGAATAATGGACAGGGCACTTGAGGCAGAACAGAGAGAGGAAGATGAGGACTTCCTTACCTCTCAAGGCCCCCATTATCCAGACAGTGTTCCTGCATCCCCGCCGATCACACAGGAAGAGGACGAGGAGGAGGATTGTGTCAGCATGGAGGTGGAGCCTGGCACTCAGCATCAGCAGCAGTCTTGAAGGGATCATTTACAGTCCGAAGAAACCCATGGACTTGTACGTGGCTGGGAGGAGGTGGCTACGGATCATGTCTTCCTTAGTGACCCAGAGGACTCTGGAACAAATGCCTCAGCAAACCTACCATGCATTGCCTCCCTGATCCTGCAAAGCCTGCATAAGGATCCTCGTATTCGTGGTATCAAGGGTAGGGATGATTACTGGCTGGCAACCCTCCTTGAGCCACGTTACAAGGGTAAGGTTGCGAGAGAGAGAGAGAAAAAAAAAACAAGGGTAAGGTTGCGGACCTTATCTTGCCGTCGCAGAGGGAGCAGAGGATGAAACATCTTCGGGAGGCCTTGCAGAAAGGTTTGTGCAACGCGTTTCCAGAGCCTGGGAGGTTACAATTTCCTGGTCCTCCTGGACAACGTGTTGCTGAGGCTTCGGTCAGTCACAGAAGGAGCGATGGAGAAGGTGGCCATCTGACCGATGCGTTCAGACAATTTTTTAGTCCGCAGCCCCAAGGTCTGATCAGTTCCAGCAACCATCGCCAGCGTCTGATTCACATGGTGCCGGATTACCTAGGGGCAAGATCAGACTTGTACACCTTTCCCACTGAAAATCCTTTGGGTTACTGGGTCTTAAGGATGGATCACTGATCAGAGCTTGCACAGTATGCAATTGAGCTACTGGCCTGTCCTGCATCCAGCGTTCTTTCGGAACGCACATTCAGTGCTGCTGGAGGCTTTGTAACCGATCACAGGATGCGCCTGTCCACCGAATCAGTCGATCGGCTGACCTTCATAAAAATGAATCAGTCTTGGATCACCAGCTACCAAGCACCTGATGCTGATATAACCGATTGATTTTTTTTTTTATAGTGAAATCTCTTCAAGACTGCCTATGCTGATACTGAGTGACTATCCTGTTATTCTGAATGACAATCCTCTTCCTCCTCAATTTTCATGCTGATGGCTTGTAAGAACATTTTTGGTTCTGGGCACTGCCACCAGTGGCCAAGGCCCAATTTTTCTGTCCCTGTTTAACAGGGGCGTATAATTACAATTTTTGATGCAATACTTTGCAGCAGGGCTTATTCCTGCACTCCAATTATAGTATCTGTGAGGTGTTACAGTGTTGTGGTACCAGCAACAGTGCCCAAGGCCCAATTTTTCAGCCCCTGTTTAACAGGGGCGTATAATTACAATTTTTGATGCAATACTTTGCAGCAGGGCTCATTCCTGTGCTCCAACTATAGCATCTGTGAGGGTTGCAGTGTTGTGGCAATATTTCTGCCCCAGTTTAACAGGGGCGTATAATTACAATTTTTGATGCAATACTTTGCAGCAGGGCTCATTCCTGCGCTCCAACTATAGCATCTGTGAGGGGTTGCAGTGTTGGGGCACCAGTACCTAAGGCCCAATTTTTCTGCCCCTGTTTAACAGGGACATGTCATTACAATTCTTGATCTAATATTTCACAGCAGGGCCCATTCCTGCACCCACCAAGAGTAACTGTGAGGGCTTACAGTGTTGTGGTACCAGCACCACCACCACCACCAAAGGCCCAATTTTTCTGCCCCTGTTCAACAGGTGCATGTAATTACAATTCTTGATCTAATATTTCACAGCAGGGCCCGTTCCTGCGCCCACCAAGAGTAACTGTGAGGGCTTACAGTGTTGTGGCAACAACAACACCTAAGGCCCCAATTTCTGCAGAGTATATAGGGCAGGCTTCTACTTTCAAACATCCAACTTACAAGCGACTCCTACTTGCAAACGGAAGGAGACAACAGGAAGTGAGATGAAATCTACCCCTAGGAAGGGAAATTCTCTCCTGTAAGGGTTAATATGGGAAAAATGTGTCTCCTCTTCACTGATGCTTTTTTACCAATCCTTGTTTCCCTAAAAACCCCAAATTTTCAAAAAACATTTGTCTTTGGGACAGAAAGTGAGGTGAAATCTTCTGAAGAGGTGCACAGACAGCAAAACAAATGTTACAGGGGTGATAACCCTTCCCCATGTTTTCCAAAATGCTTAAAAATAGATTTTTTGGCTGGGACTACACTTTAAAAATGTACCAGTTCAAAATTACAAACAGATTCTACCTAACAACAAACCTACAGTCCCTGTCTTGTATACTGCTGTTCAGAGTATATGGGGCCTGTGGGCGCCACACCTTTCCTTTTTTTAATTTGGGTGCGGGGTTCCCCTTAATAACCATACAAGACCCAAAGGGCCTGGTAATGGACTGGGGGGGGGTACCCATGCCCTTTGTCTCACTGATTTTCATCCATATTGCCAGGACCCAACATTACATTAAAGCCCCAAGCAGTTTTAAATGACTTTTATTCCTTTAAAAGTGTCATTTTGTGAAGGGACTGTTCTAAGCACGGGAAACACACGCCACTTTACAGACATACTATAGACACCCCCAGGTACGATAATTAAAGGAATATTTCACTTTTTTCACTTTAAGCATCATTAAAATCACTGCTTCCGAAAAAACGGACGTTTTTAAAACTTTTTTTTGCATTGATGCATGTCCCCTGGGGCAGGACCCCAAACCCTTTTTAGGACAATAACTTGCATATTAGCCTTTAAAATTAGCACTTTTGATTTCGAACGTTCGAGTCCCATAGACTTTAATGGGGTTCTAAAGTTCGCGCAGACTTTCGGCCCGTTCGCAGGTTCTGGTGCAAACCAAACCGGGGGGTGTTCGGCTCATCCCTAATGAGGAGGATGAGGATGGATTTGTTATCCACTCCACCAACTCTTCTGCATATTCTGGCTCGATAACACGGCCAGCAGCAAAAAAAAGGACAAGCATCCACGACCAGCACTGTTGACTGTAGACACAGAGGTTGCTTGCCCTCTTTTAGTGGCCTGTGAGCATCTGCCTCTCCTTGGTGGCCTTCCGTACATTATGTATATTTTGTTTTGCAATACCACGCTACACTGTATTAGATACTGTGTACACCACCAGAAGTGTAGTAGAAACTGTACACACTGTATTAGATACTGTGTACACCGCCTACACTGTATTAGCAACTGTTCTATGGCTGCACTGTATTGTGTACTGTGTGCACCACCAGAAGTGTAGTAGAAACTATACACACTGTATTAGATATAGTGTACACCGCTTGCACTGTATTAGAAACTGTACAATGGCTGCCCTGTGTTTTATACTGTGTACACCACCAGAAATGTAGTAAACACAGTATACGAGACTGTATATACAGTCAGGTCCATCAATATTGGGACATCAACACAATTCTAATCTTTTTGGCTCTATACACCACCACAATGGATTTGAAATTAAATTAACAAGATGTGCTTTAACTGCAGACTTTCAGCTTTAATTTGAGGGTATTTACATCCAAATCAGGTGAACGGTGTAGGAATTACAACAGTTTGTATATGTGCCTCCCACTTTTTAAGGGACCAAAAGTAATGGGACAGATTAACAATCATCCATCAAACTTTCACTTTTTAATACTTGGTTGCAAATCCTTTGCAGTCAATTACAGCCTGAAGTCTGGAACGCATAGACATCACCAGATGCTGGGTTTCATCCCTGGTGGTGCTCTGCCAGGCCTCTACTGCAACTGTCTTCAGTTCCTGTTTGTTCTTGGGGCATTTTCCCTTCAGTTTTGTCTTCAGCAAGTGAAATGCATGCTCAATCGGATTTAGGCCAGGTGATTGACTTGGCCATTGCAAAACATTCCACTTCTTTCCCTTAAAAAACTCTTTGGTTGCTTTTGCAGTATGCTTCGTGTCATTGTCCATCTGCACTGTGAAGCGCCGTCCAATGAGTTCTGAAGCATTTTTCTGAATATGAGCACATAATATTGCCAGAAACATTTCAGAATTCATCCTGCTGCTTTTATCAGCAGTCACATCATCAATAAATACAAGAGAACCAGTTCCATTGGCAGCCATACATGCCCATGCCATGACACTACCACCACCATGCTTCACTGATGAGGTGGTATGCTTTGGATCATGAGCAGTTCCTTTCCTTCTCCATACTCTTCTCTTCCCATCACTCTTGTGGTGAACCCTCTGTATTCACTCTGGTGAAGTCTTCTCTTAATTTTTGACTTTGACACACATACACCTACCTGCTGGAGAGTGTTCTTGATCTGGCCAACTGTTGTGAAGGGTGTTTTCTTCACCATGGAAAGAATTCTTCGGTCATCCACCACAGTTGTTTTCCGTGGTCCTCCGGGTCTTTTGGTGTTGCTGAGTTCACCGGTGCGTTATTTCTTTTTAAGGATGTTCCAGTTGATTTGGCCACACCTAATGTTTTTGCTATCTCTCTGATGGGTTTGTTTTGTTTTTTCAGCCTAATGATGGCTTGCTTCACTGATAGTGATAGCTCTTTGGATCTCATATTGAGAGTTGACAGCAACAGATTCCAAATGCAAATAGCACACTTGAAATGAACTATGGACCTTTTATCTGCTCCTTGTAAATGGGATAATGAGGGAATAACACACAGCTGCCATGGAACAGCTGAGCAGCCAATTGTCCCATTACTTTTGGTCCCTTAAAAAGTTGGAGGCACATATACAAACTGTTGTAATTCCTACACCGTTCACCTGATTTGGATGTAAATACCCTCAAACTAAAGCTGAAAGTCTGCAGTTAAAGCACATCTTGTTCGATTCATTTCAAATCCATTGTGGTGGTGTATAGAGCCAAAAAGATTAGAATTATGTCGATGTCCCAATATTTATAGACCTGACTGTATGTATATACATATATATATATATATATATATATATATATATATATATATATATATATATAAATACACTGCCTGCACTGACTAAATATAGAGTAAACACTGAGTCTATGCTAAATGCAGACAGATACTGTGTGTGTATATATATATACACACACAGTATCTCACAAAAGTGAATGCACCCCCCACATTTTTGTAAATATTTTATTATATCTATTCATGTGACAACACTGAAGTAATGACACTTTGCTACAATGTAAACTAGTGAGCGTACAACTTGTATAACAGTGTAAATTTGCTGTCCCCTCAAAATAACTCAACATACAGCCATTGATGTCTAAACTGCTGGCAACAAAAGTGAGTACACCCCTAGGTAAAAATGTCCAAATTGAGCCCAACGTGTCAATATTTTGTGTGGCCACCATTATTTTCCATCACTGCCTTAACCCACTTGGGCATGGAGTTCACCAGAGCGTCACAGGTTGCCAGTGGAGTCCTCTTCCACTCCTCCATGATGACATCACAGAGCTGGTGGATGTTAGAGACCTTGCTCTTCCACCTTCCATTTGAGGATGCCCCACAGATGCTCAAGCGGGTTTAGGTCTGGAGACATGCTTGGCCAGTCCATCACCTTTACCCACAGCTTCTTTAGCAAGGCAGTGGTCATCTTGGAGGTGTGTTTGGGTCATTATCATGTTGGAATACTGCCCTGCAGCCCAGTCTCCGAAGTGAGGGGATCATGCTTGGCTTCAGTATGTCACATGTTGGCATTCATGGTTCCCTCAATGAACTGTAGCTCCCCAGTGCCAGCAGCACTCATGCAGCCCCAGACCATGAAACTCCCACCACCATGCTCGACTGTAGACAAGACACATTTGTCTTTGTACTCCTCACCTGGTTGCCGCCCCACACGCTTGACACCATCTGAACCAAATGAATTTATCTTGGTCTCATCAGACCACAAGACATGGTTCCAGTAATCTGTGTCCTTAGTCTGCTTGTCTTCAGCAAACTGTTTGCGGACTCTCTTGTGTATCATCTTTAGAAGAGGCTTCTTTCTGGGACGACAGCCATGCAGACCAATTTGATGCAGTGTGCAGCATAAGGTCTGAGCACTCACAGGCTGACCCCCTACTCCTTCAACCTCTGCAGCAATGCTGGCAGCACTCATGTGTCTAATTCCCAAAGTCAACCTCTGGATTTGATGCTGTGCACGTGCACTCAACCTCCTTGGTCAACCATGACGATGTCTGTTCTGAGTGGAACCTGTCCTGGTAAACCGCTGTATGGTCTTGGCCACCATGCTGCAGCTCAGTTTCAGGGTGTTGGCAATCTTCTTATAGCCTAGACCATCTTTATGTAGAGCATTTTTAGATCCTCAGAGAGTTCTTTGCCGTGAGGTGCAATGTTGAACTTCCAGTGACCAGTATGAGAGAGTGAGAGCGATAAAACCAAATTTAACACACCTGCTCCCCCTTCACACCTGAGACCTTGTAACACTAATGAGACACATGACACCGGGGAGGGAAAATGGCTAATTGGGCCCAATTTGGACATTTTCACTTAGGGTGTACTCACTTTTGTTGCCAGCAGTTTAGACATTAATGGCTGTGGATAGCAAAAAATTACCCCCAAAGGAATGGGAACACAAAATAAAAAATAAAATCATTTATTACAAATTTTATACAATATATCAAACATTATACATCAATATCAGTATTACAAATTCATTAAAAATAATGGCATTGATGGTAATGATAATCCAGAGGGCCCAACACGTTTTGGGACTATACAAAATATCCCTTCATCAGGGGAGGGTTATGGAATCGAATCATACTGTATAATGAAATCAAATTTTAAACAAATTAAGTAACATAATATATACATCGGTCTAAGGAATAGCTTAAATTGATGAGCACACAGTGTGGTAATTACATAAGGGGACATACCCAGCGAAGGTCACCAGAGATAATGAGATGGTTCATAGGCCCCTGCCTGTCCACACTGATCCACCCAATTGCAGTGATCAAAGAAGATCCCAAAGGGAGACTAATGTGTGAAAACTACCATAGTCAGTTGGTTGGATAGAGAATCTATAAAAATATATACACAAAAGGTTACTAAGTAACTAAGTGGTAATATAATCAAGAATAAACCAAGGATACAAACAAGATAATTTGCACCATGAACCATCTCATACCTCCATATAGTCCAAACAAAAATGGACATGAACAATCTATAGGAAAATGAAGACTGAACAGATAGCTCTCCCAAATGGATCCGCTAGATACATCTCTATTCGATAGGCAGTAGTCTATGGAAAAACAACAAAAGAAATTACAAAGTAAATAGTGAGGATATGAAAACTAGGGGGAGGTATCACAACGCACCATGCATAAGGCCAAAACCCACCTTAGAAAAGGAGCATGAGGTCAGACAAGAATAGTACTTAACAAAGCATTGCCATAGCACACTGAGTGTCACAGTGACAGCAAACCGCATCATGCGTGGATTTAATATAATCAAGATTAAACCAAGGTTACAAACAAGATAATTTGCACCATGAACCATCTCATACCTCCATATAGTCCAAACAAAAATGGACATGAACAATCTATAGGAAAATGAAGACTGAACAGATAGCCCTCCCAAATGGATCCGCTAGATACACCTCTATTCGATATGCAGTAGTCTATGGAAAAACAACAAAAGAAATTACAAAGTAAATAGTGAGGATATGAAAACAAGGGGGAGGTATCACAACGCACCACGCATAAGGCCAAAACCCACCTTAGAAAAGGAGCATGAGGTCAGACAAGAATAGTACTTAACAAAGCATTGCCATAGCACATTGAGTGTCACAGTGACAGCAAACCGCATCATGCGTGGATTTAAATACATTCACAGTGATGACGTCAAAAGCGGCGTCGCTAAGTGCCAGGGTCTGTGACGCGTGCAGCATCACTAGGTACCCGGCGTTGCAGCATCATGACGTAACCGTGACATACACAACCACTGCGGCCGGAGTGTTCTAAATCTCGAAGGCGCATGTGCAAAAGGACAAATAGGGAAATGGCATGACCCGGTTGCATAGCAACCAAGCCACAGCAAATTATAAGCGTGAGCGAAAATGGGGGCACACGTCTCAGACCCATGGCAACAAAAAAATCACGCATGGGGGATCTCGAGTCACCACTGCAGGACACCCCCCCAGGGGAACAGCACATCAAAGATAAGCCGCACGGAGCGGCGCCCTGCAGTGGAAGCCCAAGTGGGGCCCCAATCTGGCTGCAAATAAAGGGCCCCCCAGGGGATAACCTTCAGGGGGCCCCCCTGCACCGGATGGGACAGGGGGGTCAACGTAGAGATGTCATATGACCCAAACCAGCTACCAATGGACCACACAGGGAGACCTCTGGAACTAAGGGACCCGGTAGGGGTTAAACATAAAATAACCAGATTGAAATCAATCAAAGATCCATAAAAGTACAAACATATGACATAATGAGAGATAAATATATAATGAATACCCCAAAGCAGATATCAAAATTGGAATATAGAAAATGGGAGAAGGGATGAAGAGGTAAGAAAGAGAGGAACACATACAGCATAAAGAAATGTTTCAATCCTTCTCACATCCGCCCGATGAAAAACCTTCCAGGAAAGGTCTATAACTTAGTAAATCATTGAGCCTAGGGGGTGAAGTTGCCCCAAGTCCGCAATCCAGCGGGTCTCACGTTGCAGGAGGACCTTGTTCCAATTCCCACCCCTCGGGCTCGGATGGACCCTATCCAAAATCAGAAACTCAATACTGGGAAATTTACCCTGATGTTTGTCGATGACATGCCTTCCCAGAGGTAGCTCAGGGTTTGCCTTTTTCATTGATGTTATGTGTCTAGAAGCTCGTAGCTGAAATTTGAGTTTAGTCTTGCCCACATAAAATTGTTGACATTGGCAATTGAGGAGATACACCACCCCCTCGGGTTTGCAGCTGAAGGAATGGTTGGGTTTATAAGGTTGTCCATTCAGGAGTATATTATTTTGTCTGGTGTTCATGTACTGGCATATAGGACACCCCCCCACATGTAAATGTGCCCAGTCTCTTACATGGATCCTTCCGAAATTCACCCACAAATTCATTTTGAACCAATTAGTCCTTAAGTGAAATTGCGTGTCGGAAGGTAATTGCAGGGCTTTTGGATAGATGGGGACTGAATGTAGGGTCTGCATGTAGCAAGTGCCAGAACTTGCTGAAAATAGACCTGATACTTTGATGCTGGTTGTTATATCTTGTAATAATTCTGACAATCGAAGGGTCATTTGTTTTCCCTCGGTGGCTGAACAACAACTCGCGTCGTGTTTGTCCATTCACCCTCCTGAAGGCTTTCTTCAGCAAACTGTTTGCGGATATTAATGGCTGTGTGTTGAGTTATTTTGAGTGGACAGCAAATTTACACTGTTATACAAGCTGTACACTCACTACTTTACATTGTAGCAAAGTGTCAAAGTGTCATTTCTTCAGTGTTGTCACATGAAAAGATATATTAAAATATTTACAGGGGTGAGGGGTGTACTCACTTTTGTGAGATACTGTGTATATATATATATATATATATATATACTAGACTGACTGTATATATATATCAAATACACTGCCACTAACTGACGGACCTGCCTGCTTAAGCTAAATCAAGCTATCTTTCTGTCCACACCAACAACACTACACATCTACACATGGCCGCTGTGTAAGCAGCCTTATATACTGTGGGGCGTGGACTTAGTCCCCCTGAGCCATGATTGGCCAAAGGCACCCTGCCAAAGCATGCAGGTCAGGTGCATGGTTTGGCCAGTCATTATACAGCAATGCACTGCGATCTCACAGTGCATTATAGGGCGTTCTGCGGCGCTCAAATTTGCTGCAAACGCCCCATAATGTTCACTCTTCGGTGAACGGTCGAGCTTATGTTTGACCCAAACATCAAGCTCATCCCTAAAGGCAACCTTTGCTGAGAGAATCCTAGAGGCTGCCATGACTATCTTCTCCTTCTGGAAATACTGGTTCCCTGGCTATAATGCTGATCTTTTTTTCTGAGTCACTAACATGGAACACACATGCAGATCAATAGTTCTGACTACAGTCTGACTTAAATTGCTGCATGCTTGTTCAAGGACACTATTAAATGTTTTGAAGTAAAAGTATTAGAATTGCAGCCAGGCACCTATCATTTTTATAAGAAGGCAAGGAATGCCAGCCTCTGGGTTTCACTAAAAAAAGATTTCACTTAAAGAAAAAACATTCCTGATTAGTTACTACTTCAACTCTGAATTGTAGTTTTGACAAATTTACAGTTTCATAAGTATTGTAAGTACTTAGTACATCATGTTTGCTAAATTTGCTTATCTGCATAGGAATGATTATTATACATTAGACATCTGTCTCCACCTATGCTAACAGTTATTTCAAATAGCATTTTATGTATTGTAATCTCTAACGAGCAGGGCTCTCTGATTCCTCCTGTATTGAATTGTATTGTAATTGTACTGTCTGCCCTAATGTTGTAAAGTGCTGCATGAACTGTCAGCGCTATATAAATCCTGTATAATAATAATAATAATAATGTATCTCTGCGTAGATGTCTAAGACCACATATATGTACCTTCTCTATCTGCACTACCACTCATGGCACAGATTTGTTTTTCTGGCCTTCAGTACTTTTTGTATGCCAACGATACCCAAAACCATGCCCTTTCCATTATCCATTGTGCAGCCCCCACGTTACCTGCCCACTACACATACTGCAACATCTATATTACACAGCAGTCCTCACATTACACTACTACACCTCCACATTGCACACTGTGCAGCACCCACATTACACATCACATTTAACATTAAAATACACCACTCATGCTACTTATCCTGCAGTGCACTTTCACACTGCCCCTGCTGCGCTTTGGTCAATTATGTTCAATGGTTTTGGTGTGCTTTCTGAAAACACACCAAAAACCATGGAACATAATAGAAGTCTATGGGAAAGTGCAGCTAACCCGCATGAAAACCATGGGTACACTGCACTGCGCCCAAAGTGCAGCGGATCAGCGTCAAGCCACCCTTACTCAGTATTTCCCATATTACCATACACTACTTAGAAAACACAACTTCCAGAGCACATGTTACACAGCACCTCCCATATTACAATACACCATTGTAATTCATGTAATGCAGTGCGCACATTCACATACACTGCATTCTTCACAATACATGTGTACCATTAACAACATACTTCTTTAGAATTTACATTCAATAACCATTTGGAACATCAGTAAAATATGTATGCCAATCACACAAAGAGGTTTGGATTTGTTTCCCAGTCCCATGCCTCTTCATTAGCCCAATATTATTTTTGGTGACTGCTGCCAATATTTGTGTATATGGTGGTTGGTGGCCGGCTTTGGCCTGGAAACTCTAAGGGCCAAAACTGACATATTGATAATTCTATTTTTGCCATTAGCTTCAACTGGCTTGCTAGGGAGAATCCTGCTGTGGCATCTTTTCTATTATTTATACTGGGGCAGGACTGTTGCACTTTGATAAACTCCCTGAGAAATGGGAATCATACACTGATGAACTCCTTAAGGAAGGGAGTTTACTGGATAGGGTTTCATGCTTGCCAAGAATATCTCCTTATATCCCAGATAGCAAGGATAACTTACCACAAAATTTTGGCAGTGTTAAAATATAAGTCTTTTAACTTGCTGCACCTTTTTACTGGCAAGTTGTACACATACCAAAAAAGTTATCCTGGGGAGATCAACAGATTGGATATCCCGGGGATAAAAGACAGCTACTTGTGGTCAGAGTGGGCAGTCAAACAAGCAATAAATAAGATTAAATACCGAATTTTATTAATAACTTAGATAAAGACATACAGTTATATTGGAAAATACATGTTATCTTCCAATAGAGCTTGTTGAATATATGTCCTCTGAAACCAGTCCTAAAATGGTACACCAGATGTGTAAATTAACACTTGGTGTAACAGTGAAACAGACAAACAAACAAGGACTGACAATACACATAGAAAGACAGACAAATAATACATGCAATGCAGGTGCCTATTGTGATCCACATTTGCATGGTAGTCCCAAATGGCCAATCGCCAGTAATAGTAATTAACAGTAATAATATAGCAGTACAGAGACGGCTATGCAAGTGTGGTCCCCGGGGGGTACTAGAAAACTAGAACTATCTAAATAGATATCACCATATACCAGGAGCCGAAGTTCAGGGAGCTATTAAAGATTTAATTGAAAAACAGTAAGTTCAAGACCTGAACGGGTCTGAAAAAGTTATTGAGGTCTCTAAATAATAGTTCATCCGGGATGTTGATCCTATATATATTAAATGAAGTGAAGGAATGAGAGTGATGGTAGATATAAAGTTCCAACAGATTATTTTAGTGGATCAAGTCAAGCGGGTCAAGCTGTGCTCAGAATGGGTTACCTGTGTATAGGTTGCCTGGGGATGGAAGTTCTGAATTTTAAATTTCTATATTGTTTCCCAGGCTTTTATCAGCGCACCAAACACTTAGGCTAGGTGATCGTCAGGTCCTGATCAACATGGGATCTAGGATTGTCCTCCAGCCTTTGTGCACTGACAGCATTCCGATAGTAAAATGCCTTGAAATAAACAGATCTGTTGCAATGATTACGTTACCGCCTTTCTTTTCAATATCGATTCAGGCGCTTCAGGAATGTGGTAGACTCCTCACATTTTCGTTCGTCTGCTCGGAATAGCTGGGCGGTTGCTGGCGTCCTAGAAGTTTTAACAGATGTCTACTTATTAATCAGCAGCACCACAACGGGATCTTGCAAACAGGCGTCCACAGGCTTACACTTTTGCTTAGAGTAGTTGCAGTTTAGGCAAATAGTGCTGTTTTAATACAGTTAGACACGGCTGGCCTCCGCTTCTCCGCTCCCATATGATGTCCAGTTGAAGCTACGTAACAATGACGTTGCGAAACGCGTCGACGTAAGCTGCGTGCAAGGACGCCGATTCAGTGATCCCCGGCACAGCAATTCTTCCGCTCTGCAAGGCTCTGGTCCAGCCGCACCTAGAGTATGCTGTCCAGTTCTGGGCACCAGTCTTCAGGAAGGATGTACTGGAAATGGAGCGAGTACAAAGAAGGGCAACAAAGCTAATAAAGGGTCTGGAGGACATTAATTATGAAGAAAGGTTGGGAGTTTAACAAGACATGTGGCCACTCATTAAAATTAAAATTTAGAAAAGAGGTTTAACCTTAAACTACGTAGAGGGTTCTTTACTGCAAGAGCGGCAAGGATGTTGAATTCCCTTCCACAGGCGGTGGTCTCAGCGGGGGGCATCGATAGTTTCAAGAAACTATTAGATAAGCACCTGAACGATCGCAACATACAGGGGTATACAATGTAATACTGACATATATTCGCACACATAGGTTGGACTTGATACACTTGTGTCTTTTTTCAACCTCACCTACTATGTAACTATGTAACTATGTAATTGCTTGCTATCTGGGATGGTTAGCTGTGCTGTTCTGTGTAGGTGCTGATGACTGAATGCTTTGTATTTGACACTTTTCTGGCTCTTTCAATGGCTACCTGTGAGAATTGATGCTGTTTTAAATGGTGGACACACCAAATATTGATTTAATTTTTTATTGTGTACCTGCACTTTGTAAGTTGTTGATTGATAAAAAAAAATATATAAATGTACGTATATATCCAAATTCAATCTAAGAAACAACATTTGTATTGCCCTGCCCACAGTTACTGTGCTCCAATACACAAGCTTTTTTGCTAAACACCAGATATGATAAACTTTTTTGAACATAAGATTTTTATTTACTTATTTATTTGGAATTAGGCTTATTTTGTATAGGTGGGACTCTAGTGAAAGAAAATGACAAAGCCATATCAACAAATGAAGTAAGTAAGATTACCAAGATCCCTTATGCCTACTTCACAGCTGTTTTGTCATGACATTATTGCTTACACACCCTTTATTATTCTCTCTGGGTCTTGGAGCTTATTTAGAATTCTGTCTTCTTTCAACTGTTTCAATTTCTGTAAACTGAGCAATTCTGCGCTATTATTTTACTGATTAATGGTAAATGAAAAACAGAAATTTAAGGGTGTGTTGTTTTCCCATTAAAGCTGCTAAAAGGAGTGTCATAAGAAAGAAATAGTGTATTAAGAAGTACATTCTGAAAATAGGCTAATACCGGAAAAATATGAGGGACACGAGTCATGTTTCACAAGTCCCAAAGTAAGAAGATGTTTTTATTCTTAAGCTGCATTTGGCCTACACCTAAGCACAAAGGGTCACTGGGAATTTCAAGTCATATTAAGTTCAAAATGGAAAATGTAATATTATGCACTCGGCACTAACCACAACCATGTAGTGAGTAAAGTTTGGGATGTAAGTGCTAAGGGTACCCTAGCAAGAGCACTATATTTAGCAGCAAGGGAACTTGGCTACTGATAAAAAGTAAGGATACATTATGGGGGCCGCATGGCGATTCAGACCAGCCACAGGGAAGAAAAAACTTTA
This sequence comes from Lithobates clamitans, assembly GCA_037952925.1. Classification (NCBI taxonomy): domain Eukaryota; kingdom Metazoa; phylum Chordata; class Amphibia; order Anura; family Ranidae; genus Lithobates; species Lithobates clamitans. The sequence goes on from JBBGZY010000515.1 coordinate 1,915,497, forward strand.
CATCAAGAAGAGGAAAGCCTGCAACACTGTGTATCTGGCTGATCATAGAATCCCTTGGCAAGTCCTAACCTTTGTAGTGTAAAATAGGAAGGTATATTATGCTATTGATAGAAATTACCCATACAGAACACTTAACAGTGTGCTTTACAGAAGACATGAGGACTGTCTTTGCAGAAAACTAAACGGTTAAAGAATACGTAAACCTAAAACAACAGAAAGTAAGAGGGGATCTCTTTATAGTGAGGGGAAATCACCTCTTAGACAGTTGTCATCGGAACAAATAAGTCTCTCGTAAGATTTCCCCTTACCTCATGTTTTTGTAACAAAACTAAAAAATTTATAATTTTCTATATGAATGGTCCCAAGGACAAATAGAAGGTAATTCCTACCAGTGGAGATACAGACAGCAATAAAAACCTGACAGGGGTTTTACCGCTTCCCTACCAAAGCAAAAAAGTTTTGCTTTACTTCCACTTTAAGCCCCTGCAGTTGAAAGAAAATTATATATAATATTATAGATATATATCTAGATATATCTAGATATATATCTAGATAAGATATATCTATATATACACACACACATACCTGTAGGCAGGACTGTAAAATGAATGCCGCGTACACAGGATCGGAATTTCCGACAACAAATGTTCGATGTGAGCTTGTTGTTGGAAATTCCGACCGTGTGAATGCTCCATCGGACATATGCTGTCGGAATTTCCGACAACAAATGTTTAAGAGCTAGTTCTCAAATTTTCGGACAGCAAAATTTGTTGTCGGAAATTCCGAGCGTGTGTACACAATTCCGACGCACAAAATTCCACGCATGCTCAGAATCAAGTATGAGACGGAAGTGCTCGGTCTGGTAAAATTAGCGCTCATAATGAAGATAGCACATTTGTCACGCTGCAAATTTTTAAATCTTTTAATGCAGCGCATTCTCGTCTTCTTTGTAATGCTAGAATAATGAAGTTGCTTTGCTGCTGATATTCACACAGAGTTCTGACAAACGTATTTCTTTATTATTTCTCGTGATCTCCTGAATAATCTTTTTTTTTTTCCGCCACATCTCCAGAATAATGTTTATAATTTTTTTTAATAGTGATCTCCCCTTTTTTTTATCAAGATCTCCTGTTTCTTTTTTTTTTTTTTTTATAGTGATCTCCATAATATTTTTTCTCGTTTTGTGTGCCAAGTTACCACAACACCATTATTATCTTGTATTTTTTAACCTCAAAGAGGTTGGTTGATGTTGGTGTCTCTTGTTAATTTGACATTGTATTTTAGAAATGTACCTGTCTACTCATAAACAAACTGTCCTTTTTGAAGTAAAACACATAGCCAAGTATTTATCAAAAAAAATAGACATTTATTAGGGGTCATAACAAAATAAAGAGGAAAGCAATGCTGGATATACTGCTGAAATTGGCAAAGCCTTTTTACCCCAGGGCACACATCAATTATTTGAAAGGCAAAATTGGTAGCCTGAGGAGTACATTTAATAGGGAGCACAATCCGGTCCAGGACTCCAAAAGATCAGGAACAGCAGCAGATGACATATATGTCCTGAGGCTGTGGTCTTACAACAGCCTGCGTCTTTTGTCAGACCAGACTGAACCCAGGCCATCACACTCTTGTCTTCCTTCTACGCTTGCTTCCAGACTGTGGCTGTGGTGTTGGAGTTGTGGCAGGAGGTGGAGGAGGATGGTCCAACTCACAAACATGACTTTTGGTTGTGAGTTCGCCCCTCACACCCTTATTTAGGGCTTGAAAGATGACTTCCTCACAAATGAGGCGTTGGCCCACCTCCATTTCCTACATCTTGCTGGCTGCCATACAGGCATAGGCCTCTTCAAGATTGGGGGGGTTCTAGAGGCCACAGTAGCCTGCCGAATCAAACCAAGCGCTGCCTCCTCCATATTCCTCCCCTTCCTGGGCCTTTTTGGTGGAAGGCAGAGGGGGAGGACCTGGGATTCGGTCAGGCTACTGGCCCCGGCCATCACCTGGTTGCCATTTTCCCTGCCACCTCCTGGCTGATTTCAGTCTGGTCTGACAAAAATTGCAGTCTGTCATAGTACCACAGCCTGGGGACATAAACGTCATCTGCTGCTGCTCCTGATCTCTGGGAATCCTGGACCTTCTTGCGCTCCCTATTATATGTGCTCCCCAGGCCATCAATTTTGGCCTTCAAATAGCTGATGTTTGCAGTGGGGATGACCGGCTTCACCAATTCCAACAGTTGATCCAGTGCTGCCTTCCTCTTTATTTTATGATTATAAAAAGGGTGTTTCACCTGCCACAGACATGAATTGGGGGAGGAACTCGTGATCATTGAGTCTATCCATTTTATCTGCAAGACACAACACAAGACAAACCCTAATGTCATTATAAACTCTCATAATCTTCTCCCAATGTAGGCCTCAATCTATAAGCACTATAGGCCACTGATGCCCCAAGTAAAAATTGCACCTTTGTTAGCAAGATCGGCACTTCCGCTACTCCTTGCTCCGCTCACAGATCGTATGTACGGTGCGCGCATGTTATGCTTTATATACATCGCTCTTGCGTGAAACTCCGCCCGCCCCTGACCTTCTTTCTAGTATATTCCCCGCCCCTTCTCTTTCGGCGCAATGGGAGAGCATATGGCGGAGACACAGCAGGTGCATGATATTAGCAGCAATGACAAAAGCCCGGAGCCAGAAATATCCCGATCCAAGAGGAGATATAAGGCCTCAAATATGTCCTTTGTAGAGATGGTGGAGATGGTGGACATCTTGAAGAGGGCAGACTATGATGGGAATTATGGACCGTACCCAAACAAAAATGTAACAAAGACCAAGATCATGACTAAAGTTGTGAAAAGTCTGCACAGAAATTTTGGGGTACGACGATCCAGGGAGCAACTGAGGAAACGCTAGTCAGACCTGAAATTGAGGGAATACAATCAGTACAGAAGGATCGGGAAAGTGCTTTTAAAAAATAAGTAGTTGTCCTGTGTTCCTATTATTATTATTACTTGCATGCTGCTCCATGTGCTTTTCTTTACTATTGTACAGTTTAAAATGGAAACTTTCAGGTTTGTGGGCACAGTAATCGTTCGTAGTAAACATCGTTCGTTCGCCCACTAATACAATGTTTTTGGCAGATGCAGGTTAACTACATTTGTTCATGCCTATTTCTATTAAAAGAAGTTTGTTGTCTAGATGGGTTTGTATCTAGAATGAAATGCAAACTTGATTCAGTGTAAGAAGATGACAGTCAGCAGCTGTTTACACATCTGGACGCAGGAGCACTAGTGTGGGACACCAGAACAAACTTTTTAGGGATGTCCCACACAGGTGTCTCCATGTGTGAAACTTGACCAAAAAAGGTAAGTATTCCAGCTTTAAGAAAGGGAAAAAATCATGTCTTCAGCTTGGAACTCTGCCAAAACAGACAATTGTACGACACTGCCAAGCAATGTTTCATATTCCTATTTCTGGCCTCAAATATCTGTGTGCCAAGTATACCTTTTTTTTTAATTCACATAGAGGAGAAAAAAATCTGAAAATCTGAGGACACCAGGAACCCCACACCTCATAAAGAAGGGAAAGTCACCACAACCTGAGGATGTGGATTCCGAGGTTCATGAAGTGGTTGAAATAGTGACCACAACAGGTCAGTGTCTGAGACCACAGCTTCAGGTAACAGATGTATGCCTGCATATTTATAATACATGGTGTGTTTTTTTTTATTTTAGGTGATGTGGATGTTGTGGAAGAAGAATCTCATTTCATCAGTGCAAGTGCACAGATCCTCATGGGGGAGATAATGGTGTGCAATCGTGAATTAGAGAAGATCAATGATGTTGAAAAGAGACTCAAAAACATATTGAAGTTTTAGGCAGAATCTAAAACACCCAAAAATGTTTTCCAGTTTGTCGTTATATTTGTTATTTTTCAAACAATTTTAACCACTTGACCACTGGGCACTTAAACCCCCTTCCTAACCAGACCAATTTTCAGCTTTCGGTGCTCTCACACTTTGAATGACAATTACTCAGTCATACAATACTGTACCCATATGAAATTTTTGTCCTTTTTTTCCACACAAATAGAGCTTTCTTTTGGTGGTATTTAATCACCGCTTGTTTTTTTTATTTTTTGTGCTATAAATCAAAAAAGACTGAAAATTCAATAAAAAAAAAAAAATTCTTTGTTCCTGGTAAAATTTATTGCAGAGTATTGGCAAGTATTGGCAGAGTATTGGCGAGTATTGGCAGAGTATTGGCGAGTATTGGTAGAGTACTGGCGAGTATTGACAGAGTTTTGCAGAGTATTGGCAGAGTTTTGCAGAGTATTGGCAGAGTATTGCAGTGTTGCAGAGTATTGCACAGTGTTGCAGAGTATTGCACAATGTTGCAGAGTATTGCACAGTGTTGCAGAGTTTTGCACAGTGTTGCAGAGTATTGGCAGAGTATTGCACAGTGTTGCAGAGTATTGACACTGAGCAGCGCTGTGGGCACTAAACATCCAGCCCACGGTGCTGCTGCAATCTCTCCCCCTCTCCCCTCGCACTGTACCCATCGGTGAAGCCGGTTTGTTTACAAGTGATCGCTCCGTCATTTGACGGAACTATCACGTGGTAAACGGCCGCGATCAGCGGCTATTTACCGTGATCCGTGATGGACCCGATGGTCACGGATGTTCCCGGGTGCGCGCCCCAATGACATTTGACATTCTGGAATGACGTCCCTTGGACGTGCACCCAGAATAAGCCGATCGTGCTGTAGCCATCTTTCGGCTATGTACGCGCTTTGTGGGTGCAACCCCTTCCTCGCAACTCAAGTAGGTGAGAAGAAGGGGTTGCACCCCTGAAACATGTCCATTGATCCTCCATGATGGGAGCAAGCACATGTTGACATTAGGCATGGGATCAGGAGGGAAATTCACATTTTGACTCACAATTTGTGTGCATCTTCAAAATTTGGCTTTTACAAGGGTGACATCACCCCATCTGATGAAGGCAAGATCAGCACAGTTTTGACATACTAATGTCTGATATTGCCTTCACTTTATCAAAGTTGAACTTTGTAAGTTCCGGAGTTGTGTATGTTACGGGTTTAAACATGCCTGTTTAATCAAAAAAAGGCTATTTCTACTGTCAAACATAAAAATTTTTTTTTTTTTTTAAGTTTGAAAATAAAGTTTATTGAGTTATTGAGAAAATACATCAATCAAGGGAAAGAAAAAAGAGCATAACGGTCATCGTGTACATAATATAAAAATGGTACAGCGGTTGTATAGAATGTCAACATCAAATTTTCAAATGCCTTAGTCTTGTGACAGAAACAAATACGTTGCTATGGGCGCTGGGATTCTCGGCACCAGAGCCCCTTCTGGGAACTAACTGCTCTGATGAACCGGGAATCTCCGAGCCCACCTCGCTACTAAATGTGATAAAATGTCTAGGGTATAGATACACAACCTTGAAACCAGGAAAAATAATAAAAAGGGGAAAACTGAAAGGGGGCTTGTATCTATATAACAATTGAATACCATGTTACCAACGTATTTATATAATCATTACTTAATCAAAGAAGCTAACTGGTTAGTCGAACTCTCAGGGTAGAATGAACTTTGGCCGGTTGGTCCGGACCGAGACATATTATGCTTAGGAAATAGGGGGAAACAACGTTTGGGAGTCTGCCCCGAGAGCCTCCTTGAAACTAATAACCTAGGTAGAAGAGAATACCGAGAGCCTGAGGAGACAGTATTAAAGAAAAGAAGAAAGCTGAAGAGTGAGAAGGGAAAAGAAAGAAGTTAAGAGGGACAGAAGGGATAGGGGGGGCAAAAGGAGTAGCTATTCGTAAGGATTGATGGGAAGGAAGTGCACAGAAGACCACTAGATGAGGGAGATTGAGAGCCCTCTAATGATGAACCATTCTTATGAGCTATCAATCACACATACAGTGGGTGCCCCACGAGGGTTGTCCAAGGTTCCCAAATAGTCTTGAATTTGTCTAGGGTATCTAGAATAGTATTGGATATTTTTTCTTGCAGCATAATCCAAGTAATTTTTTGTTTGGCTAACCGAACGGACACTTTCGGTGATTTCCAGGACTGGGTGATGGTCATTTTGGCCCCCACTAGAATAAACTGGATCAGCTTCTGGGTATGTTTGGAAATTTTAGGAATGGGGCCATTAAGCAAAGCAATAGTTGGATCTTGTTTCAGTGTACAACCGCATGTTCTGCGGATAAGAGAGAAGATCTTGTTCCAATACATTCTGATTTTAGGGCATTCCCATAGTATGTGTAAAAGAGTGCCCACATGGCTGCAGCCTCTGAAGCAAAGAGGTGACGTTTGCGGATAGAATTTGGCCAGTCGTGAAGGTACCAGGTACCAGCGTGTAAGAATTTTCAGCCCTGCTTCGTTTATTGAAGTATTAACCATACCTTTGAAGGAGCAGGCAAAATTAATGTGCCACGTATCCAGGTCCCAGCTGAAGTCAAGATCCCGCTCCCAGCTCGTCATGTATGCTGCTTTCTCCGTGGGTTCCGCTAGGGATGAATAGATGAGAGAGAAACCTCCTTTGATGTCTGAGGCCGAAGCGCACCATTGTTCATAAGGCGTTACTGAAAGATGGTTCTCACCACTCTTCCATAACCGGTTCAAAAAATGTGAAAGTTGAAAGAACCGAAATTTTTCGGCTAAGGGCATTTCAAGTTTAGAAATACAATATGCTAAAGTGAGGGGACCATTGGAGTTGAAGAATTGGCCAATTCTATAGAGGCCCTTGTCTAGCCACCATTTGAAAGCTCGAATATCTAAGCCAGGGGGGAAATTATGATTCCTAAAGCAAACATAAAAATTTTATACACCAAAGATGTTAGTTTGTTAAAAAACCCTTTTCTAACGCACATGTGAATGTGCATGGAGTAAAATGTTTTCTACTCAACAATGTGTGGCTTCTTCTTTCAATGCTCAATACCAGTTTTTGGAGTAAGTTGGTGTTTACAGTGACAATGGGGATTATTTACTAGACATATGCACACTGAAATATTTTGTTTCGGAATTTAATTTTCGTCCGAAAAATAAATTTATTTAGTTACTCCCGAAATTCGTTTTTATTTATTTTGTTTTTCGTTAAAAATTGCATTCATCCGAAAATCCAAATTAAGGTCGAATCTGTCATTGAAGGCTTATGGTGTCTGTCGAATGTTCAAAGAAGATTTGACGGAGCAGCTAAACTGTACGGCGCCGTATAGTTTACCTGCTCCGTCGAATCTTCTTAGAACTTTCAACAGACACCATAAGCCAAAGTACGTGTGTACTTAGTTCTAGCTATTTTACTGCTCCTCCTCTTTGGTTACAATCAGCCAATAACATTCATCATCATCATTATTTTTATCTATCTTTTCTCCCCTACGTTGAATCTTTTCTCCCCTACGTAAAATTTTTTCTCCCCTACGTCGAATTTTTTCTCTCTATGTCGCATCTTTTCTCTCTATGTAGAATAATCTTAGACTAACAGAGTTAAGGTTAGGCACATTTGACCACAGGTTTGATGGACACAGATTGTTATTGTCATCATCATGTCGAATCTCTTATCTATATCGAACTGTTGTAGCAACAAAAATGAAAATAAAGCATTTGTTTATGTTGGATCTTTCGTTTTTCGGATGCTGCACTTATGTTATCGTTTGTTAAAACAATAACGAAAATACCTGAAATTCGGACAAAAATGCATTCGGACAAAAACGAATGCACATGTCTATTATTTACTAAAGGCAAATCCACTTTGCACTACAAGTGCACTTTCAGTGCAGTTTCAGTGCACTTGTAATACAAAGTGGATTTGCCTTTAGTAAATAACCCCCACAGTGATGTAAAATTGGCCCCAATCAGGCCGTTTTAGGGACTCAAAACAATTCATTCATGGTGCTGAAAAGGATGATTATTTTTATCATTAATGCATTACATTCATTAACAACAAAAACAATGTGTGTGTGTGTAGCAGACCCACTACATAATAGTAAGCTGAAGAAGAGATTGTCACCTTATCTATTAAATAGATTACGTTTGAAGAAAATGGCCAAAAAGAAAAGCCCATTGGAGAACCTAGGGGACAGCTAAAAGAAACACAAGCAGTAAATCAAATGAAATATTAGGTCAATTTAAAATAAAAATGTATTTAACCTCCCTGGCGGTATGATTATTTCGGATTTTAGGTGCTGAAAGCGGTACAATTATTTTGCATGGAAATTTGGCGTTTTATATTGTAGGTCTGTAATTCTTAACAATAACACACTTAAATCTGTCCAAACAAGAGTCTAGTAAATATCCCGGGTATGATAAAGTTTGAAACACAAAAACATAAAATATAATATAATAAATAAAAATAAATAATTAAAAAAAATAAAAATAAATAGTAATAAAATAAATTTCCCCACGATTCACTATCGCTCAATTCTGCAAGTGTTCTAATTTACTATCGCTGTTTTCTAGCTGGTCTAAAGCCACTTTTGACGTAAAGGGACACTTTTTGGTTGCTATGGACAATCTCCAGTTTCCAGTATAAAACTGGAAATATATATCATATAAAACTGCATGCAGGGCATGGGCCAAAGCACTGGGGACAAAAGGGATGTGAAATGATTTCATACAGTACTGTAATCTGTAAGATTACAGTACTGTATGTGTTATGATTTTTACTTTTTTTTTAATTTGCCGCCAGGCTCCGCCCCTGTGTGTCGCGATGCTCGCAGGGAACGGAGCCTGGCAAGGAGAGGCTTCGGAGGAGGACGGAGCCCACGGACACTGCGGGGGACATCGCAGGATCCCGGGGACAAGGTAAGTAAAGCCACACCAGGATCCTGCGATGTAATCCCGAGTGTGGCTCGGGGTTACCGCTAATGGTCCTGAATTTTAACCCCAAGCCACACTCGGGAAAACCGCCAGGAAGGTTAAAACATGTTTCACACATTTGCTGGCATATCAATGGCCCCCCTACTTGCAAAGTACTCCAGATATTTTTGTCTCACTTTGCGGGCGCTTTGGGGGGGCAAGCCAGGACGACCAGCTTCAAGAGCCGTCAGGGTTGAAGTATCAGAAAAGCCGGCCTCAGGCCCAACTGAGGCCACATAGTTCCTTGCATTCTCACGAAGATAATTGTGCATAATGCAGCAGGCAAGCACAATATGGTTCAGTTTATACTCCGCCATGTGTAAGGAATAGGCGGAACCTGCTGGCCATTATGCCGAAAACATTCTCCACCACTCTTCTGGCTCTGGCCAGCCGATAGTTAAAAACCCTCTGGTCCAGGGTGAGGGTCCTCATGGGAAATTACCTCATCAGATGCTCACCTAGCCGAAACGCTTCATCAGCGACAAACACAAACGGAAGACCAGCCACATTGGCAAGCCCAAGCCACCATTCTGGAGCCATCTGTAAAACTCTGTCTGGGCTATGACTCCACCATCCAACATCCGGCCATTCTTCCACATGTCCACATACAAAAACTCGTATGTCCAAAACACCACCGCCAACAACACAATACTATTAAACCCCTTATAGTTATACTAGTATGACCCTGAGTTGGGGGGTGGGACGGTGTGGACGTGCTTCCCATCTATTGCCCCTCTGCAGTTAGGAAAGTCCCACTGCTGGGCAAACTGGGATGCCACAGTCTGCCATTCCTGTGGGTTTGAAGGAAACTGTGGAGTCAAACCAGAAAAAAAAATAGTACTTTTGCACATAACATTGCAAGCAGATTAGACACAAACATTCTTGGCCAACATCAGTATAACATTTATTTGTAAGGAGTATTTAAAGACAAAAGTATAAGGTCCACTTATCAGCTTTCTCACACCCTCTGATGGCCCATTGTAAAAATTTTAGGGGGGGGGTATGTTTTGGACAGGTAACCCTCTCCACTTCATTGAGAGCTGAATGCATACATAATGTGTGTTACTTTGGCCAGCCCCTCCTTACTTACACTATTGGCAGGCCACTGGACAGGTAAGAAGTGTCATAAAAAAATATATGAATACACACTGTACAAATTGAAGCACATTTTTACATTCTGCAATTATCTATCAAGATAATAGGAGAACAAAACTTTAAACAGTACCATTTGAAAGTATTCAAGCAGGCCCTTGCACTACATGCTTTGGTGAATTCATCAATAAATATGAACACAAAAGAGGTAGGTATAGTGTTTATTGGTTTGGCAAAGTCAGCAGATAGAGGATTGGTATCGGTTGACTTAGCGGTTGGGGGGAGGGAAGGGTTCCAAATGAGTTTGGGCCCCCCCCCCAAAAAAAAGCCTCTTGCACTCTGCCTGAATTTAAGGACAAAAGTAACATTTAAACACACTTTAGGGGGTGTTTAGGGTAAGCATTACAATGGAGCAGACAAAATACATTGTTAAGTGCCTAGACTAGGTGTCTATGGGCCCAGGGTAGCATGCTGGGGAAGTTAGTGAAGGCAAATATGCATGAAGGACAAAAAAGGAAATTTAACAAAATCCAGCATGCATGAGGACAAAGGGGACATTCACAGCATATTACAATTGTGGTAATTATGGAATGATAAAAGAAATACAATACATTAGCAAACATTAAATATAGAATGTGATGTTAAAGGATAAACTTATCTTAATATAGTCCTTCTGCAGGACCTGGATGATGGCAGAACAGGTCTCTGGAATAATGATCCCCAGAGCCTGGGGGGAGATGCCTGTCGAGAACTTGATGTCCTGCAGACTTCTCCCCGTCAACAAGTACCGCAACATGGTGAATAGCCTCTGTTCAGGAGTGATGGCTTGCCGCATGCAGGTATGCTGCCTCATAATATAAGGGGACAGCAAAGCCAACAGACGGTGAAAAACGGGTCCGTTATCCGGGGATAATTCCTGAAATCATCAGGATTATTCTCATGTATCTCCCGCAACAAAGGCATGTGAGAGAATTGATCACGCTGGAGCAACCAATTCTTGGTCCATGAACTCCTCCTCTCCCTGTTCATGGACTGGGCTTGGGTCAAAGTAAGTACCCCAACACAAAGCCCCTGCACAGCACGAACTCTACGATGAGTATGTACCCGCAACATGGCTAGAAAACGGACGGCTGGTCAGAATGAACTAACAGAACGCACTGAAAATCAGAAGGCCTGAGAAGAGCGAGCTGAAAATCAGAAACGAGCGGACAAGAATGCACTGAAAAACAGATATGAACTGACAACACGCACTGAAAAACAGATACAAACTCACAAGCACAAACTGAAGAGTAGTAACGAACTGAAAAGCACGGGGCTGAAAAGCGCAAATCGTCTCTCACCAAACTTCTACTAACACGAGATAAACACAAGATTAGCAGAAGGAGCCCAAAGGGTGGCACACTTAGTATTGAACCTCCCTTTTATAGTGCCGTCGTACATGTTGTACGTCACCGCGTTCTTGGTGATTGGAATTTCCGACATTTGTGTGACCGAGTGTATGCAAGACAAGTTTGAGCCAACATCCATCAGAAATAAATCCACAGTTTTGTTGTTGAAATGTGCGATCGTGTGTACGCGGCATAAGAGTTTTCCTTTCCCTGAAATTGGGGCAAAAATTTGGAAATTTGTAAGGGTGCTATATGTTTTGAATTGAGGAGGCTCTTTTTAGCTATCCTAGACCTGTATACCCTGTTTAAAGCTGGGTATACATGTACTGAAATTAGGCTGGTTCAGCACAAATTTGTGTTCACAGGATACCTACTAGGAATAAGCTAAGGTTCTGAGCTGAGGTTGGCCTGCACCAGTGTGAAACTGTCACATCACAGCAGGCCGCCAGACCAATCAGATGGGGCCATAGAATTCCCCTCCTTAAAGTCACACATAACAAATGTGCAGGGAGTCTGGTGACACTATTGACCTAATGGCCATATTTGCACGAGTCCATTTACCATATATGTCCATATTCCTGTGGAACTGAGTTTAACCCAAACCTTAGCTCATTCTTAATCCTTAATAGTCAGCATCTGAAAGCTGATGAGCATATCCTATAAAATACCCACCTAAGTTCAGCCCTTTCATCGGCTTACAGTGCATGTCTATACTGTATGCAAGCCTATATGTCTTTTTATGTATTACCATTATGTAATCTCTAGCTGTAAAGCGAACCATAAGTAGAATAGAATGTACAATATTTCCCCGCAAAATCTGATATTTCTGTAGGTATATTTAAAAAGAATTGGATGTTATTCAAGAAAAACAGAATAGACATAATTCAGTATTTTTAATTACACTGCACATAAATAATACCAGCTGACGCAGGGTCAATACGATTCCCTTAGAGATAAGATTAGACTACACATGGAGGTGGGAAGAGGCAAAGCCTACATACAAATCTACTAGATTGACTTGGACTTTTTAAAAGGACATCTCTTTGCTTCCGTTGGCAGATGTGGTGACAGGTGTGTGAAGGGAGTATATGTCAAAGAATAGGGGGTGATGGGTAGTTGAGGTCTGACATTTATGTGAACTTCTTGCCTTGTCCTGCATCAGCCAAAAACAGGTTTACTGTAATTATCATTGATAACACAAATCTTCTGGTTGAAGTTCCCAGGCAGCTCCCATCCCTCCACAATCAGTAATATCTGTATGTCCCAACATCCTAAAATCTTCACAATGGAAATTTGGGACTTAGAACTGGATTGCCTTTTTTTAATCTTTTGATAAAACTGGAATAGCATGGGAACAAAAGAAAACTACTCTAAAAATTGCAATGTGTCAAAAAAATAAATTATAGATTAAGAGATAGATAGATAGATAGATAGATAGATAGATAGATAGATAGATAGATAGATAGATAGATAGATAGATAGATAGATAGATAGATAGATAGATAGATAGATAGATAGATAGATAGATAGATAGATAGATAGATAGATAGATAGATAGATAGATAGATAGATAGATAGATAGATAGAATGGCTCAACCAAAAGCACCACTAAGTAACACATTTTAGATTTTTGTTCTGCCTCTCATATCTGAACAAAGCTTTTCTTATAGAAGTTTCTGAAAGGGCTGAGAGACCTGTGAAGCACAGCCAAATTAAACAGGCATGTTGCTCACCAGAGTTATGCCATCTCTATAAGACCCAGGTTACCACACTTGTGGGAATCAACCCTCATTCTTGGCTTTTTGTAGTTAATCACATAAAACTTGTGCATGTCAAAAGGGATTTTCTGATCTGTGTTTGTTTTTTACAAGATACATCTTTACTAAACGAAAAGTTGCCATGATCAAATGCTTATTAGTACTCGGTAATTGCTTTTTCTCCTTCACAATGTCTCACATTTATACTCCACAAAATGAATAGCATATAAAATACCTCACAAAGGTCAAATGAACTAAACTTTTTTTTTTTTTTTTTTTTTTTTTAATGCTTTAAAGAGCGCACAAAAAAACATCTGTTTCCCACGCAATGTTCTCAGGCAGTATTACAGACTGAAGGAAAGCCAAGGGAATTTTGGGTAAGGACATGCAAATACCCACATCAAACCTATGGGAGAATATTATAGTAGTGTTTGGGTAGTCATCTTAAAAAAGAACAAACACATCCTTTACTATATAATACAAGAGTAAGTTCTTAAATGTGGCCAGCAAATCTATCAAACTGCAGAGGGTGAAGGTGAAGCAGGGGATATTGCTCTATAAAATGTGCTGTATAACCAATGACCTAACATTTTGGACTGTATGGTCTTTAAATGTATATGGTATATATGTGTGCAATTCATATAATTCATTTTGATTACTTTGCTCTTTAGCCCAGGTTCATGCTGAGCTGCGGGAATGAAGCCATGCAAGTTCAACTGAACTCGCATGATTTCACTCCCACATGTCAGGCTCGGTTCACACTAGGACGACTGACAAGTAGCGTCCCGCTCTGTACAGTGGAACTGTTCTAATCGGAGCGAAGCAAGTCGCTCCGACTTAGAAAAAGGTTCCTGTACTTCTTTTGGGGCGACTTGCATAGACTTGCATAGACTTCTATACAGAAGTCGTTTTGCAAGTCGCCGTGGCAGTCGTGTGCAGGTCACCTCGGTGAGGCGACCTGCAAGTCATGCCGCCCCTAGTGTGAACCGACCCTCAGTCCGATTTCAGCGGCGATTTCACAGACATCTGTGAGGGTTTATGCACAGATGTCAATAGAAATCGCACCCCGAAATCGCAAAAAGTCATACAGAAACTACTTTTTTAAATTGGTGCGGTGCCGCAAATGCAGCGTCGCTCCGATTAGGATGGTGCCATTGCTGGCAATTGCCACTGATTTGACATGTCAAATCGAATGTCAAAATGCACCAATGTGAACCAGGCCTTAAAGTTTAATTTTGTGCCTGATGGCTGGCTACTTCCCACAGATGGTTGGTGCATCCCTAAGAACATGGATGGGGTTCATTTACTAAAACTGGAGCACTTAGAACCTGGTGCAGCTGTGCATGGTAACCAATTAGCATCTAACTTCAGCTTGTTCAATTACGCTTTGACAATAAAACCTGGAAGCTGGATGGTTTATATGCAGAGATGCACCAAATTTTGTACGCTCCAGTTCCAGTAAATCCCCCCCAATGGTGTTTGTATAAGCTACGGGCTGTTCTGTCTGTTGGGGATTGCATTGTTAAGATGTTCTCCCCTTCCAGCTTACTGATAGGACAGAACTAGATCTGAGCAATTGGCGGAACTGTAAATACATAATCAAATAATTTTTGGGGGGTTCATACCAGTTTAATTAGCCTCATGCTGTGGGAGAGTGCACTATACATTTTTTTATATTGGGGCCACAAATTGCATTGCACATTTTTTTTAGAATGCTAACTGCCTTATTTAATGAACAGTTCTTGTAGACACTCTGTTTGGTGGGGTGTTACAGCAATAGGCACTAGAGGTAAACATACCGTAGCAGCCTTTTTTAACCCTCCTCTCAGAGCAAAGCCCCACTCCCACACATTACTACTGGCCCAGGCCATTACCATGACAAATAGCTTTTCTAGCCAAAAGCAATGTGTGAAAGCTTTTTTTTTTTTTTGTTCCATAATATTTATTGCTAAACAAACAACAAACAAACAACATTCTGTCAGATATGGTTACATACAGCAAATACAGCAAAGGTGGCAGGGTACAAAGAATGGGAGGATCTGCAGTACAGTACCAGTATGCATACATGGTGTCAAATAGTAGCATTAAGAGGGGCATGTGCCCAACAATATACGACAAAACAGAAACCATAAGACAGTAAAGAGAATCCAATAAGTGTTTGTTAGCAGAGAGATTATGCCCCCATAAAGGAGTAAGCAGGGATCAGTGCGTATCACACAAGGGGAAATGTCCAGTGAAGGTCCATTGGAGAGTGTGAGAGATAGGGGGAGGTAGGAAAGAGGAGGCATTATTTTGTAGACTCAAACTGAATGGATACGTTACATCTGGGGACTCAAAATGTGATTGTGGAATACTATTTTAATTTCTTATAGTTAAACTATATTTAAAGTCAAAACATATTTATTCATTGTAGATAGAATAGAGAAAAGTTAAAACTGCTGTAAGGTTTTTTTTCCATCTGTGCCTTTTTATGGAGACAACAGGAAGTGAGAAGATGTATTTCTAATGTGAGGGGAAATCACATTTTAGACACTAGACAAGTGTCAAGGTAACAAATGTGCCCATTAGAAGATCACCCCTTTGTTCCTGTTCAGATTGCAACTCTAAATTTGTTGATCCTGGCAGGTAGACAGAGTAAATCTCCTGATTGGGGACACAGACAGCAAAAAAAAAAAAATTGACAACGGTTCACTACTCACTATCTAAGTATAAAAAAAGAGGTATTTTCGTTAGTTATGCTTTAACCACCTCAATGCCGGACACTTTCATCCCCTTCCTGCCCAGGCCACTTTTCAGCTTGCAGCTCTGTCACACTGTGAATGACAATTACTCGGTCATGCAACACTGTACCCAAATGCAATTTTTATCATTTTTTCGCGACAGATAGAGCTTTCTATTGGTGCTATTGGTGATATTTAATCACTGCTGTTTTTGTTTGTTTTTTTTTTACTATATAAACAACAAAAAATACCAAAAAAGTTTGGAAAAAAAAACTTTTGGTTGTTTTAGTTTTACAATTTTGCAAATAAATAATCTTTCTTCATATATGTTCAGCCAAAATGTATTCTGCTATATTTCTTTGGTAAAAACCCAAATCAGTGAATATTATTTAGTCTGTGTGAAAATATAGTCTACAAACTATGGTATATATATATTTTAAAATGGATTAATCCTGAAATACTGATGACCTTACTCATTTCTTGAGGCCCTAAAATACCAGGACAATACAAATACTCCCCTAATGACCCATTTTTGGAAAGTAGAAAGTCCAAGGTATTTAGTAGAAGGAGTTGCAATTTTTGTCACAATTTTGTTTTAAAACATTTTTTTAGAACTGAATAAAATTTTGTTCATATTTGTTTAAAATACTGTCACCAGAGCAATACACTGCCATCACCGGACCCTGACCAGTGACAGTATGTAAAAAAATAAAATAAAAATGTATATATAGATGTATATATATATATATATATATATATATATCTACCTGTGTGTATATACTGATATACTGTGTATATTATTATTATTGTTATTATTATACAGGATTTATATAGCACCAACAGTTTACATATCGCTTTACAACTTGAGGGTAGACAGTACAAATACAATACACTTTAATACAGTAGGAATCCGAGGGCCCTGCTCCTTAGAGCTTACAATCTAAGAGGGAAGGTCAAGAGATACAAGAGGTAATAACTGTGGGTGATGTGCTGATTGAGACGATAAATGTACAGTTGTGGGGCTGAAGAGAAGAGTTTTCAGGGATCGTCTGAAAGTGGATAAAGTAGGAGAAAATCGGATGGATTGGGGTAGAGCATTCCAGAGGATGGGAGAGGCTCTGGAGAAGTCCTGAAGGCGAGCATGGGATGAGGTGACAAGGGAGTTTGAAAGCAGGAGGTCGGAGAGCGGGAGGAGCGAAGAGAACGATTAGGTTGGTATTTTGAGACTAGGTTAGAGGTGTAGCTGAGGGCCAGGTTGTGGATGGCTTTGTAAGTTATAGTTAGTATCTTGAATTTAATTCGGTGACTGAGTGGCAGCCAATGGAGGGATCGGCAGAGGGGTATAGCAGACACTGAGCGGTTTGTGAGGTGGATGAGCCTGGCAGCAGCGTTCATGATGGACTGAAGTGGGGATAGCCTATTTATCTCAATTCTGTTTTTATTGAAAAATTTTAAATTTACATAACAAAAAATAAATAAAAAGAAGAAAAGACAAACATAAATCTCATCCAATGGGTGCCAATAAAGAATATACCACATTATAATAATATATAGAACATAAAACAAACATATACCAACATACTGCAGGGGTCTCTGAAAAAAAATAAATAAATAAATAAATAAATAAACAAGTGAAAGACAACCCATGGTGATACTCCAGACCCGTTATGGTGGACCCCGGAACCCCAGACGTCCCGGCCACACTCCCCTATCATCCCCACACTCAGGGGAGGCATGGTCTCAAAACATCCATGGCACCAAGGTCTGCCACCACCGCCCAAAACAATACATCCTTAAACCCTAATAAGAATATCCCTGCCTTATTTCCCTTCATCTATTTAGATAAAATAAAATATATAATTTCCTACTCCCTTTCTTCAACTCCCACAGTAATGTTAGCTATATCACACAAAACACACACACACAACACAAAAAAAAAAAAAAGAAAAAAAAAAAGAGAGAAGAGACCATAATATTCAAAATAAATACACTACCCGAAATAGCTACTCAAACCAGGATTGCCTCACTCAAACCGACTCTGCACTGGTTTCATATCCTACCTCCAGATCACATACAGATTCCGTAGTTCAGGGGATTCCTTTAGCACTTTCCAAGGAAGCCAAATTTGACGACATTGTTCATACGTGTCCAACTCCTGTGACAGAAGAGTCTCCATCCTTTCAATATGGTCCATCTCTGAAATCCACTCAATCAACGATGGAGCATATGCCGACCGCCAGTGGCGTGGTATTACTTCCCTTGCAGTTGTCAACCAATGTCTTAAAAGGCCTTTTTTTAATGCTTTTGTATGAGCCAGGTAGGATGGATAATAAAGTAATTTGAGGTGTGTTGGGAATAGTCACCCCAGTTGCACAAGTATGAAGCTGGAGTATCATGTCCCAAAAATTATGTACAGAAGGACATTCCCACCAAATATGTAATAACGAACCTTTGGCAGAATGATAAAGCCAACACAGGTCTGAGACATTTGGATATATCCGGTGAAGCAACAACGGACATCTATACCACCGAGAAAGAAGCTTAAAATTCGTCTTGTGAGCCTTGATTGCTAACGACATACTATGTGTAAGGATAAACGCTTTTTCCCATTCCTCTGGTTTAGTTTCAACATTCAAGTCCATATTCCACTTATTTGTGAACTTTGGGAGACATGTATGGAGTCTAAGAATAATAACCCTATACACTGCAGATAGTAAAACCATCGGGACCAGAACTTTTACCCAATGGTGTATTCATAATCACTTCCAATAGTTCCTCGAGTAAAGACGGCGAGTCCAGAGAATTCCCACTATCTTCATCTAATATTGGGATAGCAGTTTCAGACACATATTCTTGTATATGACGACCAAGAGAATCTAGGTCGCAAGATGGTGGGGGAGTAAGATTGTACAAAGCTGTGAAATAATCACAAAATGCCTTTTGAAGAAGGATTGGATCTGAAGTAATTTCTCCAGATGGTAATGCAATGCTAGGTATAAAAGTCACTAGGGATCGGGGATGCAAAGACCTTGCAAGTTGTCTCCCAGCCTTGTCTCCATACCGGTACTTTCCCAGGGCATATCTATATTGACTTTTACAGTGAGAAACCTCCAAAGACTACAGCAAAGATGACCGTACTAAAGATATAGCTCCGGGGGTTGGGGTCTTTTTGTGTGAGATCTCCAACGCCCGAAGCTTTGACAAGTCATCCTGTATAGTCGCTGATCTTTCTTTTTTTAAGCGAGCTCCATGCTGGATAAATAGTCCTCTTACTACCGCTTTTAAGGCCTCCCACTGTATAGGTAATGGGGTCTCGTCGTGTTCATGGTCAGCGATAAAATTCTTAATCGCTGCCAAAATTGCCTGATGACATAATGGATCTAGCATAAGGGTTTCATTTAAACGCCATGACCAATCGGACGTGGGGTCTGGGGAGGTTGTATTGTCAAAAAAAGAGGTGAGTGATCAGACCAGATGAAAGACCCAATGTCCATTATTGGGTTCCATTCCAATAGCTGTGTTCCCGTGAAAAAATAATCTAGCCTACAATAGGATTGGTGGACTGAGGAATAGTATGTATAATCCCGCTTTTTAGGATTTAAAATACGCCATAAATCCAGCAATCGGTGTCCAAACAGTTCTCTTTTCAGAGCTCTCAACCGACTATAAGAGATATTTGATCGCTGATAGGCATGTGCAATTCGTTTCGTTCCGAATTAGTTTTTAACGAATTTCGACAAATTAGTTAATTCGGGAATATCCGAATTAACGAAAAGTTGTTTAACAAATTTTTTACGACTATTCGTAAATTTGATAAAATTGGACATTCATAAATTCGGGCATTCGTACATTCGTACATTCGCAATTTACGAATGTACATTCGTACATTCGTACATTCGGACATTAGTAAATTAGTGAATTCGTAAATTTGTAAATTCGAAAATTCTGAAATCTGAAATAATAGTTAACTAATAATAACTATTAGTAATTACTAGTAACTTTTAAATTATAGGTTTTGTAATTTCCTTTAAAATTTGGCTGTTAGTGAACGTAATACATACAAATTTAACCAAAGTTATGAATGATCCGAAAAAATGGAATGGAACGTAATGAATTAATGATAATAATAACAATAATAATAATAATAACAACGTTTTATTATTATTATTTATTATTAATTTGTTCCGTTCCATTCGTTTAGATGCAGCATTCGTTTTGGATAATTCGTAACTTCGAATAAATTCGTATTTGTTACGTTCACTGACAGTCAAATTTGAAAGGAAATTACAATACCTATAATTTAATAGTTAGTTACTATTTCAGATTTTTGAATTTTTGGGTTTTTGGATTTTCAAACTTCGAATTTACAAATTTCCGAATTTTCTAATTTACAAATGTACGATTTTACGAATTTACGAATGTACGAATTTACAAATGAACAAATGTAAAAATGTACGAATGTACGAATGAACGAATGTACGAATGAACGAATGTTCGAATTTACGAATGTGCGAATGTACGAATGTACGAACGAACGCATTTACGAATTTACGAATGAACGAATTTACGAATTTGATCGTAACGAATGACCCGAAAAACAAAAAAATAAATAAACTAATGAAATGAAAATGAACAAATTTTTTGGCTGTGCACATGTCTAATCGGTGAGAGGAGGTGTCCAGTTGGGGTTCTAGAGCCATATTAAAATCTCCTCCTACAAGGATTGTGCCCTCTGCAAATTCTATCAAGAGATGAAGATATTGTGTAATTGCCGTTATTTGATCGTAATTAGGAATATAGAAATTGGCGATTGTATAAACTCTATTCCACAGCCTAAACTTGAGAAAAAGATACCGGTCATTGGGGCCACTTACATGCTCCAAGACCAATATTGGTAAACGTTTATGGATCGCGATGGACACTTCCCTACTCTTGGATGAGAACACGGTACTTTGAAACCAACTTGAATAGTATCTTCGTGAGCTGGAATACAATTTGCTTTAAAATGGGTCTCTTGAAAAAGTATAATATGTACCCTAGCTTTATGTAGAGCATATAGAATTTGACCTCTTTTTGATTGTTTATTGATACCCTTAACATTATATGAACAGAGTTTCAATGAGAATGGCAAGGATTGTTTGGTCGTCATTTCCTGACTTGCGAAGAAGAGAAAGAGAGAAAAAAAAAAAAAAAGGAGGGAAAAAGGTGAAAGGAAAAGACAAAAACAAAATGATGAGAGATAACTCTCTCTTTGGATATGGTCCTGGTCATATACCAAATCCAAAAAAAAATTAGTATGCTTTTCAAAAAGTATAGCACACCACCAAAACTAAAAAAAACCACACAACTCAAGGCAATCCCTACCAGAGGGCTGGTATACCTATGAGGGGGTAGTGGATACACACTAGGAAGGTCTCATGGTGGGACCTGAGAGAAACACCAGCTTTTATTGCAATCTACAATGTATAGCAAAATGTACTCAAACTATTTCTGCACCCTAAAGAAAGGGGAAAAAAAAACATTTTGGTACTTATGCCTTTAATATGTTGTGCCTCTCCGCCCCTGAATTCCCTTATCTATTAACATAGGTGTGCACACGCCACGCGTATCCTACACCTATACACCATTTATTTGTCATAAGATGGTGACACAGTCACGGCAACAGGTTGATATATACACAACAAACATCAATTGTCTACCTAGTACCTATCCCTCCTCTCCCCATCTACGAATACTCATACTGCAACTGCATATTGTACATCTAAAGTTTCTCTCCCCCCTCCACCAAGTACAGCCACATCTCAGGAGGGGAGTCCACACTCATGGGGGGAGGGGAGAGAGAGAAAAAAAAAAACAACAAACAAAAAAAAAAAAAAAACAACCTGTTCCTATAAGGGAAAGTAAAAAGGTTGGCAGTAATACATTATATAAGATATGCCTCTCCCCCCCTTTGATCCCGATATCGATATGCATCCTACAGCTACAGGCTCGCATATCCACATGGTCATGCCTGCTCAACTGGAATCCCAGAAGCCATCACCACTGGTAGATTCCACAAACATTTATTTGTCGCGCTCGGGTGACATGGTCAGAGAAACATGTTAGTATATGCACTACAAATGCTACCTATCCACATATTACCCATTCCATCTCACCCCGCACGACAAATAGCCATACTGCAGCATATTTTGTACATCTATTGCCAAAAAAAATAATAGTGCTATATATATATATTTATCCTGACTATAATTGAGCTGATATATCTTTTCAGGATATCCACAACTAGAGCTTTAATAGAATTCCTTGCCCTTCTCCCCCCAGGTGCAGCCACCCCCTCAAAAGGGGCGTTCCCCACCCTAGTGGAGGAAGAAGGGAGAAGGAAAAAAAAAAAACTAAATAATGCTCAGGGTGGGTTCTTTCTTTTAATAATATCAGGAACCTATCACCTGCATCCCTGATAGAAAAATCTCTGACAAATATCATCATCATCATATGCCATATAACATAAATATATATTCCATATAAATATGCATATATATACGCATACATACATCAATATTTAATCGCTGACATAGTATATAATACAAAGGCATATTTTAATCAGGGATTGATAGAAGAGAAGAGGAGAAAAAAAAAAAACAAGAGGGGGAGGAAACAAACAACAAAAAGATTGTAGAAAAAATCTATTAATGTTATTGCTATTGAAAACCCTTGATTAGACTATGGGGGGAGAGATTCCTGATCTACCGGGGTATTCCCCCAATACAGGGGCTCGACGCCCTTCACCCCGAAACAAAGAATATGACTGTGGCCATTCCAAGGGTGGGAGCTCTGGTAGCTCCAGGGCTGTTACCACTACCGGGATATCCGATGGACCATGGATACTTAACCACTTTCCCTCCTTCCAGATCTGTAGCTGGAATGGAAAGTTCCATCGGCAAGAAATATTTCGGTCTTGTAACAATGCCAGGAGAGGTTTTAATGCCTTCCTCCTTTCTAGGGTGAAACGGCACAGATCTGACAACAATTGTATCGTATTCCCTTTATATTTGATTAGGCCTTTTGCTCGCGCCTTTCTCATAATGTCCTCTTTTACACGGAAGTAGTGTATTTGGCATATAATGTGTCTTGGTTTAGCTAGGTCGAGGTTCCGTGGCCCCAAAGCCCAGTGAACTCTATCGAGTTCCAGATTGACTGGCTCAATTGTCCCCAATATAGAGACAAAAATGCCTTTTACCGTTTCTGGGAGATCCTCAACCCCCATTGCTTCCGGTAACCCTTGAGTCGGAATATTCTTCCACTGATTGCGATTATCTTGATCCTCTATAAGGAAATACAGTGTTTGTATTCGAGATTCATGCATATCTAATCATTGGGCCTGCACATGGATAGCATCAGCCAAAGTTGTAACAGAGCCCTCTAACTCTGATGTTTTAACCTGAGGTGCTTGTAGATCTATCTTAACCGCCTGGATATCAGTGCGATAACCTTGCTCCAGACGCTGTACAAACGCCTCCATTTCACTCCGTGTTGGTAAAGCTTTTAAGAATTCTCATAAATCCCCCCCTTCTCCCCCATCCAATCCCTGGCCCATGCCCGGTGTTTGTATAGGCCAGGAAGGCAGAGGCGGAGGGGGAGGCAGAGGTGGAGAAGGGCGAGGTGAAACACTCTGCGAAATACTCTGCGATTCTTGTAGAGCAGTTGTAACAGCAGATTCGGATTGTTGGAGAGCAGGGCTATATACTGGTGAGCAAGATGGTGTAGAAGATGGAGTGGGATCAACCCCTATATGCTGGTCTGTATCCTGACTTATAGACTGACTCGCTTGCGGGGCCCTCTGCGGAGCCATCTGTTGCTCTGTTGCCATCTTTGCTATTATGCTAGAGGAGCGAGTCCGACTACCGACGGAAAAAAAGATCTGAATACCAGTTTGCGGGGATACAGGTGTAATACCAGATCGGCCACTAGGAGCACCTCGTCTCATCCTTCCCATGAGAACCAGGGACAAACCAGGGAATCCGGGTGGGGGGGAGGGGTCTGTGTCAATATTAATGCAAGTACTGAAACTAAGGGGACCACTGTATAAAAAATCAGGAACAGAGGTAGAAGCAGGAAACTCCTTGGATAACAGAGGATTCCAGATTATGCAGAGGACAAAAAAAAAAATAATGGAGCACAAAAAATGGAGGGCAAAAAAAAAAAAAAAAATGGAGCACAATTACAAGCTCAAGGCAGTGTTGATAAAACACAATGCAATGCAGTGTTAATGCAGCACAATGTAGGTGGTGACAGCAGTGGTGATAGCAGTGGTGATAGCAGCAACAAGCAGAGGTTGAGCAGGGGCTATGCAGGTTATGCTAAGATGCTGGGAAGCTGGAATGCAGGGATTATGCAGGTTATGCTGAAATGCTGAAATGCTGGGATGCTGGGATGCTGAGATGCAGAGATGCAGGGATGCTGGAGAGCAGGGGTTAGCCTATTTAGAGGTTAGCCAATGAGGAGGGAGTTGCAGTAGTCGAGGCGGGAGATGACCAGGGAGTGGATTAGAAGCTTTGTGGTGACATTGGTTAGGAAGGGGCATATCTTGTAGATGTTGCAGAGGTTGAGGCGGCAAATTTTGGATAGTGATAGAATGTGGGACCGAAAGGTTAATTCAGAGTCCAGGATTATACCTAGGACCTTGGCGTGGGGGGATGGGTTGATAGTTGAGCCG
This sequence comes from Lithobates clamitans, assembly GCA_037952925.1. Taxonomy (NCBI): domain Eukaryota; kingdom Metazoa; phylum Chordata; class Amphibia; order Anura; family Ranidae; genus Lithobates; species Lithobates clamitans. Next base: position 1,940,052 of record JBBGZY010000515.1, read on the forward strand.
TTGATATTGACAGAGAAATCAGGGGATGTGGCACCTGAGGGAGGAAATATCATGAGCTCGGTTTTGGATAGGTTGAGTTTGAGGAAGTGATGTGACATCCAGGCTGATATGTCTGCTAGTAAGTTCGTAATGCGTGAGGAGACAGATGGAGAGAGCTGGGGGTAGAGAGATAGAATTGGGTGTCATCAGCGTAGAGATTATATTTAAAGCCGTGGCAGTTAATCAACTGACCCAGGGAGGTGGTGTAGATTGAGAAAAGGAGAGGTCCAAGAACAGAACCTTTAGGGACCCCAACAGAGAAAGGAAGAGGAGAGGAGGAAGTAGAGTTATAAGTGACACTGAAGGAGCGGTGAGATAGATAGGATGAGAACCAGCGAAGAGTACAGTCACGGAGACCAAAGGAGTGGAGTTTATTGAGGAGGAGGGGGTGGTCTACTGTGTCAAAGGCAGCAGAGAGATCCAGGAGAAGTAGTACAGAATAGTGTACACTGGTTTTAGCCATTAGTAGGTCATTTGAGAGTTTAAGGCTAGCAGTTTCTGTGGAGTGTTGAGGGCGAAATCCGGACTGAAGGGGATCAAGAAGTTAATTTGTGGTCAGATGGACGCTTAGTTGGTTTTAGACCAGTCTTTCAAGAAGTTTGGAGGAGAAGGCGAGTAAGGAGATGGGACGTAGGTTGTTAAGATTGGTGGGGTCCAGTGAGGGCTTTTTAAGTATGGGGGTGACTAGCGCAAGTTTTAGAGAGTTTGGGAAGATAGAGAGGGAGAGGTTGAAAATGTGAGTTAGAGACTGTAGAATTGAGTCAGAGGGTGAGCGTAGCATTTGCGAGGGAGCATGATCCAGGGGCAGGTGGTTAGATGAGTGTTAGATAAAAGTTTAGCAACCTCATTAATAGTAGCAGGGTTGAATGAGGGAAGTAATGATTGTATCTGTGGACATGGAGTGTTGCATGGGGGAGGTATATAAACATACAGTACATATATTATTTTGTCAATTTTTTTTTTTATTTTTCTTTCTTTTTTGACAATTTTATTTTTGCATACTTTAACCAGAGAAGTACAGTCTCACCAAACTGTATTACTCTAGGGAGGTAATCAGGATTTTTCTTTTCACTATAATTGGTTATTACAATGATGATCTGATCACTGTTAAAATCAATCATTTTTATGAATGGCATCCATTTATGTGCCTTTGTGTACTATTGAGATAACTGTAATTGGCCACAACTGTCACATGGAGATCACAACTGCAAAAATTAATGGTTATAAATGAAACCCTTTGTGTACTATTGACATGTGAGTGCTGTGATTGGTCACAATGATCACATGGTACCAGGGACAGCCCAGTACAATGCTGTGGTGGATACTGCAGGTGAACGATCCTGCTGCCGCATTATCCCTAGGGCACCTGGAGATTGTCATATGGCATCCACCCAGGATAAAAAAGTTCCAGCCTGGCCATCGTTTTACAGTAGTAGTAGTGGGTAAGCAATACTGCTCTGTACTACTTAAAGTGGTTGTAGACCTCAAACATGAAATATGAATAAAGCATATTCCTCTATAGTGTTTACTTGTCTCAATTAAGAGCACTAAGTGTCATTTCTGTCTGCTGCTGCATTTCTCTGCTATCAGCATGAAACACTTAGCCTCAGCTCTGTTCCTATGTGCTGTGTGAAGGGGGGTGTGTCACTTCCCTCCAGTCATCTCTCATAACTCTTCTCACTGAGCTCTGCAGAGTGTAACTGTAGCTCCCTGCCCCATTTTTTTCTGACAGCTCAGACAAGCTTTAAAAAATCTTGTCATTGAATGGATGTAGAGAAGAGAAGGCCGCAGATAAACAGATACAACTTATGTAGAAGGATCTGTTTAATCTCTGTGTATCACCTGAGGCAAGTCACTTCACTATATATGTAAGGATTTACAACCACTTTAAGGGTACTAATAAAGTGTAAGTATAGCCAAAACTTTCTTTTAGTTTTGAATCAAGTAGTAAATGGTTAACACCCCTGCCAGTTTATCTTTTGGTGTTTGTGTACTATTGATAAAAATACCATTCTATTTCTGTTCCAGAGACTCAACATGAAGTTAGAGGAAATCTCCTGAAGTGAGGTGAATTCCCCTCTTAGACAGCTGTCATCTTAGGTGTTGGATGATTTGCCTGACCTCTTGTTCAGGGGACAACTCTAAAATCTTGGATTTCTCTTAACTTTCTGAATTGGTGACAGTAGTCATCAGAACAAACAAAATGGTGAATTGCCCTAATTGGGAGGCAGACAACAACAACAACTTGACAAAGAGTCTAACCTTTCCCTGTGATGCACTTTAAGTTAGTGTTGTTGTTTTTGTTAATAATGATGGTTGAACAAACTTGCTAAAATAATTGTGAATTTAAATGATACATAGCAAATAATAATACTATTAACATACTATTAAAATGAATATGATTATTATTAATATCCCAATCGTGCCCATTGTTATGCTAATATAACTGGTAGCTCTAAAGTGAATTAATTTAAGGTCTATCTAAACCTTAAAGTGTTACTAAACGCACAACAGTAAAATCAGTCTGTATATGCAGTAATGCATGCTTGTTATACTCACTGTGGAACTTAAGGGGTTCATCCTCTGCATTGGACAAAAATACTGTTTGACCCTGTATGCATAAGATCTCCCCTTCTTGCATTGTCTCCAAAACAGGTCTGGTAGACAGAGTACTGGAATCATTCTGCATATGCTCAGTTTGTTGTGTATTGCTAGAGAGTTTTTTTTTTCTTTAGAGAGTGCATGTGATTAGCAATCACCACTGTTCAGACAGAGGGTCAAGGGTCCTGCATCCTGATAGGACAGCCAGTGTAGTATGAAAACTCCTCCTACAGGCTTTACCCAGATGCTGGCAGAAGTCACAAGACTGCTATATACTGCTGATGAGAAAAGGTATTTAGCAGTTTATATTTCCGAAAATTATTGCATTTCCCTGTTTTGTTTACTGTGGGAGACCAGATATAGTAAATCCTGGGTTTAACAATCAACTTTTCCTATTTGCTTCATATTATTCTGTTTAACCAGTTACCCTCTAGAGCAATTTTTCCAGATAGGGGTTTGTCCTGCTAATTCTCAATTTAATGCATTAAATAATAACTCTGCTAACTGTTTAAATATTAATTACCAATTGTACAAAAAAACTCTTATCTACTCTAGGTTTCATGTACATGGAACGTTGTTTAAACTCTCCTGAACAATTTAATTTGACAGCTAGAATCCGACGTTCAAAAACGTTTGTTCGTTTTTTGTTTTTTTTTGGTCTTTCTCTCCCTCCCCACTCTCCTCCCCTCTCCTTCTTTTTTTCATTTATAATAAATATATCTATATATTAATGGTTAGATAATTGCTGAATATATGCATACAATTAACATCTTGGTGATATTTTCAATCATATTGTTATCATAATCTATTTTAATTTGTTTCAGACACCAAACACGGCTAAACGCGGCTAAATGCCGGTACCGCGTTTAGCCGCGTTTGCATTTATAAGTGTTTTTAAAGGAACCCTATTTTTTGGACCAGAAAACACAGGAATATGATGGTAAACTGCAGCAGTGAATGACATTTTGTGACCCGACTTTGGGGGCCCGTATCTCAGGGCCACTTGGTGCTAGGAATCTCAAATTTTGATATGTTGTAGAGCTAGGTCTACTGTGTTTGCACACCAAATTTGGTGGAACTAGCACTACAACATATCCAAAGTTGGGGTTCCTAGCACCAAATGGCCCCGAGATACAGGGCTCCAAAGTCAGGTTGGAAAATGTCATTCTCTGCTGCAGAAAAGTGCTTGGGGAGGGTCTGTGTTATCTTAACTAAACGCTTCTAGACGCAAACGCGGTAAAACGCCGCTAGACGCGGCGTGCAAATGGGGCAAAACGGGTGTTTCTAAACGCCAGCTTTTAAAAACATGTGTTCAGCAGAGTTTGCACCGGCGTCTCGTGTGCATGAAACCTTACTCTTCTTATGATGTTTTCATCAGACACATGTGGAAAAATAAGGAAATAGTACCAGTATGTGGAAACTCCGCAAATGAATATACTGTAGATCAGGGAGTCTGAATGTGAAAAATATTGTTTGACGATACCATATTTTATTCTATAAGTAGTGCTGAATTGTAGTGGGCAGGGTGATTGCAGACACAACATTTTTTAAGATGGCTTTTTTAGAGGAAACATAAATAACTGGATTGTATGATACACCAGTTTGAATCTATTCCTGTACTTAGAATGAGTATTCATATCTTAAGAAAACCATATGCTCATTGGTCTCAAACATGTCTCTGAGATAACTAATGACATTTATTCTAGAAGTCAATGTGGTTAAGTCAATTTCATAAGTTATAAATAAACTATGACACTGAAATTCCTCCCACACAGGGAACCGGCCAAATGAACCATTCTCCTGGAATATAAAGGTACAAAAAAAGCAATACATAGGAAGTGGAAGGCAAACAAAATTGCATAACTTGAATTCCTGATCATACATTTATCTTGTTTAGCATGGTTTTCTTAGGCATTTAAAAGGATTAAAGTGACATACACTAGAAAGATAGCTGGATGTTAACCAGAGCGCAGAGATAAAAAATGCTAAGGAAGAAAAATAACTGTATAGTAGGGAACATTTACACAAAATTATATTAACCAGTTAAGGACCAGCCGCAGCAGTGTGTACTGCGGCAGGCTGGCTCTCCTGGGCGAATCGCCGTCATTGTACATCGGCCTCTTTAAGGCCACTAGGGGGCGCACACGGGGTGCCAGAGCCAATGTACGTGGCAGGTGGCCGCAATGTCCGCCGGCCACCCACGATCGCTCCAGAGAGAGAGACAGATCAGGGATCTGTCAATGTAAACAGACAGATCACTGTTCTTTCAGGGGAGGGGAGACAGATCTGCTGTTCCTAGTGATTAGGAACAGCGATCTGTCTCCTCCTCCAGTCAGCCCCATCCCCCCACAGTTAGAAACACTCCCTAGGGAACACGTGACCCCTTGATTGTCCCCTAGTGTTAAACCCTTTTCCTGCCAGCAGCATTTATACAGTAATCAGTGACTATTTTTAGCTCTGATCTCTGTATATGTCAATGGTCCCAAAAAAGTGTCAAAAGTGTCCGATCTGTCCGCCGCAATGTCGCAGTCCCACTACAAGTCACTGATCACTGTCATTATTAGTAAAAAAAAAAAAATTAGAACAAAAATGCCATAAATCTATCCCCTATTTTGTAGACGCTATAACTTTTGCGCAAACCAATCAATATTCGCTTATTGCGATTTTTTATTTTGTTTTTTACCAAAAATATGTAGAAGAATACATATTGGCCTAAACTGATGAAGAATATTAGTTTTTTTTACATTTTTTGGGTGATATTTATTATAGCAAATAGTAAGAACGTTTTTTTGTTTATAGCGCAAAAAAAAAAAAAAAAACTGTAGAGGTGATCAAATACCACCAAAAGAAAGCTCTATTTGTGGGAAAAAAAGTACGTCAATTTTGTTTGGGTACAGCGTCACACGACCACGCAATTGTCAGTTAAAGCAACGCAGTGCCGTATCGCAAAAAAAGGCCTGGTCATTAAGGGGGCAAATCCTTCTGGTCCTTAAGTGGTTAAATTGCTACATTTCAAAATCTACATCACTTAGTTCAAATGTGCAAAACAATGAAACTAATACATTATATTTAATTTGTAAAATAGTTTCCAGTAGGTGTGAAGTGACAGACTTCAGAAATGTAAAAAAATGAAAGCGGCACAGTGGTCTATGCGGCGGCACTCTCGCCTAGCAGTAAGAAGGGTCGCTGGTTCGAATCCCAACCACGACACTACCTGCTTGGAGTTTGCATGTTCTCCCTGTGCTTGCGTGGGTTTCCTCCGGGTACTCCGGTTTCCTCCCACACTCCAAAGACATGCTGGTAGGTTAATTGGATCCTGTCTAAATTGTCTCTTGTATGTATGAATGTGAGTTAGGGACCTTAGATTGTAAGCTCCTTGAGGGTAGGGACTGATGTGAATGTACAATGAATATGTAAAGCGCTGCGTAAATTGACAGCGCTATATAAGTACTTGAAATAAATAAAATAAAATAAAATAAAAAAAATAACAAAGGATTTCCGCTCCCAGCAAAGCACAGCATAATCATAACTACTTTACTCAAAAGTCCAGTAACATTTACATAGATGCACTCAGTCTATTAAACAGGTAATGCAGTAAAACAACATTATAAGCTTTTTCTCATATTCATATAAATGTTAATAAATATATGTAAATTTCAGTTTTAAAAGGTCTTTCCTTTAGAGAAATTGTAATTTGAAGGAGCTGGTTGATTTAAAAGGCTCTTGAAAACTGGGGAAAACTAAAAAATGAGCAAAGCTGGTAGGCCAAAAGCCACAACAAAATTAAAAGACAAGTTTGGTAATGGCATCTTTCCAAGATATCTAACATTAAATATATTTTTAACCTTTTTAACCTTACTGTTCTTTCATACAACCTACCCAAAAAACAAAACCCCTAATATTAGCAAAATATACAAACACAAGGTCCGGCGCTACTAAATTGTGCATATACAATGAATAATGAATATTAAATCATAACATTAGTAAATCCCAAACTTGTAACAAAAAGTTCCTTCACTTCAATACAGGGCACTTATACACCTTCCTGCCCAGACCAATTTTGAGCTTTCAGTGCTGTTGCAGTTTGAATGACAATTACGCGCTCATACAACACTGTACCCAAACTAAATTTTTTTTCATTTTGTTCCCAAAAATAGAGCTTTCTTTTGGTGGTATTTGATCACCTTTGTGGTTTTTATTTTTTGCTAAACAAATGAAAAAAGACCGAACATTTTGAAAAAAATAAAAGTTTTGCTTTTGTTTCTCTTAAAAATTTTTATAAATAAGTAAGTTTTCTCTTTCACTGATGGGCACTGATAAGGCGGCACTGACAGGCACTGATAAGGTGGCACCGATGAGGTGGCACCAATAAGCGGGCACTGATGATGGGCACTGATATGCAGCACTGATGGGCACTGGTAGGCGGCACTGATGGGTGGCACTGATATGCAGCACTGATGGGTATTGATAGGCGGCACTGATGGGCACTCATGGGTGGCACTGGTGGGCACTGATGGGCACTCATAGGTGACACTGATGGGCACTGAAAGGCTGCAAAGATGGGTTCTTATGTGTGGCACTGATGGGCACTGATAGGCGGCACTGCTGGGCATTGATAGGTGGCACTGCTGGGCACTGATACGTGGCACTGATGGGAACTGATACGCGGCACTGATACATGGCACTGATAAGCATCCCTGGTGGCACTGGCAGTGGTAGGCATTGTGAGTGGGCACTGATTGGAAGCTGCCTGGGCATTGATTGGCAGCTGCCTGGGCACAGATTAGTATTTCCCTGGGGGTCTAGGGGGCATACCTGGTGGTCCAGTGTGCATGGCTTCCCTGGTGGCCCTGGGCGGCTTCCCTGGTGGTCCTGGGTGGGATTCGAGGGGGGGCTGTGCTGATAAACAATCAGCACAGACCCCCCCCTGTCAGGAGAGCAGCCGATCGGCTCTCCTCTACTCGCGTCTGTCAGACGCGAGTAAGGAAAAGCCAATCACCAGCTCTTCCTATTTACATCGCGATCAGCCGTGATTGGACACGGCTGATCACGTGGTATAGAGTCTCCGTCAGAGACTCTTTACCTAGATTGGTGTTGCGGGGTGTCAGACTGACACACTGCACCACCGATCGCCACGATGCGCGCCCTGGGGGCGCGCAGCAGCTCAATATCCTGCTCAATTATTAGACTTCATGGTGTACCTGAGAGCATCACCTCCGATAGAGGTACCCAATTTACTTCTAAGTTTCGGAGAGAGCTCTGTAAATCCCTGGAAATAAAGATCTGTCTCTCCTCTGCATACCATCCCGGCCAGACAGAGAGAATGAACCAAACTCTGGAGCAATATCTCTGCTGCTTTTGTTCCGATTCCCAAGATGACTGGTCCACTCTCCTGCCGTATGCTGTATTTGCATATAACAACTCCATCCATACTGCCACCAATCAAACACCTTTTTGGTCAAACTTCGGTTTTCATCCCTCTTTTCTTCCAAATTCCATTCCTGAGTTGTCTGTCCCTGCTTTACAAGACCAAGTAGCTTCCATTCAGCTGAATTCAGGAAGCTATGCAAAAAGCCCAGGAGGACTACCAATAGCACTATAACAAGGGAAGGAAGGAGAACCCAGCCTTTAAGGTAGGCGAAGAAGTGTGGCTATCAGCTATTAACCTCAGATTGCCAATTCCCTCAAGGAAATAAGGGCCAAGGCTCATAGGTCCCTTCAAAATCAAGAGGATGATCAACCCTGTGGCCTTTGAATTAGCCTTACCTAACTCTTATAAAATACATGCAGTATTTCATGTATCTCTCCTGAAGCTTGTTGTTCCCAGCCCTTTTCCTGGCAGGAAAGAACCACCTCCTCCACCAGTCTTGATAGATGGGGAAAGTGGAAAATATATTGAGTTGCAGGAGGAGGGGTAGACAGCTCCAGTACTTAATTAAGTGGAAAGGGTATCCCTCTGAGGACAACTCCTGGGAACCCTCTAGAAATTTACATGCCCCACGGCTGGCCTATCAAAGTTGCTCTTGTGCTCAAACAAATTGCTGGTTCATCTTCAGCTTCCTGTTAAAACTTGATCCTGTTTCCTGTGCCTCATTACCTGTTGTGACCCAGATTGCTACTGACTTCTCTGCTCTTCTCCTGGACCTGACCTTTGGCTTGCTAATTGGATTCCGCCTATCTCCTGTGTTTGACCCTCTGCCTGGGACTCAGATTTTCCTCCTGTCTCCTTGCCTTGACCCTCTGCTTGTGACCTGGACTTGCCTTGTGTCTCCCAAGACACCATCCCTCAGCCTGGTTCTGGACTTTCTGTTTGTTCTCCTCCAGCAAGTTATTCCCTTTGCCAGTCTCTGCACAGCTACTGATCCCTACAAGGACCACCACGCAAGTCCACTCCTGTCTACTGGGTAGCCTGTGCCTCTTTGTTCCATTCACCCCCTGAACCACCTCCAGGGGGCGGACTGCACTTAGTCGCAAGGGTGAACCGCTCTCAGCATCTCGGCCTCGGTAAGTACTTTTCAGACAGCGGGGCTACCCGGTGACGTAACGGGTGACCACACTCCCCTCTGACATCATGTGACTTCTGAGGGGGACGGGTCACCCGTTCACGTCACCAGGTGTCCCCGCCCTTGGCTATATAACAGCTGTCAAAGGAGGCGGAGTTCTTCCGTTTTTTTTGTTCTCGGGACTGTCGGTGCCGTGATTGAAGATGGATTTACATCGCAGGACACTTTATATTCTTTAAAATTTTGGGGTGGAGTTCCCCTTAATATCCATACCAGACCTGAAGGGCCTGGTAATAGACTGGGGGGGAACCCACGCCGTTCTTTTTCAATGATTTTTTAAGTATATTGCCGGGATTCGGTAAAACATTACAGCTGCAAGCAATTTTAAATGACATTTTTTCCTTTAGAAATTTCATTTTGCTGTTATACTGTTATAAACATGGGAAAATGCGCTACTTTGCAGGCAGACTAAGGGGACCCCCAGGCACGATATTCAGAGGAATATTTTATTTTTTATTGTTTTACTTTAAGCATTCTTAAAATCACTGTTTCTGAAAAAACAGACATTTTAAAAACTTTTTTTTGCATTGATACATGTCCCCTGGGGCAGTACCCGGTTCCCCAAACACTTTTTATGGCAATAACTTGCATATAAGCCTTTAAAATGAACACTTTTGATTTTTCATGTTTGTGTCCCATAGACTTATAACGGTGTTCGCACAAATTTTTTGTCTGTTCACATGTTTGCGAACTGAATCGCTTTAAAAAGCATGTAGACTGGAGACTTTGCATTATTTAACACAGGGGATTGCCAGAAAATGCTAAAGTTATTTCAGCAGCAGGAGGGGAGGGGTGGGCGCAGTCACAAACTGACAGGCAGGGTTGGGAGGGGGAGAAGAGGACAGAGCGAATGATGGAGGCATGTAAGCTGACCATGGTGTCAGGGCTCAGCAGCCATGATAAACCGTGGTCAGTTTACAGGGGGGAGGGCAGAACAGGCAGGATCAGCCAGGTATTTCAGGTGATAGAAAGGGTCAAATTACACAGCACAAGCACTGTACTGTTATTCAAGCTTTAAAGGGACAGGATAAATTTCTTTTTTTTTAAGGGTAACAAACACTTTAAATTCTCTGAGTGCTGCAAACTTGGACTGCTTTGTCTTTCTATATATACATACAGTATATATAGTTTATATAAATATCTGTTGTAGAATAATCACATACCCTCAGGGCACTATGTGGGCATGGCCTAGGTGCCCATGTGGGGGACAAGTGGAACTTCAGGCTGGGAGCTGCGGTCATGTGACAATCAACATTAACCACATGCCGACCAGCCGCCGCAGTTTTCCTGTGGCAGAATGGCACGGCTGGGCGAAACGACGTTATGTAACGCTCGCCCCCCGAGTCGATGCGAGTGCCCGGCGGTCTCATCACCCGCGATTGCCACTGAGAGACGGCAAACCCAGAACTGTGTGTGTAAACACACAGTTACCGGTCTTCTGAGGGGAGAACTGACAGATCGTCTGTTCATGCAGAGTATGAACAGACGATCTGTTATCTCCCCTGCACGGTCCCCTCCCCCTTCAGTTAGAACACAAACTAGGACACACTTAACCCCTTCACTGCACCCTAGTGTTAACCCCTTCACTGCCAGTGACATTTTTACAGTAATCAGTGCATTTTTAATCGCACTAATCGCTGTATTAATGCCAATGGTCCCAAAAATGTGTCAAAATTGTTCGATGTGTCCGCCATAATGTCGGGGACAATAAATGGTTAAGCAGATATAAGGTAAAGAGTTGGATACGTAGTGCCTCCAAGGATCCGCAACCAAAAAGTTTATGCTTTGTTTTTGGTTTATACTGTTAATTATTTTATTTTAATAAAGGGGCCGTAAACGGACAGTTTTTTTCCCAACCTTTGGTGTCAGACTATTTGAAGTAGCAATAATAAGGGGCTACAATGTGGGGCAAAAGATATGGGTATTAAAGGTAAAATATAGGACAGTATACATAGGGGTTACCTTTTCAAGTGCAAATTATCATGTGCAAAATATCATGGGTAAAATATTGCAACACCAGACCATAAATATATTTCAATAATCTCCAATGTCCATTTCCATTTCTTATATATATTCAATGTGCGAAATGGGCTCCAATTCACATCCGTACTCCAATGTGTTCAATTTCTTATTTCTTTTTTTAGAGTACGGATGTGAATTGGAGCACATTACGCACATTGAACATATATAAGGGATGGAAATGGACTTTGGGGATTATTGAAATATATTTATGGTCTGGTGTTGCAATATTTTACCCATGATATTTTGCACATGATAATTTGCACTTTATAATAATTTATTGGCACTTTGCACTTTATAGTTTTTTATAGGCTGTAGATAAACTATAGACACCGTTTTAGTGGTTATGTAATGGATGTGATTAAGAGTATCATGAAATGTCTATTCCACTATATATACAAGTACATGTTTTATATATCTATCATATATCAGCTTCTACGCTTATAAGCCTTAAAAACAATATTCAGTAGATATCAAAGCTTGCCCCTCTCTTACTGTGGAACTGGACTGCAAGAGTTAACAGAGAAGTTTGCAAATGCTCTGAGAATAAACTCAAAAAATAACAAGATAACACCAATGGTCTAAAAAGGAGCAAGGACATAGCAAGAACACAGCTACTTCCTTATGAAAGTCCCAGCTAAAAACCAATACTTTGTCACATACTTTGTCATAATATATTAATATATTAGTGGCTGTTTTGTGGTTTGGTCTTAAGCATATAAAGTCTTGAAAAGCGGAAATATTAAAACAGAAAGTAATTTGACTCTGAACTAAGTCTCAGTGTGAGTTTACTTGAGCGTGCATGCTCTATATCTCTATATACAATTTGATCAGGGGTAGATATAATAATATCGGACTTTTGTTCTGATCCAATACAGTTATATTGCACTAGCACTTTCTGGATCAGCGCAGTTACACTTTCATACAGGTATGCAAGCAATGGCTGCTGCTTCCTTAGCTAACATTGACAGTCGGAAGTTGTCCACGCTGAATTCCCTAAATATTCAATTGTTCTGAGCTAACACTAGGCTCATCCCTAATCTTTAACCACTTCAGCCCCGAAAGGATTTACCCCTTCCGACCAGAGCACTTTTTGTGATTTGGCACTGCATCGCTTTAACTAACAATTGCGCGGTCGTGTGACGTGGCTTCCAAACAGATTTGACGTCCTTTTTTCCCCACAAATAGAGATTTCTTTTGGTGGCATTTGATCACCTCTGCGTTTTTTATTTTTTGCGCTATAAACAAAAAAAGAGCATCAATTTTTAAAAAAAAGCAATATTTTTTACTTTTTGCTATAATAATTATCCCCAAAAAATATATTAAAAACATTTTTTTCCTCAGTTTAGGCCGATCGTATTCTTCTACATATTTTTGGTAAAAAAAAATCGCAATAAGCGTTTATTGATTGGTTTGCGCAAAAGTTATAGCGTCTACAAAATAGGGGATAGTTTTTGGCATTTTTATTAATAATTTTTTTTTACTAGTAGTGGCGGCGATCAGCAATTTTTATCATGACTGCGACATTATGGCGGACACATCGGACAATTTTGACGCTATTTTGGGACCATTCACATTTATACAGCGATCAGCGCGATTAAAAAATGCACTGATTACTGTGTAAATGTGACTGGCAGTGAAGGGGTTAACCAGGAGGGGGTGCTGTAGGGGTTAAGTGTGTCCTAGGGAGTAATTCTAACTGTGGGGGGAGGGGCTATGTGTGATACGACACTGATCAGCGCTCCCGATTACAGGGAGCTGTGATCAGTGTCCTGTCACTAGGCAGAATGGAGAAATGCTTGTTTACATAAGCATTTCCCCATTCTTCCTCTCCGTGAGACAATCGTGGGTATCCCCGCGGATATCGAATCTGCGGGACCCGCGGTCAGGCTCATGGAGCTTGCGGCGGGCACGCGCGTACCTGCTATCCGAACCTCGCAAGATCACGTACAGTTACGTGATTTAGCGCAGCGGAGCCAACCTGCCGCAGTAAAACTGTGGCGGCTGGTCCGCAAGCGGTTAAAGAGACACTGCAGTCTGCTTACATAATTTTTAAAACAAAAAAACATCTTTGCCATTCTGAAACTTTCTTCCAACCACTTTGCATATTATTTTATATATACTGTGATTCTGTACTTGCCAAATATGCTGCAAAAATCTCCCTCCACTAAGTCTGGTTGCATCCATATTAACTGTGGACAGCTGAAGCTGCTGCATGTTCACTTCCTGGATTTGCACAGACACACAGAGGTACACCTCCAGCTCTGCAGCGCTGTAGCTCTGATTGGCCCTCTCATGACTCATCCCCCCTCCCTTTCTGGCAAACTCTCACAAGAGTGAGAGAGAGCTGTGCATAATGTCATAAGCCTGGGCTAATGATCAGACAAGAAACAGGAAGTGGGCTGTATAAGGTATCTACTGGCAGAAAAAAAAATGTTTTACTATCCAAAGTTAAAACAACAAGGGCAGAAGATTTAATAGATGGAAAGATGAAAAAATAACTAAAGGTCCACTTGAACAGACCAAATAAAGGAAGTTTATTGTTTGGGTTTACATAAACTTTAATTAGTGCTTGTGTGTATGGCCAACACTTGTTTTTTTTTTTTGTTTTTTGTTTTTTCTTCCCTAGAGTAAAGCAGGGAAGGATTTACAGTGCCTTGAAAAAGTATTCATACCCCTTGAGATTTTTTCAAATTTTTGTCATGTTACAACCAAAAAAAATAAATGTATTTTATTGGGATTTTATGTGATAGACCAACACAAAGTGGCACAATATTGCGAAGTGGGAGGAAAATGATAAGTGTTTTTTAAATTGTTTTACAAATAAATATGTGAAAAGTGTGGCGTCCATTTGTATTCACCCCCCCTTTACTCTGATACCCCTAACTAAAATCTAGTGGAACCAAATGCCTTCAGAATTCACCTAATTAGTAAATAGAGTCTGTCTGTGTGTAATTTAACCTCAGTATAAATACAGCTGTTCTGTGAAACCCTAGAGGTTTGTTAGAGAACCTTAGGGAACAAACAGCATCATGAAGGCCAAGGAACACACCAGACAGGTCAGGGATAAAGTTGTAGAGAAGTTAAAAGCAGGGTTAGATTATAAAAAAAATATCCCAAGCTTTGATCATCTTTGATCATCTAGATGACTCTGGCAGCAGCATTAATGATGGACTGAAGGGGGGATAGTCTATTTAAATGTAAGCCAATGAGGAGGGAGTTGCAGTAGTCGAAGCAAGAGATAACCAGGGAGTGAATCAGGAGCTTTGTGGTTTCATTGGTTAGAAAGGGACGTAGTTTAGAGATGTTGCGGAGGTTGAGGCGGCAAACTTTGGAAAGTGATTGGATGTGGGGCCGAAAGGAGAGTTCAGAATCCAGGATAACACCTAGCACCCTGACATGCGGGGACGGGTGGATGGTTGTGTCATTGCTCTTGACAGACAAGTCAGGGGAAGAGGCACTTGGGGGAGGAAATATTATAAGCTTGGTTTTGGACAAGTTGAGTTTGAGGAAGTGGTGTGACATCCATACAGATATGTCAGTTAGTAAGTTAGTGATGCGTGAGGAGACTGATGGAGTGAGTTGAAGGGTGGAGAGATAGATTTGCGTGTCGTCAGCGTAGAAATGATATTGAAAGCCGTGAGAGGCTATCAGCTGACCCAGGGAAGAGGTGTAGATTGAAAATTAAAGAGGTCCAAGAACAGAACCTTGGGGGACCCCGACAGAGGCAGCTGAAAGATCCAGAAGTAGGAGTACAGAATAGTGTCCGTTGGTTTTTGCAGTAAGTAGGTCATTTGTGAGTTTTAAAAGAGCAGTTTCTGTGGAGTGTTGAGGGCGAAATCCAGATTGAAGGGGATCAAGAAGGTTGTTTTTAATGAGGGGGTCACTCAGTTGGTTGTAAACCAGGCGTTCAAGGAGTTTAGAGGAAAAGGGGAGCAAGGAGATAGGGCGTAGGTTGTTAAGATTGGTAGGGTCCAAGGACGGCTTTTTAAGTATGGGGGTGACCAGTGCATGTTTTAGAGCATTGGGGAAGATGCCAGAGGTGAGGGAGAGATTGAAGATGTGGGTTAGAGAGTGTAGGATGGAGTCAGAGGGCGACCGTAGCATATGAGAGGGAATAGTGTCCAGGGGACAGGTGGTTAGGTAGGCGATAGAAAGGAGTTTAGCAACTTCGTCTGTAGCAGCAGATTTGAAAAGGGGGAGTGTCAGTTGTATCTGTTGACATGGGGTCTTAGCTGGGGGAGATACCTGTAGAGTGGAGATTTCATCGCGGATTGTATCAATCTTGTTTTTGAAGTGATTAGCGATCTCCTGGGCAGTGAGTGAGTCAGTGGGTGGAGGCGGTGGAGGACAAAGTAGAGAGTTGAAGGTAGAGAAGAGTTTATGGGGACTGGATGAGAAGGTGTTAATAAGAGCTATAAAATAGGTTTGCTTGGCAGTGTGGAGGAAAGAATAGTATTTTTGGAAGGCAGATTTGTATTGGTTGAAGTCTTTGAGAGACTTAGTTTTGTGCCACAGACGCTCAAGAGCGCGACTACGTTTTTTGAGAATTTTAGTGTCATCTGTTTGCCAGGGTTGTAGAGGTCGAGGCCTGATTCTGCGTGTAGTGAGGGGAGCGAGCTTGTCCAGGGTGGAGGACAGGGATTTATTGTAGATAGACGTGGCTTGGTTGGGGCAGGACAGGGGAGAGATTTTCTCATAGAGGTGGTCAGTAGCAGAAAAGAGGAGAGAGAAGTTGAAGTTGTGAAAATTTCTACGGGTGATGGTTAGGTGATTGGAGGCAAAGGTGGTGGAAGACAGGGGGAGAGAGAAACTAATAAGGTGATGGTCGGAGAGAGGAAAAGGATTGTTTGAGAAGTTGCATGGAGTGCATAGGTAGGAGAATACAAGGTCAAGGGTGTTGCCATCAGAGTGAGTAGAAGCCTGTACCTATTGTTTTAGGTCCAATGAAGAGGTTAGACTAAGAAGTTTGGAAGTAGCAGGAGTGTTTGTATTACCAGGGATGTTGAAATCACCGAGAAGGATTGTGGGAATTTCCAAAGAGAGAAAGTAGGATAGCCAGGCAGAAAACTCATCAAGGAAAGTTGATAATGGTCCAGGGGGCCGGTAGATCACAGCAATTCTTAGGGAAGTAGGAGAGAATAGACGTATACAGTGGGCTTTAAATGATGAGAGAGAAAAAGAGGGAGGAGAGTGAATAACCTGGAAGGTGCATTGGGGGGATAGGAGGAATCCCACTCCACCTCCCTTGCCTCCATTAGGCCTAGGGGTGTGAGTCCAGTGAAGGCCACCCTGGGATACTGAAGCAGGAGAAGGGGTGTCATATTCGTGGAGCCAGGTTTCGGTGAGAGCAAGTAGATTAAAGGAATTAGTGACAAAGAGGTCATGAACAGCAGTGAGTTTGTTGCAGACAGAGCGGGCATCCAGAGGGCGCAGGAGAGAGAGAGGCCGGCGTTGGGAAGAAGAGGAATGGAGACTAAATTGTGTAGATTGCAACTACTGCCAGAGGGTGTAGGGTGATGGTGATGGGTGTGTTGGGCACAGCTAAATAAGGGAGGCCCAGGGTCTGGGGAAATATCTCCAGCGGTTAGGAGAAGCAGAAGAGTAAGGGAGGTAATATGAGAATATGATTTGTATGAGGGGACATGCTTCAGTATCCTGGGGGGTTTGTTAGCAGGTGGGCTTACAGTTAGAAAGAGGTGATGAGTGCAGTAATAGGGGGAGGGGAGAAGTGAGGGTGATATGTACAGATTGTGGGGTGGAGCAGAGGGGTGAAGAAAAGAGAGTTTGAGGAGAGAGGCAGCAATTGTGAAAAGGAGGAGAGGTAAAGAGAGCATGTTTCAGAGAGGAAGGTGAGATAATTTGGAATTGAGGTCATCTGCAGTCTGTTGTAGTTTGCTTTGTGCAAATTGTTGAAGGGCAAGAGCAGAAGTGCCACTTATTTAAAGAACCCCACTTCTTTGGAAGAGCCCTCTGTATGTGCAGCCCCTTGTATGTGTTCCCCCGTAAAGAAGGCCTTGTTTTTATACTGTGTGTTGGGTGTGGATAGAATCTGGCAATTAATCAATTAAGAGGGGATATTAGGAACACAGCTAGCAGAGCATAACTTTCACACCACAATCAAACTGCAAGGGAACTAAAAGGCCAAAATTGTAAAGATAAGGGAACCCATAATTTAGGTAAGACTTAATGGTTAAATAAACATTGAAATAATGTGAGCATGGCTACAGATGAAGTTGAAAAAGTGGTGACAAACAGATTTACCAAATATGCATTTGAGCAGTCAGTCAATGTTCAGTTTAGGTATATGGAAGTATAAACGCAGGTTTACCAAATATGCATTTGAGCAGTCAGTCAATGTTCAGTTTAGGTATATGGAGGTATAAACGCAGGTTTACCAAATATGCATTTAAGCAGTCAATGTTCAGTTTAGGTATTTATAGGTATTTATAACTATTAGTCATGTACTCCACTAATCTGGCCTTTATGGAAGAGTGGCACAAAGAAAGCCATTGTTTGAAAGAAAGCCATAAGAAGTCCTGCTTGCAGTTTGCGAGAAGCCATGTGGGGGACACAGCAAACATGTGGAAGAAGGTGCTCTGGTCAGATGAAACCAAAATTTAACTTTTTGGCCTAAAAGCAAAACGCTATGTGTGGCGGAAAACGAACACTGCACATCACCCTGAACACACCATCACCACTGTGAAATATGGTGGTGGCAGCATCATGTTGTGGGGATGCTTTTCTTCGGCAAGAACAGGGAAGCTGGTCAGAGTTGATGGGAAGATGGATGGAGCGAAATACAGGGCAATCTTAGAAGAAAACCTGTTATGCCGCGTACACACGATCAGTTTTTGGGCCCGCAAAAGACCGATGAGAGTTTTTCGTCGGAAAATGCAACCGTGTGTATGCTCCATCGGTCTTTTGCTGGCGGAATTCCAGCCAGCAAAAGATTGAGAGCATGTTCTCAATTTTTCGGTTGGGAAAAGTCCCTATCCGAAAATGCGATCGTCTGTGGCAATTCTGACGCGCAAAATCCCTACGCATGCTCGGAAACAATTCGATGCATGCTCAGAAGCATTGAACTTAATTTTCTTGGCTCATAGTAGTGTTGTACATCAACAGCGTTCTTGACGGTCGTAATTTCAGCGAACTTTTGCATGACCGTGTGTATGCAAGGCAAACTTGAGCGGAATCCCGTCGGAAAAGCTGTCATATATTTTCCAACGAGAAATCTGTTCGTGTGTATGCGCCATTAGAGTCTGCAAAAGACTTGAGACTAGGGCAGAGCTTTACCTTCCAGCATGACAACCACCCTAAACATACAGCCAGAGCTACAATGAAATGGTTTAGATCAAAGCATATTCATGCGTTGGAATGGCCCAGACGAAGTCCAGACCTAAATCCAATTGAGAATTTGTGGCAAGGCTTGCAAATTTCTGTTCACAGACGATGTCCATCCAGTCTGACAGAGTTTGAGTTATTTTGTAAAGAAGAATGGGCATAAATTTCTCTAGATTCTCTAGAAGTGCAAAGCTGGTAGAGACATCCCCAAAAAGACTTGCACCTATAATTGCAGCGAAAGGTGGTTCTACAAAGTATTTACTCAGGGGGGCTGAATATAAATGCACGCCACACTTTTCACATTATTTGTAAAAAATGTTGAAAACCATTTATCATTTTCCTTTCACTTCACAATTATGTGCCCCTTTGTGTTGGTCTACTACATAAAATCCCAATAAAATACATTTACGTTTTTGGCTGTAACATGACAAAATGTGGACAATTTCAAGGGGTGTGAATACTTTTTCAAGGGAAAACCCCTGATAACTTTGAATTGCTGTCTGTGTCCCCAAGTAACCATAATTTGTGACCAAGTAAGAAAGTGACATGAAATTTATAATTTACCAGTTTTCACCAGAACAGGAGATTAGAATAAATCTTCCAGTGTGGATACGTGGTCTGAATACAACTGTCTACAAGAGAGCAATTCCCCTCATTATATAGAAATTTCCTTCCATTCCTGTTGTGTCTCCAGAATATTTCCATTGAAGGAAATGAATAACTAAATAAACAGACATGCTATTTAACCCCAACATCCTTAGACCTCATGCCTACATCCAAAATTACAAAAAAGTTTTCTATACATATATTTTAAGAAATGATTTCAGGAAAATTAAATATGTAAACATTAGGCATTTAAAGTATTTATAAAATGATTGCAGACATGCTATTTGGTTCCTTTTCAGATACATTCCCAATTCTGACTTACTGGCCATGTTTTCTGAAAATTATGCAGCCATCAGATAGGTAAACAATTTTTTTTTAGTGACTGCACAGGGTTGAAAATCAACATGTTAAAAGAGCTTCTGTTTCTTTTTAGCTTTTTCAAGCAGGAAATCATAGTGCGAGTATTTGACTTTCAAATTGTCAGGCATCACATTAAACCAGTGGTAAATATACACGGAGACTCTGTAGAACTTGCTGCAAGCAGGCAATTTGATTTTTTTTTTTCATTTTTTATACAATAATTATGAATCATTCCAACATGTGTATGACTCTATACTAAATACAAGTTTTAATAAAATAACCAACCTTCGGAGTAGGAAACTAATTTTTAATGTACCAATACTATAGGTCTCAGGTCTGCCAACAGCCTTTTTATGGGATATCAGCTTAGCCATAACACATGAAAAGCATAGGGAGGGATGGTTGCTTATATGCCCACTCATCACCATGTGTTCTAATTTGCTAGCAATGTAAATTGGCACGCATTCAACAACTCCAGTTGCCAGATTGCAGTTTGTACAAGCTGTAGAGCAAGCTGTGGCTGAAAGCCCATGGAAGCTGCAGAAAATGGTAATATCCTGGGCCAAGATTATAAAGTATGTACTGCAAAAAGCACAAAGTTATTGGAGGGTCACCTAAAAGTAACATTTTGTTAATGGTGGACTTTGATAGGCTTAGTCTGCCAAAGGCTTTGTTTACTGTATATTTTGATACTCCAACAGAATGATTTATCTGCTATAATTCCAAACTGTGTTCCCATCTATCTGGGTGTTGTGTCCTAGACCTCCTGTTACTGTTACTTTTTCCATATTATAAAATGGAGATAGAGAGAGAGAAGAAGACCTCCTTCTAAAATACACAGCAGATGTGCAGACCCAGGAGCTCAGGTAGAAAGCTCTAACTATAGAGTCAGATATACCTAAACTGTCAGGTAGTTTAGTATTCCCATTTTAAAAAAAAGAATTCACAACTCATTGACTTGTTTGAAGCAGATGGGTTCTCTTTAGCTCTAGAATCATTGCACCAGTAACTGATATTTCAGTTTTTAGCACAGGCTGAAGAGTTAGGGCTCATGTTCACACAAACTAGATTGACCGCTGGGCACGGGAAAACGCAAAATGTGGCAAAATCACGCCATAATTTTACCATGATTTTACCGTGTTTTGCGGCTGGTAGTCAAAACGTTCCTATTCTGAACGTGATTGTTCCATGTTCCGGAGAGGGAGGTTAAGGGAGGTTGAAGTTCCCCTAATCACAGCAGCAGCTAAACTCTTGTAAAAGCTTATGTGTACATAGACACATAGGCTTTTATGGAGTTGAGGAAGCTTTGGCAAAAAAATGTCAAAAGCTTCCAAACTCAAGTTTAGAAGCTGTAGTGTACATGAGCCATTAAAGCTGTAAAACTGAAGTTTTTCACTGTGGGTTTTCCAGCTGTGAAGTTTCCAGCTTTCAGAAAAGCATTCAGCTGCCCTGTGTACATGAGCCCTTAGGCATCATGTACACTAGCCTACACTGGTAGCTCCTAAACTTGAGTTTAGGGGCTTTTAGCATTTTTTTGCCAAAGCACCTAAACTCAACTCCATAAAAGCCTATGTGTCAGTGGACAGTTTAGGAGCTGCCGCTTTAGGTGAGCTTCAACCTCCCTCTCCTGAAAGCAGAAGAATCACATTCAAGATAGAAACGTTTTAACCAAGCAAAACGTGGCAAAATCGTGCCGTGATTTTGTCACGTTTTGCGCTTTACCGTAGCTGCAGTAAATGTAGGCCAGTTTACATGAAGGCTAAGGA
The DNA here is from genome assembly GCA_037952925.1 of Lithobates clamitans. Classification (NCBI taxonomy): domain Eukaryota; kingdom Metazoa; phylum Chordata; class Amphibia; order Anura; family Ranidae; genus Lithobates; species Lithobates clamitans. Next base: position 1,961,350 of record JBBGZY010000515.1, read on the forward strand.
AAGAAATGCTTAACATGATTGTAATCAATCACCTTGTAAAACAACCCACTTAGTTTAATATTGAAATGAAAGGTAAAACGTGTAGAGATATAAAAAAACATTATAAATACCTTTATTTCCCCCCTTTTTTATAAGTGATCACATTCCTTCTGTTCTCAGCTGCATAAGAGCTGGGGTAAAGAGAAACAGCAGCACACTGAACTTTCCAGTGAATGGCTGTGTGTGTGTGGGGGGGGGGACGTGTCAAGACAAGTCTGATCATTGGAGGAGGGCAGGCTGAGTTCCCAGCATAGCTAGAGAACTGATCACACTGTGCTCTCCTGCTTAGTCTGGTCAGTTTTTAGTGTTGAAAATATATTTATTAACATTTTCATAGAAAACACAGTGAACAACATGAAAATTCAGAATCAATGGACGGTCATAAACAAACATGGGAGTCAGCCCAATGGCTATCGCCCATAGTTTGACTCCTGTGATCTAGTAGAGTGGAGCTAGAGTGAAGGACCGTCTTCTGGTAAAAGAAATGGTTCTGGCTAATAAGCCCTGGTGTTCAGAGTATAGATTAATGCTTGTAGATTGTAGAGAGTAAAAGAGAAAAGACTAGATCGGAAAAAGGAGAGAAAGAGGGGAGGAAAGGGAAAAGGCGGAGGGGGAATGATGAGTCGTGGAGGAACATGGAAAAGTAGAGAGAGAAGGGTGGAAAGAAAATTCGAATAATAGCGGAAGAGCTGCTGATGAGACATTTTCTAGGCGAAGTAAGTGTTAGAATAAATGGTGGCGGATCAATGGCTTCATTGGCTAGGTGAGGTTCTCGTTAAGATGTTCTCAGCGGGCTTGATAGCATGTTCATTAGGGTGTCTGAGGTGGAGAAGTGGAGCCAGACAGACCACAACATTGTATACTTTTCATATGTGTCATTATCAAGGGCCAACATGTCCTCTATTCTCATGATATCATTCATGGTCGAAACCCACCGTGACAAAGGAGAAGTGATGGTTGTTTTCCAATATGATGGAATGAGCTGTCTCGCTGAGGACATAAAAAAACGTATTAGGTTTCGTATTTGTGTTGTTATAGACCCAGGTAATATAGAGAGGAGAGAAATCTTTTGAGAGGTCAGTAATGTTGCATCATAAATTTTTTTTTGTAACATTCAAATACCTGAGTCCAGAAGGGGCAGATCCTCTCACAGTCCCACCAGACGTGTAGATAAGTCCCAGTAGAGGCGTTACAACGCCAGCAGGAGGCTGAAGAAGATGGAAAACTTTTTTGCAAAGTGGCGGGGTCCCTGTACCACCTAGATAGGATCTTGTAATTCTTTTCCTGAGAATAGCAAGATATCATTGATTTATGCGTAAAGTGGAATGATGTCTGCCATTCCGGTCTAGAGATGTCCTCACCCAAGTCCGCAGACCACATTCTGGTGTAATGTGGCAGGTGATCGTGTGTTAGGGCCTGTAATAGACCATATAGGGATGAGAGAAGGTATCTGGGTGTTTCCGGGAGGGAACACAAGTCCTCAAAACCAGTTTGGGGGTGGTGTATTTGGGAGGAAGTGTGTAGGTGTTTAGTGAACTTTGACATGTGCAGGGCGGTGAGCCAGTCACAGGATACTGCCGGCGTGACCGGTGTCCCCTGTAAATGATGTACAAAAGAATGCGCTTGAGGCCAGTCAGTATGTTTGAAAGACCCCATGGTCATCGCTCCCACGCCCTGTGGGAACGTTGGGTTATCAAACAGAGGTGTCAGCGGGGATGGGTCAGAAGATAAAATGGCGCTGAGATCTCTGCCGTACCAAAGTTTAAGAGAGGCTAGCGTTAGTGGTGGGAGAGAGGGCAAGTGGGCATAGTCGTGTCTATATCCCCATTGGAGGGCTCGAAGGTCCACGGGGGGCTAAGTCTTGCTCTATTGAGACCGACGCCTTCAGGAAGGGACAAGGGAACCATTCCAGGACGCGTGCCATATGTGTGGCTTTGTAATAGAGCTCAAAGTCAGGGAGACCAGCGCCACCCTGTAACTTCAAGAAAGTAAGCAGATTGTACTTAACGCTGGGGAGCCCACGGTTCCACATAAATCTTATAGCCAGGGATCGTAAGGAGGTGAAGGTCTGGTCAGTTTTTAATAGGAAAGCAGAGGGACTAGCAGGAACACCATGGATTTCACACAAAGGAAGCAATACAAAGAGAACAGGATATGTTCTCATACATGTACATGATACAGAAGACACATATCAGGAATATGAAATGCTGGGGTAACAAACGCTTTAAATATAGAGTAGTGAGAAAAAGGTTTCTAAATTTCTGTCTGAAGGGCACCTAAAATAGTAATGATAGTTTTGTTTAACGAAAGAAAAAAAACACATCCAGCTTTTGATCTCTTGCCATGGTTAAATTTAACATATGGTTGAAAAAACTAAATCTTTGATGGGAAAAGTTGATGAATGGTTATATGTATTTACTAGTGGAACTTTAAATTTGCAGTTAGCCTAAAGGATAAGTTCCTCCCCTAAATTCCAGCTCCCTTATATGCCAATATATCATTAGCATACTTTTTTGCAGAAATAATAAAGCTTTCTCTTTATCTTACACACCCTTTACCTCAGTGTCCAGCTAGCTGTATGAAAAAATGTCTCCATTGCTTCCTGGACAGATCTTGGAGTTTACCAGCTGACCCCATTAGCACATTCTGCATCATCTACTCTCCTACTTCAGCAGATCACTACCACCCACCATCAGGTGCATGTTTTCCAAATGCAACCAGTGAATACTGTTCTCACTAAATACAGAGCCATAGATCATTCATTCATTTGGCAAAGTGTGCAGGAGCTGAGTGATCAGATAACAGCCTATGTGGATACATGTGACTGGTCACAGCGATCACATGGTACCAGGGCCAGCCCAGTACAATGATCTGACTTTAACAGACACAGCAGATAATGGATGTCCCTGGAGTACACAAGAGGCATGTGAGTGGGAGGATATCATATGATGTCCACCCGGGAAATTGGTGGTACAGAGGAAGTAAACTTTGCATTTCTTTTGAATTTTTTTGAATATTGTCATGTAAAAAAGTATTATCATTATTTGCAGAGGGTAATGTTAGTAAAAAATGCTTCTCAATCACCTTTTTTTAGCTGCCGATGGATTAGTAAAAAAATGCTTCTCAATCACCTTTTTTTAGCTGCTTATGGATTAGTAAAAAATGCTTCTCAATCACCTTTTTTTAACTGCTGATGAATAAAATTCTCTTCCGGGAATCGGGTGTGTCATCTTTAGTAATGATTCATGTCTCCACTGTGGACGTCATTTCCGCCCTTCCTGGTTTCCCCTACTGAAATCTTGCGCAAGCGCGATTGTGCATCTGTGAGATGTACTATTTTATTCCCCCTGTGTGACGACTCACAGTCACAAGGGGAGAACCAGGAAGCAGAGGATCAAACAATATTGCGAGCCTTCCTAGCTGTGCGGTTTTCAGCATAATGTTGTTAGGAAAATGGCACACATAGCGTGCCATGAATCTCATGACGAACTGCACATGCGCAGGTGACTTATTGAAACATTGCAGGCTGGATTGTAAGAAGATTACACAAGTAAGTAAAGTGTAATAGGCAGTGATCAGTAGCATTACTAATGTAGATTAAAATGTGCTAAAGTTTCACTGGAGAGTTTACAACCACTTTAAAGAAAACCCCAAATTACCACCCCTGAAAAAAAGCCTACTGTTTAAGAGAAGCCTTGCTAGCAAAAAAAAAGTTTCATGTGAAAAAACTCTACCAAAATAAAATAAAATTTCCTACTAAAATTACCCACCCACACCAAAATAAAAGCCTCAGAGGAAAATCTGCATAGTTTTTCTTTGGACAGGGCAGCAGTTGAAGGTGACAGCTGACCTCAAATCCACCGCAAAATCAATAGAAAGACAATCAAGCCCCCAATAATCGGAACAATAAAAATGGCAGCAACGGGTTAACATACAATTTCTTAATTAATCCTATTCTCTATGCAATTTGTCAAAATCCCCTATGCTTTTTCTACTGTAGCTTCCAATACACCACGGCTGCTCTGCGCACCCCTTTTTATAGTGAGGGGGACACTTTATCCAAAAAAACCTTACTGACTCTTCTAGGTCTGCTGACTATAGCTGAAAAAACATGCAGTGGGGGAATCTGTGCATAAATTTGCTGGACATCAAGCCTCAAACCTTGCAGGATTTGCCTTCAAACCCATGATATCACCGAACCTAAACCTCATCCCTAACTATAACGAGATCATCACACTTCACACTTCACATTGTTTCAAACCAGTTGTAGGAAATATATTTAGGAAATTAACAATTTACATAATTTAGCAGTATTTAGCACATTTTATACATGCACACTTTCTCAGAGACATTGGTATATGTTCAGATACTGTATATATAAGCTTCTCTCCTAAGTCTTGCCTTATAAAAGCACTTACACAGGCTTTCAGGCATGTTGTTTCCAGATGTAGGCCCCAAGTGACCTGTCAATTGCTTCCTGTTCAGTTCCAAGGTTTGTGAGCAGATGGAATTACACATGATGTGAACTCTGAATGTGCTCTCTCCATACTTAATTACTGTTTTCAAGGTGTCTGCCCAGTTCCTAGCAAAGGTTTCATTGTGTTCCCTCTTTAGAAAGCAAAAGTCTTGTTAAACCACCCAGCTCTTAATGATTAAGTACTGGAATTAACTTTCCTTCACAAAAAAGGTGTTATTGGCTCTTAGAATATAATTGATTTTTCCATGGTGTTTGCTCCATATCTTCAGGAATGATGTTTCATTTAAATTTGAAAAGCAAATGTTAATACCTCAACCAGTAAGTCTTTATCCTTCAAATAATAGTGTAGTGTGCTCAGCAATGCAGCACCTCAGACATCTAGAAAATCCACAGTAGGATGGTGAAAAACAAAATATATTTTTTTATATACTTTCTTCTTTGGGATGACAACAACAGCTGGAGGTGTCACCTTGTCACATCTACCTGGTGGAGACTACAAGCAGCTATGCCAACAAGAAGTGACTACAAAGAAGCTCAGCAGCACTGAATGCAGAAAAGGATGGGGGAAAATGTAAAAAGTCTGGCTACAATACTCACCTCCTCTCTGGCACTGTCACCCCACAGAAATTAAATCTGCCACTAGATGTCCTCAGTCTTCGGGGGTTGAATTACATTGGGTGTCTTTTAACCAAGAGGGCTGAGGAAATACTGTGAGTGACAGGCATCGTTATGGTGCCCTCCAGTCACTGTGTTTTATGTAGACAGAGATGCTGGAGTCATTACTGCCCACCACCAGAGAAAAAGCAAAGAGGAAAAAGACCCTGTGAGTCTTATTACCAACTTGAAGAAATATGGAGTAAGTATTAAAAAAAAAGTAAAATACATCCTGGGAAGATCTCCGAAGAAGGGAGGGCACTATGTAGAGAAGCCCGGATTTGGGATTGAACTGAATAAATTGTGTTGCCAGTGTGTACAATTACACCTTGGTCCAATTCATTGCATGAAACCTATCTATTGCACCTATTGCCTTTAAACGAGTTGGGTCTATAAACCTCAGTACTTTGTTGTTGTGCACACTGGGGATTATCATGATGTGTACTATGAGTGTAACTATTGAAAGACACCTTATGTACAACATTAATTTACGGTAATCCAAACTCTTGTAAGAGTGGCTGGATTTGATTGCAGGGTCCTTCTGCCTTCTGACAGTGGTGACACCCCAATTTGTACAGGGCTATAGGTATTTTTTTTCATGAGAGGGAATTCATCCCTAAGTAGCAATGGGAAAATAGCTAGGTGGTGTTCAGCACACCTCAGTGAATTGTGGGTGTGGCAAAATTGTGCTAACAGTGGGAGGGGCTTAAAGCTTGAGCATACTCTCTGTGTACACTGTAACATTTGCAACAGTCCTTGTATACAAAAAATATTCCTTAATTACTGTGCCACAAGCAGAAGTGTAACAGACACATATAAAGACAAAATTTAGGTGCCACTGAGGTAGAGAGATGAAGTCCAACTAGACTGCTGTGAATGCAGGCAAGGACGGGGAGCTCGTCCTAGCTCCAAGCTGCAGCAATGTCAAAGGAAAAGGTCCATATGTCGCACATCATGAAGCAGACCAATGTACTTAAAGTGAGATGAATGGTAGCCTTAGCCCAGACTCCCTCATGGATCCTGACGATTAAGCTCCAAGGGGCGGAGCAAAATGCATCGGGCGTGGCCTGGCTGAAGTCCAGGCTGAAGCTGACATTCATCTCAGTTGAAGCACGTGAGCCTGCTTCATGATGTGTGGCTTATGGACCTTTTCCTTTGACACATATAAAGCTCAGCACAATCATTTGTAAAACATGAAACTTTCATTACATCTACTTTTCTACACATCCTCCTTAGTAGAGATTTCCCACCCCAGCACAGATCTTCCTACCCAGTATAGATCTTTCTCTCAGTACAGAGCTTCCCCAATACAGATCCCCCTTTAAACATAGCCCCCTGAGTACATATACCCCCCCACTTAGTACAGTTCCCTCCTAGTACAGATCCCCCACCCCTTAGTACTGTTCCTAGCAGTACAGTTGCCTCCTGTGCAGATCCCCTTTTATACTACAGCTCCCCACAGTACAAACCCCCCTCCAATATGGCTGTCAGTGTTAGCTGCTGCACCACACATGTTTGGGGGGAAGTTAGGCCTCATAGGATGCTTCTAGATCTTATAAACCCTAATCCTATCTATCACCTTATTATTATTAATCTTACCTTATTATTATTGCCAGCACTTCTTATTTCACCACACCCGGATTCTGCACAGGAAACAATGTATATAAAAGTGACCCAACACAAATGATTAGATCTACACACTTGTAGCGGTAGGGGCTGCTGAGTGTTGTGGTCCACCTGTCACCCTGCTCAGCCCGGCATTCACTTCCAGACACTCCAAGGCAATGAATCAGTCCATCAGCTTTGTTTTTGTACTTTATTGAGGGATTAAACTTGGATTGGGTTAAGGAATTCATGGGATGCCCAGAACAGATTCTTGCATGGCTTGGGGCAATTTAGATACTCTCCTCCTGCACAACAGTTCTTCAGGCACAGCTAGCACATGGTCAGGCCTGACTCTGGTTTTAGCCAGGCCTTAGCAAAAGTACCTTATTACAGGCAGGTACCATGGGCCCCTATGGTGTAGCAAAAGAAAGTTCTGGTGCTAGATGCCCTCTTTGATGGACTACTGATCCCAGACAGCCCTTTGCAGTCCCTGACAGCCCTCCTGGCTGCAGCGGCCTGACTTCAATGCCAGTAACATAATAATCTCTCCAGCTGGCTCTACATCCATCTCAGGCTGCCTCCCAGTCCACTCCGGCATGTCTCTCCCAGCTCTTCTGACTGTGCCTGTCACTCACCGACACCTGATGGGTGCCTCCTGGAGACTTGCCCAGCAGTATTCCCCGCTGTCTTCTCCTCCTCCTGTTCAGGACACCCCTTGGGTAGTATGGGGTTCAGCTCCGAGCCCCTGGCCCAAGGTCACCCCCCTCCAGACTGGAGGGCTCCATCCAAGGCCCCGACAGCTTAATGCCCTGTACACATAACCGGTTATGCCGTCGGAATAAACTCCGAAGGTTTCTCCAACGGAACTCCAACGGAATTCCATTCAAGCGGTCTTGCCTACACACGGTCAAACCAAAGTCCGACCAAAGTCCGGCTGTCAAGAAAGCGGTGACATACAACACTTACGACGGGACTAGAAAAAGGAAGTTCAATAGCCAGTAGCCAATAGCTTCCGTCTCGTACATGCTGCAGAGCATGCGTCGTTTTTTGGTCCGTCGGAACAGCATACAGACGAGCGGTTTTCCCGATAGGAATTGGTTCCGTCGGAAATATTTAGAACATGTTCTATTTCTAGGTCCGTCAGAATTTTCTAAAAAAAAAGTCTGATGAGGCATACACACGATCGGGATATACGATGAAAAGCTTCCGTTGGACTTTTTTTGTAGAAAATTCCGATCATGTGTACCGGGCATAACACTCCATCTCCAGTTCTTCCACCCGAACAACTCCTCCCCAGTTGGGCTGACTCTAAGTATTTAAGGAGGCCTGCCCCCTGCCAATACAGGTTGGGGATTGATCGGGGCTCCTCAGAACACCCCAGACAGCTCCCCCTTTCTTCCAGTCCTACCTTCTAGAAGCCTCTAGAAACAGAAGGGAAGTTACCAAAAGATGAAGCTAGCTGTGAGTCACCAGCCTACTCTAAGCCACTCCCTGCCCACAGATCAAAACAAACCTGCCTAAATTTACCTGCACTGACAAAAAATCTCAACTCTAACACACTACCTCAGCAGAGGGTGCTACACTGTTCGATTTATTGGTCCTGGTTCTGCATATCTATAGTATACATTCAAGATATAGCCCACCAATGAATATTACCAATCCAAGCCATGCCAAATACCTCCCCCATGTACATACAATTATTCATAGCATTTCTCGCCTGTCAATGTTCAGACACTTTTTATAAGAGCTTTTCCTACAATACATAGGCTATCACATTACTTTGATCAAGGTGTTAGTTTTGTGGTTAACACAAACCTAAACAAGACTTCCATCTTCTCAGTAAAAACATCTCTCAATACTTCCAAATTCAGAGTAACAATATATTTAAAGGAGTAATAATCCGAAACAATAAATATATATTAGGGGGGTCTCACCCACCTCTTTTAAGACCCCCTTATCCCTCCCTTTTGCATGCCCCTGACTAAGAACACTCTGACACATCAGCTTAAGTAAAATATTTTCTTTTTATTGAGCTGCCACTCTAGGAGAGAACTGGTTAGTGACTAGACAACCAAATGCAGACATACGTGAACAGAAGAAAATACATATAACAGTCACAGACAATGTACATTATAAATCAAGAATTCAAGATAGCAATGTGATTGTTAGGAGAGATAGTAGCCTAACTATAACTAACATTATAAAAACTGTCTCGCTCTTGTCACATTGGTGAAGATTAGATACACAATAGACATGATGTAAATATCCACAGCAAATTAGGTAATTGCGCTGACAGAGCGCCTCCCTGTCACATTAGGTTTTACACCTGGGGTTGGGGGAGGAGAGGATTTGTGCTCGGAGGGGAAATTTGAGAAGGAGAGGATTTGTGCTAGGGAGGGGGATTTTTTTTTGGGGGGGGGGGGGTGGATTGTGCTGGGAGCATATGTGGAATGAGAGCAATTGTTTTTTTTTTTAGAAGTAGGAGATTTTTGCTGACACATAATGCTCACGCATTTGGGGGCCGCCATTTGGAATGTTTGTCCTGGGCTTTAGATGACCTTGTCTGGGTCCTGCTTGCAAGGACACTTTAGCAATATCACACAAGACCCATAGAAAGTTATCAGCTAAGGGTAGATGCAGAATTACAGCAGATTCACAAACACAGCATTGTTACTGCTCTCTGGTACAATCACCTATAAATACAATGCAGGTTCTAAGAAGCAGTGGTTATGAGAGTCTCTCTCAAACTATACATCAATCTGTTCTCTTCTGTTATCTTCTTGTGTGGGCACTGGGCAGGTACTGATAAAAGGCACTGATGAGCTGATCATTAATTTTAGAAGTGGTTGAAATACAGTGTTACCTTTTGCAAGCAACTTTATAAGTCGTGGTCTTTCATTATTCTCAGTATAAATACTAACTCTGTCTTCACTACAACTCCAAGAAACAGTGCCCAGCAGTGATGGGCTGAGGCGTGTTCGGATTGAACCCACCAGGAAGCCGTCACTGCACACCACCAATCATAGGCAGTGAGGCATTTGCCAACTGGCAGCTGCACACACACACACTGCCTATGATTGGCGGTGTGTGGTGCCGGCTTCCTGGTGAGTTCGATCTGAACATGCCCGAGCCCATCATTAATCAGCAGTTTGGCTCTCGGGGCATGCTGCACCTGCTTCTCTAGAAAATGTTTAGCACTCCTTCCCTTCTTGGTTATCTCTTTCTCCTCCCTGTCTCCCTCTATAGATGACAGTGTTCCTGAGAGCAACTTAGGCAGGCCTCCTCCCTCTTGTTCACTAGCTTAGCTATAGCATCACTTAAAGGAGAAGTATAGCCAAAGCTCGTTTGGCTAGACTTCTCCTGTGGATCACAGAACTGCAATTCGTTTTGCACTCCTGTGACCCATTTTTAGCAGAGAGCGGGCTGAAGTCCGCTCTCTGCTGACATCACAGAAGTCAGTCCAGGCATTACTACAATGGAAGTTGGGACCTGCCAGGTGCCCAGACTGACACCCTGCTCAGCCTCTCAGCAAGCCGCTGATAGCCTGAGCCAGCCACTCCCTGCCCCTCCACAGCTCAGCACTCCAGTGAGCGAGGAGGAGAAGAGCAGACAGCTGCTGATTGACAGTCTGCAGCTCTCTGCTTGGAGAACTGTCAGAGCCGAGCCATCGGCAATGTTTGATAGCTCGGTTCTCAGTGTAGAGGCACCGGGGGATAGATGCAGCATCGGACTGATGCTGCATCCACCTAGGTAAGTATAAATCAGGAAAAACACTTAAACCCATACTTCTCTTTAAAAGTATATTCCAATTTTGCAGTAATATTTGAGAAAACCTCACTAAATGTTTTTTTTTAAGTTTTTTATTGCTGTGGTAATGGGCACATGTAACAAATATAGTATTATTCTCATTTAACTGCAAACATCCAAAAAATACACTTTAAAAAGGTTAGTTCACCTTTGATGACATTTACCAAAAAAAAATTCCAATGCATTACAGCAATAATATGCAGTTCTCCATTTTTTAAAAGAATGCTTACTTTTCAAGCTGCTTATACCATTGCAAAAAAAAAAATCGCAACCACCCCAATTTATAACTAGCCTTTGCAGTAAGGTGCACATGGAAGGGCAATGCTAATCGCAAACAAACAAAAATTTCCCAGCACATTTAGCAGCCAGCCTGCAAACAAACCAAATTGCCCCTGCCTAACAATTCACGTTAGGGTTTCATTGCACGCATTTGCAATTATTTGTGGAAGCTGCTGTGATCACGTCAAGGCTCCTCTGTATACTAGGGTCCTAACGCTATATTTTTGAGCGTCTCCGAGATGGAACATATATTAGTAATGGACACATTAAGAGCAGGTATGACTGGAGGGAGCTCACTCCTCCTTAAAGACGCAGGGACACACTGGACGCCCAGCAAGAACACAATGGCAGCTGAAGGAAACCAATGTGTCCCCACACTATATCAGCAAACCAACTATACAAAAAAAATGGCAACCACCTCAATTTATAACTAGCCTGTGTAGTAGGGTGCACATGGAAGGGCAATGCACATCACAAACGATGCCTTCAGCTAGCATTGTGCTCTTGCTCTGCGTCCGATGTGTCCCCTGTGCCTTTAAAGAGGAGTGGGCCCCCTCCAGGCAAACCTTCCCTTAATATATCCACTGCTATATATGCTCCAACTTGGAGGCTCCCAAAAATTTTGAGTTAGGACCACAGTATACAGAAGAGCCTTGACGTAGGCACTGTGGCTTCCACATATATTTGCAAATGTGTGCAATGAAACCCACTGTTTGTAACGTGAATTGTTAAACAGGGTCAGTTTGGTTTGTTTGCAGACTAGCTGGTAAGTGTGCTGGGAAAGTTTTGTTTGTTTGTGATGCTTATTCTATTACCCTTCCCTCTCAGCCCTGCCTAGATGGCAGCACGTACTGAGCATTGGATGTGTGGTAGCCCTCTGCCTCATTCCTTATCCAAACATGCACAATCTGCTCTCTTTCACTCTCACAGAAGGCTAAGCTACAAGAGAGAGCAGACTGCACATGCGTCCTGTCAGGGCCACTTAACCACTTCAGCCCCAGACCATTTGGCTGCCAAATGACCACGCCACTTTTTGCGATTCGGCACTGCGTCACTTTAATTGACAATTGCGCGGTCATGCGACGTGGCTCCCAAACAAAATTGCTGTCCTTTTTTTCCCGCAAATAGTGTTGGTATTTGAGCACCTCTGTGGTTTTTATTTTTTGCGCTATAAACAAAAATAGAGCGACAATTTTGAAAAAAAAGAAATATTTTTTACTTTTTGCTATAATAAATATCCACAAAAAATATATAAAAAAACAATTTTTTTCCTCAGTTTAGACCGATACGTATTCTTCTACATATTTTTGGTAAAAAAAATTGCAAAAAGCATTTATTGATTGGTTTGCGCAAAAGTTATAGCGTCTACAAAAGTCCAGCGTAACTCCGTCGGACCTTTGATGCCGAAACGTCCGCCCGTGTGTACGTGGCATAACTGTCTGGGGGATGGGCTAGCAGTGACACGACACAGATCGCTGCTCCCAATGAGAGGGAGCAGACGATAAGTGTCCTGTCACTAGGCAGAACGGGGAGATGCTGTGTTTACACTGGCATCTCCCCGTTCTTCAGCGGACATCGAGCCCGCGGGTCCCACGGGCACGGTCACGGAGCTCGCGGCAGGCGCGTGCGCACACGGCGGGAAGTTCAAAGTGACGTACAGGTACGTTACTTTGCCCAGCCATACCATTCTGCCAATGTTTATCGGCGTGAGCTGGTCTTTAAGTGGTTAATACATTTTGCAATCTAGGCAAAATGGAGAGGGCAGGGCAATGGAACAAGCAGCTTGAAAAGTAAGCATTCTTTTACTAAACAGAGGACAGTATTTTAATGTACTGAGAAAGCTCAAACGCATGGGAATTTTTTGACAAATGTCATTAAAGATAAACCAACCCTTTAAGTTGCCATGCTTATGTGAATCTACAAATTCAGCCAGCTAAGTTTAACAGAGACCTCTATTTCCCGATGGGGTGCTACATTAACATGTTGATCCTCCAGGTATGCGAGTGTGATTCCGATAAATGAGCACCTATTTGAGGTCTGCTATGATCAGCAAAGTTTTGGTAAAAGCACCATATGTCTTAGTTCCCATGTCTCATTTATTAGTACTCGAATGTGTAATATTAAAAGTATTTACTTTGTTATTCTATTCTTATCATACATTTAATATGTTTATATGTGTGTGTGTGTAAAAAGGATATTTCTTTTACCAACAGTTTGCTTGTTAGCTGTTTTTTTAATTTACAAGGCACTCATTGCCTATTTTATATCTTATGCCGCGTACACACGAGCGGACTTTACGGCAGACTTTGCTCAGCGGACTTTACGCCGGACTTTGTCGGCTCCTTGCGGACGGACTTGGATACACACGATCACTCCAAAAGTCCGCTGGTTTTGAACGCGGCGACGTACAGCACGTACGACGGGACTATAAAAAGGAAGTTCAAGCCCCACTACGGCACCCTTTGGGCTCCTTCTGCTAATCTAGTGTTTATCTCGTGTTAGTAGAAGTTTGGTTAGAGACGATTCGCGCTTTTTTACACTTCAGCTTATTTCGATCGTTTTCTGCGGTTCAGTTTGTGCTTGTGAGGTTTGTCTCTGCTTTTCAGTGCGTGTTGGTCAGTTCGTAACCTGCCTAGCAGGCCGTTCTGGTCCGCTCGTTCCTGATTTTCAGGTCGTTCTTCATAGGCCTTGCTGTTCTTCAGTGCGTTTGTTATAAGTTTGTTTGTTTGACCAGCCGACCGTTTTGAAGCCATGTTGCGTGGACGTACTCGTTTTGGAGTTCGTGCTGCGTGGGGACTTGGTGTTGGGGTAATACTTTGACCCGAGTCCAGTCCATGAACAGGGCGAGGAGGAGTTCATGGATGAAGAATTGGTTGCGCCAGCGTGACCAATTCTCGCATATGCCTTTGCTCCGTGAGATCCGTGAGAATAATCCTATGGGTTTCAGGAATTATCTCCGGATGACGGACCCCATTTTTGATCGTCTGCTGGCTATGCTGACCCCCTATATCAGCAGGCAGGATACCTGCATGAGGCAAGCCATCAGTGCGGAGCAGAGGCTAGTTGCCCCTTTACGTTACTTGGCGACTGGGAGAAGTCTTCAGGACTTGAAGTTCTCGACAGGCATCTCCCCCCAGGCTCTGGGGATAATAATCCCAGAGACTTGTTCTGCCATCATTCAGGTCCTGCAGAAGGACTATATGAAGGTAAGTTTTATCCTTTAACATTACATGATATGTATTAAATGTTTGTTAATGTATAGTCTAAATGTCCTTGTTACCTAATTACCATGCTTGGAATATGCTATGAATGTCCCCTTTATCTTCATGCATGCCTGTTTTTTGACATTAATCATTTTTTGCCCTACATGCATATTTACCTTCAATAACCTCCCCGCCATGCAATCCTGGGTCCATTTATATCTCCAGCCTATAGTCCCTTGAACAATGTATATTGTCAGCTCCATTGTACTGTTTAACCCTCCCCCACCCCCTCAAATGTTTGAAACTGTCAGGTGTGTTTTTGACACTAATTAGAACCCCTCCCCCACTCCCTCAAATGTTTGAAACTGTCAGGTGTGTTTTTGACCCTAATTAGAACCCCCCCCCCACCCCCTCAAATGTTTGAAACTGTCAGGTGTGTTTATTAACCTAATTAGTACCCCTCCCCTCACATTCAAATTGATCAATGGGCCATCAGAGGGGGTGAGTAATCTTATAAGTGGGCCTTATGTTTTTTAGAATAAAAATTACAAACACACATATTAATAATGTTCGACTGCTGTTGTTCAATAATGTTTTTGTGTAATCTGATATCCAAGTTATGTTTAAAAGCACTTATCTTAATTTTTTTTTTCACTCCACAGTTTCCTTCCAGTACACAGGAATGGCAGACTGTGGCCTCCCAGTTCGCTGACCGTTGGGACTTTCCCAACTGTGTCGGGGCGATTGACGGGAAGCATGTCCGCATTGTGCCACCACCGCATTCGGGGTCTTATTTCTATAACTACAAGGGGTTCCATAGTGTAGTTTTGATGGCGGTGGTCTCGGCACATTTGGACTTTCTGTTTGTGGACAAGGGGAAGAACGGCCAGATGTCTGACGGAGGAGTATTTGCACAGACCGAGCTGTGCCAGCGTCTCCGGACTGGTGGCCTGGGATTGCCACCTGATGACCAGAATGTGGATGGACTCCCCTCAGTTTTTATCGCTGATAAAGCATTTGCTCTCGGCGAGCACTTGATGAGGCCGTTCCCCCAAAGGACACTCACCCCTGAGAGGAGGGTATTTAATTACCGGCTGGCCAGAGCAAGAAGAGTTGTGGAGAATGCCTTTGGGATTCTGGCCAGCCAGTTCCGTTTGTTCCTCTCAGCCATAAATCTGGTGGACTATAAAATAATCACGTCATACTTGCTTGCTGCATACTCAATAATTTTTTAAGAAGACATTCGGCTACATATATTTCCTCTGTTGGGCCTGAGGCCGGACCTGTACTTGATCAAACACTGACAGGCCTGGAAATTGGCCGTATTGGCTTGGCCCCCCAAAGCGCACGTCAAGTGCGTGAACGATATGTGAATTATTTTAATGGTCGGGGGGCCATTGCTATTCAACAAGAGCTATAATTTTTTTTAAAAATAAAGAAAATACATTTTGGATAAAATATCTTGTTTTTCTTCTTGTTTGCATTTAGTTTTGTCTGTCTCCTAGTGCACTTGTAGTAGTGGCAAGTGCATTTACCTTTAGTTAATAAGGCCCTTTGTCACTGTAACCACACCAAAATTAGCAAAACATCTTAATGAGAAATAATCAGCCACACACATTGTAGTAGTAAAAACATTTTACTGTGTGCACATTGAAAGGTGCATTTTTTGGAACCTTTTTTTTTTTTTTTTTTTTTTATATTTTTTTTTTTTCTTTGGAATTTTTTTTTTTGATTTTTTTTTTATTTTGTTTTTGTTTTTTATTTTTTTAAAAAATTTTTTTTTTTGAAGGTTATTAAAGGCATACAAAAATAGACCTTGTTTAAAAAATTAAAATTCACAACAGTGTTTTGAAAAACATACAAAAAAATAAAAGAACTTACAAAGTTCAACATGTTAATAGCGGTGCTGATGATGTCACCCTTGTAAATCCTAAATTTTTCAGATGCTCAAAAGTGCATTAAAAAAGGGTCAAGTCAACATGTGCTATCTCCCATCATGGGGGAGCAATGTACGTGTTTTGTGTGTGCAATCCATTTGTTCCTCTCACCACTAAAAAATTTTGAGGATGAAGGGGTTGCAAACACAAAACAAGTACATTGATATCCCCTGATGGAAGATAGCACATGATGACACACCGTGTGCATCAGCAAAAATCTTTTTGAAGGAAAAAACTACTACAAAATTGGAAGAAGAAACAAACTTGACAAGGAAATGAAGAACATGATTGATGTTTTTAGGCAAAGCGTTATTATATTCTGCCCAAAACATCAATCATGTTCTTCATTTCCTGTTGCATGGAGTCCAGGCGAATTTTCATGCTGTGAATTTGGTCATGCATTTGATCAATTTGGCCATTCCACAACATTATCTGGCCAATAAGTCTTTGGGCACTGTCTGTGCTGAATGGCTCTGACGCTTGGCCTTCCACAACCAGAAGCTCACCTAAAATGTGTGTAAAAAAAATGGGTTAAAATATGCACGCCTAAATACATTACCTTAAGCTGGGGTGTCAGTCACTCACTTGGTGGGGTTGAAAGCTCGCACACTTCCTCCATCTCTCCTTCCTCCAGCTCATCGGGTGGGCGTGGTCTTGGGCTTGGGCTATCTTCAGCCTCAGGCTGGTGACTTGGGGGGGTCCTGGGATCCTTGGACTGTTGTCTGAGTCTTTTCTCCCCATGATAATTCAACAAAAGGTACAGTTAAAACACAGTGATTTTTTATACTTTTATAATTAATATGAAACGTTGGTTATGAGTTGTTGACAATTGCCTTTTTTTGTCCTCAAAAATTTAGAAGACTGGATGAAAATTCCCTCTGAACAACAATTATAAACAATACACATTTTCATGCAAGTTTCACAGATGCAGACACCTCAATGATCTCCTATGTGTATTACCCCTCAAAAATATCTTTATGGTCACATAGTACACTAGTGCTCGTGAGTCCAGATGTGGAACCAGCTGCTGTGTCCTGTCCTTACATTACACTGAATCATTTTTGAAGAAGCATTATATTTTCAAACACATCTACACCACATCACCAAATTTGGGGAATCCGACAAATTATCAAGACTTAACCTCCCTGGCGGTATGATTATTTCGGATTTTAGGTGCTGAAAGCGGTACAATTATTTTGCATGGAAATTTGGCGTTTTATATTGTAGGTCTGTAATTCTTAACAATAACACACTTAAATCTGTCCAAACAAGAGTCTAGTAGATATCCCAGGTATGATAAAGTTTGAAACACAAAAACATAAATTATAATATAATAAATAAAAATAAATAATTTAAAAAAAAAAATTAATAATAAAATAAATTTCCCCACGATTCACTATCGCTCAATTCTGCAAGTGTTCTAATTTACTATCGCTGTTTTCTAGCTGGTCTAAAGCCACTTTTGATGTAAAGGGACACTTTTTGGTTGCTATGGACAATCTCCAGTTTCCAGGCAGAAAGAACAGTATATATAACATAAAACTGCATGCAGGGCATTGGACAAAGCACTGGGGACAAAAGGGATGTGAAATAATTTCATACAGTACTGTAATCTGTAAGATTACAGTACTGTATGTGTTATGATTTTACACTTTTTTGAATTTGCCGCCAGGCACCGCCCCCGTGCGTCGCGCTGCTCGCAGGGAACGGAGCCTGGCACGAAGAGGCTTCGGAGGAGGACAGAGCCTGCAGACACAGCGGGGGACATCGCAGGATCCCGGGGACAAGGTAAGTAAAGCCATACCAGGATCCTGCGATGTAATCCCGAGTGTGGCTCGGGGTTACCGCTAATGGTCCTGAATTTTAACCCCGAGCCACACTCGGGAAAACCGCCAGGGAGGTTAAATGTATGTCCAACCCTGTACCATCGCATTTGGCGGAAAAAATAACGTCTTTTTCTTTCGTATCATATGTATTTTACAAAGAACGGTCTTTACGAACAATGCTGTATATTAGGTAAAAAATATGGATCAGCATGCAAGTTAAGTATCTCAATAGGAAAACACAACAAGTACTTACTTTTTTTAAGCAGCTTCTTTATTCGCCAATATTGTTCTGGCTCCCTACTTTTGATGTCAGACCACCGCTTCCTCAATTGTTCTTTCGAACGTTTAGTGCCAAATTTAGCTTCTAGAGCGGTGACAACTGAGGACATTATACTTACGCATATTCGGTCGTGTGTACGATCCTTTTTTCCCATCGTAGTCCTCCCTTCTCAATATGGACACCATCTCCACCATCCCTTCAAAAGCCATGTTGGTGGCCTAATATCTTCTCCGGGATGTGGATGGTTGTGGCTCCGGGCTTTTCTCCGCGCTACTTTTACTGAATCTCTCCATCATCTTTCTCGATATACTCCCACTGTGCAACGAAGAGTGAAGGGGCGGGGACAAATTGTACTAAAGAACGCCAGGGGCGGGCGATGCAGGCGGAGCATGACACATGCGCAGTGTATATAAAGCTATTACGATGGCCTACGTAAGTCCAGAAACTAAGGTAAGATTAAACGTGGGGGGGTGTGTGTGTGTGTATATGTGTCCCCTAGATTCTTCACAAAATAATCCTGGGAGTTCTGACTGACATTACAGTTTTGATCTTGTGTCTTGTCTTTCAGCAAAAATGAATCCCTTTAAAGAGGCTGATTTTTTGTCCAGATTTATCGATTTATATCAGGAAAACAAAAACCTGTGGGAGGTCAAACACCCACTATATTTCAATCGAGCTGAAAGGAAGGCAACACTGGGCACACTTTTAGAATTTGTGAAGACTTGAGTCCCCCAGGCAGACCTCAAGTTTGTGGACAAGAAAATTGGTATCTTGCGAAACATGTATAAGCGGGAACACAATAAAATCCAGGAGTCGCTCAGATCCGGAGCAGCAGCCGACCAAGTTTATGTACCCAAGTTTTGGTACTACCACAAAATGCGATTCCTGGATGACCAAACAGAAGCCAGGCAATCACTTTCGACCCTCCCCCCCACCCTTCCCCCCACCCTTCCCTCCAGCCTTCCCCCCACTCTACCTCCAGCCTTCCATCCACCTCCACCCCAGCTGAGGAGTCCCAGGATGAACTGGGCCTTTTCAGCCTTGATGAAGTGGATGCGCCCAGCTTCAGCCAGGTATCCTTTTTTGGGTAATTTGTGATTGTGTAAATGTTATTAATGATGTTAACGTCTCAAATTTTTAATTGTTTTAGAAAAAATGACTTCATCACAAATATTAATATGTAGACATATCACTAGACAGTAGTGGCCAAAAATATACTTCTGCATAGGTGTGCACAGCCTCTTGCATTAGGGTGTGCACCCCAAAGCTCAAATACATATGCATGTGTATATGTACTGATGGTGTCAGTAGGGCAGTGGACAGTGTCATTAGTTTTATTTTATTTTTAAATAAATTATTTTATTTTGTAACATTTTTTTGGGGTATGAAATATGGTCTAAACAGGGGGGAATATGCACCACACAAGGCGATTAGGGTGTGCCGAGGCACACCTGGCACACCCTGTGCCCACGCCTATGTACTTCAGATATTGTTGATCAGCTGGAATAATGGAGGGGTCAAATAGATAGCCTTTACTATTTGTTGAGAATTATATTTGCAAGTCATGAGCTGAAAATTGTGTGTGATTGCGTAACAAAATTACAACTATGTCCCTTTTTTTGACACAGGATGACTGCAGGCAGGAGGAGGCCTTGACCAGTGGGAGAGAGGAGGAGGCCTTGCCCAGTGGGAGAGAGGAGGAGGCTGTGGCTGGGCCCAGTAGAAGCCGCACGGAGTGTCAGGTGCCTCCCCTCAGCATCATCAGCAAGATTATCAGATTATCAGCAAGATTATCAGAAGAATGACACAAACTGAGGAGGAATCCCTAGCCCTCATTCGTGAAGCAAGCCAAATCCTCAGCACACCACCCAATGCAGAGGAGGCGTATGGGACATATATGGCCACCAGATTGCTTGAACTGGAAAAGGGGCAACGCCTCCTCTGTGAGGGTTTGATTTTTCAGGCCTATCAGAAGGGCTTGAGAGGGGAGCTTTCTGCTACAACCTATCTACCAGATGAAGCCACTCCTCCTCCTCCTCCTCCTCCTCTTGCCCCAAGTACACCACCAGAGGCACAGCCTCCAAGGAAGGCTGCAGCGAAGCGTGGAGGGAAGGCTGCAGAGAAGCGCGCAGGGAAGGCTCCACGGAAGACTCAAAAGTGATTGCCTGGTTTCTGTCTGGTCTGACTGTGCTCCCTGTGCTCCCTAGTCACAAGATACCAATTTTCTTGTCCGAAAATTTGATGTGTGTCCTGGGGGATGAAAGGCTTCGCAGATTCCAAAAGTGTCTCCAGTGTTGCCTTCCTCATTTTTTGTTAACCAAAATAAATGGATTTTTTAGTTACCTTACATTATTGACTATGTGTTTTGATTCCAAAACGACATTTTGTTGGGGAGTAGGCAGGTACAGGTCAAAAAGACTATGGGGTTGATTTAATAAAAGCAAATAGACTGTGCACTTTGCAGAGGGCAGTTGCCCTCTGCAAGTGCAATTGCTCCAGAGCTTAGGAAATGAGGTAAGGCTTGACTTTGCAAAGAGTACCCAATCCTGTGCAAGGAAAATTCAAAAAACAGCATTTTTGCTTGCACATGATTGGATGATGGAAGTCAGCAGAGCTTCTGCTCATTTACTAAGCTCTGGAGCAACTGCTCTTGCAGAGGGCAACTGCACTTTGCAAAGTGCACAGTCTTTTTCCCTTTAGAAAATCAACCCCTATGTGTGTTTGTTCCAAAAGGCTAAATCATTTAGAAAATCAAGTGCAAAGTACTAGTGAAAAGTGCACTTTAGAAATTGCACTGCAAGTGCACTTGTTGGAAGTGCAGTCGCTGTAAATCTGAGGGGAAGAGCTGAAATGAGGGGAAGCTCTGCTGATTGTATCATACAATCATGTGCAAGAAAAAGGTTGAAATTTTTTTTGTGGTTCCTTGCATGTGCCCCTCGGATCCACAGCGAAGGCACTTCAAAATGCTCTTTCTGTGCAATTACAAGTACAATTTGCACTTGTAGTGAAAAATGAATTTGTTTTTGGAAAATAAACCCCCCTATGTCTAATTAACAAGGGACACCAACCTCATTAAGGTTCATTAAAACAACACAAAATATTAAGGTTATTGTGGTAACTTTAAACTACAAAAATAAAATTAAAAAACAAAAACATTTTGTATAATTTAGCACACATTGTAAAATAGATAGTGTTTAAATCTAAAAAAAAAAAAAAAATGAGTCCAAAATCTAATTTAATACTGTATTTATGGAGATCTGGCTTTTAAAAAATATCATATTAGTCATGGCATGAGGATAAATCATGAAGAAAGTACTTTGTGAGAATTCTGTGTGAATAAAAAGCACCAAAACAACTTCATTCCTCTTGCATTATAAAGAAAAAAAAAGCGCTGTATTAAAAGATCACAGAAGAGGAATGTGCTAGCTTCAATACGAAGGCTAGTTTTACCAGACCGAGCGCTTCCGTCTTGTAATTGCTTCAGAGCATGCGTCAGTTTGAGTTCGTCGGACTAGCACACAGACAACCGGTTTGTACGCTAGAAAGAAGAGTCCGTCGGATAGAATTAAAACATGTTTCAAATCTAAGTCCGTCCAACTTTTGAGCAAACAAAGTCCGCTGGAGCCCACACACAATCGAATTGTCCAACGAAATACAGTATGCCGAACCAAATCTGCCATAAAGTCCGATTGTGTGTACGCGGCATTAGGCTTCATAAGTGCTAAGAAAAAGTGTTTTTTCCATATTGCTACACCCCTTTGTCTCATGGGTCATGACAAATTGCTAACCAGGCATATTATGTTCTTCTTTTATGTAATGCTTCAATCTGTTATTAAAAGCACAAATGCTGAATTGAAGATAGATGTATTCTATTTGTTTTTATGTTACCAGTGGCCAGTTCTGGGTCAGCCTAGGGCTAAGTATTTTTTACATAAAAGCCACTAATGAGATAATTAAGCAGGATGAGACAACTATTGTAAGTTGACCAAGTTTAATGTAATATGCAGTTATGGATAGATAGATATTTTATAGTCATTGTATACATACAACAAAATGTATACTCTGTTATTAGGTATGGAAAAGGTATTAGCTGCAGAAAAGGCTATTTCCATCCTTTATTAACTTCTCAGATAATGGTAAATGTTGGCAAGATTAGAAATGTTCAGATAAAATAGATATAGAATGTATTATTGAACGCATACAGTAGCTGGGTATGTAGCAGGCAATTGAGCTAGTGGTGTGTGTTTTTTTTTTTATCTATACATGTAGCGCTACCCCCGGAGGAGATGCTTGATAGTGTGGGTTCTCTGTTCTATACTTCAAGTCTGTAGACAACCTCGGCCTCTCTGACACACCAGGCTAAGCATATAGAAATTGCATTGCTGTTGAGAGCACCACCAACTCGAGTAACCGGAAATGACGTAGTGCGTGTGGCGCTGTCGTATGTCGCTGAGGATGTCTATGACGAAACGCGTACGATGGCGCCACGCACGCTACGTTATTTCCGGGTACTCGAGTTGGTGGAACGCAGCTGGAGCGCAGCGGACCGCTGCTGTCTCCATCTCGGGTTACTGTTTTTAAGGGTTGTTTGTGGTCTGACTATCGCTGCCTAGGAGTCGGCCATACACATATATATTGTATATATGATATCTGGAACGTTTGTTGCATATTTTTTACTGTTTTTTACTGAATTTTAAATAAATGAATGCATTTTTACTACACTATGGGAGCCTATTAGTGGCTTTTTTTTTTTCTCCCATGAGGGACCCAATAAGGATTACGTCCTACTTATCTGAAGTCAGAGGTGTGCTTCTGGAGCAAACATAACAGATATCGTGGTGAATTGGTTGCAGTGACTATATCCATATGCGTATTGCCCCTTTGGGGTGAGTGGATCCGGTGAGTGGGGAAATTGAGTCACCTAGTCACCTAAGTCACAAAGTCACCTAAGGTGAGCACTCAAGTCACCATTAGATTGTTTGCCATATATCTGAACATTGCCGGACTCATACCTCATATGAACTGTCAGTTATTCACTTATATGTGAACCCAATTTCCATCACTGTAACAGACTCATACATGCCTTTGAAGTGTGTCTTCACTTTGGTATTTTGGTATATTTTATGTATCAGGGTATTATGTTTGGTATTTCTGACATGATATGCCTGGCAGTGGTTTATTTTAGTTTATTTTCACTGTGTTATAATTAGTTTTCACTGTGCCTTTTGTGTCAGTCAGTTGCACTATTACCAGACACTTACTATTGCTATATTATTTAATTATGGTCTATATTCTGGCTTAGTTGCTGGGACCCACATGCCACTTATTCACTTTGTTCACGCATGTACATATTATTATTATTATTATTATACAGGATTTATATAGCGCCAACAGTTTACGTAGCGCTTTACAACTTGAGGGTAAACAGTACAAATACAATACACTTTGATACAGTAGGAATCAGAGGGCCCTGCTCCTTAGAGCTTACATATAACACATACTTATAGGTCGTGCATTGTGGCTACCCAACAGGAGCTATCATGCACGGCAGTTTACTTACACTTTCTTTAGGTGCAAATGTTTTTGTTGGTATACACACTTCACAGATATTTCAATACATGAGACACTGACATCGTAATTCAGGTCAGGTTGTTTATGTATTGTGCACTGTAGGGGCTTATTAGCCCTCTCAACTTCTCCTTACATATGATTATTTGCTTTTTAGGTAGCGCCATACACCCCACCTTTTTGTTTGTTTTTTTGGACTTGGGTCAAAGCTATAACTCCAAGGCTAATAATAAATAACACAATATCTTCTCCGATTCCGCAACATGGCTGGTTGACAACCGGACGTTCAGAAACTAAATAAAAAGCGCAAAATGAAAAGCACAAATCAACACTCACTGAACTTCTATTAACACAAAATTAGCAGAAGGAGCCCAAAGGGTGGTGCTAAAGAGCTGAAAAATCACATAGTATGTCACTACGTTCGTGTTTGTTGGCTGACAATTGTGTGCCGTTTGTATGCAAAACAAGTTTGGGGCCAACACCCTTCGGACAAAAGTCTGAGGTTTTGTCTGTGGAAAATCTGATCGTGTGTGTGAGGCTTAAGTCTTCAAATGGGTATACCATTATTGACACTAGGGTTTGCCAACAGCCCAATAACACAGGGCAATGGTGAATTGTGAGTCTCATTTTGGTGCAGCACAAACACTTGTGAGTAATAATGTCCAATAGGTATCCCCTAAGAGACCTTACCAGTGCTGAAAATAGGAAAACAGGCAAGCTTTTGTTTTGGTCACGCTACAGTCTGGATTATATGAGACACCCTGTGTGTCACAAGCAGCTGAACATTTGGGCAGAAAATACTTTGAATGATATTATGGAGGTGTATGGTAGCTGCACACTAAATATCTTGGGTAGGGACATTGGCTGGAATGATAGCATTGTGAATATTTATTTATATACACATTTTTGAAATGTAAGTCTATGAATATATGTGTGTCTTTCCACTTTAAATGTATATGTTTAAAGGAAACCTGTCACGGGAGAAACATCTATGTTGTCATTGTAGACATCTGTATAAGAAAATCCTGCCTGACTGTCATGCTGGACCTCTTGTTTTAATGCTATGGTTTCTTGAAATCAGACAAGCATGCATAAAAGGGCTTCAGTTACTCAGACTTTCAAGAATATTATAACTCTGCTGGGTTAGAATCTCAGAAGGTATTGGAGCCATGGGGTCAGCAATACTGCCCAGCCAGCCAACTAGCATTATCAGGAGTAGGTCAGCAATATCACCCCTGTATTTGACAGGTTTACTTTGAGTGACCTCTTTCTACTGAGAAGACTGACAGCAGTGTATGAAGTTTTGTTGAACTATTTTAGTTCTAAATAGAGTATTAAACCTAAGTTAAAATACTGCTGATTTATTTTTTTGTGTGGATAAGTGTAGGACAGAGATACTGTTGCTACTGCTGTAACACATAGGACAGTAGGGAGCCCCAGTTTCAGATTTAGTTCTTGCTGGATTGGCAACTTAAAGAGCAGTGCACTGTATTTTAGCAAAGAGACAACTAGACTATATTGACTATTACTTGGAGTCTTGAACACTGTGGACCCCCAAAGGAGAATAGAATAATTGGTCTGGGGCTTAGTGCCAGCAGGAGTATGGATTAAAGCAGGGATCCCCAACCCCCCCTGTGCCGGTTTGCGATAGTGCCCCTTTACAGTGCAGTCCCCTTTCTATCACAGTGCCACCTTTATATCACAGCCCCCATTTACATTACAGTGCCCCTTTACAGTGCAGTGCCCTTTATATCACAGTGCCTCCTTTAAATCACAGCCTCTTTTACATTATATTGCACTTTTACAGTGCAGTCCTCTTTATATCACAGCCCCCTTTACATTACATTGCCCCCTGTGACAGACTCACCCACGACAGAGGCTTTTGGAGAGGACTGAATGCCAGCCTCTTGCCTTTTGATTATGGGAACTGGATTTTCAAGGAAACAATACTCTTTGCGAGGTGAATGAGAAATCCAGTCTGATCTGTACAAATCAGACTCAATCTTGTATATATGTATATATTGTGTGTTGTCTCATTCTGTTGTGGACTCTTTGCTGTGATCATTTGGGATGTGTATCTCTATGGAGGGAGGGGGGATTCCTCCAGCAGCCCCCCTGCTGATAAGACTGTTTACTGAGGAGAAGTTTGAACACACCTGACCTGTGTGTCCATTGTCTTTGGACAGTTTAACCCACCCTCTTTTCCAAGGGTGTGGTGGGGGGGAGTCTGAGTTATTTTATCTGTTGTGTCCATGTGTGATAATAAAACAGTCCATGTTAGCAGCTAAGCAAGTCTCGCCTTGTTTTGTGCTTTGTGAGTGGTTGGAATATCTGATATCTAGAGTCAGACTGGGAGGAAGTGGTATACTGACCGAAGCACTCAAGCGGAGTGTGGGACGTTCCATGACACCCCCTTTACAGTGCAATTCCCTTTACATCACAGCCCCTTTTATATTACAGGGAGTCCCCATAACATTAATGTAACAGGTTTTATATAGCGCCAACAGTTTGCACAGCGCTTTACAACATGAGGGCAGACATTACAGTTACATTACAATTTGGTACAAGAGGAATCAGCCCTGCTCATTAGCGCTTACAATCTGAAAAAGGAAGGATCAATTGATACAAAAGGTAATAGCTGTCGGGGGATGAGCTGATGGAGGAAGTAAAACAGTGTTAGTTAGAAGCAGAATAAGCTTCTTTGAAGAGAAGGGTTTTCAGGGATCGCCTAAAGATGGATAGATTAAGGGACAGTCAGAAAGATTGGGGTAGGGAGTTCCAAAGGATGGGAGAAGCTCTGGAGAAATCCTGGAGGCGAGCATAGGAGGAGGTGACAAGAGAGCTAGAGAGCAGGAGGTCTTTGGATTTCCGAAGAGACCGGCTTGGTTGGTCTTTTGGTACTAGGTTAGTGATGTAGCTGGGGGCAGAGTTATGGATGGCTTTGTAAATTATTGTTAGCACTTAGAATTTTCTTTGTTGGGTGAGTGGAAGCCAGTGGAGGGATTGGCAGAGAGGATTGGAGCACACTGGATGGTTAATAAGGTGGATGAGTCTTGCAGCGGCATTAATTATGGACTGAAGGGGGGATAGTCTATGTAAAGGTAATCGAATTACACTGTAATGTAAATAGGGCCTGTGATGTTAAGAGGAACTGAGGACACTGTGGGACTGCTTTAACCACTAAAGGACCAGAATAATTTACCTCTTAAAGGGGTTGTAAACCCTTGCAGTTTTTCACCTCAATGCATGGGACAGCACAAAGGACTCAAAGAGTATTGAATAACAAGACACAACACAATTTATTTTATGTTGGCAATAATGGCCACGGCGTTTATTAAGGGGTTACCCAAAATGAACAATAATCATCCAGCAAAATATTTAATCTTAAAATTACATAATCATAAATTATTTAATTTATTAATAATATCACGTAGTCCACCCAGAACTGAACTGGATGACAAGCCCCAACAGCTGAAAGCCACTCAGAAACTGAGAAACTGAAGCCCCCCCCCCAACGCCATGGCCTGCTCAATCATGTTTTGTAAGCCTAAAACAAAAATGTCTAAATCTACGTCCGACAAGTGTACAAAATCAATTCTGTATAGACCAGGCACAAAACCCTCAAGGTCTATATGATAATAAGAAAAACCGCCTTGAGAAATGACTAAATTGCGTATAGTTCTATTTATGCGTTTCCTAATCTTATCTAAATATTGAAGGTTACTTGAATCGGACCAAAGGAGTCTTGGTACCATCTCTGAAAAAACTATAACCATAAAAGGAAATAACTTAAAAGAAGTTAAGTCCCTCTTCATCTCGCAAATCAAATCACAAGTTTTAATCCTGTCCAGGTCATTAGCCCCAGCATGAATGATAAGAACATCAGGAGAAGGCCACTGACCCATCAAGAAAATTAACCGATCCTTTAAATTTCTCCATCTCAGCCCCCTAATTAAAACCTGAAATCGTCTTTCATCCAGACCAAGATTGGTTTCGACATTCTTGATGGAAGTTCTCCTTTTGGCCCAAAATATAAAGGAATGTCCTACTATCCAAATGACACACTTGGAAGAACCTAAGAAAAATTAGACAATAACAAGATCAGGGCGAACATACAATTTAAACCTATCATTATCCCAACGCCCCAATTTCTTCAAACCATCATTAGAGAAACCGAGAAGGCTGGCTTCAGTAGCCGCCCCAATCCTAAAGGAATGTGAAGAGAAATGAAAACCAAAAGGTTAAGATTTTAAAGGCAAGAAGACAGGACAGATGAGAACTAGAATCTTGTAATGGAGATAGGTTAATATGAATAAAAAATGAACCTGAAAAAGGGGGTCGAGAAGAAAGATATTGAGTAACTCTAAAAACTGGACAGATGATCTGAAAAGGGTCTCTATGAAGAGTTATTCAACAACCCTTGCCTAATTGATCCATCTTGGATCTACGGATAAAAATCCTAACTGAATCTTCCGTAACAGATATCTGAAAAAACTAAAAAGAAGGAAGAAGCTTTATTAGGTGCTGTGAGCTCCCCTGTTCTAAAAGCACCAAAAAATGCAATAAAAAAAGC
The DNA here is from genome assembly GCA_037952925.1 of Lithobates clamitans. NCBI lineage: Eukaryota > Metazoa > Chordata > Amphibia > Anura > Ranidae > Lithobates > Lithobates clamitans. The sequence goes on from JBBGZY010000515.1 coordinate 1,989,598, forward strand.
CGTTCTAAACAGCAAAGTCTCAAAAGCGGAGAAGCAAACTGATTGTAATGCAGACATCAGTTTTATCAATAATTCAGATGAAATAGGGCATCTACTGTCAATAGCTGGAGAAGATCTTCGTGTTTGTTTGACAGGAAAAAAGGAAGTCCCGGAATTTTTTAAAAAGAATGAGGCCCCTGCTAAAATTTCGCTAACCGAAGCAGGACTAAATTTAGATTGAATTAAAAAGGAAACAAAGCATAAAGCCGTATGAGCACTAACTGAATTAAAATAAAAATTAGCCTCACTGCACAGAAATTACACCATTTAAACCAGGCTTGTGAGTATTCTTCCCAAGTTTTAGGAGCGATGGAATTCCTTAGATTTTCTTTCATTATTCCCAAATCAGGCCCCAGAGAAATTCGGGGCAAGAGAATCCTTCCTGGTCCGCCTCTGGAACGAGTCCCCGAAACCTCTGGAACTGCGAACGAGACAATGAATCGGAGATCTCATTAGTAATACCCAGGACATGCTTTGCTTTTAGCCAAATTTTAAAAGTCATACATTGCAAAACCAAAAACGGAGTAACTTTATAACTAATTCAGACTTTGATGATAAACAGTTTACAGCAAAAAATACTCCTTTATTATTCGTATGTAGTAAAACTCGTTTATTCTCAAAAAAAATTTTGCCAAATAGTAATAGCCACCACCATCGGAAATAATTCTAATAAAGCCAAATTACAGCTAATATCTGGTGACCTCCAGGACTCAGGCCATTCATTAGCACACCAATGACCATCCAGGAAGGCACCAAAACCAACCGAACCAGATGCATCGGTAAACAAGCGAATATCAAAATCTTTAATGAATTCGCTCTGCCATACCATGTAACCATTAAAATTGATTAGGAATTGGTCCCAAATCTTCAAATCCTCCTTAATGGGACGGGTAATGGAAACATGGGAAAGAGGATTTTTAAGACCCCTAGTGACTAGAGCAAATCTCTGAGAAAAGATTCTGGCTACTGGGATTACTCTAGACGCAAACGCAAAGAGTGCCAACAAGGACTGAACATCACGCAACAGAACCCTTCTTCGTGACAAAAAATTAGAGATAATAACCTAATTTTTATAATTTTCTCCATTGGCGAATGGAATTCCATGGCGACTGAATCAATTGTGATGCCCAGGAATTCAATCACCGTCACTGGGCCCACCGTTTTTTCATGGGCTAGGGGAATGCCAAAAGACTCACAAATGTTGAAAAAACAATCCAACATTTCAGAACAAACTTGAACTTTATAAACAAAAAATCACCTAAATAATGTATAGCGTCACCTTGAGAGGAATTTTGTGACAAAACCCACTGCAAAAACATTAAAAAAGCCTCAAAATAACTGCAAGACTTGGAAAAACCCATGGGCAGGCACTTATCGAAATAGAATTGATCATCCAAATAAAAACCAAGCGAATTAAAACCTATGGGGTTGACAGGTAACAGGCGAAATGCGGATTTTATATCCGCTTTTGCCATAAAAGATGCTTTGCCAAATTGCTTTAAAAGACCCAGAGCTTCATCAAAAGAAGCACATGACACTTCTGACTCAAAGTCTGCTATTTTATCATTTAAGGAATTTCCATGGGAAAAGGATAAATGATGAATCAGATGACAGCGTCTATAAATAGGGAATAGATTTATGGCATTTTTATTTTTATTTTTTACTAGTAATGTCGGTGATCTGTGATTTTTAGCGGGTCTGCGACATTGCGGTGGACAGATCAGACACCTAACTGACATTTTTGACACTTTTTGGGAGCCAGTGACATTATTACAATAATCAGTGCTAAAAATATGCACTGTTATTGTACTAATGACACTGGCAGGGAAGGGGGTTAACATCAAGGGAGATCAAGGGGTTAAATGTGTTCCCTGCAGGTGTCTTCTAACTCTATGGGGATGGGCTGCCTGGGGAAGCACACAGATCCGTGTTCCTGGTTAGCAGAAAGACAGGATCTATGTGATCGTCCCTGTCAGAACAGAGATCTGCCTTATTTACACAGGCAGATCCCCGTTCTATCACTGCGGGGAATGATCGTGGGTGGCTGGCGGACGTCAAGTCCGCCCCACCCGCTAATTGGCTACCCCGCTGGCCAGTGGGCACGCGAGTGTGACCCCGGCGGCGCGCGCGCCCACAAAATAGGGTTACCGAGCCAACGTACAATGACGGCAATTCGTGGGAATGAGCCGACCTGCCGCAGTACAATGACGGTTAAAGGGGGAACTGTGATGTAAAGGGGGACTCTGGACACTTACAGTTGTGCTCAAAAGTTTGCATACCCTGGCAGAAATTGTGAAATGTTGACATTAATATTGAAAATATGACTGATCATGCCAAAAAACTGTCTTTTATTTAAGGATAGCAATCACATGCAGCCATGTATTATCACATAGTTTTTTGGATTCTTTTTAAATAATAATGGTAACAGAAATCATCCAAATGGCCCTGATAAAATATTTACTTACCCTGGAATGTTTGGCCTTTGTACAGACACAGTAGGTGGCACACACAGGTTAAAAATGGCAATTAAAGGGTAAATTCCCACATTTGTGGCTTTTTAAATCACAATTAGTGTCTGTGTATAAATAGTCAATGAGTAGCTCTCACATAGATGCACTAAGCAGGCTAGACACTGAGCCATGAGGAGGTAGAAAAGAACAGTCAAAAGACCTGTGTAACAAGGTAATAAAACTTTACAAAGATGGAAAAGGATATAAAAAGATATCCAAAGTCTTGAATATGTCAGTCAGTACTGTTAAATCACTTAATAAGAAGTGTAAAAATTGGGGATCTCTTGATACCAAGCCAAGGTTGGGTAGATCAAGAAAGATTTCAGCCACAACTGCCACAGGAACTGTTTGGGATACAAAAAAAAAGTCATAGGTAACCTCAGGAGAAATACAGGCTACTTTGGAAAAAGATGGTGTAGTTGTTTTTTAAGAAGCACAATGATACTTGAACAAAAAAGAACTGCATGGTCAAGTTGCCAGAAAGAAGCCTTTACTGTACAAGTTCCACAATATGCCCAACAACACCTTGACATGCCCCATTGGCTATTTTGTGGCATTGGCACAGTAAAGTCTTCCTTCTGGCAGCTCAACCATGCAGCTTTTTTTTGTTCAAGTATCGTTGAATTGTGCTCCTGAAAAACAACCACACCGTCTTTTTGGAGAGCAGCTTGTATTTCTCCTGCGATTACCTTTGGGTTTTTCTTTGTATCCTAAACAATTTTTCCGGCAGTTGTGGCTGCAATGTTTCTGGGTCTACCTGACCTTGGCTTGGTATCAAAAGAGCCCCCAATTTTCCACTTCTTAATAAGTGATTAAACAGTACTGGCTGGCATATTCAAGGCTTTGGATATCTTTTTATATCCTTTTCCATCTTTGTAAAGTTTCATCATTACCTTGTTAAGCAGGTCTTTTGACTGTTCTTTTCTACCTCCTCATGGCTGCTTAGTGGAATTCCTTTGCTGAGTTGGCGCTGTTGCCCAAAACTCAGCAGATCTATCCTCCTCTTTGTGACAATATATTTTTTGAACTGTTGTAGTAAACATTATCCACTTCCGGACCGCCCACTGTATATATACGTCATTTTTTTGAAGATGGATATCTCGGTAACGGCAGCAGCTGCTGCCACAACCGAGATATCCATCTTTTCAGCGGGCGGTTCCGTACACGATAATGGTGGTCTCCGCGGCCGCTCTCCCGCCCCCTCCGCCGCTTACCGGAGCCGTCGGTAACGGCGGAGGCGATCGGGTCCTTTCCCTGCCGAGGTATGGAGACAAGTGAGGCCAAGATGGCGCTCACCCGTCTCCATACCATGTGACGGCCGGAGCGACGTCATTACGACGGCTCCGCCCACTCTCTTAAAGGCACAGATTTTTTTTGTGTCATTTTTTTTTAAACGACTTTTTTATTTTTTTTTTTTTTTTTACATTTTAGTCTAAATATGAGATCTGAGGACTTTTTGACCCCAGATCTCATATTTAAGAGGACCTGTCATGCTTTTTTCTATTACAAGGGATGTTTACATTCCTTGTAATAGGAATAAAAGTGATCCAAATTTTTTTTTTTTTAAAACAGTGAAAAAATAAATAAAATAATATAAAATAAATAATAAAAAAAAATAATAATTTTTTTAAAGCGCCCTGTCCCGACGAGCTCGCGCGCAGAAGCGAACGCATACGTGAGTAGCGCCCGCATATGAAAACGGTGGTCAAACCACACATGTGAGGTATCGCCGCGACCGGTAGAGTGAGAGCAATAATTCTAGCCCTAGACCTCCTCTGTAACGCAAAACATGCAATCTGTAGAATTTTTTAAACGTCGCCTATGGAGATTTTTAAGGGTAAAAGTTTGACGCTATTCCACGAGCGGGCGCAATTTTGAAGTGTGACATGATGGGTATCAATTTACTTGGCGTAACATTATATTTCACAATATAAAAAAAAATTGGGCTAACTTTACTGTTGTCTTATTTTTTTTTTCAAAAAAGTGAATTTTTTCCAAAAAAAGTGCGCTTAGAAGACCGCTGCGCAAATACGGTGCAAAAATAAGTATTGCAATGACCGCTATTGTATTCTCTAGGATGTTAGAAAAAAAACAATATATAATGTTTGGGGGTTCTAAGTAATTTTCTAGCAAAAAAACCTATTTTAAACTTGTAAACACCTAAAATCCAAAACGAGGCTGGTCTTAAAGTGGTTATCAGAACATAATTGCACAGAGTTGTCTGACTTATTACTTTAAGGTGGTGCAAAGATGTCTAAACCCAGAGTGTCAGGCGAGTTGGAATGTTCATCAGGTCATGGTGGTGCAGATGAGCAGGTAAATCCAAGCAGTCCCCTAGGGGGGCGTGCTACACTATTTATGCACAGACACTAATTGTGATTTAAAAAGCCACAAATGTGGGAAATTAACTTTTAATTGACATTTTAACCTGTGTGTGCCACCTTCTGTGTCTGTAACAAGGCCAAACATTCCAGGATATGTAAACATTTTATCAGGGCCATTTGGGTGATTTCTGTTCATCATTATGATTTAAAAAGGTCCAAAAAACTATGTGATAATAAAAGGCTTCATGTGATTGCTATCCTTAACCATTTGCCAACTAGCTCACACTGATATACGTCGGCAAAACGGCACGTACAGGCATATTAACGTACCTATACGTTGTCCTTTAAGACATGGCTTGTGGACGCGCGCGCCTGCCGCAAGCTCTGTGAGTGTGATTGCGGGTCCCGCAGACTCGATGTCCACGGGGATACCCGGGATCGTCTCACGGAGAGGAAGAACGGGGAAATGCTGATGTAAGCAAGTATTTCCCCATTCTTCCTAGTGACAGGACACTGATCACAGCTCCCTGTAAGCTGGAGCGGTGATCAGTGTCATGTCACACATAGCCCATCCCCCCCACAGTTAGAACACATCCCTAGGACACACTTAACCCCTGCAGCGCCCCCTCCTGGTTAACCCCTTCACTGCCAGTCACATTTACACAGTAATCAATGCATTTTTAATCGTACTGATCGATGTATAAATGTGAATGGTCCCAAAATAGCGACAAAAGTGTCCGATCTGTCCGCCATAATGTAACAGTCATGATAAAAATCGCTGATCGCCGCCGTTACTAGTAAAAAAAAAAAATATTAATAAAAATGCCATAAAACTATTCCCTATTTTGTCGATGCTATAACTTTTGCACAAACCAATCAATAAATTGTTTTTTTTTAACCAAAAATATGTAGAAGAATACGTATCGGCCTAAACTGAGGAAAAAGAATAATAGGAGACAAGAAATGCAATATTGGGACTTTAAATGAGGATAGAGAGGCTGTTCGAAACCCCTCCTCCATCCCGGTTCAATGATAAAATAAAAGAGAACAGATGCAGGACTTTGAATGAGGCACACGGGAGCAAAAGTATAACTTGAGTAAAATAGAGGTTTTTAATATAATATGATAATATAATAATACATAAATTCATATATTTACATATTTAGGCACATAGCTCTATAATGATAACTTGTATTCCATCAAAAAAAACATTCCAACAAGGACTTCTTTGCAAACATATGAGGATATAGGTAAATGAAAAAATAATAATAGATCAATAAATATGTGACACAAAAAAGTGTAATTGGAGAAAAGTAGCAGAATCAAAAATACAATAAAATTGGTACTTCCATACATAATTGATAATTGTGTACACATAACGGTAGTTGTAAGCTCTACGCGTTTCGGGACCTTATAGCCACTCATCAGGAGCATAACCGTAGTGACCTCCTATGAATAGGGGAAACAGCAATATATAAATAGTTTGAAAAACAAATGGGCAAATGTAAAACATGAAATCCCACATTATTACACTAAAACCATGGACTTACAAATATATCTGCGCAATGGCAGTGAAGCCCTGAATGTCAAGCCAGCCAGTAATGCCAGGGACCGAAGCTGAGGGGGCGTGTCCGGGCGGCAAACCCAGCGCAGAGAAACCCCTAGATTAGGAAAGAGTGTGGGAAATAAATGTGTAGGGGTGATGAAAGTGACCTCAAGAGAGGGAAAAAACCTGAAAAACAAATGCACTGAGTGAGTGATTGGTGTGGTGTACAGAGGGTAGGAAAGGGTGAAAAACAATTGAAAATGAAAATAAAAATGAAATTGAATAGAAAGAGTAGAGGGGAAGAGAGGAGGAAGGAAAGAAAATGAAGAGAAAAAGTTAGAGTGAAAGAATGGAACCTGGGAGAAAAACCAGGACAGTCAAAGGAATAGCCAGAGGGAAAAGATGGTAGGACAAAGAAGAAGGAGGTAAGTCAAGAAAGGGTGAAAGAAAACATACCTGCTGAGATGTGAATAAGGGCATGAATGCCAAAAGTGGGCTCGGTATGACGCTCATGGCTGGCCAGCTTGGTTGGCTAACTGGCAGGGTTGTGGCGCTTCCCTGCTCCCTTTATGTTGCTGGTCTGGGGCTGAAGTGGTTAAATAAAAGATAGCTTTATGGTATGATCAGTCATATTTTCAATATTAATGCCAAAATTTCACAATTTCTGCCAGGGTATGCAAACTTTTGAGCACAACTGTATATAAAAGGGGACTGTGCTGTAAAGGGGGGATGTGGTGTGAAGAGGACAGACTTCATTAATATACTATCCCTCAGACCTTAGGAAAATTGGCTGTGATGAAACTGGTCCTTGGAGCCAAAAAGGTTGGGGACTGCTGGATTAAAAGATATCTACACTCTAGAACAAACGTGTATTATATTGCAGCTTACCGGTCTATAGATATGGTGGCTGCATTTGTTTTTGTTTTTCAGGGTAACACTATTTTCAGCATGTACAGAAGATACTTGTTGCTCTTTAAATGAAGAGAGGAAGATGTACTTAAAGCATAGCTCCCAACTGTCCCTGATTTCGAGGGACTGTCCCTCATTCAGAACAAAGGCCCTCTGTCCCTTTTTCCTCCTCATTTGTCCCTCGTTTTGGTCTGATCTAGATAGTTGTATATAAAATACACTATTTATCTTCCAAATAGTGTTTCACAGTGCTAAACTTTTCATCCAATTTCTAGATTGTTGCATTTGTAAATTCCAAAATCCAATATAAAGGAATACTAGTGATAAAAAACAATCATGGCTTTAACCAATAATTTTTTTTGTACAATTCTCATTTAAGGGGGTGTGTTCTATGCCTACATACTTTTGCTAATAGGTGTCCTGGGGGATGCTGGAAGTTCAGCCCGGGTGAAAACCTTGGCTCCCTCAATAGTTACAGCCACCCTAGGACAGAGGGTATTTTTCACTGGACTTTGCAGGAAAAAAAAAATGGAAAGAAAAACAAATGTAGGGACTTTATTTAGGAACTTCTGAGCTACAATATATGACATTTTTCTTTTTAGGTTTAGATATGCTTTAAACTCATCTTGGGCAGAAGTTGAGGAGCCATGTGCAACCTTTTAGGTCAGGTTCACTTTAAGTTCGATATTAGTATCATGTTTTTAAATAAGCGGTACATGCAACATATGTACAGTATCTAGAAGGTATATGGTGTAGAACATAGGGCACCCACTGCACTGACATGACATAGCAATAGTGAAGCTCAAACAAGAACAGTAATTTGAAATTATAATAGAAACAATTCTGGTCGGTATTACTTGGCCTATTATAATTTTCCAATGCTTTCAACCTAGATTTGAACATATGGTTTTGACATATAAAGGAGCAGTGAAAATAATTTCCCATCTTCCTTTCCAGGAAGGAACAAAGGCTTCATAGTATAAAATTCATCTGGATTTTGATTCAGCAGTCTCATAAAGAGCGTTGCCTGTAGCAATAGTTTATTAGATTTTGTGCACATGATCAAACAGATTAAGCAACCAAGGATGGGGTTAATTTAAGATGAATAACATAATATGAAATTTTATGGTGGTCTGGCGTCCATCTGTTCATTCAGGAAAACGTATTTGTTAACCGAATAAACAACCCCAACAAAATCATACAAGCCTCTTTACAAGAGGCTGTGGTAGTTACCAGGGTTGAAGGCATGCTGCTTTCCTTGTTATAGTTACTTGTTATAGTTTCCTTGTTTCCTTGTTATAGCAGAGTTCCACCCAACAATAGAACTTGTTCTTAAAGGAAAGACCACCCCTCCACCCTCCACCCCTCGTTTTTGGATAGTTTTTTTTTTCCACTTACCTTAGTAGTATAATGGTGAACTAAGTCCCAGCCTCACTGTAGCGAGGTACGTCATGTCTTCTTCTGGCTCTGCCCCTCCTCCTTCCCCCCGCTGCCTTCTGGGACCTGTGTGTGTCCCAGAAGACGACGCAGTCATAGAGACAGCGCCAAGCAACTCATGCCTGCGCAGTAGGAAACCGGCTGTGAAGCCTGAAGGCTCCACTGCCGGTTTCCCTTAGCTACTATGGTGGCACCTGCACCCAATCCGATAGACGGATCGGCCTCGGGGGGCCGACATCGCGGGCTCCCTGGACAGGAAAGTGTCCTTATTAAAAGTTAGCAGATAGTGTTTGTAGCTGCTGAAAAAAAAAACTTCTTTTTCAGGGTGGAACTCCGCTTTAATGTAGTCTGCTTATAACCACTACCAAAATAATTCAGGAATCTAATTCTGCTATTGGTGTCCAAAACTAGTGCCCCAAACAGACACACACAAACAAGTTGCTTTCACACTTGCGGCCTGGGGAGGTAAAAACAGACAGTTGATCCTTTTTTACTGCCCCTCGCCTACAACTTACTGCCCCTCGCCTATGACTTATTGTGGTGATTGCTAATGTTCCCCTGAAAAGTGATCTGAGATGGATGGTGACAGGAGGTTTGCAGGCTTTCAGGAGGTAGTCATTCAGGTAATGCTGCCACCAACTTGAGTCCTAATTCCTCTTTTTGCTTTATTTTATTGCTGAATGGCACTAGTTGTCAAACTTTTCCATGTAAATTAATAGAGTCGTATTGCAACCGCATGCTAAACACTTGACTAGATGCGCTCCCTAAATGCAAAATTGCCATTTGCCAATAAAGGAAAAAAAGATGCAAAAAAAATGGTATCAGGAGGTGGCAGCATCACCTATTGAACTTGTGCAAATATCCTCTCACAGTCCTCTGAAAAGTGATCTGTGGATTGCTTTTTTTTTGGGGGGGGGGGGCAGTAGACACCACTACAACTGTACAAGGAATGCTACAATTTTAATTGTCCACAAATCTACCTAAATAAGAGCCTGTACATATTTTGAGAACTAATACATAGTAACTTAGCTTTCCCCATTTCGAAAACTGCTATATTTCAGCAAAATTAATATTTATTTAAAGCAGAAGTCCTTGAAGAACCCATGTTAAACTATATAACTTCTGTGGCCAGAAAACATTTTTTTTGTTGGAGATGTCACTACATAATCTCTAAATTCCTAGCAATGTCCAGCCAGGCACATCAGCCCGGCGAGGCACCCACTAAAGACAACAGCAGTACCATAAGGACATGGGCTCTACCTAAGCCTGGACTACGGTGGGGGGGGGGGGGGGGCATTAACAAAACTGCTTGCCCTGCTCAAGAAGAAAAAGCATCGGGGACCTGCCATAACTGGAAGAAGCTGCCGTGAAACTCTCAGAGGCACAAATTTAAGGACACTTGAAGGAAGTGAGGAGAAATCTCCCCAGTAAGAAAACAGACCACAATTTCACCTGACAGGGGACCTATCCCTTCTTTTTTATTAGATTTTTTATGATCATTATATTCAATACAACACTGTATCCAGTGAAGCTGCATTTCAATGTTAGCCAAATTTAGTTCTGGCTCACTGTAATCAGTGTAGCTGTGCTTGATTGTTCTGGTCTGTTCTGTGTTTCAGTGGCTGCAGGATTGACTGCTTCCCCCTGGTTGTCCTGAAATGTTCTGGAAGTTAGTTGACAGGAATTGTCTAATCAGAAGCTGAATATTTATGCAGCCCTGGCTAATCCCTGGGGAAAGGTGCCCAGATGGTGCCCAGAGTCGGTATAAATGCTCTGAGATTTGGAGGACAGAAACAATAGCAGCGCTCTATAGGAAAAAGTAAAAAAATATGTCGATATATGTATCAATATATTATTGACATATTTTTTGACTTTTTCCCATAGAGCGCTGCCTTTGTTTCTGTACATCTTGTTTCCCATTTTCCAGTGGTTGGCAGTTGCACTGGGTGTCAATTTTATTCAAATACACCCCTCCATTCACTTCACTTTCAGGTTGAGCGCTTCAGGAACTTGTTGCTTGAGGTTTGGAACAGCCTGTTTTTTTTGTTCTGAGGAGGAGGTCACAGCTTAAGGGGGCTGTTAGCCCCCTAGGCCATTCTGCCAAGTGCCTGCGGGTTGTTGAGGCCTCAGTGGAGCTAACTGCAGGCCTACTTGCTGAGAGTTGCTGAAGCTTTTGGAGGGACTGTCATCTGAGGATCTAGTCTGGCGTGAACGTGTCTGGAGGATATTGGATGGATGCAACCAAGTTTCTAAGGACATTAGTGAGTACAGTCTAGTGAGAGAGATCCTAGAGACTGTGTGCTGTTGTCATCCCTCTTATGCTAGAGTGAGCGTGTTTAAAAGGGACATTGTGTCTGGTGTCCTGAAGAGCTCAGTCTATTAATTCTTAGTGAAAGGGCTTTGCTTGGGCTGTCCAAAGAGGAAGATTATTCTCCTCAAGTTGCTACTGCATTGCTCAGACCATCATTTACTTGTGCAAGGACTTGGCTCACGGTTCTAAAATAGACAGTTTAGTGTCCTTATATCGTTACTGAGGGTTACTGGAGTATTGTACTTATAACCACCACCTATCCAAATTCTTAATAAAGCATGAAAAAGCATACCCCTAGACTGATTAATGAGTTTGAAGAGTGATCGGAACTGTGTGTGTTTGGCTGCAAGGGCTCCTACGGGGGTAGCGCTACATGCATATGTATGGTTGGTGGGTAAGTTATGATTTGCACCACTCGTCAACTGTTCTTTTTTGGAAAGCTTTTTCCTATTACAGATATATTCTTTGACGCATGTTTTTGTTAAGGTATACTAATGACATGTTTTCTCTGCAGATATCCTATTTATTATTATCTCCTGAAGAAGAAAATGTTGCTTCACAAAATGCATCAAGTTGCAGGATATCAATTGGCTATTCTTATATGCATTTATGCTATTAGACAATTACTTACCATCTTTGGATATACTTTCTTAGTGTAATTTTAATATGATTTTAATAATGTATGTGAATAAAAAAGTGAATTTATTAAGAATGTATTGATTTGTTGTTGTGTGGTGCAACTCTTCCAAAGTCCCATGGGCATTTTTTGTGTTTGATAGTTACATGCAGGGGCTTTGCTAGGGGGTGGCTATTGGGGCTATAGCCCCGAATCTGGAGCCCATAGCCCCGAGTCTCTTGCTGCAGGGTTCCTTGCCTAACCAGCGGGTTGTGGCTGCTGCAGCAGGCAGGCTGGCTGCATAAGAGTGGCGGGGGAGAAGAGAGAAGCGAGCAGGCAGACGAGCAGAGAGGACATCTCTCTCTGCCCGCTCCACATCAGCGCTCTTCACAGCCAGGCATCTTCAATTTGGGAGTGAGGTGCCGCGAACAGCAGAGAGATGACATCATCTCTCACTGCCAGCCACACATCAGCGCTCTTCCGCCCTAACAGCATGGTGGAGTTGAGGCCATGTGCTTCCTGTCATAATAGAGCTCCACTTTGCAGCCAGACCCCCTTGCTTCAATGTCGGAGGTGCTTGTCAGCCTGCCATCAATGCAGCGTCAATGCACATTTGGTGGCACTGACTGGCATGGCAAGTGACAATCCACATCAGTTGGAAAGTGACAACCCACATCTGGTGGCTGGTGACGTGGCAAGTGACAATCTGCAAATGGTGGCAGAAGATGTGGCAATCTGCAAATGGTGCCAGGAGACGTGGCAAGTGACAATCTGCAAATAGTGGCAGGTGACGTGGCAAGTGACAATCTGCAAATGGTGGCAAGAGATGTGGCAAGTGACAATCTGCAAATTGTGGCAGGAGACGTGGAAAGTGACAATCCACATTTGCTGTCAGGTGAACGGTGGCAAGTGACACGCTGCATCTGGTGGCAGGAGATGTGGCAAGTGACACGCCCAGGGCTCCCACTGATTCTGCAGTATAGTGAGTTCAACCACTTCATTATATATTAGAATTTAACAAGATGTAAGAAATAATGTACTTCTTCAATCTCCCTGACACGATATCAACCATGGTGCCATGGTGATTGAAGCTCCAACACGAGCCATCGGCTGTGAAAAATTGCTTACCACTGGTTCCCCCCCCCCCCCGGGGCATGCAAAAAGGTTGGTGACCGCTGCTATGGGCTCTAGCCCCAGATCTTTTGTAGACCTAGCAACGCCCCTGGTTACATGCATTGGAAAGATAAAATACCAAAATGCATTAACATTTTTGGGAGTTTGTAGAAGATTAATGAATAGATAATACAGCTTTGGGAAATAAACTGTACTTCATTCTGTTTGTGTAATCATATTCTTGATTGCTGTATCTGTTTCCTAATGATATGGGATAAACACACTGTATCCTTGATTTTTTGGATCTTTGCTGATTCTGCTAGCCCTTTTGTTTAGCCTGCCAGCATGCACAGTGTCCAAGTTTGGTATTTCAGTACCTAGAATTTGCTGTGCTGTTGTTCCTACATGGGACAGATTTTTCCTGTCCTCTACCGTCCAGCTGGCATACAATACTGTAGCACAGTGAAGCAGAATGCTCTCTATAGTGCAATGATAGCAATTCACCTGGAACTTTAAAGGAGAAGTGCAGGAGAATGAAAAAACAAACATACAGTATATCACAAAGGTGAGTACACCCCTCACATTTTTGTAAATATTTTATTTTATCTTTTCATGTGACAACACTGAAGAAATGACACTTTGCTACAATGTCCCATTCAGGGACTGGGCCGCAGGGCAGTATTCCAACATGATAACGACCCCAAACACACCTCCAAGATCACTGTCTTGCTAAAGAAGCTGAGGGTAAAGGTGATGGAGTAGCCAAGCATGTCTCCAGATCTAAACCCTATTGAGCATCTGTGGGGCATCCTCAAACAGATGTCATCATGGAGGAGTGAAAGAGGACTCCAGTGGGAACCTGTGAAGCTCTGGTGAACTCCATACCCAAGAGGGTTTAGGCAGTGCTGGGAAATAATGGTGGTCACAAAAAAACTGACTCTTTGGGCCCAATTTGGACATTTTCACTTAGGGGTGTGCTCACTTTTGTTGCCAGCAGTTTAGACATTAATTTACTTATTTTAAGGGGATAGCAAATTTACACTGTTACACAACCTGTACACTCACTACTTTACATTGTAGCAAAGTGCCATTTCTTCATTGTTTTCACATGAAAAGACATAATAAAGTATTTACAAAAATGTGAGGGGTGTACTCACTTTTGTGAGATACTGTACATAGTCTAAGATCGAGAACCGGTCAATCACATGACCGCTGATCGCTCAGTTCTTGGTCTTCACTGAACAGAGAGCGATGACTGTCATTCACCACTCTGCTCTTCCCCTCCAGCACTCACTGGAGCGCCAGGCTGTGAAGGGGGTTGGAACGGCTGGCTCAGCCTCTTAGCAGCACTGTCGACTGAATCTAGGTCACAGGAGTGCAGAAATAAATGCACTCCTGTCATCCAGAAGAGCAGTATGGCCAAAAAAAACTTTGGCTATACTGTACTTCTCTTTTCCTTATAAAGTATTTTATTGAACAAATAAGGGAAAATACATTCAGTAGGCCATCATAACAGGTATCAGTATTAATAAACAGTATCATTTATACAGAACATATAACAACATCCCTTATTGTTGTATATATTAATGTAAGACATTTGCATTGGTACCATGTACAATCGGTCTCTTTTATATTGCATGTAATTTATGTCTAGTTTGGCTCTAATTTTGTAGAGTGGCACATTTTGTAGGGTGGAAAAGGTGGAAAAGGTGACATGAGCAAAAGTAAGAGAAATACTAATAGTAGGATCTGTAGAGTAGAATATATTAGACATTATTAGTACAAGTTTCTTGTGATTTGAGCCACCTCTCCCATATCTTATCGTATTTAGTAGGGCATCCTCTATGAGAATATATCAGTTTCTTATATGGCAAAACGTTATTGACTTCTATCAACCATTGCGAGAACTCAGGTGGAGTGGGTCTCATCCAGACTTTAGCTATTACCTTACGAGCAGAGAAAAGTGTTTCATGTAAAAATATTTTAGTGAATTTATTGAATTGTGGGTCAGAAAAAATTCAGAGAAGACAAGGTTTTGGTTGAAGCGTAATAGGGGAGCCCATTTTGTCATGCAAAAACCGTACCACCTGAGTCCAAAACAGCTGGATTTTAGGACAGTGCCAAAGTAGATGGAAAAAGGTGCCCACTGTTTGGTCACACATTGGACAATTGGCTGATTGGTTGCTTTTATATCTGGAGACCTTGAGTGGCGTGAGGTATGCTCTGTGTGTGATGAAGATTTGGGTGAGTCGGTCTGATAACCTGGGGGATACTAATTTACATGTATCTAGAGCATCGCTCCATTCGGCATCCTCTAAGAGACCCACCTCTTCCTCCCATCTGGATTTCAAATCGTATGCCAATGTGGCTGCTTGTGGAAGTGTTAACATAGCGTAGAATTGAGAGATTCATTTCCTAGGGTCTGGATATTTTATTGCTGCCATTAAGGGATTATCCTTTAAGGCAAGATCATCTAAGGGGTATTGTGCGTGAAATGTGTGCCTTAGTTGTATGTACCTGAAGAACATTTGATTTGGCAATGCAAATTCAGATTTTAGAGTATCAAAAGACTTAATTTTCCCATTGTATGTTATATGAGATAAGTAGACTATTCCTCTTGAACTCCACACTCCACTGTCTTGTATGAGTCTGAACTTGGGGAGTGACTCATTGTGCCATAGGGAAGTATAATCATGTGGTGATTCAATATGTAGTTTGTCTGAGGTAAGGTCCCAAATTTTCCTATATTGGTATAAAAGGGACCATCGATCGTTCATTAGGCTCTCCCCACCTCCAGCGCCTGTTACTGCCACCAAAGGATCTAGGGTCAACTGTATCCACCTTGGGCATAAAGAAGAGAAATCTTTTCCTATCTGTTTTATCAATATAAAAGATTTGTGACAATTGAGCTGCCAGGTAATACGCGTTAAAATCAGGAAGTGCAAGTCCAGCAAGGTCAGTTGGGTTTTTTAACTTATGCCATGGGAGTTTGTGCCTGTTGTTGCCCCAGACAAATGGTTTGAGTAAAGATTCCATTATTTTGAAGTGTCTGAGTATACCGGTGAGTGCCAGATCATATATAAAATTTTTGGAAGTAGGACCATTTTTACAAGATTTATGCGGCCCATCACTCCGAGTGGAAGGCAAATTGGGTCCAAAGTGTCAATATTTTGTGTGGCCAGCATTATTTTTCAGCACTGCCTTTACCCTTTTGGGCATGGAGTTCACCAGAGCTTCACAGGTTGCCACTGGTGTCCTCGTCCACTCCTCCATGGAGACATCATGGAGCTGATGGATGTTAGAGACCTTGCACTTCTCCACCTTCTGTTTTGAGGATGCCCCACAGATGCTCAATAGGGTTTAGGTCTGGAGACATGCTTGGCCAGTCATCACCTTTACCCTCAGCTTCTTTATCAAGGCAGTGGTCGTCTTGGAGGTGTGTTTGGGGTTGTTATGTTGGAATGCTGCCCTGCGGCCCAGTCTCTGAAGGGAGGGGGATCATGCTCTGCTTCAGTATGTCACAGTACATGTTGGCATTCATGGCTCCTCAATGAACTGTAGCTCTCCAGTGCAGCAGCACTCATGCAGCCCCAGACCATGACACTCCCACCACCAAGCTTGACTGTAGGCAAGACACACTTGTCTTTGTACTCCTCACCTGGTTGCGGCCACTCACGCTTGACACCATCTGAACCAAATAAGGTAATCTTGGTCTCATCAGACCACAGGACATGGTTCCAGTAATCCATGTCCTTAGTCTGCTTGTCTTCAGCAAACTGTTTGTGGGCTTTCTTGTGCATCATCTTTAGAGGAGGCTTCCTTCTGGAACGACAGCCATGCAGACCAATTTGATGCAGTGTGCGGTGAATGGTCTGAGACAACCTCTGGATATGATGCTGAGCACGTACACTCAACTTCTTTGGTCGACCATGGCGAGGCCTGTTCTGAGTGGAACCTGCCCTGTTAAACCACTATATGGTCTTGGCCACCATGCTGCAACTCAGTTTCAGGGTCTTGCCAATCTTCTTATAGCCTAGGCCATTTTTATGTAGAGCAGCAATTCTTTTTTTCAGATCCTCAGAGAGTTCTTTTGCTACGAGGTGCCATGTTGAACTTCCAGTGACCAGTATGAGAGTGAAAGCGATAACAACAAATTTAACACACCTGCTCCCTCATTCACACCTGAGAACTTGTAACGCCAATGAGTCACATGACACCGGGGAGGCAAAATGGCTAGTTGGGCCCAATTTAGACATTTTCACTTAGGGGTGTACTCACTTTTGTTGCCAGCAGTTTAGACATTAATGGCTGTGTGTTGAGTTATTTAGAGGGGACAGCAAATTTACACTGTTATACAAGCTGTACACTCACTACTTTACATTGTAGCAGTGTCATTTCTTCAGTGTTGTCACATGAAAAGATAGAATAAAATATTTACATAAATGTGAGGGGTGTACTCACTTTTGTGAGATACTGTATCTGTTTTACTGCTCAATATCATTGTTGTTCCATTGTTCTTTAACCACTTCCCGCCTGGCCTATAGCAGAATGACGGCCGGGCGGTGGTTCGGTTATCCTGACTGGGCTTCATATGATGTCCTGCAAGATAACTGCTACCACACGCCCGTGGGGGGCGCACATCACGGTGATCGGTGGTGCGGTGTGTCAGTCTGAGACACGGCTACACCAATCTCGGTAAAGAGCCTCCGATGGAGGCTCTTTACTACGTGACCAGCCGTGTCCAATCACGGCTGATCACGATGTAAACAGGAAGAGCCGTTGATTGGCTTTTCCCCACTCACATCTGACAGACGCGAGCAGAGGAGAGCTGATCAGCGGCTCTCCTGACAGGGGGGGTCTGTGCTGATTGTTTATCAGCGCAGCCCCCCCTCGGATGCCACCAGGGAAGCCGCCACCTATCAGTCTCCATCAGTGCCACCTATCAGTGCCACCCATGAGTACCCATCAGTGCCACCCATAAGTACCCTTCAGTGCCGCCTACGAGTGCCCATCAGTGCCACCTATGAGTGCCCATCAATGCCACCTATGAGTGCCTATCAGTGCCGCATACCAGTGCCACCTATCAGTGCCCATCAGTGCCACCTATCAGTGCCTATCAGTGCCCATCAGTGCCACCTCATCAGTGCCACCTCATGGGTGCCCATCAGTGCCCGTTAGTGCAGCAATATCATTGCCCGTCATTGATGAAGAAAACATACTTATTTACAAAAAACAGAATTATTTGCAAAACAAATTATTTACAAACAAAACAGAAACAAAGAAAAACTTTTTTTTTCAAAATTTCCGGTCTTTTTTTATTTGTTGCGCAAAAAATAAAAATCACAGAGGTGATTAAATACCACCAAAAGAAAGCTCTATTTGTGGGAACAAAATGATAAAAAAATTGTTTGGGTAAAGTGTAGCATGACTACGCAATTGTCATTCAAATTGCGACAGCGCTAAAAGCTGAAAATTAGCCAGGGCAGGAAGGTGTATAAGTGCCTGGTATTGAAGTGGTTAAGTAAGTACACAGTAAAGTCACTATGTTCACTGTAACGAGCCCCTTGCTCGCTCGGTTCCACTCTCCCGGCTAGGTCTGTCACATTTCTCCCCTTTCAGCAGGAGACTAACACAGGAGGAGACCCCAGACGAGTTGACTCCGAAGTTAGTCAGTAGTTCCAGTCCTCTAATGCCTGTACCCACACAGTACCCCAAACAAATTGTTCCAAACAAAGTATTACTCACCCAGCCAACCTCTGCCTCTCTCAGAGAACATATCTGCTGCTGGGGAGAGGCCTGGACTGGCCCTTCTCCCTGGAGTCCTTTCTGCCGCTCATGCTGTTGGGGATCTGGGCCGACTGCCCAGCATCCCTGGGGTATACAGGTGGAGACTGAAGTCCCATCCACCTTCACAGGACATCCATCCTCTGTTAGTTGAGGGCAGAGTCCAGCAGTACTCGGCCCTGTTGCCAGCCCTTCTGCTGGAAACCCCACACCATCTGCTCCGGCTAACTGTTGGGGAGGGACGACGAACACCTTCTCCCCCTGTATCCTGATCTGCTGCTGGGAAGTGACCACCTCCTTCTCACCCTGAGCCTCCGGAACCACAGCAGGTGTAGGGCAGAGATCTTGGACCCTCTGTCCGGTTGCCAGCGCTTCAGCTGGGGAAGTTCCTTGTGACTTCACAGATACTTCTGTTGGTGCTGGGCAGAGCATAGTGAAGTTTGGCCCTAATAACAGCTCCTCTTCTGCTGGAGGCTCACCAGGTTGTTCTTCCTCTGCAGAAAAGTCTATCAAATCCCCTGTCTCTGCAACTGGTGTCTGGGGATAAAGGTTCACCATCTCCTCTCCGTGGAACCCAGAAGATGCTTTCAGTGCTGGGCAGAGCACAGTAAAGTTTGGCCCTAATAACAGCTCCCAGGAATTTGATGTTATTCACCATTTCCACTTCTTCTCTATTTATACGCAGAGGGGAATGGGTGGTCATCTGGGATCTCATAAAGTCCACTCCTATATAGTCCACTCCTATCTTAGTTTTTGTACTATTTAGTATCAGGTTGTTGTCTGTGCACTACTCAACCAGATGTTGAAATTCCTTTTTATAAGCTGTCTCACCATTGTCATGAATGAGCTGGCCATACACTAGTAGATTTTCAAATGAACATTCGTATATAAAACATTTGTACAAAAATGTAATTGTATGTGCTTTTAACATTCAATTTTGGAATAATGGACTTTCCTGATAGAAAACCACATTCACTGATAAAAATTTGTTGGTTCGTTAAAAACGAATGGCCATTTGACCCCAATAAAAATTTGAAAATCAAACAAATGTTTAAAAAAAAAAAATCAGATAAAATTCTACTAGTGTATTGCCAGCTTAAGTCCAATTAGAGTAGTATCTTCTGTGAACTTTACTATAGTAATAGAGGCATGAATAGGGATACAAGAATGTGGAAGCAAGGTAAACAGGTCTGGATTGAGTGTGAAGGAGAGTCGATTCCCTATTCCCACAGTTTGTGGTCTGTTAGTTAAGAAATCCATAATCTATAAACAAAGTGTAGGGCCTAGGACCAGGTTGTAAAGCTTGATCACCGGTTTGTTGAGGATTACTGTATAGAAGGCAGAACTAAAGTCAACAAATAACATTCTAACATAAGTGTTTGGGGGCCTAAGATGGGTCAGGGCTTTATGCAATGTAATAATGATGACATCATCAGTCGATATGTTCACTTTGTAAGCAAATTGATGTTTATCCAAATTAGAAGGGATGCTGGCCTTGATGTGTGATAGTACAAGCCACTATAAGCACTTCATAATCACAGGACTTGAAGCAATTCAATTATTGAGATATCGCACTGCTGATTTTTTTGGATACAGGAACAATAATAGTGAATAGAGTTGGGCGAGTGGTTCGGACTGAGCATAAGTTCGGCCTGAAAATCGCCCGTTTGCCTGTTCAGCGAACATCCCGCCAAGCGCCCCCACAATGCACCACACAGTGCATTTTAAGCCCTGATTGGGCAAAGCTTTGCCCAATCGGGGCATAGTGAATAGTTAGTTTGTTAAGGAGCCGCTGCGTGTTTAACAATGGATGAGTCATCACATGTCAATGGGCTTCCTTGCTGACAGCTGAATGAAAGAAAAGAAAACATTGCCAGGCAATAGAAAAATGTGACAAAAATGGCGTGGGGGTCCCCCCAATCCATACCTGGCCCTTTTGGTCTGATATGAATTTTAAGGGGAATCCCACGCCAGAACTGTGTGGGGTCTCCCCCAAAATCCGTATCAGACCCTTATCTGAGCATGCAGCCTGGAAGCCCAGGAAAGGGGGGGCAAGAGAGCACCCCCCTTCCTGAACCATCCCAGGCCACATGCCCTCAACATGGGGGTGTGCTTTGTGAAAGGGGAGCCTCTTCCCAACAACCCCCAGATCCTGCCCCCCCCATGTGAATGAGTATAAGGTATATTGTACCCCTAATCATCTACCAAAAAAAGTGTCAAACAAAAATAAAAACGCACAAACAGATTTTGACAATACCTTTATTAAAAATAAAAAAACAAATGTCCCCCGATGATTATTTTAACATTTTTGTATTGCCGACAATGGTATTATATTGCTGGCAATTTAAATGTAATTTTTCTTTCTTTATATATGTCAGTTTTTCTGCAGCAGGTTCTATACATGGTACAGATGCCCCACTGTACAGGCAAACTAAGGGGACCCCCAGGCACTATATTTAAAGGAATTTTTAATTTTTTTTGTTTCACTTTAAGCGCTTGACATCCGCGCTATAGCCGAATGACGGCCACAGCGCTGAAATTCCGGGAGGCCATCATATGACGGCCTCCCCTGTGCATGCGCCCTGCAGGGCGCACGCGGAGTGTGCTGTGATCACCAAATCACTGAGACTCGGGTGATCACCGATCCGAGTAAGGGGCCGGTCCAGGCCCCTTACCATGTGGTCAGCTGTCAATGCCAATGACAGCTGATCACATGATCAAAACAAAAGCTCTGTGATCATTTTTTTTCTCTCCTCACGCTGACAGCACGAGGAGAAAAAAAGCCGATCACTGGCTTATCTACAAGGGACATCGGTCCCAAAGAGGAAGAGGCAATTCTGCCTCATATGTGCCACCAGTACCCCCTGCCAGTGCCACCTGCCATTGCCACCTGACAGTGCCCACAGTGCCACCTATCAATGCCCATGAGTGCCACCTATCAATGCCCACCAGTGTCACCTATCAATGCCCACCAGTGGTGCCAATCAGTGCCACCTAGCAGTGCTGCCTATCAGTGTAACCGATCAGTGCCCATTGTTGCCACCCATCAGTGCCCATTACTGACACCCATCAGTGCCCATCACTGCCACCTATCGGTGCCCATCAGTGCCGCCTCATCAGCGTACATCAATGAAGGAGAAAAATTACCTTTTTTAAAATTTTATAACAAAATATAAAAAAAAAAAAAAAAAATTTTTTTTTTAAATTCGGTCTTTTTACATTTTTTTTAACAAAAAATAAAAACCACAAAGGTGATCAAATACCACCAAAAGAAAGCTCTATTTGCTGGAAAAAAATGATAAAAATTTCATTTGGGTACAGTGTTGTATGACCGCGCAATTGTCATTCAAACTGCATCAGCGCTGAAAATTGGTCTGGATAGGAGGGGGGTTTAAGTGCCCAGTAAGCAAGTGGTTAAGCATCATTAACCACTTAAGCCCCGGACCATTTGGCTGGCCAAAGACCAGAGCACTTTTTGCGATTCGGCACTGCATCGCTTTAACTGACAAGTGCGCAGTCATGCGACGTGGCTCCCAAACAAAATTGACATCCTTTTTTCCCACAAATAGAGCTTTCTTTTGTTGGTATTTGATAACCTCTGCGGGTTTTACTTTTTGAGCCATAAACGAAAAAAGAGCAACAATTTTGAAAAAAGCAATATTTTTTACTTTTTGCTATAATAAATACTGTATCCCCAAAAAATATATAAAAAAACATTTTTTTCCTCAGTTTAGGCCAAATCATATTCTTATACATATTTTTGAAAAAAAAAATTGCAATAAGCGTTTATTGATTGGTTTGCACAAAAGTTATAGCGTCTACAAAATAGGGGATAGTTTTATGGCATTTTTATTAATAATTTTTTTTTACTAGTAGTGGCGTCGATCAGCGATTTTTATCGTGACTGCGACATTATGGCGGACAGATCGGACACTTGGTGCTATTTTGGGACCATTCACATTTATACAGCAATCAGTGCGATTAAAAATGCATTGATTACTGTGTAAATGTGACTGGCAGTGAAGGGGTTAACCACTAGGTGGCGCTGTAGGGGTTAAGTGTGTCCTAGGGAGTGATTCTAACTGTGGGGGGGATGGGCTATGTGTGACAGGACATTGATCACCCGGTTACAGGGAGCTGTGATCAGTGTCCTGTCACTAGGCAGAACGGGGATATGCTTCTTTACATTAGCATTTCCCCATTCTTCCTCCCCTTGAGAGGATCGTGGGTATCCCCATGGACATCCAGTCCACGGGACCCACAATCACACTCACGGAGCTCCCAGCGGGCACGCACGCGCCCGCAAGCCACCTCTTAAAGGGCAACGCACAGGTATGTTAATCTACAAAATAAGGTGCAGCGCTCAAATAATAAGCTAAAAAAGGAATGCAACAAATAAAATTAACAAAAATCCTTCACAGAAACATAGAAAACAGTCCTGTAGTGATAAAAGCACTAAAAATGTCCAAAAGATGATTAATGAGTGTCCTCCACACGTGACAGCATGCCAAAATATAGTGACTGATGAGTGGTGCCCAACACCGGTGAACAGAATGGCCTCTCACCTGATTAACAGGTTAATAATGCGTTCCCAGAAAGGGTCAATCAGCACGAAATCCTAATCCAGATAATAATCCATCAGGAAAAGCACTGGGGCTGTCAATCACGATAGCTCTCGGGCTAGGCTGTAGGCGGGGGTGGCTCTCACATAGCATATGTAATGCAAAAAGAAGGGACAGGAATAGTGCTCTCTGTATACTCCAATTTATTTAGATAATAAAATAAAATAAAACTTACAAAGGTGGCACTTCACAAGTGCAGGATGAACACAGCATAAAACTTCCGTGTAGAGACACGGAATGGAGCATGCGCGGTAGCAGCGGGTGACGTCACGTCGTTACGTTCTGGACGCGTAGCGTCCCAATGGGCGGGGACTTCTTCAGCAGATGACGTGACGACGAGACTACGTGGGCACCCGCGCTATAAGGAGGTGAGTTGCCATAGCGACAGTGAGCGCTTCACAACAGAGAGAAACCGGAAATGTCCCCTGGTATTGCAAACGGGGAAAACGGAAACCACTCCATATGAGCTGATCGCTATGATTCACCATAAAGATTCATAAATAATGATTGACAAATGACAATAAAACGAGGCAATCAAATGAACACCTCATATGATATTTTATATAAAAAATGCAAAAACATGTATAAAAACCACATTAAGAAATATTGAGATTTATCATTTTCTAAAATAATGATATCTGATTAAAAAATATAAAAGCAAAAAATGTCAGAGCGAAAAATTCCGTCAAACCGCTGTTACCGACTGCTCCAAAAAATATTGACATTACAGAATATAAAAATCTATCGATCAGAAATAAAACAGTTTGTATCGAACTCTACATTTAACCCTTCGGGGCACATTACTCTTGTCTCATATATCCAATAGGATTCTCTTTTACTTAATTGTCTTATGAAATTGCCCCCTCGCCAATGTTTATTGACCCTCTCAATGCCCCAAAACTTCAGACCCTTCGGATTCTGTTCATGAAAGGCCTTAAAATGTCTAGACACGTTATGGGTCTTAAGGCCTTTTTTAATGTTGTTGACATGTTCAGCCAATCTAACATGTAAAGGTCTTGAAGTTCTGCCCACATACTGGAGTCCACAACTGCACTCCAGCATGTAGACAACTCCAACCGTATCACATGTGATCAATTGTTTGATCTCATACTCTTGGTTGGTAGCTGAGGCCAGAAATTTTTTTCTTTTTTTGATATTCCCTTTGGCATGTTTGCAAGGTACACACCGACCGCAAGCATAGAAACCCCCCAAAAAGGAAAAAAGCCTATCTGACGTAGGTATGGGCGGGTCTAGAACTCCAGGGGCCAAACGGTCCCTTAATGTGGGGGCTTTTTTATAAATAAATTGAGGCCTGTCAGGAAGTACAGGGCCCAAAATTTTATCCTGTTTAAGTATTGCCCAGTTTTTTTGAATTATTCTCTCAAACTTACGGTATTGGACATTATAATCCAACACCATTTTAAAATTGTGTTGATCATTAGTAGGAACCTTCGCGGACCCAGCAATAAGTTCTTTTCTATCTAATGACATGACTCTGGACACCTCTTCATCAAGGGTGGATCTATTATAACCCTTTTGCTCAAACCTGGAAGAGAGGATTTGAGATTGATCTACAAAGTCACTTAGAGTGGTACAATTACGACGTAACCTAATGTATTGTCCCCTGGGGATTTTACACAGCCAAGAGCTGTGATGGCAACTCCCCAGGGGAATATACAAGTTACGGTCTGTTGGTTTAAAATAATTAGTGAGAATAAACTGGTCATGCTTAATACTAATGGACAAATCTAGAAACACAACTTTTTCTGAACTAATGGTCCATGTAAGAGAAATATTCTTTGTGTTATTATTGAGTGATTCAATAAAATCATTCAATCTTGATCTATCACCATTCCAAACAAGGATAAGATCGTCTATAAATCTTCTATAACACACTAACTCAGGGGGGCGACGGAGGAACACTGCCTCATTTTCCCAGTGGGACATGAAAATATTGGCCACACTAGGAGCGAAGCGAGCCCCCATAGCTACACCCCTGGTTTGTAAGTAGAATTCTCTATTGTACCAAAAGTAGTTCCTTGTGAGACAAAAATCTAAACAGCTTAAAAGAAACTCCTGATGCCCACCAGATAGAGAGGATGTGGTCAAAGCCCATTGGACCGAAGCCATAGCATCCTGATGGCCAATGATGGTGTACAGGGAACTTACATCTGCTGTAACTAAGAAGGTGGATGGGGAGCATTTCAAGGTGTCTAGAATTTGAATGATGTGTTTCGTGTCCTTCAAAAATGCCGGAGTTTGCATAACTAAAGGTTGTAAAAAGAAATCAATGTATTGTCCTAATCGGGCGGAAACAGAATCGATCCCATTGACAATGGGTCTCCCTGGAGGTCTAACAACATCTTTATGTATTTTTGGTAAAAAGTAAATAACAGGTGTTCTGCAAAATAAAGGATCTAAATACAAAGCTTCCTTTTTATTAAGGATCTTGCGGTCCTTACCATCTTCAATAATATTATGCAATTCATCCTTAAAAGAGAGCATAGGATCCCTGTTCAAAACTTGATAAGTATCCTGGTCCGATAACAAACGACTCATTTCATTCTGGTAATATTCTTTACTGAGAATGACTAACCCACCACCCTTATCCGCAGGGCGAATAACGATATCTTTGCGATCCGACAGAGATTTTATACCCCGCTTGATAGACAGAGGGTCAGACACTCTTTTCACCTGTAATTTATCTAGGTCATCTAGACAGCCTGTACCATACACACCTCCAAACCCTGGTCCCCCCCGAAAGCGAAAACAGAGAGAGGAAGGAGAGGGGGGAAGCGAGTACAAAAAGCCCAGACCGTAACAGGTAAAGGAATTTATAACCTCAGTCATGTTGTTTTGAACGAAGATGAAATCAAGGTTCTTGACAGAGGTCTTAAATTCGCCCCTATAAAAAATCTCAATAAGTTCAATACTTATGTTAATATTCAAAAGTATGTAAGAACTCTCAACATGAAAAAATATTTTTTATCACACCCTTCTCAGGGATCTAAACCATTGGCACAGAATTACTCGTCTCTTCGAAACAGGTCCACTTTTAATCCTCAGATTTCCGATAACAAACATTTGGAAGTTTTTAAAAATATGGTTTCCAATGACCTAGATAAATTACAGGTGAAAAGAGTGTCTGACCCTCTGTCTATCAAGCGGGGCATAAAATCTCTGACGGATCGCAAAGATATCGTTATTCGCCCTGCGGATAAGGGTGGTGGGTTAGTCATTCTCAGTAAAGAATATTACCAGAATGAAATGAGTCGTTTGTTATCGGACCAGGATACTTATCAAGTTTTGAACAGGGATCCTATGCTCTCTTTTAAGGATGAATTGCATAATATTATTGAAGATGGTAAGGACCGCAAGATCCTTAATAAAAAGGAAGCTTTGTATTTAGATCCTTTATTTTGCAGAACACCTGTTATTTACTTTTTACCAAAAATACATAAAGATGTTGTTAGATCTCCAGGGAGACCCATTGTCAATGGGATCGATTCTGTTTCCGCGCGATTAGGACAATACATTGATTTCTTTTTACAACCTTTAGTTATGCAAACTCCGGCATTTTTGAAGGACACGAAACACATCATTCAAATTCTAGACACCTTGAAATGCTCCCCATCCACCTTCTTAGTTACAGCAGATGTAAGTTCCCTGTACACCATCATTGGCCATCAGGATGCTATGGCTTCGGTGGAATGGGCTTTGACCACATCCTCTCTATCTGGTGGGCATCAGGAGTTTCTTTTAAGCTGTTTAGATTTTTGTCTCACAAGGAACTACTTTTGGTACAATAGAGAATTCTACTTACAAACCAGGGGTGTAGCTATGGGGGCTCGCTTCGCTCCCAGTGTGGCCAATATTTTCATGTCCCACTGGGAAAATGAGGCAGTGTTCCTCCGTCGCCCCCCTGAGTTAGTGTGTTATAGAAGATTTATAGACGATCTTATCCTTGTTTGGAATGGTGATAGATCAAGATTGAATGATTTTATTGAATCACTCAATAATAACACAAAGAATATTTCTCTTACATGGACCATTAGTTCAGAAAAAGTTGTGTTTCTAGATTTGTCCATTAGTATTAAGCATGACCAGTTTATTCTCACTAATTATTTTAAACCAACAGACCGTAACTCGTATATTCCCCTGGGGAGTTGCCATCACAGCTCTTGGCTGTGTAACATCCCCAGGGGACAATACATTAGGTTACGTCGTAATTGTACCACTCTAAGTGACTTTGTAGATCAATCTCAAATCCTCTCTTCCAGGTTTGAGCAAAAGGGTTATAATAGATCCACCCTTGATGAAGAGGTGTCCAGAGTCATGTCATTAGATAGAAAAGAACTTATTGCTGGGTCCGCGAAGGTTCCTACTAATGATCAACACAATTTTAAAATGGTGTTGGATTATAATGTCCAATACCGTAAGTTTGAGAGAATAATTCAAAAAAACTGGGCAATACTTAAACAGGATAAAATTTTGGGCCCTGTACTTCCTGACAGGCCTCAATTTATTTATAAAAAAGCCCCCACATTAAGGGACCGTTTGGCCCCTGGAGTTCTAGACCCGCCCATACCTACGTCAGATAGGCTTTTTTCCTTTTTGGGGGGTTTCTATGCTTGCGGTCGGTGTGTACCTTGCAAACATGCCAAAGGGAATATCAAAAAAAGAAAAAAATTTCTGGCCTCAGCTACCAACCAAGAGTATGAGATCAAACAATTGATCACATGTGATACGGTTGGAGTTGTCTACATGCTGGAGTGCAGTTGTGGACTCCAGTATGTGGGCAGAACTTCAAGACCTTTACATGTTAGATTGGCTGAACATGTCAACAACATTAAAAAAGGCCTTAAGACCCATAACGTGTCTAGACATTTTAAGGCCTTTCATGAACAGAATCCGAAGGGTCTGAAGTTTTGGGGCATTGAGAGGGTCAATAAACATTGGCGAGGGGGCAATTTCATAAGACAATTAAGTAAAAGAGAATCCTATTGGATATATGAGACAAGAGTAATGTGCCCCGAAGGGTTAAATGTAGAGTTCGATACAAACTGTTTTATTTCTGATCGATAGATTTTTATATTCTGTAATGTCAATATTTTTTGGAGCAGTCGGTAACAGCGGTTTGACGGAATTTTTCGCTCTGACATTTTTTGCTTTTATATTTTTTAATCAGATATCATTATTTTAGAAAATGATAAATCTCAATATTTCTTAATGTGGTTTTTATACATGTTTTTGCATTTTTTATATAAAATATCATATGAGGTGTTCATTTGATTGCCTCGTTTTATTGTCATTTGTCAATCATTATTTATGAATCTTTATGGTGAATCATAGCGATCAGCTCATATGGAGTGGTTTCCGTTTTCCCCGTTTGCAATACCAGGGGACATTTCCGGTTTCTCTCTGTTGTGAAGCGCTCACTGTCGCTATGGCAACTCACCTCCTTATAGCGCGGGTGCCCACGTAGTCTCGTCGTCACGTCATCTGCTGAAGAAGTCCCCGCCCATTGGGACGCAACGCGTCCAGAACGTAACGACGTGACGTCACCCGCTGCTACCGCGCATGCTCCATTCCGTGTCTCTACACGGAAGTTTTATGCTGTGTTCATCCTGCACTTGTGAAGTGCCACCTTTGTAAGTTTTATTTTATTTTATTATCTAAATAAATTGGAGTATACAGAGAGCACTATTCCTGTCCCTTCTTTTTGCATTACATATGCTATGTGAGAGCCACCCCCGCCTACAGCCTAGCCCGAGAGCTATCGTGATTGACAGCCCCAGTGCTTTTCCTGATGGATTATTATCTGGATTAGGATTTCGTGCTGATTGACCCTTTCTGGGAACGCATTATTAACCTGTTAATCAGGTGAGAGGCCATTCTGTTCACCGGTGTTGGGCACCACTCATCAGTCACTATATTTTGGCATGCTGTCACGTGTGGAGGACACTCATTAATCATCTTTTGGACATTTTTAGTGCTTTTATCACTACAGGACTGTTTTCTATGTTTCTGTGAAGGATTTTTGTTAATTTTATTTGTTGCATTCCTTTTTTAGCTTATTATTTGAGCGCTGCACCTTATTTTGTATATTTCTCTTAAGGGATTTGATTGTGTTGACTCTGGTGTACAGCTGCTTTTCAGTTTTTTGCATATATGCGCTGATTTATTTTACCTTCTTTAGGTATGTTAATCTGCCTGTATGTGCCCTTCTGCCGCAGTATATCTGTGCGAGGCGGTTGGGAAGCGGTTAAAATCACTGCTCCTGTAAAAACTATTTTTTTTTTTTTTAAATGATTGCATTTATACATGTCCCCCAGGGCAGTACCCCATACCCTTTTTTAGCCAAGAACTTGCATATAAGCCTTCAAAATGGTGATTTTTGCAAGTTCGGGTCCTATAGACTTTAATAGAGTTTGCGCTGGGGTCCGAACTTTTTACATGTTCAGGAGTTTAGGTGCGAAACAAACCAGGGGGTGTTCAGCCCAACTCTAATAGTAAATGTAAAACAGGTAGGGTCAGCAGCTTGTCACAATGACAGATAAAAATGTTGATGACAAGCTCTGGTAACTGATCAGCCTGACACCCCCATCTGACCATAATGCCCTGATGTCGATCTTCATTGAGAGAGATTTCACCTTGTATAGCTATAATATGAGTGTCTGCTCCTCCACAGGTTCTTTAATGAGGGTTTCATCCTTAAAGTTTTGATAATCAAATGGGGTGTTAGGTTGTACAGTGTTGCCAACCTGTGGAGTACTAGTTTTAAAATCTGTCATTATTTCACATGCTATAGGTATTATTGTTCTCAAGATGTCATTCAACGTGCTGTTTGTATTTACTATACGCTTAGCCTCTCTAACACCCTTTTTAGTTGCCTCCATGCCTTCTTGTAGGCCATCAAGTCACCTGACTTACAGACAGTGTCTCGTTCTCTAAACAGAGCCTGTACTTTTCAATCCAGCCTGGCTTTTGATTTGGAAACACATTGATGGTTTTAGTGGTTAGTAAAGTCTCAGTACAGAAATGTTTATAGGCCAATGAGGCATATTGCTCTAATTTGACAACTTGTGCAAACACGTCTCATTCTGTGATTTCATAGCAGCCCTACAAAAGTGGGGTGGCTTCCTCACTCCAGACTTGGACAGTTTTAATAACAGATCTTGTTCTGCAGATTAGAGGTTTGTAAAATAGAACCATCATGATTGAGACAAGCTCTTATAGACCAAGGTGTGGTAACAAGGTAGTTATGTATGCTATGGGGGTATTTGTATATACTTGGTCCAGGATGTTGTTTTACCTGGGAAATTCCCATTTTTGTAGAATTTAGGAAATACTGTCTTAAGCTCTCCAGCCACAATCACAACTCCCTCTGGAATCGTATTTAGCTGATCGTTGATAGCATCATGTAATTTCTCCAAAGCTAATGTAACATTTGCATTTAGGGGTATATACACAACATTGACTATGACCATAGTTACCTCCTTTTGTATAAAAAACAATCTAGATTTCATGATTAGGTATTTCCAGTCCGACGAGCAATGTGTCTTAACAATATCGATAGCTGTTCTCCAGTCCTTATTTACGTATATTTAGACTCCTCCATCTTTGGACTTACCAGAGCCTGTAGTCCTTTCTGCTTGGCAGCCTACTAACATATTAGCCACATCCGGAGTAGAATCTGTGTAATAATCAAATAATCGTCACACAGCTGTTAATTTTGTGTTAAGTCTGGACACTGTGCATGCTGCGCATGGCTAAAAAAAATATTCAAAGGACACAGAGTTTTTAGTGTGCCCCGTAGTTATGCTGTCCTTCAGCTCTGCTACTGCACCCCCCCCCCCCACACACACACACACACACACACTCACTCACACACACACATACACACTTGCCAGCAATTCCTAGCTGTCAAAATAACAGAGAGTTGCTATGTAACTATAGCAGCTGTAATTGCTGTCATATAACATATATTCCTAAATAGTGTTCATAAACACTGTTCAAATGCAAGATAGAGATACAAAGTAGCATTGTATTCTGTTTCATTTATTTGCAGATCAAATGTATGAGCTTCGATTTGCATATGACCTCAGTCACAGCAACCTGACAAATACAAGTAACATTTTTTTTTCTATGTAATCCCTTATTAACGCTAAGTTTACCCTAATCTAACCCCAATCATCTTCTTCCCCCTCTCCCATTAAAGTGTAAGTTACCTGAAAATTGAATTTTCCAGGTATGTGTCTGTTTTCCCTGTTACATATTTGTAAATGTAGTATGTTCTGTTTTTTTTTTTTTTGTCCAATACCCAGTGTTCCTCTCAATCATTTTCATTCTTTTGCAATCTGTCCACATCAAACATGTAAACACATCTATGCTGGTGTGGTCAATTTGCGTATCAGTCATGAGTAAGGCCCGAATGGCAGAAACACGTTTGCCATTTTTATGGCTATATTCCTCTGTGTCAAAATAAACTGCACATTCTGTTTGGATATGCATAGAGAAAGGTCTCAAACGCCACACACCTAGCAAAGCCATTAGTAAACCTCAGCCAGTAGCCTCAGCCAGCTTCATCCAAAGCTTTGGTTGAAGCTGGCTGAGTGAATATCTCCTAAACTTGCACTGTTTAGCAAATATTCACAGTGCATGCACATGCAGCCGGTGACGTCACAGGCGCATGTACTCTGAAGGTATGGCATACTAGAGCTCCATGCTGCGGCTGCCCCTTCAGAGCTCAGTGCCAAGCTGCGCCCATGACTCCAGTGTGCAAGTGCAAGAGTGATAACATTGCAGCTCTGCCAATCAGATGGCACTCAAATCCAGAAGGAAGACCGGGTCAAGAGGAGGAGGGCTTTGTTCTACCGTAAGTATTTCATAATGTGCTGGTATGCGATGCTTACTAGCACATTATGCCATTGTCTTGAAGGGTTTTTTTCTTTGTTTTTTTTAAAGGTAAGGTTTACTACAGCTTTAAGGCTGCTGTATCCTTTGTCTGCTCTTCTTTGTAGATTGTAAATTTGTGTATCAGTGCCTGTATCTCCCATGCCAATTTAACTGGCATGCCCCCTGCTGCAAGTGAGATAAGGCTGTATACGTGACTAAGAACCATTGGCCAATCACAGCATGCCTTTTGCAGCTGCAGCCTGTAGCAAAAGGAACACCCATCTGGAATGCAGCACACATGCACACAGATGAATGTTCGACACCGACTGTACTTTGCAGGGGGGAATGAAAGTAAGAGTCTTACATAACACAGCAGCAGCAACACATTGCACATACTTCAAAAATTGTTCTTGGCCAGAGTTCAGCTTTAAGCTATAACAAAAAAGATTCCCTGCTGCAACAGTACTAATTAATTTATACAATTCAATTGAAAAGTAATTGCCTTTATTACTCCTCTATTTGCTAGGATAAGCTTTTACCAGCTCTGCATTTGTACCTCTTCTAAATGTAATTCCTAGAATAGTCAGGTATCTGATTGTCAAAATTACTGAAGGGTACCCTCTTTTATTGTATAAATTGTGTTTGGCTCTTTTCCATACTAGAAGTAGTTCATTTTTAAAACGTGCTGAATTTGTGATCTTCACCATTCCAATTAATGTCTCTCCATCATATGCCCACAAAGTTCCTGTACAAGGCCAAGATCTATTAATGCAGCTGTGTGCATTGACCGCATTTCACCTTAGAGACAATGGACATTTTAATGATATATAAAGATATGCACTCACAGGAAAAATCTGCTGGTGACCTCCTTCCTTCCTCCAGCTTGTGGCATGTCACAAGTTTTACTATGTAGCGAATACGTTTATCTACATTTTTATGTCACCATACAAAGGCATAGCTACAAATGACAGGACATCAGAAAAAACAACATGAGGTTCCTTCTCGTGGTCTCTATTTGCTCTAAAGATAATTCTACCAATGAAACATATTCTACCCACTAACACTGCAACATGCTTACATAGCTCCCAACTGTCCCTGATTAGGAGGGGCTGTCCCTGATTAGGAGCAATGTCTCTCTGTCCCTCATTCCACCTCATTTGTCCCTCATTTTGGTCTGATCTATATAGTTGTATATAAAATGCACTTTTTATCTTTCAAAAAGTGTTTTCCAGTGCTAAACCTTTCATCCAATCTCTAAATTGCTACATTTGTACATTTTAAAAGCCAATATAAAGGAATAGTAGTGGTAAAAAAAAGGCCTTGTGGATTTAATTAACCCTTTTTTTTTGTTAATTCTCCTTTAATGCCTACATACATTTGTTAGTAGGTGTCCCTCATTCCCATCTCAAAATGTTGAGAGGTATGTGCTTAGTGCCTTAATAATCATTTAACACAGGCTCCTGAAACATTTACATTCATGTTATCCTAAATTGCCTGCCAAATGCTATTGGTGTTTGGGTAAAGCATTTGCAAATTCAGATATGCTGAGTTGTTAGGCTGCGTGATATTTTAAAGTTAAAATGCTTTGTATCTTAGGTCCTGTTCACACCTGAGCGTTTTTCAGCTTGTAAAAGGCTCAGCTCTGAAGCTCCAAAACGCCCAACAAACAAAATCTCATTCATTTCAATGGCCCCTGTTCACATATGAGTGTTCTCGCCTGAAGCCAAATGCCTGAAGCTCAAAAAAGTGCATGAGCTTATTTTTGGCAGATTACAAGCGTTTTCGGCCCCATAGACTTCAATAGAAACGCCTGACTTGAGCAGAAAAACGCTCGTAAAATGCTCGTAAACCGCTCAAATAGCAGCTCTCCACCCCTAATTTCCTTTCCTCTCCTCCCCCTAGTGCTTTCTATTGGC
Organism: Lithobates clamitans; assembly: GCA_037952925.1. Classification (NCBI taxonomy): domain Eukaryota; kingdom Metazoa; phylum Chordata; class Amphibia; order Anura; family Ranidae; genus Lithobates; species Lithobates clamitans. Next base: position 2,023,623 of record JBBGZY010000515.1, read on the forward strand.
TAAATAAAAACGCCTGAAGCTGTAAAACACTTGTAATCCACTTCTAAAACGCTTTTAAAAAGCTTGTAAAAAGCCACACGTTTTAACCACTTCAGCCCCGGAAGATTTGGCTGCTGAATGACCAGGCCATTTTTGCGATTTAACACTGCGTCGATTTAACTGACAATTGCGCAGTCGTGCGATGCTACACCCAAACAAAATTGACGTCCTTTTTTTCCCACAAATAGAGTTTTCTTTTGGTGGTATTTGATCACCTCTGCAGTTTTTATTTTTTGCGTTATAAACAAAAAAAGAGCGACAATTTTGAAAAAAAAAACACAATATTTTGTACTTTTTTCTATAATAAATATCCCCATTTTTTTTTTTAAAGAAATTTTTTCTCAGTTTAGGCCGATATGTATTTTACTACATATTTTTGTTAAAAAAATAAATAAAATCGCAATAAGCGTATATTGAATGGTTTGCGCAAAAGTTATGGCATCTACAAAATAGGGGATAGATTTATAGCATTTTTATTATTATTTTTTTTTACTATCAATGGCGACGATCTGCGATTTTTATCATGACTGCGACATTACGGAGGACACATCAGGCAATTTTGACACATTTTTGGGACCATTGGCATTTATACAGCGATCAGTGCTATAAAAATGCATTGATTACTGTAAAAATGTCACTGGCAGGGAAGGGGTTAACACTAGGGGCGATCAAGGGGTTAAATGTGTTCCCTGGGAGGTGATTCTAACTGAAGGGGGAGTGGACTGACTAGAGGAAGTGACAGGTCATGGTTCCTAGCTAATAGGAACACACAATCTGTCATTCCTCTCAGAGCAGAACAGGGATTTGTGTGTTTACACACACACTTCCGTGTCCTGTCCCTCGTGCTCAAGATCAATCGTGGCCGGCGGTCATCACGACCATCAGCCACAGGCATCGGCACCCCCGCTGTGCAGCGGGCACGTGCGCCTCCGCCGGCGGCCCTGTATGGAAGTAGTTAAAGTGGTTCTTATGCCATGTACACACGGCAGACTTTTCGGCATCAAAGGTCCGATGGTCTTTCCGACGGACTTCCGACTGACTTCCGACGGACTTTCGAATGAACGGACTTGCCTACACACGATCACACCAAAGTCCGACGGATTCGTACGTGATGACGTACGACTGGACTAAAATAAGGAAGTTGATAGCCAGTAGCTAATAGCTGCCCTAGCATTGGTTTTCGTTCGTCGGACTAGCATACAGACGAGCGGATTTTTCATGTTCCAAATCTAAAGTCCGTCTGATTTTCGACCAAAAAAGTCCGCTGCAGGTCCGATGAAGCCCACACACGGTCAGATTGTCTGACATATTCTTCCCGTCGGACCAGTCTGGTCGAAAAGTCTGCCCGTGTGTACACGGCATAAAGCCTTGTTTTTTTTTACCTTAATGCATTCCCTGCATTAGGGTAAAAAAACACTTTCTAAACACTTACCTGAGTCTGTCAACGATCCAGTGCTGTCCCGACTTTAGGGCGTTTCTCCCTCCGCATCTCAGGAGCCATTGGCTCCTGCTGTTCTCATTTAAATGCTGTGAGGAGGGAGTGAGGGGCAGGGCGAAGCCAGGCTTTGTGTATCAATGGACACACGCAGCCTGGCTCGACAACAAGCTCACAGGTGAGCCCCCATAGCTTGCTATGGGGGCACACAGTGAAAAGCAGAAACATGGAACGCCAGCAGGGTATCCCAAAAGAGGAGGTTCTGGGCTGCTTTGTGCACAATTATTGCACAAAACAGGTAAGTATAAACCTGTTCGTTATTTTAATAAAAATATATTTAGCCTTTACAATCATTTTAAAGAAATTTAGCATTTTTTATGTTTGGCTTTAGGCATTAATAAAATTGTTGCTCCTTGCCAAACTGAAGTATCAAAAAAACATTTTTTGCTTTGGTAGGTTCCGCGGGGCAGTGCTCAACCTCCACTTTGTTTAACAATCCCTTGCCTATTAGCCTAGAAAATAGCCATTACTGGTTTTTAATCTTTTGACCTCCAGAAGGTTTTACCCCTTCGTGATCATTGGGGATTTTTTGCTATTCTGCACTGTACTACTTTAACTGGTAATTGCTCAGTCATGCAACCTTGTACCCAAATGAAATGTGTATAATGTTTTTTCACACAAATAGAGCTTTCTTTTTGTGGTATTTAATCATCACTGTTTTTTTTTTTTAATATAAACAAAAAAATATCAAACATTTTGGAAAAAAAACACATTTTTTTCTTAGGTTTTGTAGGCCAAAATGTATTCTGCTACAATTCTTTGGTAAAAAATAACCCAAATAAGTGTATAATATTTAGTCTGTGTGAGAGTTACAGAGTCCACAAGCTATGGTATATATTGTATTTAAAAAATGATCAATCCTGATGTACTGACTGCCTATCTCATTTCTTGGTGGCCCTAAAATGCCAGGACAGTGCAAATACCCACCAAATGACACCTTCAGAGAAAGTAGACAGTCTGAGGTATTTAGTAAGGGGCATTGTGAGTTTTTTTATAGTTGTATTTTTTTGTCACAATTTTTTGTAAAATGAGGAATATAAATAAAATGTAAAAAATTTTTTCACATTTTTGTTTACATGCTCTCACCAGTGCAGTACAGCTTCACCATATGACTGGTGTGGTAGTGATCAGGAATAATGACTGGTGACAGTATGTAATCATTTTTTATTCAATTTTTTAACATGTCTTTCTTTTTTTAGATACCATTTTTTCTTTTTTTACAATTTTTGTCACATATTCACATCAGAGTAGTTCAGTGTCACCATGTGATCACTGGTTTCTCTCTCATGCCACTTTGACAATCTGGAAGAGATGGAACAAAAAACACAACTTAGCTCAACCCCACTCGCCGCTCTTTCATCTGGGTGGCTTTCCCTGGTTTTCCCATGGGATACAGCTAGCATTTTTCAGGTCCTGGGGGGGGGGGGGGGGGGGGGGTCTAAAGAAATACGATGCTTGCAGTAAATGAAGGTGTTCAGATATTAGACAGGAGAGTGATACAACTACACTAGATGGGTGGAGGTATCTTCGGTTGCAATCCTTCTTTGGTGTCCTGTAAGACCACGAGGCGCCCTCTCTCCGTTTGAGGCCTTATGCCTTAATGGGAATCAGAACATACAACTGTTATTCAAGTTTTATAAATTATTTTCATACCTTTCTATCTGCACAGTGCTTTATTACATTAGGGAGTGGGAGAAAGAATTGGGTCACATTTTATCGGACAGTAGCATAGACAAATAATAAATAAAAGGTGCAGCGCTAAATCAATGGGTGACCATACAGAGAAATATATAGTGTATAATAAACCGGGAGCAAAAAGAAATGTCCAACAATAAATGTCCCAAAAAGGCTGACATAAATCCACCAGAGGTGTGATGATAACAGCAGACAATAGTGTGTGATACTGGAACCCTTCACCATAGATCGAATGGCCTCTCACCTGGTCCTAAAGATAATCAGGCAATGATACAAGATCGGCAGGCAAGGAGATCTACATGACAAGGGACTCCTCCGGATGATCAGATGGCAGGTAGGTATCATGAGCATGTAATCACAAAAGGGACAGACATAGTGCTCTCCGTAATCGAATAGCATAGACAAAATCACAGTGTTGGTCGATACCTCCTCGGTTATTTCCAAGATGTAGCAGTCTTGTTACAAATTGTTATTATGTTGGTACATTGTCCTGGAAAAATTGTCATATATACTGTATATTTATATATATATATATATTAAAAGAGGTCTCAGCACTTTGTTGGAGAGGTTCAGGCCAGAGATTATGTTCTTGCACACCTTGGTGGGAAAACGTTCCTCTCCCGATACTTTACCATGAAACGCCTCTGTCTGTAGGCTCTTGTAAAAAAAATCTTATAAAAGCTACCCTGGTGCCCCATCTTCTGAATGCTGGTAAAAGCTTCATATCCCTTTATTGGAAGTCTACAGTAGCTTCTACAATTAAAGAATTGCTACTGAAGGTACAAGAAATACAACACCCAATTGAGGAATTGAGGCATCTGTGTTCAGATAACTGCATAGATTCTACAGCATTTGGGATCTGTTGATTGACTTTACTACCTCCGACTTGTATAAACAGTTAACACAATGATATGCTGATTTTTCTTCTCCCTTTTGCTATCATCCACTCTTCCTTTTTAAATCCTCTTACTTTAGAATCATTGCTCCCAGTCTCTATGGGGATTTGAGGGAAGCATAGCGCCCTCTGCAGACTCACACTGGGCATATGTATAGGCACATTGTTTTCAATGTACTGAATTGTGTGAGGTTACCTAGGTATGCTGCTGGCGAATGTCCCTTATTTTATCTGGAAGCACACTGAATCAATGGATGGATGTGTATCATTGCGGTTCTTTTGTGCTATGTTTGTAAATGTTTTGTTTTTTTTTAATATGGGAATAAAAAAAGATTAAAGAAAATCAGTTTGGGATGTCTACTTTCCCAAAAGGGGTCATTTTCATACTGTCCTGGAATTTTTATTCAATATGTTTTGTATCAGAAAGTAAGGGAAACAGGTTTTTCTTCAACAGGTTTGTTCTTTTTTTTTCCTTTTTATAGTATTTGTTATTAAATACCGCCTAAAAGAAGCTCTATTAGTATTTGATATTAAATACCACCTAAAAAAAGCTCTATTAGTATTTGTTATTAATGACCACCTAAAAGAAGCTCTATTTGTCTTGAAAAATGAGATATAATGTGTTTGGGTACATTGTTTTTAGATGGAGTAATTGTCAGCCAGACAAAGTAATTGTCAGTCAGCAAAGAAAATGAAGTAATGATTTGGTAATGAAGGTATTACAGGCTCTTTTATTTGGAGTCCAGCTGGAGAAAAGAATGTAATTGCACTGTCTTAAGAGGAATGTGTGATGGTTTTGTGAATGTTTGCTTTGTATTTTTTAATAGTTAAGATTTTTTTTTATTCCCCATAGGGACATTTTCCCCAATAAACAATTCTCTCACTCTAGCCAATTACCTGACACACTAGGTCTTGAGTCTTTTCATTGCTGCAGAGCTGGATGGTGCTTCTTCGGGTATCTACATTGCTGCCTGGTAAGTTGAACATTTCTATTGGCTATCCGTTGATCAGGTTCTTCCATGTCCTGAAGATTCCAGTGACAGTGCAGTGATGTCATAGCGATGAGCAGAAGAGGTGCAAGTGAGGGGCAAATGATAACAGAGTCAGGTAAATGTACAAGGGCTTTGTGTAATAAAAACAAGCTGATAGGTTGCAGTGGGGTTGGCAATATGAATTGGAGTGAAATACGTTTATATCTTGAGATGGGCTTTAACCACTTAAGGACCGAGCCTCTTTCTAAGATTTGTTGTTAAAAACAGTTTTTTTTTGCTAGAAACTACTTAGAACCCCCAAACATTATACTTTTTTTTTTCTAACACCCTGGAGAATAAAATGGCGGTCATTGCAATACTTTCTGTCACACCGTATTTGCACAGCAGTCCTACAAGCGCACTTTTTTTGGAAAAAATACACTTTTTTGAATTAAAAAATAAAACAACAGTAAAGTTAGCCCAATTTTTTTTTCAAATTGTGAAAGATAATGTTACGGCAAGTAAATTGATACCCAACATGTTGCGCTTCAAAATTACGCCCGCTCGTGGAATGGCGACAAACTTTTACCCTTAAAAATTTCCATTGGCGACGTTTAAAAAATTCTACAGGTTGCATGTTTTGAGTTACAGAGGAGGTCTAGGGCTAGAGCTATTGCTCTCACTCTACAGATCGCGGCGATACCTTACATGTGTGGTTTGAACACTGTTTTCATATGCGGGCGCTACTCACATATGTGTTCGCTTCTGCATGCGAACTCGGCGGGACGAGGCGCGTTTAAAATTTTTTAATTTTTTTTTCTTATTTATTTTACCTTTTATTCTTTATTTTTGCACTGTTCTTTTAAAAAATGTGGTGTCATTTTTATTCCTATTACAAGGAATGTAAACATCCCTTGCAATAGAAAAAAAGCATGACAGGACCTCTTAAATATGAGATCTGGGGTCAATAATACCCCAGATCTCACATTTACATTAAAATGCAATAAAAAAAAAATTGTCATTTGAAAAAAATAAATAAAAAATGTCCCTTTAAGAGCTATGGGCGGAAGTGACGTTTTGACGTTGCATCTGCCCTGCAATAGTATGGAGACGGGTGGGGGCCATCTTCCCGACTGCCTCCGCCGCTGCCGATGGCTCCGGTAAGCGGCGGAGGGGGGGGCCCTCTCCCGCCACCGATAAAAGTGATCTTGCGGTGAATCTGTCGCAGAGACCACTATTATCAGAAACCGGACCACCGGCCGAAGAGGATACCAGGGTTATGGCAGCTAGCTGCTGCCATAACAAAGATATCCCTCTTCAAAGTTAGAACGTATATTGGCGTGTGGCAGTCCGGAACTGGTTAAGTCATGTTCAATGAGGAAAATTGCCAATCAATATTTTACATTCTCCCAGGCTACTTTTCATGTTTTCCTGTTTTTCCCTACCAGCTGTTCTAAAAAGGCTACTGTTTACAGAACTCAATAGCTAAAATTGCCTCTGTCTGAGGCTTCAAAGATAGAGTACATGCCTGAAAGTACTTTTGCTGTACTCTTTCTTTAGCATACTCATAGTGCTCTGGGAATTACTTGTCATCTACAGTATAAAGGATCACATTAAAATGTATTGATACTGCAACATTTTTATACATTAGTCCTGGTACTTTTTGCAGAGTTGGCTTTACTACTATGCCCCAGCACTTGGGCTTACAAAATCACCAATGCAGCTGTATTCAAAATGCAATGTAATCACTTGATGCATATGCAAATAAACTCTATACGGCCGTGATAACACCAGCCCAAACACAACTCGTTACCCGCAGTGTCACCATTACCATCTTCAGCTAATCCGTGTTAACTGTACACACCAAGAGGGGCCCATAACCATTGAGTCCCCCACACTTCCATCTCCTGGGTTAGTTACCACCATCAAAGACCACCACCACCGCCAGTTGTCCGCTGCCACGACATGTTCTATTATACCGCACCTGTAACTAAATCATATTAAAGCAAACAAAAAAAAAAACACACAGGGAGGGCGGGTGGTAAACTTCTCCTCTTAACAACTCTCCCTGCAATGTTGCCCGGGACACCCCTCCTGCCCCCTAAATAAACTAAACCACTCCCCTCTCTACACTTTATATACACCACTTTCTAAACAACTTCCACCTTAACCCTTGCTGTACCCTTATCCCCCTGTCATGCCGGCCTTCTGCTAGCTCCATTTCACTCCTCCCACTCCAGGCCTCTCTGGTTGATGAAACGCTACATGAGTTTATATGACTATAATATCAGCAAGAGGAGAGAGAAGTGGCTGGCCCTTGTGGAACCTGTGTGGGACAGCATGTAACAAACATGTTACAAAAGAAATATATACAAAGTAGAGGACTTTAAATGCACTTTGTAAAACACATTTTATCTTAAAAGTATACATATTTATTAATTGGTACAAAAATTAAATAAAAAAAAAACTTTTTTTTAAAAATTATAGCAGTACAGAACTATTAAAACATATATGTAACCCCTTTAACATTGTTCTACGCCCACAAATGTGGTTAAATACAAGCCTTTCCATACATATTATTCATGGCTTTTACAGTTGTGGGTGCAGTGGAATGTAGTATAGCTCAACGCATTTCTCAGATAGATGACTCCGCTTCATCAGGAGTATAGGGAAAGGGGGGAAAACAAGGGGTCAACACATTAGAATAACAGAGCCCACAATACATTATATACAATAGTAATCATTCTAATTATAATAGAGTAATACATAATAAACTAGGTAAATGCAGTACGTCTCCTCCAATCAGGAGTCCAGAAGCCAAAACTCTCCTCCATGCTGGGGTCACAGAGGAGGGGACAACCATCCCCACAGAAAACACCACACCCTACGAAGTAGCACCATATGTTCAGAGGTTTACATGGAGACAATGGTAATCATTTCTAGGGAAAAAACAAACAATAACAAAATCCTATATAGGGTTTAACTACCAGCCATGATAAGAGGTAGACAAAAAGTATCAAGTAATCCAATAATACCTTAGGGTGCTGGACATCTCAATGATAGATACTGCTTGGTGATGTGAACGTTCGAGGGAGGATGCTGTATCAGGGGAGGAACACCTCCCTCCTATATATTCCCCTTAATTGGCCACTCCTGGCATCCTCTAGGCTGCAAGATGGCCATCGCCAATTCCAGTCCAACGGAATGGAAGGGCGTGATACAATGTCATGACAAACGCCAGATGCCAAATGCTGCGCTGGGCACATGAGGTGTGCATCTGCCTGTCCATGCTCAGGTGTGCGCACTTCATGGCTCATTAATGTATACTTTTAAGATTAAATGTGCTTTTTTTAATGTGCCTTTTAAAAGTCCTATGCTTTATACATATTCCTTTTGTAATTAGATTTATCTGGATGTGACACTTTTATTTGGGACAGGCTACACAATTAATAGCATGTGACACACTTGTTTAACTTTTCCACTCAGATGTAATATTTTGATTTCAGCCTGGCACCTTTTAACTGGTCCATCAACTGATGGCTTTTACTATCTATGAGTCTCCAATGTCAGGGCAGCCATCATACAAAATTGCAAAAGCTGGCTTTCTGTCTAGAAGTGCATGGTGGGAAAGTTTTGAGATGAGGGGCGTGTCAAAACATTGAGAGGTAATTAACAAGCAGTGTGTGTTCCCAGACCCCCCCCCCATTGGAGAGAGAAAACATCAGTTCTGAAGCAAAATTAGTATATTCGAGCACTTATAGATTCTAAAAACAGAGCATTAACGTGGTTCTAAAGTCAAACTTTTTTTACACTAATGCATTCCCTGCAATTGTTACTAAACCCACAACAGTAAAATCAGTCTGTATATGCAGTAAAGCATACTTGTTATATACACCCTAGAACCTAAGGGGTTCATCCTCTGCATTGTGTGTTTCACCCGGTCTTCTCTGATCCTCCCCTTCTTCCACTGTCCCCAATCCATCTGCTGATAGACCAGAGCCTTGAGGACATGTGATCAGCACAGGGCCAATCAACACTGTAAATATAGAGGGTCAGGGGTCATGCAGCCTGATAGGACAGTCAGAGCAGAATGAAAACTCCTCCTACAAGCTTTAACCAGACACTGATAGAAGTCACAAGGCTGCTCTAACTGCTGATGTAAAAAAGGTATTTAGCAGTTTATATTTACTAAAACTACTGCATTTCCATGTTCTGTGTACTGTGGGAGACCAGATATAGTGAATGTAGGGTCCTGGGTTTAGTAACACTTTAAGGTAAAAAAAAAAAACATTCCATGAACTGGTCGTCTCCCCCCTACCCAAAACACTTATGCCCTGTACACACGGTCGGAATTTCCGACAGGAAATGTGTGATAGGACCTTGTCGGAAATTCCAACCGTGTGTGGGCTCCATCACACATTTTCCGTCAGAATTTCCGACACACAAAGTTTGAGAGCTTGCTATAAAATTTTCCGACAACAAAATCCGTTGTCGGAAATTCCGACCGTGTGTACACAAATCCGACACACAAAGTGCCATGCTCAGAATAAATTAAGAGACGAAAGCTATTGGCTACTGCCCCATTTATAGTCCCGACGTACGTGTTTTACGTCACCGCGTTTAGAACGATCGGATTTTCCGACAACTTTGTGTGACCGTGTGTATGCAAGATAAGTTTGAGCCAACATCTGTCTGAAAAAATCCATGGATTTTGTTGTCGGAATGTCCGATCAATGTCCGACCGTGTGTACAGGGCATTACAGTACCTGAGTCCTCCCTCATGGACTGTCTGTCTTCTGCTCTCTCTTCCTGGTCTCACAAGAGATTCTGGAAGCAGCAGGAGACAGCGGGGGGCATAGATGGGCCTCGCTGTGTGTGTCTATAGATGCACATAAGCCAGCTTGGAAGTGTGCCCACAAATGCCCCTTCAGCACATTGCTTGCTGCGGGGGCGAAGAAAAGTTGGAGCGGACAGGGCCAATGGGGAACTCCAGAAGAGGAGATAAGGAACCTCCTTGTGCAATATTATTGCACAGAGCAGGTAAGTATAACATCTTCTTTTTACTATAGGAAAAAAGGGAGCCTTTGATATCACTTTAAGAAAAGTATAGATGTTAGAAAGATTCTATTTGCTTTTAAGATAAATTACAGTTAATTTTGATTTTGCAATAATTGAAGTTATTATAACCTTTGCTTGTAGTACATTTGATTTGATTCTCACATTATCTGTTTGCTGCGCTATAATTTTATGATAATAAAATTCATGCTCTGATTTGCAAGCCTCCCTCCCCCCACCTCCCCCTTTAACAGCTATCAGTATGTCAGGCGATTCTATCAGCATTTTTGCTGCTGACTGTTGGTAGAAAATCTATTATATGATAAGCTACCTAAACATAATTACATAGTGTAATTATATATTTAACAAGGTTGGTAAATGCTTTTTTACAAACCCCAGAGGTTGTGATTAATTTTAAGGCAAAATAAAAACCCCAATCAATTTATCTCAAGCGTGAGAAAACAACATTCTTTTCCGACCCCACAAAGGCCAATGGAATACGTAAAATAAATAAATAAAAGAAAATATTTCTATAAAATCATAGATTATGGTTGTGCTTACCATCTGTTGCAAGAAAAGCATACATTTTATTTTTATATTACTGAATTTTCCATAACTAACTAATGCACAACACCTTTGCCTTGTACAGTCCTTCTTACTTGATGGTGTGGCAAATGAGCAATTAGCCTTATACTTGACTTCTACTTTGTTGTTAATATTGAGTTACAACCTATTAATTGCTTTTTCAATTAAAAACAATTTGAAGTAATGATTTGTTGTCTAAATGTCGGGCAAAAAGCAACTGTTAATGAGTGTCTAAACACCCAGAGGTATATATTTAGCCTTATACATTATAAAACGGAGCAGGTTAGTGACAGTGTTTCAGAAATGTCAAAAGTACAATACAAGAAGTAAAATGCTGTCCATAGGATTTGCAAAAACTATGCTGGAGATGTCATTTTAGACAGAGGCTGATACAGAATGTACTACATAAATGGTTTTCACCAAAACCGGTGTGTCTGTTGTAGTAAAAGAAATCACATTTATTTAAAATCCTAGAAAAAAGCAACACAAACTGTTAACTTTTTTTTTTATCCCAGTGCTGAATACAAACAACAAAATGTTATATTTACTGATAAAACAGTTTTTCTGACCCATTTGAATCGAACTCGAGAATGCCACTATCTGTAAGACCAAATGAGCATTTGTGACACCGTGGCACGTACATTTTTGTTATAGCCCAACTACAGCTAAACTTCTCTACTTAACCTCATCTTTTGACCTAACACAATGGACACATACTTCCACTCACTCCAATGGTAATACCCTTGACCTTGTATTCTCCCATCTCTGCAACCCTGGCAACCTCACAAACACCCCCTTTCCTCTCTCTGATCACAACCTCATTAGTTTCACTGTATCCTTGTCTCCAACCACCCATCCCTCCAAGTAGCAAACAATTACTTGTAGGAACCTTCGCCACCTTAACCCTTCTCTTCTCTATTCTGCTACTGACCACCTATATCACATAATCTCTCCCCTGTCCTGTCCTGACCTGGCCACCTCTGTCTACAACAGTTCATTCTCATCATCACTAGATGCACTTGCTCCTCTAACCACATGCAGAATCAGGCCCCGACCATTACAATCCTGACAAACTGACAACACTAGAAATCTCAAGAGACATTGTCGTGCTCTTGAATGACTGTGGCGTAAAACCAAATGCCTGCAAGACTTCACCCAATATAAATCTGCCCTTCTAAAATAGGATTCCTGCCTCCATGCTGCCAAACAAGCCTACTTTGTTTCTCTTATTAATACTTTGTCATCCAGTCCCCGTTGGCTCTTCTCAACCTTTAACTTTTTGCTTTGTCCCCCACCCCCTCTACCCACTAACTCACTCACTGCCCAAGAGATTGTCAATCACTTCAAAGACAAGAACGATGCAATTCGTGAGGACATCTCCACTCTGCGTACATCTTCCCCACCCAACATACTTTGCCTAACAGCACATTCAACACTCTCCTCTTTTGAATTGGCTACTACTGAAGAGGTTACAAAACTTTTCTCAGATGCCCACCTAACCAATTGTCCCTTGGATCCTGTTCCCTCACAACTACTACGGTCACCCTCTTCTTCTATCCTATGCTCCCTCACTCACATCTTCAATCTCTCCCTCTCTAGTGGCACCTTCCCCTCCCCTCTAAAACATGCGCAGATCACTCCCATACTTAAAAAGCCTTCGCTGGACCCCACCAACATGAACAACTTAAGACCCATCTCATTGCTCCCATTCACCTCTAAACTTCTATTCTAGAACGCTTAGTCTACAACCGTCTTAGCTCCTACCTCAGTGAAAATAACCTTCTTGACCCATAACAGTCTGGCTTTTGCTCGCAGCACTCCACGGAAACTGCCTTACTAAAACTCACTAACAATTTACTAACTGCTAAAACCAACAGCCAGTACTCCATACTCCTACTACTTGACCTCTTTGCGGCCTTCGATACTGTTGACCACCAGCTCCTTCTCAATAAACTACATTCCCTTGACCTCCGAGATTCTGGTCTATCCTGGTTCTCTGCCTATCTATCACAGCGCTCCTTTGGTGTCACCTACAACTCTGTCTACTCCTCTCCATTGCCCCTTTCTGTGGGGGTCCCCCAAGTCTCTGTCCTTGGACCCCTTCTCTTCTCTATCTACACCTCTTCTCTTGGTCACTTGATAGCCGCCCACGGCTTCTTATACCACTTAAACGCCGGTGATACCCAAATCTATCTGTCTACTCCTCACCCCACTCCTTCAGTCTCCTCTCACATTACTAACTTACTAACTGACATATCAGCATGGATGTCGCACCACTTCCTTAAACTAAATGTCTCTAAAACTGAGCTATTAATATTCCCCCCTGCACGTGCCCCTCTCCCTGACTTTTCCATCAAAATCAACAATGCAACTATCAGTCCCTCCCCTCAAGCCAGGGTACTAAGTGTATTCCTAGACTCTGACTTGTCATTTCAGCCCCAAGCCCAATCATTGTCAAAAGTTTGTAAAATTCACCCCGGTAACATCTCTAAAATTCACCCCTTTTTAACAAATGAAACCACCAAGCTCCTCATTCACTCCCTCGTTATCTTTTGCCTTGACTATTGCAACTCCTTTCTCATTGGCATGCCTCTCCATAGGCTATCCCCTCTTCAGTCTATCATGAATGCTGCTGCCAGACTTATCCACCTTACCAACCGCTCAGTGTCTGCCAATCCTCTCCTCCAATCCCTACACTGGCTCCCAATCACCCAGCGAATTAAATTCAAAATACTAACCACAACATACAAAGCCATTCACAACTCTGCCCCAAGCTATATCACCAACCTTGTCTCCAAATATCACCTGAATCATCCTCTCCGCTCTTCTCAAGACCTCCTACTCTCAAGCTTTCTCGTTTCCTCCTCCCATGTTCGTCTCCAGGATTTCTCCAGAGCCTCTCCCATCCAGCTATCCCATACTCTTGCTACCTTCAGGCGATCCCTGAAAACTCATCTCTTCAGGGAAGCCTATCATGTCTCCAACTAATCTCCTACCACTTCCATCAGCTCATTTCACACAGTTACAACCTGCCCCACCCTATTAGATTGTAAGCTCTTCTGAGCAGGGCCCTCTTAATCCTCTTGTATTTTATTGTATTGTAACTGTATTGTCTCCTTTTATATTGTAAAGCGCTGCGTAAACTGTTGGCGCTATATAAATCCTGTATAATAATAATAATAATTATTAAAAAAATATAGAACAGGAGCAAAGCAACAGATAGTGAGAACTTTAAAATACATGGTGATCACATGTACAAAAAGTACAGATGTAACAAGCAGAACAGTGTAAAAAGTGCATCAATATGCAAAACTTGTTCCCCTGATGACTACAATATAATTTCTTCTTCGTTTTCTGACTCCAATGCTCCAATATAGTTTTTACTATGATTGTTTTTATTGCACCTTATTTAGTCATTACTTATGTTTTTATTGCATCTTATTTAGTCTTACTTACATTGTCCAAGCCTGGCACTAGCTTTAGTGTCAGGGGATCAGAAGTCATCTGAAGTCTTATGCCCCGTACACACGGTCAGATTTTCCGACGGAAAATGTGTGATAGGACCTTGTTGTCGGAAATTCCGACCGTGTGTAGGCTCCATCACACATTTTCCATCAGATTTTCCGACACACAAAGTTTGAGAGCAGGCTATAAAATTTTCCGACAACAAAATCCGTTGTCGGAATTTCCGATCGTGTATACACAAATCCGACGCACAAAGTGCCACGCATGCTCAGAATAAATAAAGAGATGAAAGCTATTGGCTACTGCCCCGCTTATAGTCCCGATGTACGTGTTTTACGTCACCGCGTTCAGAACGATCGGATTTTCCGACAACTTTGTGTGACCGTGTGTATGCAAGACAAGTTTGAGCCAACATCTGTCGGAAAAAATCCTAGGATTTTGTTGTCGGAATGTCCGAACAATGTCCGACCGTGTGTACGGGGCATAACAGCCTACCTGACCCCAAGATGAGACAGTGGCCCTGATTCTTTAACTTATAATGTCATTACAGGAGATACAATGATGTGGTCACAAGGAAGAAACAGTGACAATTGAGGGGGACCAAAACGATTGGTTTCCTGGTGGTTTTTCTCAGGATCTGAGTGGCGGTTGACAGCCCAGACATAGGATAAAGTTAGGTATTTACTGTCTTCTTTTAAAGATATGCCATCCCTGAACAAACATGTCCCATCATGCCTCTGCCTTTGGGAGTCATGCTTGTAGCTCTCAGCGGCTTGCAATGGCTCATGGGACTTGTAGTTAGACAACAGCTGGAGGGCCACAGGTTGAGCACCAATGCTGTAAATAGTACAGAGAATGAAACACAAATTAATTACATTTAATTTATACATCAGTAAATGTATCTTTACATAGGTATTATGGGTCTGTCAGGTGTGCTTAGATACAGTATGGTCCTTAGATCCATTCAATGAAAGGCTGTTGAAGTTTTAGGGTATTAGCTTATATTTAGTCTAAAGATGAGCTTAAAAGTTCTGACTTATCTGCCTCTTCAAAATGTTTACTGGTCTCCAGCTATTTGGTTTTAGGCTGGATTCACGCTGTTGTATTGCGATAATGTGCATGGCAATGCATATTGATGGACTGCATTACCATTTTTTCTACTACTCAGATTTTTCAAATTTGGCTGCATCTTTTTTTGGCCTTGTTTACATAAAAAAGTCAAGTCTGAAAAAAATTTAAAGAATTTCTTTAACGATATTAAGCTAGCTTTAAAGAAAAAAAAATCCTCAATAATCCATTTACTAGAGAAACAAGGTTTTCCAAGGGTCTATAACCCATACAAAATAGGGCTTTTCAGGCCATTCCAGCACATTACAACCAGTTTGATTGTTCGTCACTATGAACTCAACTTTTTTTTTAACTTAGCACATTGAGTACAATAAAATAAACATTCCCAGTAAACTATTTGTTCAAATGTTTACCCCACTTGCAGTTACTTTATCAGCTTTCAATGCTGCTGGTTTCTGCTTTCTCAGTTTTGCTTCCCTTAACTTCTGGTCTTCACAGGAAACAGTTATCAGTGGACAGTTCTGTCTCCAGCCAGTCAGTTTCTGCCTCCCCTTCCTTCCCCCTCCCTGGCGAAAATTCCGACAACAAATATTCTATGGAGCATACACACGGTCGTACTTTCCGACAACAAGCTCACATCCAACATTTGTTGTCGGAAAATCCTATCTTGTGTACGGCCCATAAGTGTTGTAAGTGGTGTAAGTGTATAACACAAGAATCACTAAGGCTGGGTTCACACATATACGATGCGGGAACCAGCATGATTCCTGTGTGGGCTCCTGCATCGCATGTCAATCGCAGGCAGTTCACACTGCTCTCTGCAAACCACTGCGGGTGTCAATAGAAAGTTAATGACAGCCCCAGAATGGTTTGTAGATTACAATGGGAACTGTCAAATAGTACAGGAATCAGATTGCATGGGTGTGAACATCCATGTGATCCGATTCCAGTGCAGACCCAAAAAAGGGTCCTGCACCATTTTGGTGCGAATGCGATGCGATGCGATGCAATTTTAACCATACAATGCGGTGCGAATCACATGCAATGTCTGTGTTTGCATTAGTGTGAAGTGGGCCTGAGGGGTTGTTGCCGCACTCTAGATAATTAAAGCAGACACCTAGTCTGTTTTAATCCCCACCCCCTCCCTCCCAATGGCCCTTCTGCATTTAAAACATATATACTGTAGATACCTTTTTTCCAAGGCTCCTACAGGTTTGATAACATCACAGGTCCTTTCTTTTCTCCTCTGGTGGTAGCAAGAGTAGGTGTTCCATACAGTTGCACTTGGCAGTGCTCATGTAATGATGTGAGAGCACAGCAAAGTGCATAATACTTTAAACCCAGACTGCCTGCTGATTCTATCCTAGAGGGCAAGTCCAAGACAGCATGGGCTAAGGGGAAGTGGGTTGAAAAGCGATCAGGATATTTTGTGATGGAAAAGAATTAGTGTGAGAGACTTCTTCGGACTGGTGGCAAGTATAGCAGCAAAAGCTGTGTTTATGTATTTTTTTATTTTACTTCTTTACATTTTGGCTGAAGCTCTGCTTTAAGATACAAGCGATAGTGTTCAGCAGTGGTTCATCCATAAACATGCATACAGTATGTAAACTCGGGGTGGGGGATTTATAATGACTGATTAAAAAGGTCAGGGACAAGGATGCTCTATATTTTGAGAGGATTGAATCAATCTAAAGTGAAAACAGAGAGCCACTTTACCAAGCATTGTTTCTCTGTATTATTTTAAATAATTATAAGTGTGTATAGGCTATATACCATGGGGTAGAACTTTAGAGAAGTAAAGTTTATATTGTTTTCTATTACATAGTTACATAGTTACATAGTAGGTGAGGTTGAAAAAAGACACAAGTCCATCAAGTCCAATCTATGTGTGTGATTATATGTCAGTATTACATTGTATATCCCTGTATGTTGTGGTCGTTGAGGTGCTTATCTAATAGTTTTTTTAAACTATCGATGCTCCCCGCTGAGACCACTGCCTGTGGAAGGGAATGCAACATCCTTGCCGCTTTTACAGTAAAGAACCCTCTATGTAGTTTAGGGTTAAACCTCTTTTCTTCTAATTTTAATGAGTGGCAACGAGTCTTGTTAAACTCCCTTTCGCGAAAAAGTTTTATCCCTTTTGTGGGGCCACCAGTACGGTATTTGTAAATTGAAATCATATCCCCTCTCAAGCGTCTCTTCTCCAGAGAGAATAAGTTCAGTGCTCACAACCTTTCCTCATAACTAATATCCTCCAGACCCTTTATTAGCTTTGTTGCCCTTCTTTGTACTCGCTCCATTTCCAGTACATCCTTCCTGAGGACTGGTTTCCAGAAGTGGGCAGCATACTCACCAGAGTCTTGTAGAGCGGGAGAATTATCCTTTTATCTCTGGAGTTGATCCCTATTTTAATGCATGCCAATATTCTGTTTGCTTTGTTAGCAATGGGTGACCCCGCCCCCCTCTGACGTCACGGGGAATGCCACAGGGAAGTCCCCGTCAAGTTCCCGTGCGTCAGAGGGGGCGGGGTCACCAGGTGGCCCTGCCCTCTGTTATTTAAGAACCGTCAGAAGAGGAGAGGCGTCACACAGTGGGAGCCTCCCATCATGCTGGATGCAGAGCGGCCCAGAAGACGAAGGGAAGAAGACGCCGCGGAGGAAGATGCCAGATGAGAACACCGGAGGAAGAACCAGAAGAACCAGAAGAAGAAGAAGATGGAGGAAGAAACCGAAGGAAGATAGAAGATAGAAGAAAGAAGATAGAAGAAGCATTTAAATAAAGGAATTGTCAAAAACTGTCTCTTGTCATTTTTAACATTTTTGACACTTTTTTTAGTGAAATGGTAGGGGTCTTACCATTTCACACAGGGGGGAGGGCCGGGATCTGGGGGTCCCCTTGTTAAAGGGGGCTTCCAGATTCCGATAAGCCCCCCACCCGCAGACCTCCGCAACCACCGCGCGCTCTCGCATTCCCCCTCTTTTCCTGCGGCCTGCCAGGTTGCGTGCTCGGATAAGGGTCTGGTATGGATTTTTGGGGGGACCCCACGCCATTTTTTAAAAAATTTTGACGCGGGGTTCCCCTTAAAATCTGACCTGAAGGGCATGGTAAGGAATTTAGGGGGACCCCCACGTCATTTCTTTTAAATTTTGGTTCAGGGTTCCCCTGTGGGGAATTCCCATGCCGTTTTTATCAATTAACTTTTATATGATTCCTGTCCCCTGGGGCAGGACCCAGGTCCCCAAACACTTTTTATGACTATACCATGCATATAAGCCTTTAAAATTAGCACTTTTGATTTCTCCCATAGACTTTTAAAGGGTGTTTCCGCGGCTTTCGAACTTGCCGCGAACACCCCAAATTGTTCGCTGTTCGGAGAACTGGCAAACAGCCGATGTTCAAGTCGAACATGAGTTCGACTCGAACTCAAAGCTCATCCCTAGTCCCTTGCATACTATTGATGTTAGGCTAACTGGTCTGTAATTCCCAGGGATGTATTTTGGGCCCTTTTTAAATATTGGTGCTACATTGGCTTTTCTCTAATCACCTGGTGCCATTCCAGTCAGTAGACTGTCAGTAAAAATTAGGAACAATGGTCTGGCAATTACTTGAGTTCTCTAAGTACTTATATCATACAGTAGAAGTGAACTGAAGTCCATCGGTAAAGCTACTACCAGGTACAAAAGAACAAAGTGGGTTTACAGCATAATGTGCCTTATGTCTATTTCAGATTATAAAATAGTATGATGATCTTGTTGAATAAGGACCTGTGAAACATGTAAACAAAATAAAAGCATTCTTTGTGCAGTATGTGCTCAAGAAAATTATAATTTTCTCTGTGAGATGCACACAAAATTCTGTATTTTTCTTACATTTTTAGGCGCAGATTTAAATTCATGGTAAAGGAATATTCATAATTTCAGTTTTTTATTTCTTTAAATACTTGTATGTGTTAACAATGTAACTAACAATGTCTACCAGATGTCTTACTACTTGGAAATGTACTGCAGCCATCCCCACTGTCAGCTGTCAAGCACATGGTAGCTTTGAACTGGTTATGTGACCCTACCATTTAGGCAGCTAGACTTTTGGGGTCTAAATATGCTCCTGTATGTAAATATTGGCCCACATAAAAGGAAATTACTTCAGCTGGAAGACCATAAAAGGAAATTACTTCAGCTGGAAGACCATTGAATAAATGTTCATGGACATACAGCTGAAAGGGAATCTATAGTGGTTTTGTGCATGTTTTCTTTCATTTACTATGGTCAGGTCTCAAAAAATAAATTTTATAAAACATATACAGTATTTTAATTTTTTAACCAAATATGTAATGATATATATTATTATACAGGATTTATATAGCGCTAACAGTATGCGCAACACTTTACAAATATTTTTTATATTTTGTATTTTTATATCAAAGACGTTAACCTCTGATGTTTCCAGAAGTCACTGGTGTCATCACTCTTGCCAGAGCTAGGTGCTTGAAATTCTTTAGGAATACATTTCTTCTCTGGCCAGAGGCATGTGACCTAACCTGCATTTCCTGAGAACTTTGGAAACCCAGGGATGAGGTTTTTTTTTGGGGGGGGGGGGCTGAAAAGGTTCCTTGAGCAATGGCTTTTTAAAGCCAGTTGTGTTTGGTTGATGGGGCTGGCAAGAAAACTGGCTTTCCATTTTCATGGAAGTTTCACTTTAACAATGTGATAGAATATATTTAAATCCCTAAATACAAATTTTTACCTTTACTTTTTAGAGGGAAAAATGTTTCCGTGAAATGTAAAAACATCTGAAACACTAATAAAGAACATGCTTTTATATCTTTTCTCTAGTAAAATATTCTCATTCTTTCTCTGAAATAAAGAAATGCAGTGACAAGTGATGAAAGCATAGAATATCTTTTCTTTACTTTCTTCTCTACATTAATTGCTACCCGCGAAGCTGCAACAAAACTGTTAGCAACAAAATGTCACATTTGCATGGAGTGACCTTTTGTTGTTAGACATATTCCTTGTTCCTGCTGTTCAGGACAACCCAGACAGCAGGTCACAGTGAAAGCGGGGAAAGGGCAGCAGAAGTGGAGCCTTCTAACTTCTAAAGAGAAAAACAGCTCAGATCATTTAAGTAGCTGAGGACAAGCTGAAGAGAGGTCAATGTGAAAATAAGAGAAAACAGGCATATGTGAACAATGTAGGCTGAATTGTACAAAAAGCAAAGTTTTATTTTATGTGTAGGGCAATTTTACAATCTTTTTGTTGTAATCCTTACTTAACTATAATTATGACGAATTTACATTGCCGTAAAACATCTAATGACTATTAATATTACATTAAAGAGGTAGATTTGGAATGGAAATGAAGGCAAATACACTTATTTAGTACATAGTGAAGAACAAAACAAAAGCAGACGGAGAAAAAAGGAAAAGTCCAGCCTGAGCTTGTTTGGCTTGGCTTCTCCTAAGGGTCACAGGTGTGCAATTCGTTTTGCACTGCTGAAACCCTTTTTTTTAGCAGAGAGCAGTCTGAAGTCCGCTCTCTGCTGACGTCACACAGATGAGTCCAGGCACCGCGTCATCCCGACGGCCATCACCGTCAGGTGCCTGGAGTGATGGCTGTCTCACCCTCACAGCGAGCCGCTGAGACAGCCGCTCCCCACCCCTCCACAGCTCAGCTCTCCAGAGAGCATGGAGGAGCAGAGCAGGAGAGCTGCTGATTAACAGTCAGCAGCTCCCCGCTCGGCGAGCCGAGAGAACCGAGCCTTCGGCGGTGTTCGATGGCTCAGTTCTCATGCCTGATGAAGGGGTCCTGTGTGGCTCCAAAATGTTGCAATCTGCTGTAACGATGTGATCGCTGAATAAAGCTTTAGAATTGCACTGGAGATCTTTGGTGTGCTGATGACATTCTCTTGCATTAAAAAATAGAGAAAGACAGTACTTTTACAATATCATTTATTACAAGAGAGATCAGAGGGCCCTGCTTATTAAAGTTAACAGTCTAAAGAATTTCAAGTGTGTAGGGCATAGGAGAAGATAAAAAAAAAAACTCAACCCTTTTGTCACCTTGCCTTGGGGTTTTTTAAAAAGCTTTTCTGTACTTATGGGTAGCAAATTTGCCACCATCTTCTCTAGGCATGAAGCTCATAATGGAATGTCCATAAAGGCTGCTCAGAGCAAGAGGTTCAAGAATTAGTATAACTTTTTACCCAAGTCCTTTCTTTTAAAATGATTGAGACGATTTAGACCTAGAGGGTTCTCTCTAAAGGGAAATTGATGCAGAGGATGTTGAGAGTCAGCAGTATCTAAAGTGGCAGTGAACCTCTGTGAACATCCTTGAAAATGGGCCTGCAGGTAGTTAGTTGTAGCTACTATGACCTGTATTTCTAAATCAATAGTGAACATGTTTATTGTGCTACTTTTCCATGCCAGCAATCCATTTTATTTTAACATTAAAATAACCATATATTTTTTCCAAGTAGATGACAAGCCATTAACAGATGACTTTCCTGGTATTTTCAGTCTTAATTTGTGTACTATACTTATGTTCTGTTACTTCCTGAAGAGAGAGTGCCCTTCTGCGTCCGCAAGGGTTCACTGATAATACTATCTGCACATTACATATGGAAATGGTCATGTATTTATGTATAGCACATGATTCATACATTTCTTATCCTGCTCAAATTTCAAGCATGGGCAAATAAAGGCTGACAGCTAGGCATTTTAAAGTGATTCTACAGACAGAAGGTTTTTTTATCTTAATGCATTCTATGCATTAAAGCGGAGTTCCACTCGTTTTTAAGTGTAGCTGCTGACTTTTAATAAACACGAACTCACCTGTCCCACAATCCAGCGATGCAGCCGCCCGAAGCCTTGGTTCTCTCACCCTCCGCTCCCTGGCGTCGGCATCACTAGTGTGGGCACCCGGCTGTGACAGCTTGCAGCTTTACAGCTGGGAGCGCACTGCGTATGCTTAAAGCGGGGGTCCACCTATCTATCGTTTTTTTTTTTTTTAGTTCATTCACAAACTTTTCTTGTCAGCATTACATACTCACATATTGTGTGTAATATGTCTGCCTGTGTCAGATGTGTCATGTCAGCATCTAGGCAAGGAAGAGAATACATACAGATATTGTTCAAAATTTGGGTGGAACCCCGCTTTAAGTTACGCTGCATGTCCTGAATGGCCGTGCAATCTTCTGGGACCTGTGATGTGTCCCAGAAGATTGCAGGGAGGGAGGGGGAGAGGAGGAGCCGCCTAGGTGGCGCGAGTGGAAGTGGGAGCTGGGTACCAGTCAAAACTAGGTACCCCCGCCAAAAGAATGACATGTCAAATGTTGCATGTCAGGGGGTTAGGAGTACTTAACCACTTCAGCCCCAGAAGATTTGGCTGCTGAATGACCGGGCCATTTTTTTTTTATTCGGCACTGCGCTGCTTTGACTGACAATTGCACGGTCGTGCAACGTTGCACCCAAACAAAATTGTCATCCTTGTTTTTTATAGAGCTTTCTTTTGGTGGCATTTGATCACCTCTGTGGTTTTTATTTATTGCACTATAAACAATAAAAGAGTGACAATTTTGAAAAAAAATCTATATTTTGTACTTTTTGCTATAATAAATGTCCCCATTTTTTTTTTTTTAAAAGATAATTTTTTCTCAGTTTAGGCCGATATGTATTTGTCAACATATTTTTGGTAATTATTTCTTTTTTTTACTAGTAATGGCGGTGATCTGCGATTTTTATCGGGACTGCGACATTATAGCAGACACATCGGACACTTTTGACACATTTTTGGGACCATTGGCATTTATACAGCGATCAGTGCTATACAAATGCACTGATTACTGTAAAAATGTCACTGGCAGGGAAGGGGTTAACACTAGGAGGGCAATCAAGGGGTTAACTGTGTACCCTATGTGTGTTTCTAACTGTAGGGGGAGGGGACTGACCTAGAGGAAGTGACGGACATGAGCATCGGCACCCCCGTTGTGCAGCGGCGCACACGCCTGCTATCCCGATCCCACGAGCCGATGTAAAGCTACGACGGCTCGCAAGATCGTGCTGACCTGCCGCAGTAAAGTGACGGCGGAGGGTCAACAAGGGATTATTGTGGAAGTTCCACTTTTGGGTGGAACTCCGCTTTAAGATAAAAATCCTTCAGTGTGCAGCAGCCCCCCTCAGCCCCCCTAATACTTACCTGAGCTCCATCTCAACCTGGCACGAGTGCCTTGGCCATACTGGATGCTCCCTCTTGATTGGCTAAGACACAGCAGTGGCGCCGTTGGCTCCCACTGCTGTTAATCAAGGTCAGTTAGCTAATGAGGAGAGAGAGGTTGGGCACAGAGCTGCGGCTCGGCTTGGGTGCCCCCATAGCAAGCTGTTTGCTTTGGAGGCACTCAACAGAAGGGAGGGACCAGGAGTGCCGGCGAGGGCACAGAGCAGGTAAGTATAACATGTTTGTTATTTTTAAAGAAAAAAAAATGAGACTTTGTTATCACTTTAAGAGCACATAACATTGGTATTTTTTGGGCGTATTATTTAAATTAATTAAATGATAATAAGCTCTAGCCACACATAATGTAATTTGCTTTTGGAATAACATACAACTATGACAATACTATTTTCTAATAGTATGGTCACATGCTGTGACTTTTTTTCTCAAAGTGTTTTTTAGTTTCTAATTAGATATTTAGTGACAACAGAATACACCTTTATAAATTACTGGACCAATTGCAATTAAAAATTCACAGGGACCCAGAAGAAACCTTCGTATAGAACTACATTACTATCATTCATCTGATCCATTAGCTCAGGGCTGTAAGACAACAGTGTTTACTTCTAATCAGTTCTGGTTTTCAATAGTCTTTTCTATGGTATCTACTGTATACTGTATTGTTAGGCCCCATTAAATGAGATAAATAAATAAAAACGTGTTTAAAATTGTAAATAATAGTATAATAAAGAATTTTGGAATGAGAGCAATAATTTTAGGATCCTAATTTACAGTTAACTCTACAATGAGAACCTGTAATGGCTTTTACAGCGTCGCCTGTGGACAATTTTGTGTACCATAGTTTATTGCCATTTCACAGGAGCGCAAAACATATTTGGTATGAATTTACTTGATGCTGCCTCATTTTTTTATACTGTACCAGAAATTGGGTATTATATTGCATCTGTGTGCACTAAAATTGATTTTAGTGTATATTTTGCTAAAAATATAGATTTTGATAAACTTCTGAGCAAATATCGTGCAACATAAAAAAATTGCAACTGCCACCATTTTATTCTACAGGGTCTCTGCTTTCAGAAAATATATATTTTGTTTGGGGGTTATTAAAGTGGGGTTCCACCCAAAAAACAAAAATACCTGTAAAAATTCTAAAAAAAAAAACAAACAAAAATTTGGATATTTTTTTTTTCACTTACCTCTAAATGCCTGTTGCTAGGTGATCCCTCGTAGTCTGCCTGTTCCTTTGCCTGGGCTGGTGACATCACTTCCCCCCAGGCACAGGAAGGGCTCCGCTCTGCTCCCTCCCTCCTGTCAATCATCTGGGACCCATTACAGGTCCCAGGTGATTGAGCGGCCAATCACGGCGCACGGCGCCGCTCGCGCCCGGCGCCCACAGTTGAAATGCCGGCGCCGACGAGCGGAGGGGGGGGGGCGAGCGGGGCTTCGATCCCCCGCATCACTGGACCCAGGGACAGGTAAGTGTCCAATTAAAAGTCAGCAGCTGCAGTATTTGTAGCTGCTGACTTTTAATTTTTTTTTTTTTGACGGCCCCCCTGGGTGGAACTCCTCTTTAAGTTAGCTTTTCTAGAAATAAAGTTTAGACTTTACCATGTGTGAAAACAAAGATTCACACAACTTTCACCCACGATGTACACTTATATGATTCAGTTAGAAAAATGTGTGAATCATCGGTGAAAGATGTATGACCCTTGAGTGAAAATATTGATAATCCCTTAACATATTTTAAACCGAACACAAGGCAAAAAAAATGTTAAGCTTTGGATAGAGTAGGGAAGGGTTGAAACTTTGCATTAGGGTGGGTTTTTATTGCTGTCTTTATTTCTACTGGGGATATTGCCCCTCATTTGTCTATTTGATGGGTGCCTGAAGGGCAGACTGAGAAGTCAGTAAATATTAATTGATATAGCTTTATTTACATTGTTTGTCCAAATAGAATACTCTTTAACACAGCCATCCCTGTTCTTACTAGAACCCAGGGAAAAATGTAACCATGCAGCTATTTTTTCTTTTTACGCCTCATATCAGTATGTATATTAACTTGAGGCATCAACTTTTCTTACAGTAAATTGCTACAGTTTTTAAAGTGTATGTATAGCACAAACTGTTTTTTTTTTTAGTTTTGAAAATAGTAGGAGAGCGTTAAAACCCCTGCCAGTATTTTTTATTAATTTTTTTTGTTTTCCTTGCCCCATTAGGGACATTAACCTTCACTTCTCTCCCAGAGATTCAACAGGAAGTGTGAGGAAATCTCTACAAAATGGGAGGAATTATCTTCTTAAGCCGCGTACACACAAGCGGAATGTCCGACAGAAAAAGTCAGATGGAAGATTTTCATCGTCTATTCCGATTGTGTGTGTGCCTCATTGGACTTTTTTTTAAAATTCTGATGGACCTAGAAATAGAACATGTTCTAAATATTTCCGACGGAACCAATTCCTATCGGGAAAACCGCTCGTCTGTATGCTGTTCCGACGGACCAAAAATTATGCTTGCTCTGAAGCAAGTACGAGACGGAAGCTATTGGCTACTGGCTATTGAACTTCCTTTTTCTAGTCTCGTCGTACGTGCTGCACGTCACCTCGTTCTGGACGGTCGGACTTTGGTCAGACTTTGGGTTGACTGTGTGTATGCAAGACCGCTTGAATGGAATTCCATCGGAGTTCCGTCGGAGAAACCTTCGGAGTTTATTCCGACGGCAAAACCGGTCGTGTGTACGCGGCATAATACAGTTGTCACCAGAACTAGTTTCCCCAATGTAAGATTTCCACATGTCTTTAGTTCTGATGACAACTCTTAAACTTTGGATTTCCATCACTTCAGTCTCTGTGATAATGGTCACTAGCATAAAAAGTGGAAGAACCTCTCCGGCAGGGACGCATCCAGCGTTAGAAATGTGACAGGAGTTCTAATCCTTCCCCTCTCTATCCAAATCTGTAAAAGTAGGAGTCGATGGGTTTGTGCTGCCACAGCAGCCTGTTTTATCATTTGTCATTTATTGTATTTGGTATGTTTCACTGTACCCCTCCTGTTTCGTGCTAGTTAGATACTGCCAGCACCTTTATGCTCAGCATTAGTTTTACGTTCACTCTTGCAGTGTAAAGCAGGCCATACCCGGGTCAAAAAATGAACGTTCTGTCAAATGTAAATTGAAAATTTAGTTTGATTTTTCATACAATTGTGCCATAGTTTTTTTTGAAAATTGCCCTGCGAAAACCACATTTTGTTCCTTCACTGGTTGGAAATGATGCAATGTAGTTTGACCTTACAGACACTCCCCCACTGTACACTACCTCAAATCTATTTGCTGAATGCCTCATAACATTTAAAAGCAAACCATCCTATTCATAATTGCATGCTGTACATTGCTTTACATGATATATTTTCATTGCAAGGAGACAGTACGGTATTGGAGAAATTTCATTACAGTGAACGTTCTTTTCCTTCCAGGTCAAACACTTTGCTGGCTCATTCACACTTCTAGGGCTTTAGGCCCCTTTCACATGCGGCAGACCCATCCGAGCGGAATCTACCTGCTCAGCGGGGGATCTCTCCTCATAGCTGACGGATGACAGATCCATGTCTGCTCCATTATGCAGAGTGAACAAGGACAGAGCCCACTCTCCTCTAAGGGGTGATCGGATAAAAAATGGACTGTGTGTCAGATTGATTGATTAGTGGATTTTTTAGTGGATTTTGTCGGATCAGGTGCCTGCCGGGTGTCAGCGTACACATGTCCGCTGGCATCTGCTGCCCCATAGAGGACAATGGGTGGCCCGATCGGGTCCGCCTGAAAAACAGACAGGCAGACCTGATTGATCCGCTGGTGTGAAAAGGGCCTTAAATAAGAACATTTTTCAACCAAGAAGGAAAAACATTCTTTGTAAAGTGTCAGACTGAAATAAACTAATTATATGCTACTTTGGAGTATTCTGGTTGAGTTGAGACTGCCTGTGGCTACTATTATGTCAACAGGTTGCCATGCTATCTGCACAGACACAGACACTTTAAAGTTAAAAAATTGATAAAGATATGGAAACAATTGTTGATCTGACAGAGTATTTTAGCAGGGGGTAATCAGTAAGTAAATATTATTTCTGTTATGTCTGGTGGTTATAGTATAATTTAACTTGTATAAACTTTAAAATCCATAAGCCCTAACGTGTTTGGTATACCTTTGCAAAACACTTTTAAGAAAATCGCAACCTAAGAAGCAATGTATTCTTGCTTTCCAACACTAAAATTGACATGAAGAATATCAAAAAAATATTGACTGTCTTACTGCGTAAAAAGCAGATAATTATTTGTGATCTGGAGAGGAAAGTGAGACACTGGGTGTTAGGGGGGAAATGTCTGAGAACTGCTGCTTAATGAATACTAGTTCAGTGTTCTGAAAGGAAAAGTCCATGTAGTGAGAGAGGACAATGAGTCACTTGTGTTGCCTCCCTGCCACACAGGAAGGGCATTTGAAGGTCATGGCGATGGCTGTGCACCAGCAACTACATTTACACAAAAAATAAATGGACTTATGGATTGTAAAGTGGTCCCAGCTTACAATTCCAATTAAACAACACTTGACAACATTGCAGTTTCTCACAACATATTTTAACATACTTTCCCAGATTTCTTGATAATGCTTTCAATTCTTTCAATATGGATTGTGTTAGCAGAAAGCCCCACCAAGTGGTGATGAAGGAGCACACATTGCATTCATTTTCTCCTCAGCAATAAAACTTAGGTATGCTTAAATATCTTTAACTATTGATTTTTTATATTAGTATTATTATTATACAGGATTTATGTAGCGCCAACAGTTTGCACAGCACTTTACAACATGAGGGCAGACAGTACAGCTACAATACAATTCAATACAGGAGGGATTAGAGGGCCCTGCCGAATAGTTTATTTTTCTCTGCTAAAATTAAACCAAGAGTTTAGCTTTTAAACATAGCCAATACAAATCTTCTATGGTTTTGGTAAAGTAGCTGTACACCCTAACTGAATTATATACATTTTTCTGAAAGCACTGTGTATCATAAATAATTCCTATTCAGTTTTAATAAGATACTTCTTTTCATCCTCTGTTGCATTTTAGTGATTTTGATTTCTTTGAAGCCTCTTTGCTGTCATTTCAGTATAGAGCTCAAATGCGTAAATGGATCTTTAAGGGCACCAATACAAAAATACACATATCTATATTTAAAAAATGTAATTGACTTTTATTTATACAAAATAATACAATAAAATAAAAAACAAGGGCTGATCAGACAGGAAAGATTTGCACTCTAGACATGTGCAGAACGGAAAAATGTGTTTTGTTTGTTTCGGATAGATTTGTTATGTTACTAATTTTTGTTTT
Source organism: Lithobates clamitans (assembly GCA_037952925.1). Taxonomy (NCBI): domain Eukaryota; kingdom Metazoa; phylum Chordata; class Amphibia; order Anura; family Ranidae; genus Lithobates; species Lithobates clamitans. The sequence goes on from JBBGZY010000515.1 coordinate 2,052,496, forward strand.
GTTGATTCATTTCAGAATTCGTTTCGTTTTGATTATTAATTTTCTAACGAACTCCAAATTTTCAGAACAACTCGAATTCGTCAAAAAATGAGCCACTGATTTGAATTCTGTGTGGAGAATAGCTGGTTGTTAAGGAGTGGGTCGTGAAGCCGGCCACTGCGCCCTTAACAACCGATGACTCTTCAGCTGTCAGGGGGCTTCCCCCCTGACAGCTGAATATAAACAGAATTGCTATCAAATAAAAATTCTGAAAAAAAAAAACAGTGTGTAGTCCCCCCAACCCATACCAGGCCCTTTGGGATTTTAAGGAGAACCCCACACCAATATTTTTTTTAAATGGAGTGGGATCCCCACAAAATATATACCAGACCCTTATCAGAGCATGCAACCCGGCAGGCCAGGAAAGGGAGAAGGGTGAGTGAGCACGCCCCCTCCTGAACCATACCAGGCCACATGCCCTCAACATGGATAAGTGCTTTGAGGCTCAGTCCCCCTAAGCACCTTGTCCCTATGTTGATGGGGACAAGGGCTTCTTCCCCACAACCCTGGCCCAGTGGTTGTGGGGGTACGGGTGGGTGACTTATCGGAATCTTAAAGCCCCCTTTAACAAGGGGGTCCCTAGATCCCGCCCCCCCTATGTGAATGAGTATAACCGGGCACCTCCATGTCTACCTCTCATTGGGCAAGTGTCATTCCCCCTAGTATGGATTGTGAGAGGGGCCCCACACTATTTTTTATTCAGAATTTTAATTTTATGCCATTTCTGTGTACATTCAGCTGTCAGTGGCGAAGCCGGCTGACAGCTGATGAGTAATCAGTTGTTAAGGATGCGGCAGCCGGCTTTCCGGCGCCCGCTCCTTAACAACCAGCTATTGTTCACACGAAATTCGAATCAGACGATCATTTTTTGACTGATCCGAATTCGAATTGTTCCGAAAATTTGGAATTTGTTGGAAAACCAATATACGAAATGAAACTAAATTAATTTCAATAGACACTATTTCATTCAGAGATTCAGATACATCCGAATCTCCAAATTAGTAAAAAAATTGGCAGAATTTATATTCGGCCCGAAACAAATTGCACATGTCTAATCCACTCTCATAGATATAATATTTAAAAAATCTCAATATTAGAATACTGTATGATGACCAACACGCATTCCTGTAAATTACATACATCCATTGTTGTAAATGTGGTAGTCAACAGATGAAGAAGAATATGAGCTTTTGCCCTTGTCCACACATTTCGGGTAACTCTCGAAAGGCAGAGATGGAACTCCAAGATATGAACAATGAGAGTAATACACTTATCATTCATACATGAGTTAAAATCAATCCAGCCCTTGGATCGAATGGGCACCCAGCCTGAGGCACATGGAGATGGGAGGAGCCTGCAAGAATCATGTGACAGATGTCCAGTCCTAACAAAGCTTATTACTGATACTTCAGGAGGAACAGACTATCTGCACAGATCTTGCTAAAGGCTGCTTTGCCCTCCAGTGGGATCTATGTAGAACTTTTGTATCATGTGGCCACACCAGAGCAGATTAAAATATGGATATTTTCACAGATCTTTCTTATAAAGGCTATACAGCATATAGCCTTTATAGCCATAGCTGCCATATCTTCTTCCCAACGATAGTTGGCATAACTCCTGTCCATGAGAATTAGTACTTTGGGTTAGCTAAGGAAGTAGTGTTCCCTATTTCTTCCCTCTAGGTGGGGGTGCCTGCACATTCCTCAGCTTGTCTGCACTTGCCTCTTTGCTCTATCACAACCCACACAGCAATACCGCTGGCTGCAATTCAACAAAAAATGTATTGACTGTTCACAACTCACCTGAGCTTTCCTCTCTGGCACATTTCACTCTAATGCCTCGTACACACTATCGTAAATTCTTCCAGCAAAAGTCCGATGTGAGCTTTTTGTCGGAAATTCCGACCGTGTGTATGCTCCATCGGACTTTTGCTGGCGGAGTTTCCGCCAGCAAAAGATTGAGAGCAGGTTCTCTATTTGTCCGACGCAAAAAGTTCCTATTGGAAATTCCGATAGTCTGTAGCAATTCCGATGCACAAAATTCCTACGCATGCTCGGAAACAATTCGACGCATGCTCGGAAGCACTGAACTTAATTTTCTCAGCTCGTTGTAGTGTTGTACTTCACCGCGTTCTCGACGGTCGAAAGTTTAGAGAACTTTTGTGTGACCGTGTGTATGCAAGGCAAGCTTGAGCGGAATTCCATCTGAAAAACCATCCAAGGTTTTTCTGACGGAAATTCCGATCGTGTGTACGCGGCATAAGAAGAGTTTCATTTTAGAATACAGTTATCTACAATTAAGTTCTTCTCAGAACAAAATGTGTCAGTAGGGAGGAGCCCAGGCAAGTTGTAAACAGTCAATCACCAAATAAAGTTTTACAGTGCTTTTGATTTGTGGCTTCCATTTTTGTTTGTAAGTGTGAGTGAAGAAGCAGGTATGGACAAACTGAGGAATGTGCATGCACTCACCACTGAAGGGAAAAAATATGGGTTGTCTTGTTCTGAGCTAAACCTGGGAACAAAAATGTAATATTTTGTAGCTTACCAGTTTTTAAGAACATTTTAGGGGTACATAAAATACATGTTGTTTTAGCCCAAAATGCAGTGCCCTTATCACTTCCTGTGAGCTGAACTGGAAACCTAAAACAATCTTTTCCTTTTTGTGAAAACAACTAAGCTCCCCATTCCCTATGTAAATAAGATGAAAAAAGGCAGGCAAGTTTAGCCTGAATGACAACCATGGTTATGACCTTGGATGCAGTGAAGAAGTGTCAGAAACCATGAACCAGACCGAGACAGAAGTACAGTAAAATCACATTTGTTTATTAATAAAAATAAAAAAGTAAATAGAGTAAGCGTAGTCAAAGCATAGCCAGAGTCCAGAAACCGGATCGGGTAGTCAGCCAAGCCAGAGTTCAGTAACCAGATCAGGTAATCAGCCAAGCCAGAGTTCAGTAACCAGATCGGGTAATCAGCCAAGCCAGAGTTCAGTAACCAGATCGAGTAATCAGCCAAGCCAGAATTCAGGGATCCAAGTAGAGGAACAGCAAGCAGGATAAGGAGCCAGAAGGGATGTCAGCAAAGCCAGTCTTTAAACAGGAACGCGGGAGATGGTTTCCTGTGATGTGACCAAGGCGAAGGCAGGAGTGAAGTGAGCTGGAGATCTTTAAGTAGGCGGGACTGACGAGCAGATCCACAACAGCTGGTTAACTGTGGAGAGAGATGAGAGCTGGCAATTAGCCGACAGCTGAGTGGACAGCTCAGAGAAGGAAGGGCTGAGCCAGCCCTGACAAGAAGTAAGTGTAGCCACCCAGGGACAGGAAGTGTGTTATTTACAAGTGAAAATAAATGAAAAAAGCTTTAACCAAAAAAACGAATGCAGCCATTGCATCTTAACACTGGTAAGGAGCAACACAATACATTTTTGTTTTTTTGGTTTAGATACGCTTTAACAAATCACACTTGTTCTTTGGTCTTTTAAGAAAAATACATTTTCCCTTGGCTCTATCAGAAACTAAAAGCAATGCCTAACAGGCATTACCTCTCTTGCACTGTATTGTGTCTGTTTGAAACTACTTTCACTTTGATATGGAGGCATCTACTTGGTGACTATGCATAATATTAAACCTGTATAGGTGCCCGCGTTGCTTGGCTGTTGCCGCCATGTGTACCTTGAACCCACCCTGCTTCTTCTTGCATAGTACAGTCACCCACCTGTTGTTTTAGAGAAACCCCGCCATATTGTACCATGTTTACCTGGCCTGAAGCCTGCTGACATACATATTCCCATCCTGAGGTCTGGAATAAACCAATGTCTGAGTAACTAAGTTGCATTTACACTGCTTTACTGCATAAACCTGATTCCGGAACAATTCTTACAGCTACAGGAACATTGCAGCACATTGACAGTTCCGAATCACTGATAACAGTTCACAGTGCAGAGCACTCTCCTCTTTCTCATAACTTGCTATGCAGTGGTCATACAAGTGCAGAACACCTAAAAATTTCTCCAGTCAGTACAGCTATCTTCCCCAGATATTATAGTCTATTTGGCAAGGTATTACTCACTGAGGGTGTCCTCCCTCCCACACAAAGGAGATCCTCCATAGGCCCAGAGACCATTCAATTTTAGCCACAAACCCACAATTGAGTGTCAGGGGTAGCAAGGTCTCTCTGTCTGCTCCTATGGGTCCTCCCTAGCACCTTAGCAGTTCAGCCCAGCAGATGGCTCTTTAGTTCAGCTCCAGGACAGCACTACATCTTGCTTGATCAGGGGTGTCCTGCTCCCATACTCCAAGTGCACTGGCATATAAAGAGGCACTATCTCCACCCATTACATCACTACAGGAGGGGCAAAACAAATTAAAGGGGTACTAACACTTTCCAACAGGCCCCTATCCACCCCTGAACCTTCAGCTCCCTGTCCAGTGAAAATGCGTTGTTTTCCAATAACAGGATTCTCATTGTACAAGGACCAGTGGGTGGTCAGAATCTATGCCCCAAAGCTAGAAGTCAACGCCATAGTGGTCAAGTGAAAGTCATCTCAAACGGTGCACAGAGGAAGTTTTCCTGGTCCCTGCTTTTAAACTGCAGATCTGGTAGTTAACAATGAAAAACAGTAAGCTGCTAATGTTATGCACTGTTGTATTTTTTTCTGTATAAGTCAGACAGTGTACTGAATTTATACTAAATTATCATTAAAGTTTTGTATAATTCTTTGTAGTCAGATTTTACATGTTTCCAGTAGGGGTCAGACATGATGCACAGAATACTCTGTCCTGCATTTTGAGGCCATTCAAAAACCCATAAAGCAGAAGGTAAACATATATAGCAAGGGTTGGCAGGGAGTGAGGGGAATAACTGTACACAATTAATGCCAGTATAAGAAAATGCATTCACCAGCTTCCAATGCTACTTTTTTCTGTTTGACTGGAATGTACTTTAATATCACAATACACTGTATTCATTTATGGATTAAACAGAAAACAAAGCTTTAACATTTTTTTATAATATGATATAGTAACATTTAATTAGTAGATATTTTCCAAAATCTGACTTATAACTGCAAAACATCAGTAAAAATATGTTATGCCAAACCTAAACAGTTAACACAAATGTAAACTTCTGTTGTTTTTAATATTTCTTATGTGATAGTTGAGGATCCTGATTTGTGTAAGTTAGAAAACCATCCAAAAAGTGTATGAGCACTTTAAATCAGCACCACCTGGAATTCATTTAGAAACAGCATAGAATGAGGCCTTCTTGTGACATCACCAAATAAAAACCAGATGATTTCCACTCAGAAATCTCATTCAAGCAACTCTGAAGTCATGGAAGGGTTTTCATGTAAAGTTCCCTCCGAAGAGAGATGAGACAACTCCCAGTAGTTAGCTTCAAAAAATGATTCAACAGATTAGGTCAAACGTTTTATTTTCAAGAAAACACGAGCTTGAGACATGGAAATAGACAATTCAAGATCTTACAGTACTGATATTTTACACTCTATGCTACATTGCCATAATCACTCATCATATACACAGACACTTTGGCATGGATTTATGAACTGGAGTTCCTTTCAACAAAGTAAAACAAGTTTCCACACTTGCTGCATGCTTATATTAGTTATATAGTTGTTAAGGATGAATAAAGACACCAGTCCACCCAGTTCAAACTGTGGTTTGTGAGTGTGTGTGACTTTATGTAAGGGCTCATGTACACACAGCCTAGGTTGACCGCTGGCTGTGAGAAAATGCAAAACGCGGCAAAATCACGGCTGCAATTTTAACATGATTTTGCAGCGTTTTGCGGTTGGCGGCCAAAACATTCCTATCCTGAAAGCGATTCTTCCACGTTTAGGAGATGGATGTTGAGGGAGGCTGAACCTCCCCTAACCGCAGCAGCTTCTAAACTCTTGTAAAAGCCTATGGCTACATGGACACACAAGGGGTTATTTACTAAAGGCAAATCCACTTTGCACTACAAGTGCAAACTGCAAGTGCAAACTACAAGTGCAAAGTGCAAGTGCAAACTACAAGTGCAAAGTGCACTTGAAATTGCACTGAAAGTACACTTGGAAGTGCAGTCGCTGTAGATCCGAGGGGGACATGCAAGGAAAATAAAAAAACTGCATTTTAGCTTGCACATGATTGGATGATAAAATCAGCAGAGCTTCCCCTCATTTCAGATTTACCCCTCAGATTTACAGTGACTGAACTTCCAAGTGCACTTTCAGTGCAAGGTGGATTTGCATGTCGTAAATAGCCCCTAAAGGCCTTTATGGAGTTGAGTTTAGGAGCTTTGGCAAAAAAACGCCAAAAGCTCCTAAACTCAAGTTTAGAGGCTGTATTGTACATGAGCCCTAAATATTAAATCCCATATCCCTGTATGTTGCGATCGTTAAGAGACCTATCTTAACTGTCCACTATCAACTGTCCACCCTTTTTGAAAATAAAAAAATGCACTCACCTGATCTCCATTGATGTCCTTTGCAGAAATTCTACCCCACCACTGGCTGCCAGTCCTTTTCCAGGTTATGGCTAGCTTTATTTAACCCACTTCCTCTGAGCCCAGACTGTCATGGAAATGCTCCCCATGTCATCTCATCGGCCTGGACTCACAATACAATACCACAGAGAGTTATGCTGAGGTCACAACGTCAACACAACTTTCTGCAGTATCTGGGTCCGCCCCCTAACCTTTCACACTGACAACAGGCCACGTTAGCGGTAAAGCGCCGCTAGCTTTAGGGTCGCTAAAACGAGGGTGAATAAGAAAGGGCTAATAGCGCCCAAAAAGTGTCGCTGTCCATTCATTTCAATGAAAGACCAAAGATGCTTCTTGCAGGACTTTTTCTAACATCCTGCAAGCGCACTGTACCAGTGTCAAAGCACTCAGGCTCTCACACTGGGGCTGCAGGGGAGGAGTTTTTCAGGCGCTTTACAGGCGCTATTTTTAGTCCAAAAGCGCCTGAAAAACACTTCAGTGTGAAAGGTGTCTAATGGCCCAGAGAAATAGAAAGAAGTCATAAAGGTATCAAGCAAACGAGCAGAAGAGATCAGGAAAAAAAATGTATAAAGAAAAAAAAAAAAAACGGGGACAGAAAGCTACAACTTCTAAAAAACACAAGGTATAGCTGTTGTGTACATATCGCTTTTTTATGCTAAGGATGAAAAAATAAAATGTTTTATTTATTTTTAAGTGGGGTAAATAAGAAATATTGCTAATGAAAATTTTGAAATATCATATGCAGCCAGCAGGTGAATCTCTTGGGTCAGTTTTACATGATTTTCTATATTTTATTGTACTCTAAACTACCAGGCCCGATAGTAACCAGGACAAATAGAGAGAATAAATCTCCCCTGTAGGGACACAGACAGTAATAAAAACCTGTAGACAAATCCATCCAGTCCCCGACTGTTATGATGACAACAGTAAATGGTGAACAGCAATAATAATAATAAAAGTTAGTATGAAGAAAAAGCCATTATTCACAAAATAAAATTTAAAAAACTTTTATGAGATTATCACACCAAGTTACAATGATTGGAAGCAAACTTAATGCACAAATGTTCCAAGTGTCATGGTGGACCCTTTTGTCAAGGTGACGCTGCATCCCCTCCTGTCCTTTCCCTCCTCCCCTCAGCCCCTAAATTCCTTACCTTCGCTTTGTGCACCCTCCCCCCTTCCTCTTCTTTGCTGGGTTCTTTTCTTCCCTTTTCTCTCTTCCTTTTCCCTCCAATTTCATAAATTACCTTTATTATACCCCCCCCCCCCCTCACTTCTTCCACATATGTTGTTATAGTCTCAATTATCATTGACCTCACACATTAAATCATCATTTTCTCAGATTATTAAAACTGAATTTCAGGTATGGGTTTTTATTTTTTGCACAGTTACATTGTATTCCATATTATTCCATATTCCATAATATTCCATAGTAGAAACCATTGCTACTACAGTGATCTGTCTTCCTCGTGAGAAGCTGGCCTTAAGGAAGTTGATTTGGTAACAACTTGTCCTCAAGCGATCCAGCTGACGTGGAAAGAAAAACTGCCATCTCTCTAGACATGAAATGAAACATGCTATGTAATAGAAAATATTTTTTAGATTCTTACTATGGTAAATGGGGCTGCAAATGTAGCTCTGTAAAATTGCACGTAGCCACTAGACCTGCGTGTGTGTTTACTTTACATTTTACAGTGTGAATGACCATGCAGTGCTTTGTCATTCACATTGCAATTGCCAGTAGGTCTATAAAGATAATTAAAAATGAGTGTCCCAAGAGCTAGGTCATCTCCAGTCTAGGTTCTTATATTGCACCAGGAATTTATAGCAGAACGTTACCTTATTGCTTGTCATTTAGATGATAATTTAAAATAGTGTATAATTAATTTACTGGGAAAACCTAATGTCTGTGTGTAACCACTTTAGAATTCACTATTTTTCTACTTTTAGCATCTTAATTATCTAGCACCTCCCTGACAGCCCAAAGGGAAGATAGCACCTCCAGAGGCCAGGGCGGCTAGAATTTCATCCCATGGCTGAGTCCATGGCTTAAATAGGGGGGCAGAGAAAGGATATTGGGCGTTGGTCACTTTTGTCTTTTTAAAGATTTGTTGCAGAATAGTTAAGGAGACAAGGGTTAGTGTCCTAGATACCATAGCAGATCACTTACAGACTCTCCAGATATAGACCAATGTCCAGCTTCACAGTGTCAGAACCTTTAAGTCGACCTGGCAACACTGTAAGCACCTTCCCAAATTTCAGTGCGTCCTCCCAGTGAGTCAGCAGGTCCTTCTTCCTGGCTCTCTCCAGCAGGGGGCATCCACTGGGTCTCCTCCTTGGAACAGCTTCCTCCAGATCAGGCAGGGCAGCTTCAGGATCACTTCAGCAAACAAATAGCCACAAAACAGGCCTAACAGCAGAGCTTCATCTAGTGCCACTTCTCTAGGTCTCAGCCCCGGGGAAGAGAGAGAGAAAGAGAGAGAGCATATATATACCACCCCCAGCATGCACCAGTGGCATAAACCTCCTATTGAATTGGCTCAAGAAAACATCAATATTCACAACTTAGTTTTGTGAATCTTATACTATGACCAGTGATGCCAGTGACATCTACTGGCCACAGTGAGAAATCACAAGCCAACTTAGGGAAAAACCAGGTGAAAAACTATACAATCAGTCTGAGCCAACTACAGCCCAGCCAACTACTAAATTGATCAGGGGCGGCCTGTCCATTAAGGGTGCATGAGCACTGCCCCCCCATCCATGCGTCCGGCCCCTTTCAGGACTCCAGATGCATGGATTCCAATGCGGGGTGGGTGTTTTTTTTAAGCACCTGATTAGAGCCTGAGGCTCTAATAGACTTTAAAATAGGGTGGGCTCAGGGAGCAGAGGATGCAAACGGAGTTACGATAGCGAATGAACAATTGCTATTGTAACACAGATCCTCCTCCCGGCCAATCAGGAAGCGGGTCTTGAGATCTGTCATCCGACTGGCTGAAAGGACAGGCAATCCTATTGGACACCTAGGAGAAGTGGAGGAGACGCATGGCTGCCGTGATGGAGGAAAGGACACATGAGCTGCTGCCTGCTGCCGATGCCTGCTGTCTAATGCCGATACCTGATGCTCGCTGCCAATGCCTGCTGTCCGATGCTGATGCCTGCTGCCAATGTCCGCTAGCTGCCACCTAGATGGTGTAAGTGCCCGACTGGCAGACAGTGAGTGGAGAGGGGGGTGTTGGTGGTTGTTTGCCCCCCCCCAAAAAAAAAAAACACCAGCCACCACTGAAATTGACATAGAAGCCCCTGTTTAGGACAAGGAGGCTACAGTTATTTAGAGTATACATTTTACTTCTGGCACGGGTACTGTGGCATGTGTGCTGGCATTTGCACACTGCAAAAATAAATCAATTCTTTAAACATATACTTCATAGATGAGCAATGTACTTAAAGTAGAAGTCCACCCTAAAACTAAAATCCCTGCATCTATAGACACCCACGATTTAACACTAACCTATCTAGCCCTGTAAAGAAAAAATCAGTATACATACCTTTTCTGAAGCCAATCTGACCCGATCTCCAGCGTAAGCTCTGCAGAGGACACAGCCGACAACGGCTGTGAAATGAATGGGAAGTGACGTCATAGACTTACTATAGGGCTTCCATTGTCGGACGTGTCCGAAAAGGCTTCAGAAAAGGTATGTATACTGATTTTTTCTTTACAGGGCTAAATAGGTTAGTGTTAGATCGTGGATGTCTATAGATGCAGGATTTTAGTTTTAGGGTAGACTTCTACTTTAATTGGGAGAAAAATATAGTAAACTAAGATCTAGTTATTTAATCCTATTCAGAAAATCCATAATACTCAGGGAGCATATGGAAAGTAAAGAGTAATGCAGCAAATGATCTTATTTTGTTGGCAGTCTTTGAATGACATTCCTTAGATGTATTGCTCTCCGGATGGGCCTGCAAGCAATTGCTTTGATTATCCATAGCAATGTCTTCCATTATGGCTAAATCAAGGCACACACTGGTCAAGCAGGCTATGGGTGTATTATTACATAATAATTGCTGACAAGCTTATTGCACTTTGAGATCTGATGAAATGACTGCATACGGCATTCTCTTACAGTAATTGCAGATGTCTAAGCAACAGTGACACTATTCTATCATGTGAAACCTTATAACTACATACAACTCACATTAGACACCACATGGCCTTTCTTCTGCATTCCAAAATGTGTTCAAAAGTTATGTCATGACTCCATGTGTCCATTTAGTATGAAGAAATATCAGGCTACGGATTTAAATCGCCACTGCATTTGACATCTTGGGGATAGTTCAAGTCTTTTCATCTTAATCCAGTTGTTTTAACATTTATGTTTCAATTTTTTCGATCCATGTGTTAGACATTCCAGGAATCATTAGATTAACTGGCTGCATTGGTATTTTACTTAATTAAAATAAAGAAAGAATAACGCTGGCCTATTAAAAACAAGATATTGTTCAAAAGAAGTTGAAGTAACTAAACTTCCCCTATTAACATTTATTGTTCTTACAGCATAGATTGTCTAGTGTGTAGTATTTTACTTACTTGCCAACTATTTGGTCGATTGTTAAAAAAAAAAACAATGTGAGATAATCAAATATAATTAACAGACAGGGCCTGTTTTACTCTTTTGTTACAGTTGTTATTGCCACTTAGCGCTCACTTGCAAAATATAGTAATGGTGTGATTTTATACTGTAGTCTTTAAATTGAAGTGGGTCAGAGCAGCACACAGTATTGACACTGCTATATAGACTATAGGCATTTATCTGGTCAGACCATGCAAGCCTCATATCACAATGGAAAGGCCTCACTAATCACATTAAAGTTCAGACAAAGCCTCTTACATAGTTACATAATAGGTGAGGCTGAAAAAAATACACAAGTCCATCCTATGTGTGTGATTATATGTCAGCAATACGTTGTATATCCCTGTATGTTGCGGTCGTTCAGGTGCTTATCTAATAGTTTTTTGAAACTATCGATGCACCCCGCTGAGACCACCGCCTGTGGAAGGGAATTCCACATCCTTGACGCTCTTACAGTAAAGAACCCTCTACGTAGTTTAAGGTTAAACCTCTTTTCTTCTAATTTTAATAAGTGGCCACGTGTCTTGTTAAACTCCCTTTCGCGAAAAAGTTTTACCCCTATTGTGGGGTCACCATTATGGTATTTGTATATTGAAATCATATCCCCTCTCAAGCATCTCTTCTCCAGAGAGAATAAGTTCAGTGCTCGCAACCTTTCCTCATAACTAAGATCCTCCAGACCCTTTATTAGCTTTGTTGCCCTTCTTTATACTCGCTCCATTTCCAGTACATCCTTCCTGAGGACTGGTGCCTAGAACTGGACAGCATACTCTAGGTGCGGGCAGACTAGAGTATTGTAGATTGGGAGAATTATCACTTTATCCCTGGAGTTAATCCCTTTTTTAATGCATGCCAATATTCTGTTTGCTTTGTTAGCAGCAGCTTGGCATTGCATGCCTATTATCTACTAGGACCCCCCAGGTCCTTTTCCATCCTAGACTCCCCCAGAGGTTCTCCCCCCAGTGTATAGATTGCATTTATATCTTTGCCACTCAAATGCATTATTTTACATTTTTATACATTAAACCTCATCTGCCATGTAGTCACCCACCCCATTAATTTGTTCAGATCTTCTTGCAAGGCTTCCACATTCTGCGGAGAAGTTATTGCCCTAGTTAGTTTAGTATCGCCCAAAAATACAGAGATTGAACAGTTTATCCCATCCTTCAGGTCGTTTATGAACAAATTAAATAGGATTGGTCCCAGTACAGAACCCTGTGGGACCCCACTACCCACCCCTGACCATTCCGAGAATTTCCCCTTTTATCACCACCCTCTGAACTCGCCCTTGTAGCCAGTTTTCAATCCATGTACTCACCCTATGGTCCATGCCAATGGACCTTATTTTGTACAGTAAACGTTTATGTGGAACAGTGTTAAATGCTTTTGCAAAATCCAGATACACCACGTCTACGGGCCTTCCTTTATCTAGATGGTAACTCACCTCCTCATAGAAGGTTAAAAGATTGGTTTGGCAAGAACGATTCTTCATGAATCCATGCTGATTACTGCTATTGATACCGTTTTCATTACTAATATCTTTTATATAGTCCCTTATCATCCCCTCCAAGAGCTTGCATACTATTGATGTTAGGCTAACTGGTCTGTAATTCCCAGGGATGTATTTTGGACCCTTTTTAAATATTGGTGCTACATTGGCTTTTCTCCAATCTGCTGGTACCATTCCAGTCAGTAGACTGTCAGTAAAAATTAGGAACAATGGTCTGGCAGTTACTTGACTGAGTTCCCTAAGTACCCTTGGGTGCAAGCCATCCGATCCGGGTGATTTATTAATGTTAATGTTAACTGCGGGGAATGATCGCGGGTGGCCAGAGGATATCGAGCCCACCGGACCCGCTGATTGGCTCCCCCCTCTGGCCAACGGGAGCTTGTGCACGCCGCCCACAACAGTGAGTTCCTGAGCCGATGTACAGCTACGGCGACTTGCTGGATCGTGCGACCTTGCCGCAGTATAATGACGGCGGCTGGTCGGCAAGCGGTTAAACATCCCTATACTTTTTGTACACACAATAAGAATATCAGACAAATGATCCATTTTTTTTTTTGCATGCTAGTATCATATCGAAAATGAAGAGGTTACTCAACTTACAAAAATTCTCATAGAACAGAATACAACTTCGGAAGTGATGTAATGTAGTGCATTGTAATGTATTCTTTTATTTCCGAACATGCGTAGTCTTGCTCTTTCCGTTTTTTTTCGGACGAAAACCGCACTGATTAAACGAAAATCATACGACCTGGTTTGGCATAAGAAAAATGTTCGCATTTGTTCCTTTAGATCATTTTGGATGAACTGACGTGAACGGCTCTCGAAAGCGGTGTACTAATGATCAGATTATCATACGATCGCTTTGAAAGCTGTATTTTCGTCCGATTTTCTGATCATGTGTACTAAACGTATGTGTGTGTGTAGTGCTTACCCCCCGAAGAAGCTGCTGTATTCTCGAGTCCCATGTTCTCAGTGCCCAGACTCTGCAAGCAACACAACGCTCTCTGACACACCTGGAATGAAGGGGGGATATTTATTGCAATTATACACAGTACCCCAATAGTTTAAAACAATAGAAACAGCAGTAATTGAACAACACATATGTAAAACAATGGTAAATTAAATATACAGTTGGTAACAAACAAATGAAGCAGAGAGTAACCCCTATATGTCACCAGTATACCAGGGATCTCTGAGAGAACATCCAAAAGTTTTATTAAATGATCAAATCACAGCATAAAGTATTGAGGTTTTGGGGCCACGCAAGGGGCCTTCTTCAGGCAGGGGACAAGGAGCACAGCCCACAGGCTTCCAGGAGCACAGCCCACAGGCCGTGGTTCAGCGCGATCTGTCACCCGCTGTGTCCACCGTTATCATTTAATTGCTGTGGACAATCACAGCAGATCACATGACAATTGTACACAATGAACGGCTTTGTTACTTGCCATTCATGTATATTATTGTGATGAGCTCTGTGATTTGTCACAGTGATCACATGGTACAGACAGGGCCAATTAGAGCCCACCTGTACCATGTGATTACCTGTGACCAAACACAGCTAATCACAATAGTGAACACTGAATAAATAGTTTTGATTCAGAAAAAAATGTTTGCTTATAACTGTAAAATTCACAGTTATAAGCAATCCTGATGTGTAAAAAAAAAAACCTCCCACAGTAGTATAGCGTTACTATGGTTAAAAAAAATGAAAAAAAAAATTTATTTTTTTAACCATTTCCCGCCCGCCGTATGCAGAATAATGGCCGGGAAGTGGTTCTGTTATCCTGACTGGGCGTTATATGACGTTCGGCAGGGGAGCGCAGCGCAGGGATCGCACTTCTTACTACGTGATCAGGTGTGATCAATCACATCTGATCATTGCGTGAACCAGGAAGTGCCGGTAAATGGCGGCTCTCCCTGTCAGGGGGGGGGAGTCTGTGCTGAGCACATTGATTATCAGCACAGCCTCCTCAGTTGTGCAAATCACCTGTAAATCAGTGCCCAGCAGTGTCCCAACAATAAAGTATTTAGTTTGGGTACAGTGTTGCATGACCGCGCAATTGTCATTCAAAGTGTGACAGCGCTGAAAGCTGAAAATTGTCCTAGGCAGGAATGGCAGAAAGTGCCTGGTATTGAAGTGGTTAACATACTGTCACCGGTCAGTGTCCCTGATCACACCAGTTATATGATGAAACAGTACTACACTGGTGACAGTATGTAAAAAAAAAATTTAAATTGTGAAAAAATATATATATTTTTTTATTTTTTCATAAAATTGTAACAAAAAATTGCTTACTTCAAAAAACTCTCCATGCCTCTTACTAAATACCTTTGATTGCCTACTTTCCAAAAATGAGTCATTTAGGGAATATTTGTACTGTCCGGGCATTTTCAGGCCTCAAGAAATGAGAAATTAGGCTGTCAGTACATCAGGATTGATTGATTTTCAGCTATACAGTGGATATAAAAAGTCTACACACCCCTGTTAAACTGTCAGGTTTCTGTGATGTAAAAAAATGACAAAGATAAATAATTTCAGAACTTTCCACCTTTTATGTAACCTATAAACTGTACAACTCAGTTAAACAACAAACTGAAATCTTTTAGGTGGAGGGAAGTAAAAATAAAAATCAAAAATAATATGGTTGCATACGTGCGCACACCCTTAACCATTTCCGGACCAGCCGCCGCAGTTACACTGCAGCAGGTTGGCCCAGCTGCGCAAAATCAAGTAGCTCTCCTCGTGTCGGTCTTTTCCGTTCCTGACCGAGAGGAGAGAGCATCTAACAGTGAGTTGCACAACGCTACACTGACACCAGGTCATGTAGGCACACAATTCACCCCCGATCACCCCACCAGTTAACCCCTTCACCCCCTGTCACTGTTGTCACCCAGTACAGCAATCAGATTTTTTTTTGATCGCTGTACTAGTGTCATTAGTGACAAAAATCAGTGTTAGGGTAATTAGTCTTAGGCCCAGATAGGTCTAGGGACCCCCCCTAACCCCCCCACTAAAGGTTTAACCCCTTGATTACCCCCTGTCACCTGTGATCACAGTATAAGTGTCACGGGTGACGCAGTTTAGCCAGTTATTTTTTATAGCGTCAGGGCACCCGCCGTATTTTACCCAATAAAGTTTTAACCCTCTGATCAACCGGTGGGTGATCAAAGTTAGGTTTTAGTGTCAGATAGGGTCTGCGTCGCCCCAGGCAGCGTCAGATTAGTGCCAGTACTGCTAAACACCCACGCACGCACCATACACCTCTCTTAGTAGTATAGTGTCTGAACGGATAAATATCTTTGATCTGATCAGAACTATATTAGTGTTCCCAGCAGTTTAGGGTTATCAAAAATGCAGTGTTAGCGGGATCAGCCCAGATACCAGCCCAGCCCAGCCCATTCAAGTGCAGTATCAATCGATCACTGTCACTTACAAAACACAAAACACATAACTGCAGCATTAACAAATTCAGGCCTGATCCCTGCGAACGCTAACAGTTTATTTGGTAGCATTTGAATCAGTCACTAACAATCAGGAGCTTTGGGAACCCTGAGCTTGTCACTTGCCACCGTCGCCTGCTACCAGATGCAGTGTGTCACTTGCCACCATCACCTGCCACTAGATGCAGCGTGTTACTTGCCACCGTGGCAGTGCGGCCCGGGGACCTGTTTTAGAGCATGCTGGAGTGGACCCAGAGACGATAGAGGAGGTGGGTGGCAGTGGCTTCGCTAGGGTTGGTGTCACCCCACCGGTGCGGTAAACCATGGTTTCACCCCCTGCCAAGGAAAGTTTCCCCTCAGTACAGACACCCCTTCATTAGGTATAGACTCCCCTCCCTCTGTACAGACCCCCCTCCCTCAGTATAAATCCCCCTCCCTCAGTACAAACCCCCCCAATAAGTACAGACTCCCCCACTAAGTACAGAGCCCCCTCCCTCAGTATAGATCCCCCTCCCCCAGTACAGACTCCCCCTAATATGTATAGACCCCCCCTCAGTACAGACCCGCTTGAGTATAGACCCCCTCAATCAGTACAGACTCCCCCAATAAGTTCAGGCCCCCCTCAGTATAGACCCCCCTCAGTACAGACCCCCCGCTAAGTACAGACCCCCCTTACGCTCAGTATAGATCCCCCTCCCTTAGTACAGACCCCCCTCTCTACTTGTGCTAGACAGAGCTAACAGATTGAGAAGTAGCACAGAAGGTATTTGTCAGCTGTAAAAATAGTCTTTGCTCGACTGTGCTGGGGGGCGGTCTCAGCTCCCCTTGGCTCGGGCGGGTTCGGCTGTGCTCGGGCGGGGGGGTGGTCTCAGCTTCCCTCAGCTTGGGCGGCTCAGCTGTGCTCGGGTGGGGGGAGCGGTCTCAGCTCTGCTCGGCTCGGCTGTGCTCGGGTGGAGGGGCGGTCTCAGCTCCCCTCGGCTGGAGGCAGAGCGAGCACCAGCGCTATAGCGGGGTTTGCCCGCTTTGTCAATTTCATTTTGGGACACTGTATTGTCCCAGAATGAAAGTGCCCGGAACCCCAGACAGACCTGCTAATTGGGGGAATGTCCGGGACACGTGGGCACCCTAGTTGTGGTCCCTGCCAAGGTCAGGCGTACCAGACCCCGATCTTCTTCTGCTGTCATTGAGGTGCAAGAACCGCAGGGCTCTCGTATGGAGCAGAGAGCCAGTACTAGCGCTGCTATTCCTTCTGGTGAACTGGCAAGCACCAGCGGCCTAGTACATCCTGATCGTACGTCCAGCACTGCAGTATTACTTGGTGACGTGGCGAGTCCCATAAGTGCAGTTCAAGCTGGCGAGGTGGCAAGCACGAGTAGTGTCCCGCTGCCACCAAGAAGAAGACAAACACAGGCCCGTTGAGCCCATAGTGCCCTTTCTGCTGCATTCGCCAATCCTAATTGGGAACCCACCACTTCTGCAGCACCCGTACTACCCCCATTCACTGGCCAACCAGGAATTCAGGTGGAAACAGTTGGTTTTACGTCACTTGATTTTTATTCGCTGTTTTTCACCGAAGATCTCTATAGATCTATTGTGGACCAAAGCAATTGTATGCTGGTCAATTCATCACTGCTAATCCCCAGCTGACCCTTACCAGAGGTTGGAGACAAATTACGGTCTCCGAATTTAAGACCTTCCTGGGCCTATCCCTCCTCATGGGCGTAACTAAAAAGAAAGAGTTTCGGTCATATTGGTCCACTGACCCAATTCACAATACACCCGTGTTCTCTGCCTCCATGACCAGGATACGATACAAACAGATCTTGCGGTTCATGCACTTAAATGACAATGAACTCTTTCGTCTTTGGGGTGACCCTGGATTAGATCGGCTCTACAAAATTCGGCCCCCCGTAAAAAGTTTTTTGCGTTGATAAGTCCCTGATTAAGTTTTCTGGCTGCTTGTCTATCAAAGAGTATCTTCCGAGCAAGCGTGCCAGATACGGGGTCAAGATATAAGCTCTGTGACAAGCCCGCAGGCTATACAGTACATGAAGTTTTATGGTTTACGAGGGAAAAGATAGTCACGTAGAGTCGGAGAACTGCCCAGACTACATAGGAAGCGCTGGTAAGATTGTGTGGGACTTGGTGTCACCCTTATTCGGAAAGGGGTACCAATTGTACGTGGACAATTATTACACGAGCGTGCCACTTTTTAGTCACCTTTTTGATTGTGGAATTGGTGCATGTGGCACTGTGCGATCGAATCGCCGGGGCTTCCCCCATCGGCTTGTAGAATCCCGACTTAGACAGGGGGAGAGAGCCTGCTTGAAGTGTAATAATTTGTTAGCAGTGAAGTGGAGGGATTCACGGAATGTTTTCGTCCTGTCCTCGTTTCACGCAGACATGGCAGTCCAAATTCCTACGGCGACTGGTGTTGTGGAGAAACCCCTTTGTGTCCACGAATACAACCTTAACATGGGAGGGGTGGACCTTAACGACCAGTTGCTGGCGCCGTACCTAATTGCCCATAAGGCCAGACGCTGGTACAAAAGTGTCTGTTTATTTATTTCAATTGGCTTTGCTGAACGCTTTTGTGCTATACAAAGCTTCAGGACGGACTGGATCCTTCCTTAAATTCCAGGAAGAGATCGTCAGAGCCCTTCTGTTTCCAGACGGTGCTCTTGCCCAGCTTCCCAATGCAAATACAGTGAGCCGGCTGCATGAGAGGCATTTTCCTTTTGTCCTCCCTGGTACCTCTACCCAAAGAACATCCCAAAGAAGATGTCGTGTCTGCAGCAAATGCGTATTTAGGCGTGACACCCGCTTTTATTGTCCCTCCTGTCCTGACCAACCTGGTTTCTGCATTGGTGAATGTTTCAAACGCTACCACACACTAGTTGAGTATTAGCGTAGGGTACAGCACCACACAGTCATAGGCACACTAACACAGGGTCTTGGGGTCTCGAAAGATGTTTTTTTAAAAGTGAAAAAAAAATACAAAAACGCACACAAAAACACAAAAATTTTTTAAAAAAAAAGCCAAAAATAGTTGTGGTTGTAGTTTTCTTCTCTCTCTCTCTCTATTGTTCTCTCTCTTATGTTCGCTCTCTACTGTTCGCTCTACTGTTCGCTCACTATTGTACTATATCTATCGTTCTCTCTCTGTTTTATTTTTACTATGTTTTATTGTATTTGCTTTGCAGGTATGGCATGTTATACTGTAATGTTTGTTTTATTGTTAACCATCATTTGCTTAGCAGGTGCGCCATTCAGCTGCAGCACGGGTTTATTTATCTTGACAGCAACAGTGTTTGCTCCCAGTGTTTTCACCACCACAGTTAAAAAAAGAGCATATATGCCGAAGCATGGGGGCAGCAGGGGTGGAGGAGCGATTTGCTCCTAACTTTTGGGGCGGATGCCCCCATGCTTCGGCATATATTTTTTTAGGCACAGATTGCAATATTTTATTTTTACTATGTTTTAATGTATTTGCTTTGCAGGTATGGTAAGTCTTATGCCCCGTACACACGTTCGGACACTCCGACAACAAAATCCATGGATTTTTTCTGACGGATGTTGGCTCAAACTTGTCTTGCATACACACGGTCACACAAATCTTGTCAGAAATTCTGAACGTCAAGAACGTGGTGACGTACAACACGAAAAATGAAGTTCAATAGCCAGTGTGGCTCGTCTGTTTGATTCCGAGCATGCATGGAACTTTGTGTATCTGAATTGTGTACACACGATCGGAATTTACGACAGCGGATTTTGTTGTCAGAAAATTTGAGATCCAGATCTCAAATTTTGTGTGACAGAAATTCCGATGGAAAATGTCTGATGGAGCCTACACATGTGACCGTGTGTACGGGGCATTACTGTTATACTGTAATGTTGCTTTGTTTTATTGTTAACCATCATTTGCTTAGCAGGTATGCCATTCAGCTGCAGCACGGGTTTATTTATCTTGACAGCAACAGAGTTTGCTCCCAGGATACGTAAAGCCGTGACTCCAGCGCTGTCGGAAGCATTTTCACCACCACAGTTAAAAAAAAGAGTATATATGCTGAAGCATGGGGACAGCAGGGGTGGAGGAGCGATTTGCTCCTAACTTTTGGGGCGGATGCCCCAATGCTTCTGATATGACTGATTTCTGATTGGGACTCTATAACAAAGTTAATACTGCAGCTGCAGGAACAGATTAACAGGACTCAATCACTGTGTTTAAAATGTCCGTTCAGTGAAAATTTATTATTACATGTTATTTTATACATAGATAGGAAAGGGGTGGTGTGAGATGTTATTAAAAACTAACAAATAGAAATATATTATTAAAAACTAGTGAATAGAACAATTGCAAAAGTAAAACGTTGAGAAGGGAGGGGGGAGTAGAGAGTGTTTAGTAGGAGAAGTGTCTGTGTGTTAGGTGAAGGTTACAGAACACATTTCAACAGTGAGAACAAAATGGAGTCTCTTGTGCTTAAATGAACAGTACA
This sequence comes from Lithobates clamitans, assembly GCA_037952925.1. Classification (NCBI taxonomy): domain Eukaryota; kingdom Metazoa; phylum Chordata; class Amphibia; order Anura; family Ranidae; genus Lithobates; species Lithobates clamitans. Next base: position 2,073,119 of record JBBGZY010000515.1, read on the forward strand.
GTGAATGTCCATGTCATTTCCCCCCTTTTGTTTATTTGACACCATTCTTCTCTGCGTTACATTCAGCCGATTGCTGGTAACTCCTGTTACATTGGCGCAGAGAGACGGCGTCCTGTTCAGCTCTCTCCTAGCTTTCTCAGGATAATGGGTTCATCAGGGCTGGTGATACATTTGTTGGTACAGCGGGTAGTCACACAGAGGCATAGCCTGATGAGGAAGTAAATAACAAATATGAGAAATAGGAACATCACAATGTAAGCGCCTAGTTTCTGTAACCATGTTGCTATGCCATATAAAAAATCACCAAAACCTCCTAAATCCTGAAAGGGGTTCCATCCATCTTTAGCAATATCTCTGGCCTTATTCTGTAGTTCTCTTATCTTAGCAAGATGCCCTTTAATAATGTCCTCATTATCAGAAATGTATATACAACAGTGAGTGCGAAATACCTTACACATCCCACCTTGAGCTGCAGTGAGATAATTTAGCGTTAATCTGTGCTCTAATAATACTTTTTTAAGCTGAGCCATTTCTTCATTTAATAAACTTATATCAGTGGTAGTAAGGTTAATAATCTCATCTACAATTCTAGTGTAATTATTTAGTCTTTTCATTGCTTCAATTCCCCATCCTGTCCAGGAAGGGAACCATGACCATGCCATGTCACCTTCAGTGAACAGCTCTCTTTTGAACACTAAAGGGTATTCTGGACTTTGATCTGGTCGCACTGTATCTTTGCAAACAGCCAAAGCAGGTACTAACTTCCCAATATAACATGTACCTGTAACATTAGTAGAAAGCCAGGCGTAAGCTTTATTTCCACATATATAATATAACCCTCTACGTATGGACGGTATGCCTGCTCCTAAAAAAACTGGAAGCAATAACATGGAATCTCAGGTAACCGATATTTTCACATATTGGGAACTGTGAGCAATTTGTACTATAAAGGGTTCTATTTAGTTCTGGATCTGGGATATAATAATATTGACCATAGTTTCCTCCATAAACTGTAATTTTTGCTCTGGTGCAATCTGAATTGCCCAACCGTGTACATTTAGTGTTAAATGGGCATGTAATGTTTAAACAAATCTGTGGAGTGTTTATCTGTTTCGAAACCATCAAAGTTACTGATCTGTGCTTATTAGCTGTGGAGACTATGTATGAGCCATTTATTCTGGTCCTGTTTAGATCAGTGAATTTGAGAGGCATTGCTATCATGGGTATTGTTCCTGTTTGGGGATGTAAGTGAGAACACACCCAGCAGTTACTAGCGTTGCTATGGGTTGCATACAATTTTAACATTTGGATGAAAGGGTTATTTTTCAATGTCTCAGTTCTCACAAACAACAAAAAGAAAAGAGACATTATCATCATTTTTTCAAAGGATATCATCACTTTAGGATTTTCTTGCAGTGACTGGCGTGAATCCAGGTGGGCTTTCCTTCCAACTTGACAGCAGAACCGGTTGTCAAAAGCACCAAATGTGGTCCGTCAAATTTTGGTTCTAGTGGCTTTCTGACGTGTCGCTTGACCACCACCCAGTCACCTGGTTGGATTCTGTGAATACCTGAAACAGAATCTGGGTCGGGGATAGATTTATAAACACCTTCATGTTTTTTATTCAATGTTCTTTGCAAAATCTGAACATATTCTAACAGATTAGAGTGAGAAGCCTGCAAATGTTGGGGAAAATATAGCCCTGTTTTGGGTGGCCCTCCAAATAAAATCTCATAGGGGGACAGCCCATGTGGTTGTTTAGGGGTAGTTCATACAGAATATAGGGCTAATGGCAAAGCTTCCACCCATCCTTTTCCTGTATCTGCTTTAATTTTTGAACATCTGTTTTTCAAAATTCCGTTAAGTTTCTCAACTTTACCACTACTTTGTGTATGATAAGGTGTATGGAAAGCTTGCTGTATGTGAAGGGCTTCCATTACCTCTTTCATTACTTCCCCAGTAAAATGGGTTCCTCTATCGCTCTTAATAGTTTCAGGAACTCCATATCTACAAACTATTTCATTCAAAATTTTCTTTGCTGTTGTTTTTGCATTTGCTTTAGCTACTGGCCAGCTCTCGGGCCAACCTGAGAACATGTCAACACACACTAAAGCGAAATCATAGGTGCCTATTCTGGGCATCTGAATGTAGTCTATTTGAATGCTTTGGAAAGGGAAATCTGGCTTAGGAGAATGCCTTTGGGGAACATGGACAGGCCTCCCTGCATAGTACAGAGCACAAGTGAGACATGAAGCACAAAACCTGGCTGCAAATGCACTAAATCCAGGTGCTATCCAATAGCAGTCAGTAAGTGCCACCATCGCGGCCTTAGCAAGATGACTGACGCCATGTGCCAGTTGTGCTAAAACTGGGTACAAACTCCTGGGAAGACACCACCTGTTGTCAGCGCTCCACAGGCCCTGCTGATTTTGGGTAGCATTACATTTGATCCACTTATCCTTCTCTTCATCAGGGGCCTGGTTCTGCAACTGATTTAGAGTTTCTACATGCCACTGCTCTTGATGAGGGGAATCTGTCCCTGCTACCTGGGCGACCCCTACAGTGGGTGTGACTCCAAATGCCATAAGGGCAGCATCCTTTGCCGCATGGTCCGCTAAAGCATTTCCTCTGGCTGTCATGTCATTTCCCCTTGCATGCCCTTTTACCTTCAAGATGGCAACTTCTGCTGGTTTCTGAAAAGCCTCAAATAGGAGCTCTATGAGTTTTGCATGTCTTACTGGCTTCCCTGCACTAGTCAGAAAGTTCTGTGCTTTCCAGATAGGCCCAAAATTGTGGGCTATTCCAAATGCATATCTGCTGTCAGTGTAAATGTTTCCCCTTTGATTCTCCAGGAGATGACATGCTTTGACTACAGCACACAACTCCGCTTCCTGTGCTGACATCTTGGGTTTCAATGCTTCCTGATGTAAAATGGTGTCTGTAGTGGTTACAGCAAACCCTGTGTGTGGCTGACCATCATCAGTGTAAAATCTGGAACCATCTACAAATAAATGTGTGTCACAGTCTGATAAAGGCTCATCTTTTGCTGGTGTGACAGAGGCCCTTTCTACCTCCATAAGAGCCATACAATCATGAGAAAAACTCTCAGGTTCTACATCAGTACCATTTGTTGCATCTTCCTCATCAATTATAGGAAGAAGAGTAGCCGGATTTAAAGTAACACATTCTTTGATTGTTAAATTCGATGGAGCAAAAAGAGCAGACTGGTACTTGTCAAATCTACTGGCAGACACATGTCTGGTATTTACTTGATTCATGATTTCCTGTACTGCATGGGGCACATACAGGATCAGAGCAGAATCTAGTACAAGCTCAGTTACTTTGTCTAGCAGCAAAATGCAGGCTGCTATGGCTCACCTACAACTGGGGGAGCCTTTGATGACAGGGTCTAATGAGGCTGATACATACATCACAGGCCTCTGTTTGTCTCCATGTAGCTGGGTGAGTACACCTGCAGCAAATCCATTGACTTCATGACAGAACAACGAGAAAGTCTTAGTATAGTCAGGAAGTCCAATGGCGGGAGATTCAGTCAAAATTTTAATAAGCTCCTTCATCTGCAATTCATTGTCCCATGTGAGTTTGAAAGAGTTTCTAGTGGTAGCCTCATATAGAGGAGCCATAAGTTCTGATGCATTTGGAATCCAGTCCCTACAATATCCCACTAACCCCAGGAAGGCACGTAGTTGCCGTACATTTCTTGGCTTTTCAAAGTTTTGTAGAGTTTTAACTCGATCTGGGGTTAGGTGAAGGATTCCATGTGAAATGCAGTGACCCAGGAAGATCACTTTCTCTTGGCAGTATTGTAGCTTATCTTTGCTAACTTTGTTGTTACTGTTATAGAGAAACATGAGAAGGCTTACTGTTTCTCTGCTACAAATGTCCTTTGTATCAGAACAATTAAGCAAATCGTCTATGTACTGAAGCAAAACTGTGTTTGGGTGTGAGGGGGACCATTGGTCCAATACTTGCTTTAACGCAGTATTATATTCAGAGGGGCTACTCACACAGCCTTGGGGCAATCTTGTCCATGCTAACTTTTGGGCATCATGGGTAAATGAAAAAAGGTGCCAGAAATCTGGGTGCAGGGGCACCGAAAAGAAAGCATTTACAAGATCAATCACTGTAAAGCAGGTGCTGGAGGCAGGTATTCCACTTAGTAAAGTGTGGGGGTTGGGCACGATCGCGGTATCTGCCTCTATTATATTGTTAATGGCTCTCAAATCATGCACCATGCGGTATGTCACCTGCCCACCCTTCTTGTCTGGCTTCTTTGCAATTGGGAACAGGGGTGTATTGACTTGGGACTTAATTGGTACAACAACCCGTGCTGCTTTCAGTTGAGTGATTTGATCCTTTATCCCCTCAGTCTGAGCAATACTCAGTGGGTACTGTTTATTCTGTGGGAGATGGGCTCCTGGTTTATCATGACTGGGGTGCAATCCAGCAGACCTACATCATATTTGCTGGTGGCCCATAATTCAGCGGAAATCACTTTCAATTCTGGTGGAAATGGCGGAGTGGCATCCTGGATTAAAAATACTCCACAGGCAGAATTTAAAACTTCTCCTGACAGACTACTGACCACTTGGACTCCTGTAGGAGTGTAGTCTATGTTTGCTAAAATTTGGTTCAAAATGTCAGCTCCCAAAAGATTGGTAGGAACTGTGTCTGAAATTAACACTTTAGTGACAATTTCTGTTTGCTGTCCTAGCCTGAGTTTAAGTGGCTTGGACTCAACCAAATCAGTAGAGGTCCCGGTTAGGCCAACAGCAGAGATAACACTTGTAGATAATAATCCTGGAGGTAAGTCCTCTATATTAAAAACACTTCGGCTTGCACCAGTATCAATTAAACATGTTAATTCTGTTTCTCCTCCAGGATAGGGGAGTTCTTGTAAAAATACTTTTACTCTGGCCTCAGGACCATTGTCTCCACTATTTAACATGATTGATACTGGCATGCCATTTTCCTATGCCTGATCCACTGCTTTTGGCAGAGAACTGGGATCAGCATGAGGTGCCTCTAAGCTCTTTTCCAGTCTACGGTCAGGAAGATGGCAGAATTTGGCTATGTGTCCTTCCCCATCACAATTATAGCATATAATTGGTCCCCGATTGCCATGATTTCTGAAATTGCCTTTGCCTCTTCCTCTTCCTCTCTGCTTCCCCATGTACATAACCTTGGGTTTGCTGTCTTTTTGGTTAATCCTGTTTTCTATGGATAACAGGATAGGCAGGACGTCTCGAATAGACATATTGCCTGCCTCAGGCCTTGCTGTGAACAACTTTTCTTTCAACTGGGGTATTAAACCATCAAGAAACCTTTGTTTCACCAGTTGTGTAGATGGACTTGCAGTTTCTCCTGCCTTCTCTTCCTCTATTTTAATGCCTGCTTCCTCGGCCATATCGCTTAACCGCCTCCAATAGGAAATGGGAAATTTCTCACAAACCTCCCGTCAACTAACCATCTTACCTAGATTTTTGACGTCTACACCACATTCTTTAAGTATATAGCCAGGCATGTTGCTTCCCACTGCTTTAATAAGAAGCTGATGAATGTCAGTAGCAGAAGCCTCATATGCTTCCTGTGCAGCGCTAAGTTTGTTTGTAAACCCAATTGGATTCTTTCTAGGATCTCCCAATCCCTCTAATATGGCTCTCATATCTTGGGGACTAAAAGGTACATGCCATTTAATTTGAGACTTACTGTCAACAGCATTACCTTTAAACAGGGCAAATGCATAGTAGTGGGTAATTTTAACTTCATCATGGATCACAATTTAGACTCTACGTCTACTGCACTAGATAGAGAAAGAAAACAACTAAGAAGAATTAAAAAAAAAAGTACATGAATTAGTAGATGTTTGGCGAATACAGCACCCAGGCATAAAAGATTACACATATTTTTCAACAGTACACAAAACTTACACCAGACTGGACTATATTATGCTGGAACACAGATTACTGGAGGAAGTACTGGAGACAGAAATTGAAACATCAGTTTTCTCAGACCATTCCCCAGTCTCTATGCAGATAAACCTTCGGGGAGAGTCTATGGGAAGAGGTACATGGCGAATTAATGAAGAATTACTGGAAGATGGAGATATTGAAAAAACTATAAAAGACGAGATTGAAAAATATTTTCGGGAAAACGACACCCCTGACCTCTCAAGAGCAACCCTATGGGAGGCGCATACATCCATAATTAGGGGAAAACTAATATCTATAGGAACGAGAAAAAAGAAGGAAAGGGGAAGGAATATGCTGAAACTCCAAAATTAAATTTATAATTTGGAACAAAGGCACAAAAAGGAAGGCAAAAAGGAAATATATCGGTCCCTGATCCTAAAAAGAGAACAATTAAAAGAACTGACGGAAAAAGAAGGGTAGTAAGTCAGAGATTTATGATGTGTAATAAAGTAGGAAAGTATCTCGCGAACGTCCTAAGAAAGAAGAAGACCTTAAATTATATAGAGAAGATAAAAAATGAAAGAGGAGAAATAAAAAATAAAACTACGGATATAGCACAAGTCTTGGCACAATATTACAGCTCTTTGTATGCAATAAAAAAGCAAGAAACAAGTCAACAAGCAGAAAGAAAGAAGAAGATGATCCAAATTTATTTGGAAAAGGCTAATCTACCAAAAATTAAACCCGAGCTACTATTGGGCCTAGAAAATGAGATAACACAAGAAGAGATCAAGACGGCACTAAAAGAAACCTCCACTGGTAAAAGTCCTGGGCCAGACGGATTTACGAGAAGAAGAAGACATCAGAAAAGAGTCACTCCTGGCACATATCACCATAATCCTCAAAGAAGGAAAAGATATAGTCAACTGCTCAAGCTATAGGCCCATTGCTTTATTGAACACGGATACAAAACTTTATGCCAAAATCTTATGCCACGTACACACGGTCGGACTTTTCGTCTACAAAAGTCCGACGGACACCGACGGACTAAAGCCGGTTGACAATCCGATCGTGTGTGGGCTTCCCCGGACTTTCAGCTGACTTTTCCAGCCGCAAATCTGACGCACTTTAGATTTGAAACATGCTTCAAATCTTTATGTCGTAACTACGCCGGACCCAGAAATCCGCTCGTCTGTATGCTAGTCCGACGGACAAAAACCCACGCTAGGGCAGCTATTGGCTACTGGCTATCAACTTCCTTATTTTAGTCCGGTGTACGTCATCACATACGAATCCGTCGGACTTTTGTGTGATCGTATGTAGGCAAGTCCGTTCGTTAGAAAGTCTGCCGCAAGTCCGCCAAAAGTTCGCCAAAAGTCAGTCGAAAGTCTGTCGGACGGGCTGTCAGACTTTTGTAGACGAAAAGTCCGACCGTGTGTACGCGGCATTAGCCACTAGAATAAAAAGTTTGATGCCACTCTGGATGAACCTGGACCAGACTGGATTTGTTCCGGTTAGAGAAGGAAGGGACAGCATAAAAACACTCTTGATGTTGAGAAGAAAGAACATCAACATTTCCCCAGATCTACTCCTGTCAACCAATGCAGAAAAAGCATTCGACAGGGTAGACTGGGGATTTATGATGACTACGTTACAACATCTTGGATTGGGGCCTAAAATAATTAAGTGGATAAACAATCTATATAAGGGGATTACGGCAAGAGTAAGAGTAAATGGTAAGAAGTTGCCAGTGTTTTAAATGTTCAACGGAACGCGGCAAGGATGCCCACTCTCGCCTCTTCTATATGTCCTGTCATTGGAGCCTTTCCTGGCAACCTTGCGAAATAACCGTGGGATAGAGGGGGTTCGAGTAGAGGGAAAAGAACATTGTAAGGGTGGCTAGATGGTACCATAGGATGCAGCACCTCATCCCCGAAGTAATCAAAAAACTAATGGGTATGTGGGCAAGGGATTATAACGGTGCTAGGGTCAGAGGGTATAGAAAAGAATAACGAGTAACAGAGAGTGTAAAAGACAAAAGGTTACAAAGTTGCGGCTTATGCCGATGACATCCTTCTGTATGTGACCAAGCCTAGAGAGACTCTGCTAAATATCCTGACAGAAGTGGATAAGTACAGCAAACTTTCAAATTTCAAAATAAACCCCATAAAAACAGAAATACTGAACCTCGGAGTAGGAAAAAAAGACATCCTGGCCCTTCAAGAAGAATTCCCATTTACGTGGGTAAAAGGAGAGCTACCCTACCTTGGGATTAAATTAACATCATCTCTCAAGAAAATTTATCCTGCAAATTACATTCCATTATTAAACGAGATCAAGGCAGAAATCAAGAAGATAAATATACAATCAATATCCTGGATTGGAAGAGTTAATATGCTCAAAATGGTAATTTTACCAAAAATATTGTACAAATTCCAAATGTTGCCAATAGGGGTCCCACAGAGCTTTTTCAAAACTATACAAAAAATATTGACAAAATTTATTTGGCGAAATAAAAAACCAAGATTAAAAATGGCATTAATTTCTAGGAAAAGACAGCACGGGGGGTTAGCAGCACCTGATATCTTTAGGTATTACAAAGCAGTAATCCTAGCACGTATATTTGAGTGGACAAAGGAAAACAGAGAAAAAAAATGGATAGAGATAGAAAACACTTTAGGCAAAATGACGCGGCACAAGAAAATTTGGATACCAAATAAGTATAGAACATTAGACTTTAACACACATGAATTGACAAAAAACGTTTTCAGAATTTGGGACGCACTATACCGGAAGCAAAAATGGGTACACAATTCACCGTTAATTGCCCTCACGGGAACAAGTTTTTTCACACCGGGTGAGGATATATTTCGAAGACTTAGAATAAAGAACCCACAAATCAAAGATATCATTAGGAAAGGGAAGATGGAATCTGCACAAGAATTAGAGATTAAATTTGGTGGGAAACTACGTGATTGGGAATATTTTCAACTAAAGCACTTAGTCACTACATCTCTGCACACGTTTAGAGATGGAGAAGAATTAAATTGGTTGGAAAAAATCTGTGTGACACCAACGCCATTGAAGAGAGGCATCTCAAAAATCTATGAGTTTCTGTCGGACCTTAAAGGACAAAAAAGGCCTTCCTTCATAGAAAAGTGGGAAAAAGAATTGGAAACAAATTTGGAAGAGCAACAAATTGAGAAAATGATTGCAGGAGGATATAACCAAGCCTGGGATGTAAACACCATCGAGATGAACAATAAATTTCTAGTTAGGTGGTATATGACTCCGGAGAGACTCCATAGAATTAACCAGGAAAGATCACCATCATGTTGGAGAAATTGTGGAAAAAAATTCACAATGATACACATACGGTGGGATTGTCCAAAAATCAGTGTATTCTGGCAAGAAGTAATTATATGTGTAAAGGAGATAACGGGAGAGGAGATACATGAAAAAAGTAACGCCAAAACTACTAAACGCTGCAAGGGGATTGATCCCAAAAAAACGGTTAAAGAGTGAAAGTCCAGATATAAGAGAATGGTTTAACCAAATGGAGCACTATCACAAAATGGAACTACTTTGTTGTAAAGATAAAGGGCAACTAGATAAATGTACTTCTGTCTGGAACTGGTGGGTAAAATACAAAACCTCAGACAGCTATTGGCAGAAGATGTCAGAAGGTATAAGATCTTAAGTGGAAAAAACACCTGGGAAAGGAATGAAAAATGCAGTGGTGAGGCAGGGGGGGTTGGGGGGTTAGGTGGAAATTAGAGAGGGAGGGTTGTTGGGGGGGGTGGCGCAGATTGGGAAAAATATTCTTTTAAAGTTTTTTGTATAAATAAAAGAAAGGGACTTTTTTTTGTTTTTTGTTTTGTTTTTCTCTGCTCTCTTTGCTTAACGATACCACAATGATGTGAACTTGAGAAGGGACAGGTTTTGAACGTCAAGTTGAAATAAGTCTCTCAAAGGTAAACACTGAAGTGGAAAGAAAAAAAAATCATAATGATGTCACAAACCTCTGCAGAAAATGCAACATAAATGAAGACAGAATACCACATTGTGAATTGCTTATATCAAAAAAGAAAAAAAAAGAAAACAAACAATCAGCAAAACTCAGTATTATGGAGAGACAAATATTGGATGCCCCCAATAGCAAAAGCACATGTACTTAGAGATCAGGTATCTCAATCAAATAAGTTTTACCTCTTGGTATGTACAGTATCTCACAAAAGTGAGTATACCCCTTACATTTTTGTAAATATTTTATTATATCTTTCATGTGACAACACTGAAGAAATTACACTTTGCTACAATGTAAAGTAGTGAGTGTACAGCTTGTATAACAGTGTAAATTTGTTGTCCCCTCAAAATAACTCAACATAGAGCCATTAATGTCTAAACCGCTGGCAACAAAAGTGAGTAAGTGAGTAAGTGAAAATGTCCAAATTGGGCCCAATTAGCCATTTTCCCTCCCCGGTGTCATGTGACTCATTAGTGTTACAAGGTCTCAGGAATTAATTCGGAGCAAGATGGGGAGCAGGTGTGTTAAATTTGGTGTTATCACTCTCACTCTCTCATACTGGTCACTGGAAGTTCAACATGGCACCTAATGGCAAAGAACTCTGAGGAAAAAAAGAATTGTTGCTCTACATAAAGATGGCCTAGGCTATAAGAAGATTGCCAAGATCCTGAAACTGAGCTGCAGCACAGTGGCCAAGACCATACAGCGGTTTAACAGGACAAGTTCCACTCAGAACAAGCCTTGCCATGGTCGACCAAAGAAGTTGTGCACAATCTCAGCGTCATATCCAGAGGTTGTCTTGGGAAATAGACAAATGAGTGCTGCCAGCATTGCTGCAGAGGTTGAAGGGGTGATGGGTCTGTCAGTGTTCAGACCATACATCGCACACTGCATCAAATTGGTCTGCATGGCTGTCGTCCCAGACGGAAGCCTCTTCTAAAGATGATGCACAAGAAAGCCTGCAAACATTTTGTTGAAGACCATAAAAATAAAGACTTGGAAATACTAGAACCATGTCCTGTGGTCTGATGAGACCAAGATAAACTTATTTGGTTCATATGGTGTCAAGCATGTGTGTCGGCAACCAGTAGAGGAGTACAAAGACAAGTGTGTCTTGCCTACAGTCAAGCATGGTGGTGGGAGTGTTATGGTCTGGGGCTGCATAAGTGCTGCTGGCACTGGGGAGCTACAGTTTGTTGAGGGAACCATGAATGCCAACATGTACTGTGACATACTGAAGCAGAGCATGATCCCCTCCCTTCGGAGACTGGGCCGCAGGGCAATATTCCAACATGATAATGACCCCAGACACACCTCCAAGACGACCATTGCCTTGCTAAAGAAGCTGAGGATAAAGGTGATGGACTGGCCAAGCAGGTCTCCAGACCTAAACCCTATTGAGCATCTGTGGGGCATCCTCAAACAGAAGGCTCCACTAGCTCCGTGATGTCATCGTGGAGGAGTGGAAGAGGACTCCAGTGGCAACCTGTGAAGCTCTGGTGAACTCCATGCCCAAGAGGGTTAAGGCAGTGCCGGAAAATAATGGTGGTCACACAAAATATTGACACTTTAGACCCAATTTAGACAGTTTCATTTAGGGGTGTTCTCACTTTTGTTGCCAGCAATTTAGACATTAATGGCTGTGTGCTGAGTTATTTTGAGGGGACAGCAAATTTACACTGTTATACAAGCTGTACACTCACTACTTTACATGGTAGCAAAGTGTTATTTCTTCAGTGTCAGATCTGCTCCTTCAATAGCAGCCAGACTTGTCTACACATGTGCTGTAGGCCACCAATAACATCACACCCCATTGAGCAGAGTGGGCAGGCCACCTGCATCATGGGTTGCCACATCATTGCCTACAGACATTGGGAATAGTGCAATGCACAGCAGTACCAGCAGTGTTCATAGAACATGCCAGGCCAGCTATCGGGAGGTGTAATGAGAAGAAAATAAAATAAAAAATTGGAACCAGAAAAGTAATGTAGAATATAAGAAAGATGTTAAAATTAACACAACAATGATAACAATTTAAAAAAATTAGCTCAAAGCTCATAACAATAATGAAGAAAAGAAAAACAGAAAAGCACACAGGGAAAAAAAGAAGAAAAAGGAAAAAAGAAGGAAGAGAAAAGAAAAAAAGAAAACGAAAAAAAATGAAAAGAAATATGAAAATAAAAAATAGAAAAATAAGTATAACAAATAAAATGGAATTAAAATAAAAAAAGAACAAAAAAAGGGGGGGGGGGGTATAGGCACCTGCAGTGTAACCCACACGGGCAAAATTGTTCCTCTTTATCAAGTTGTAGTGGGGGTTGGCCAGTGGACTCTTACCAACTGTGATGGCAGCTGATCTCTTTCCATTCCCTGTTAGCAGCATGACAAAATCAGCTACTGCAGCCTTCTCCCCAACAATCAGACAGCAGGCTCAGTTAGTGGCAGGAGCACATTCTGGTACTAGGGAATGTCTGCTGCCCAGTCCCAGATCCACTGCACCCATCCCAGATGCAGTGGTAAGCAGCCTGTGAGTAACCAGATGCACAGTCTGAATGTCCTCCTCGCATCCCTAGTCACCAGTGCTATTTAACATCTACATCCGCCCACTTCTCAATATCATCAGGAAAACCGACCTCTGCTTCCACTCATACGCAGACGACACCCAACTCTACCTTCGCATCAACGGACAAAAAGATCTTCATCAGCAATTACAGAAATGCCTTACTTTAATAGATGACTGGATGACCACTAGCTCCCTTAAACTCAACGGATCAAAAACAGAACTTCTCCTGCAAGCCAACAAAAATTCCAAAGTAAAGACTCCGTGGACACCACCCTCCATCCTCGGACAGACCATCTCTCCTAGCACCAAAGCCAAGAGTCTCGGAGTCATCTTTGACTCAGGAATGACAATGGATGCGAAAATAGGATCAGTGGTGAGCGGATGCCATCATCTCCTCCGCCTACTTCGCAGACTCATCCCCTTTATCCCAGAAGAGGACAAAGCGGCAGTTGTGGGAACAATCATCAATTCCCGACTCGACTACGCAAACTCGCTCTACGTAGGACTACCACAATATCAGCTTGCGCGCTTGCAACTCATCCAAAACACGGCGGCAAGACTGTTAACAGGAAAAAAGCCCTGGGAATCCATCTCCCCATCCCTAAAGAGCCTACATTGGCTAACTGTGAAGAATCGGATCACATTCAAGACCCTCTGCCTCACCCACAAATGCATACAAGGAAACGCTCCGCTATATCTCCGGGAAAAAATAAAACACTACACACCGAATCGCAGTCTTCGATCAGCTAACCAAAACCTCCTCATCATTCCCAAATACCGCTACAAAGCAAAGGGAGAACGAAGATTTGCAGTCCAAGGACCTCGACTATGGAATGCTCTTCCAACCAACATCCGCATGGAAGAAAACCACCAGGCCTTCAGGAAAAAACTAAAGACCTTCCTTTTCTAGAAGCTGACTACAGAGAATACATCTAGTGCCTTGAGGCGATTCAGTTCGCATTTGCAGCGCTTTACAAATCATTCATTCATTCATTCATTCATTCATTCATTCATTCATTCATCAAACTGAGCCCAGGAGCAAGCCTTCCTTTTTATCTCCCCACAAAACTCCAGTGAACCTGGGAAATGTAGTTCCACCACCCAGTCTACAAAGCAGTCTTATTCTGTATGGAACTATATTTCCCACAATCCTCAGTTCCTCCCAAATTCACAGCAGTTCAAGTAGTCCACATTCTCTTCCTCTGTGTTGTCAGCAGGCTTAAAAGGCTACACAAAGCTCTGTAATAACAGCTGTACTTGTCCCTCTGTCAGCTTGAGCAAAACTGGCAGCTGAGACAGTGAAAACTGACAACCAGGTTCATGCATCCCCTCCTCTTATGTCAGCTCTGCAGACCAGGGCTACATATGTGGGGGTTAAAACAATAAAGTGTATTTCTACTTAGGTAGTCAAATTTGAGAAAACCCCACTCTATGTTTGTTATGTGTGCCCATTGCATCTCACAGCAAGAACAGTGTGATCTGTCCAAATAGCTGGGCTGGGGACTGGTTGAGTCCACTTCTCATTGACATACAATGGAGAAGCTCAGCTCCTAAACCTTTACCTTTTTGTTAAAGCGGAGCTCCACCCAAAAGTAGAACTATCGCTCATCGGATTCCTCCCCCCCTCCGATGTCACAATTGGCACCTTTCAGGGGGGAGGGGGGTGCAGATACCTGTATAATACAGGTATCTGCACCCACTTCCGGCATAGATATCCGCAGAATCTGCGGTTATTTAGGCCACTTCCCGTTCCCCCCCCCCGCTGTCTGCTGGGAAACACACAGGTCCCAGAGACAGCAGGGACCATCTCTATTGCGCTCCGCGACTCGTGCATGCGCAGTAGAGAACCAGGTAGTGAAGCCGCAAGTCTTCACTTCCTGATTCCCTTACCGAAGATGGAGGCGGCAGCACCGAGGACCAAGAGACAATTCGGCCTCGGGTGCCGACATCGCGGGCGCCCTGGACAGGTGAGTGTCCATGTTTTAAAAGTCAGCAGCTGCAGTATTTGTAGCTGCTGACTTTAAAAAAAAAATTTTGGCGGAGTTCCGCTTTAAGGCAGACAGTGTTCCAAACTAGAACAACTAATGAGATATATGCCTCAAGACAGGGTTATCTATGGTAAACACAGCTTCCCAGCACTCCTTATAACAAAGAGGACTAAGTTAAATTTTTCCTTGCAGAAGGTTTCAGAAAGGACCATCCAAAATGATAAGCTGCAATTTTTGTTTTGTTTTTGTTTACATTTTACTATGTGAATGGGGATATGCAACAAAGTATTATCCCAATTTGGCTGAAAAAGTGGCAATTCCCCCTTAAGGAGGTCTCTTTGCCTTAAGCCGCGTACACACGAGCGGAATGTCCAACAGAAAAAGTCAGACGGAAGCTTTTCATCGTCTATTCTGATCGTGTGTATGCCTCATCTGACTTTTTTTTTCTAAAATTCGGACGGATCTAGAAATAGAACATGTTCTAAATATTTCAAACGGAACCAATTCCTATCGGGAAAACCGATCGTCTGTATGCTGTTCCGACGGACCAAAAACGATGCATACTCTGAAGAAAGTACGAGGCAGAAGCTATTGGCTACTGGCTATTGAACTTCCTTTTTCTAGTCCTGTCGTAAGTGTTGTACATCACCGCATTCTTGACGGTCGGACTTGGGGTTGACCATGTGTAGACAAGACTGCTTGAATGGGATTCCGTCGGAGTTCCGTCTGAGAAACCTTCGGAGTTTATTTGGACGGCAAAACCGGTCGTGTGTACGCGGCATTAGTGTCCAGATTATTTCTGTCTTTCTGGTGACATGTTCTTCAGGCTCTCCCCTATATGGAAGTTAAAAGTTGCAGCCATCTGAAACAAATAGAATAAGAAAAATTTGCTCACAATTAGGACATTCAAACCAGATTCACTTGGTTGGGTGGACTAGTGGAAAATAAGCTTTCAGTACAATATGTGGGACTGGTCCCAACTGTCTGAAGGGTTTCTCAAAAGAAATAAACTGATATTGTTTCAGGCCAATAGCAGTCCCATGCAGGACTGTCAGGATGATTTCCATACCATTATTTTGCAGACATGAATAACAAAGCAAAGATGTTCCCTTAAGAGTTCTAAAAAGGCTCTCCTTGAAATCCAAGGATAAAAAGCCTGTTGTTGCCTAGGGTACCATTAAAAGTATTTTATTAACCTTATCTCTTGCTCTCACAGGCTTCCTTCTCTCTGTACAACCAATCTCCTCAAGCTATTTCTCTTTGTCACTCTGTCCATCACATTTTCGCTCTCCCACATACAATACAGGACCTGCCATAACCTAAAATGTAACAAAGAAGAGGAGAGTGCTGGCTACCAGGTGAGGGAGGAATAATGTAAGTAAAACTGCTTTTTAATGGCACTCTGGGCAAAGGCGAGCATTTAACCTTTGCAGAGTAGGAGGAGATTTGACATTCTTCCCAGAATTTATCTTTAACATTTCAAGGATGCTAATTTAATTGCTAGACAAGTTTTTCCTCAAAGTGTTTTAATTTAGTAACTGTAGAGACTTTAAATATACATCACTTGTCAGCAGAGATAGCTGGTTATTTGTCATAATCACTGACAAATGCAACACAAACTAAGATGTAGGATAAGCTATAGTTTTGTGCATTGCTGCCCTCTGGAGTTTGCAATCTAGTACTTCAGCCTTTGTCATTGAAGTAAAGTATAATTATAGGCAAAAGTTTATTTTAGTTTTGAATACAGTGGAGATAAATTAGAACACCTATTAAGCTCTTATTGGTGTCTGTACCTCCGTTAGGGAGATTCACCCTCTCTCTTTGTCCTGTTTACCATTATCATTGAAAGCAAAAGTAAAAGTAAACCCAAATTTTGGGTTGTCCCCAGAAAACTAATTGAGAGGAAATCTTCCGATAGGAACATTTGATCTGGTGACCTGTTGGGCCCCAAGGGATTCCTTTTTTTTGCAGGGTTTTCCTCTCATTAACAGTTTTTGCTATGGGACAGGAAGTGAAGGTAAATCTCCTCAATGGGACAATAGGTTGCATGTGTAGCACCCTCTACCAGTAGGTAGGTGCTAGTTAGGGTTATATTACTAGGCACAAGCAAATTTAGGCAGGCTTATGCTGCAAGCTAGGCCTGTCTGTTGTGATCTGGGGGCTGGGAGTGGTCAGAGTAGCAATGGTTGTGACCACCTGCACATCAGTTCTGAGGCGCCTCCCCTGTTTCTGAGGAGAATGTTCTAGAAAAGAGGCTGGGTCTGGAACTGGAGTGGCAGGCAGCTTGTGTGTAAGCTCTGACCAATTCCCATCGGTATTGGCAGGGGGTGGGCCTCTATATAAGCTGAGGTCACATGTCACTGGGGAGGAGAAGTCGGCTGGGTGAAGTGAAGAATGGAGTGCTAGACAGCCGCAGGAGGACACCCCCATCTGGGGGGTGTACCGATCACAGGAGGAAGCCCGGGGAGAGCTGTGAAGGAACATTGCCTCTACATGGTCATAGGCAATGTCTCTGTCACCACACGGTCGGTGGCAGGGAACTCCTGGAGCAGAAGGGCGGGAGAAGCTGTTGGAACGCATGGTCCGGACAAATTCCTCATCAAGAACTCAGGGCTGGAAGGTCAGTGAGTGTTATGACAGTGGATGGCTGGAGGTGCCAGGGAATCTGTGAGGGAACTCTGCTTCTACACGGTCATTAGCAGAGTCTTTATCATGCACACGGTGGATGATGAGGAGTCCTGGATCAGAGAAGAGAGTGTGGGGATCTGTGTCAAATCAGTGTGGCCGGAGGGCATTTGGTTTGCAAGTTGGGCTTGCTGGGAGCAGTAGTCCATTTTCTAGAAGACAGGCTTTTAACCTCCTAGGCCTCCAGAGAGAGGTTCTGCAGGCCACAGGCCTAGTAGCAGCGAGCCACCAGAGCCAGTAGAGGGGCTTATTCAGAGTGAGTTCATACTACCGAATAGAGGAGGATGTGTCATACAGTTAGTGTCACAATTAGCAAACACAAGTTTGTACAGGAGGGATCAAGTCTGTACAGGAGGAAACAAGTTTGAGCAGGAGGTGAAGAGAACTAAGCCCATTGCTTTTACACGGTCAAAAGTCATGTTTCTGTCCCTTACACGGTGACGGATGGAGAACTCTTAGGAACAGTATTCTGCATGGAAATGCAGGAGTAGTAATAGTCTGCATGGAGATGCAGGGGAAGATTTCTATCTAGTCTATTATGCACATTCAATCTTCAGGCTCTAACTTTATTCAAAGTGTATTGGAATCTTTAAATATGAGGGTAATGATGAATTCTATTGGCATCCCATATCCCTACCCAAGTTGTATCCCTCAATAAAACAACAAAAACAAAGCTTGCAAAAACTGAAAATTTATATCAAATACTTACCGTAATTTTCCTTTCCTGATGGACTCCATGGCAGCCTACGTATGGGTTAATCCCGCCTCTCATACCTCATAGGACCCCACTCCCATAAATCTTTGCTTGTAGTCAGAGGCCGTGTTCCATAACTTAGCCTACTCCAGCAAATGGGAGGGAACTGCTGCCATGGAGTCCATCAGGAAAGGAAAATTACGGTAAGTATTTGATATTAATTTTCAGTTTTCCTGACAGACTCCATGGCAGCCTACGTATGGGAAATAACTAGCCATACATGCAATGGGCAATTGCTGGTTCAAAGAAAAAAAGGTTTAATTGGCACCGTCAACACATAAGACACGCAAACCTAAATTAACCGAAGACAAAGAAGCCGGTTCTACGCAATAGTGCGTCATAAATGTATTAATCGACGACCATGAGGCCGCCTTACAGATCACTTCCAGGGATACATGACGGGAAGCTGCCCATGATGTAGAAACACTCCTGGTAGAATGAGCGGTCACTGCCTCCGGAGGAGCCAAACCCTTAGCCTTATAAGCCCCTTGGATGGCTTGGACAATCCAAGCTGCGATGGTTCTGGAAGAAGCACGCAATCCTTTATTTTTCCCGTGGAAATAAATGAACAGATGATCGGACTTCCGAAAAGAAGGCTTCTAAGTATTGCTTTAACACTTCTCCAACATCTAAAGGATGAATATTAGAGTCTTCAGCAGTCCAGAAAGTTGGAAGAACAATCTCTTGACTCTCGTGAAATATAGATGTTACCTTAGGATTTGATCCTAGCATAGGAATCAAGACTACTCGATCAGGGAAGAAAGTAAGGAATGGCTCCTTGAATACTAGAGAACTGATCTCGGAGACCCTCTTAGCCGATGTTATGGCTACTAGGAAAACAGCTTTGAGAGAAAGATCTTTAATAGCTGATTGATCCATATGTTGAATTTCTTTTCCTGGGAAGAAATCCAGGACAAAAAGGAAGGTCCCACTTGGAAAATTTCGGTTTTCTTTGAGGTCTGAGCCTTATTGCTCCTCTGAAGAACTGTCTGGTAAGAGGGTGTCTGGCCCAGGATACCCCTGTGAAGGCAGATTGCGGAAACCTGAACCCGTAAAAAACTTACTGATAAGGACAGATCCAGGCCTGTTTGTAAAAAGCCCAGAATATCTTGTATCTTTGGATCATTACAGGAACCGTCAGTGGTGGAAACATAGTCCGCAAACTTCGACCAGATTCTTTGATAAACTTTGTTGGTACCTGGTCTTCTGGCATTCAGTAAAGTAGCAATAGCCGTACTTGGACATCCTAGCGCTTCCAGCCTTCCCCTCTCAAGAACCAAGCCATCAGAATGAGATGGGATGGGCATGGGTGAAGAGATGTTCCTTGCAACAGGAGATCTGGTCTGGAAGGGAGAGGAACTGGATTCTGGTAACTGAGCTGCATCAGGAGGGGAAACCATGGCCTGTTGGGCCAATAGGGAACAACTGCCACTACTTCGGCTTCTTCCCACCTGAGCCTCGGCAGAAATCGGAAAATGACCAGAACCGGGGGGAAGGCATAAGCCCTGTGGAATCTCCACTGGTCCGTCGGGGCATCCACTCCGAAGGCCTGGGGACAACGACATTTCGTGTAGTATCTTTTCAGTTTGAAATTGCAAGGGGAGGCAAACAGGTCTACCTCCGGCAAAATTCCCAGAGACAGAATCCAGTTGAATACCTCAGTGTGGAGAGACCATTCGTTGTTGTCCAGGGCAAATCTTGAGAGAAAGTCTGCCTGGACATCCGGGAAGGTAAACCGCTGTCAGATTTGTCAAGTTCGTCTGGGACCAAGACATGATCGGGCTTACCTCCTTCAGTAAGGAGAGACTGCGGGTGCCTCCCTGTCTCTTGATATAAGATACCGCTGTCGTATTGTCCAGCCTGAGGAGAACTGAGGCTCCTGCTGTCAAGTGGAGAAAAGCTTGCAGAGCACGGAAGGCAGCTCGGAGCTCCAGGACATTCGAGACTACACCTCGGGATGGGAAATCCCATTTGCCTTGGGCTACCTCCGTCAGACAGAGAGCTCCCCAACCTCTGTTGCTGGCATCCGTTGTCACTATAATCCAGGAGACAGGTGCTATGGAATGGCAATTGAGAAGATTTTTCCACTGCAGCCACCAGGGGAGGCTTTCCCGCATAGAAGGGGTTATCCTGACAAGATGGTCTTGAGACCCCGGGTCCCACTGTTGGAGAAAACCCTTCTGGAAAGGCCGCATCTTCCATTGTGCCCATTTCACCATGGGGGCTGTGGAAACCATGGTACCAATTATCTTGAGGCACTGTGAGGCTCTGAGGAGAGATGATGACATTGTCAGATGAATTCTGTCCCGGATCACCAGAATTTTCTCTAGGGGCAAGGAGATGGTGCTCTCCACCGTGTTGAATTGGGCTCTGAGGAATATTAGAGACTGTGTCGGCTCTAGATGGCTTTTTTCCCTGTTCAACAGCCAACCGAATTCCGTCAGAGTAGAGATGACCTGATCTCGATGTATCAACAGTTGCTCCCCGTCTTGGGAAAGTAAAAGAAGATCGTCCAGATAGTGGTGTAACCGGACACCTCTGACCCTGATTAGTGCTACGACAGCCAGTAAGAGCTTCAAAAATACCCGTGGCGATGTTGTAAGCCCGAACGGGAGACATGTAAATTGAAGATGTATTTGGTCCACTGTGAAACGAAGATATTTCTGAAATTCCTTCGCAATCGGGACATGAATCCCACAATCGGGACCCTTTCAGGTCTATGGAGACAAGCAAGTCGTCTGGTTGTATTGTCTGACGAATTGTTAGCAGTGTTTCCATCTTGAACTTTTCCTTCTTGATGAAGGAGTTCAGGTGTGTCAGATCGATGACTGGCCTCCAGGAGCCATTCTTTTTGAGGACCATGAAAAGGGGGGAGTAAACCCCTTGAAATCTTTCCTCGGTTGGAACCAGAATGGCGGCGCCTTGAGCCATCAGGGAGTCTGTATAAGACAGAAGGACTTGTTTCTTTTCTTCTAAATGAAATCTAGACGTGCTGAAAAAGGAGTAAACAGGCCCTGACTTGCTCCGTCTGGACAGGCTCCATATCAAAATTACTTGGAAGCATCCCGTCCCCCAGATGGGGCTGTCTTTGAGGATTATTGGCCAGAAGGTTGACCTCTCTTCCAGTTTTTTCTAAACTCACGACCAGGCCTTGCCTCGGTTGAGCTCTTCTTTGGTTCAGGAGACGACGGTCCTGGGGTAAGAACCCTGATTTACCCCCAGTAGCACGGGTAATGACAGAGTCAAGTTTGTTCCCAAAGAGCGAGGATCCCTCAAATGGAATCCTACACCATGCTTGTTTAGAGCCAGGGTCTGCAACCCACGGGCGTAACCACAGGGCGCGTTTAGCTGTAACCGAAGAGAGCATAACGCGTGCCACTAGGCGGATAATATCTAGGGATGCTTCCCCCAGGAAGACCGATGCCAGCTTCAGTTCGTATACTGGTAAGCTCTTGACTAAATCTTCAGACGCACTTCCTAAAGCTGCACCTACATCATCCGTCCAGGATGCAAGAGCCAGGGCTGGTTTACAAGCCATACCTGCTGTGATATAAATACGTTTGAGATCAGTATCAATCTTCCTCTCTAAACCATCCTTGAAGGAAACTATCTTCTAGAGGGAGTGTAACATGTCTCACCAGCCTCATAAGAGCCGCATCAATAAGGGGTGCCGACTCTAGATGTTTCACCTCATCACTCTTGAATGGGTACATCTTTGCTATTTTGGAAATTAAAGAGTTTTTCCTTTTAACTTTACCCCATTCATCCGAAATGATTTCGCCAAGTTCACCTAGGAAGGGGAAGTTTGGGCGTTCTTTCTTAAGATGTTTAAAGTATTTCCTCTGCTTAGAGGGTGCCTCCACTGGTTCTTCCCATCTCAATGCGTCTTTAACCACTCTGACCAACTGTGAAACCAGGGAAAAATCAAAACCTGCACCAGGTTCAATCATCTCTGCCTCGCTGTCCGAGGATCCACTCAGAGAGAGACTACGTCGAGAGGGACCCGAAATTTTGGGTTCAGCTTCTTCCACAACTAGAGCTGTAACAGAAGAAGGATTAACTGTCCAACTGGAATCTGTTTTGTTCAGAGATTCTTGAACCACTTTCCTGACCAGAGCTTCCACTTGCTGGTCCCCAGCTCCTCTTTCATTCATAGCTCTAGAGTAACACAACTCACAGAGAGATTTACCCTCTAGAACCTGAGCTTTACATACCCAGCAAGCTTTTCTCTCAGAGTGGCTGGAATGGCGGTAAGAATAGCGTCCAGATCCAGATCTCGACCCTTCTTTGTGGTGTCTGGAGGACGACCTAGAACATCTAGAACTTGACATGGAATGTTGATGTTGTGACCTAGACTGGTCTTTATCTTTATGTGCCGATAATTGATGTTCAGACCTGGAAGGGCTGAGGGAAAAGAAAAAACGATTACCCTGCTCCTAAGTACTACCCCAAACAATACAGGCAGAATGAAAAAAACAAAGATTTCCATCCTACCTGTGGCGTAAGGGTTAGCCACTAGGGGGCAGTGACACATCCATAGCGACAGACCCAAAAGACTGAAACAATCCAATAAGGCAAATAAATAAACCGTTTTTTTGGGGTTTTTTTTAAAGACAAAGGCAATATCTAACTATAGGGTAAGCAGCATTAAATCCTCTACCTTAGATGCTGGAAATGAGATCATGGGGAAGCCGCTGCCTGAGCCTTGCAAAACAACCCAAATAATAGCTGTTTCTGACAGCTATTTGAATCTGCCGCTTGTCGATGACGTCATCGCGTCTACAGCGTAACTGCGCTGTATCCGACGCCGCTCTACGGCGCTCGTCACCATCTTGTCCCGACCGTGCAGGTGCGAACCAAGCCTCGATCTCAATCGAGACTTCGCAGCTGCGCAGTCAGAGCGAGAAGCGGCGGACTGGAACGCAGATGCGTCCCAGCCGCCATGGCTCAAAAGTGGAGCAGGATTCAGCAGACAGACACACACACAAAAAACGGCTGCCATGTAAGAAAGAATGTATACATTACCACCACAGCACGAACGAGATCCGTCCTGGTATTGGGAGCTTGTAAACGCTCGCTGCACGATCAGGGTATTATAAGAGGAGGCCTCCCGCTAATAGCTGGGACGTTTGGCCGTGTTGCCACTTTCCAGCCAATGGCTGGCTAGTAAGATCTTCAAGGCATCGCTTTAAATCACCGCTGTCTGCCCTGCTAATAGCTGGGGAAGCTGGACTCCAGAAAGACACGTCAGTAGTGCTAACACCATGGCTACACAAGAAAAAAACAAAACACAGGGGTTATAATCCTCTATTACTCTATCCAAATGAAAAAAATGTTGCCTTTAATTCTACTTTAAAGAATTAAAAATGTTTCCATCTCTGCAGAATAAAAAATTCAAAATTTGAAATATTTGGCTGTAGCAGGAGGCAATTTGTTCACTGAAGGGTTGGAGAGTGGTACTATAGTGAGTCCATTTTGTTAATTAATAAAAAAAAAACTATTAAACACTTCTATTTCTGAAAGCATTCTTAATTTACAGCATTTGTCCACTTTAGCACAGTAATATATACACACGCATCCCCCCCCCCCCCCCCCCCTCTGATCCGCCCCAGGAACGCACCTGTCCTGGCTGCAATTAAGCAGCCAGATTAATTTTAGCCTGGGGAGCAGACAGATTGATTCTGCTGGAGCTAAAATTTGTGAATATTGGAAATATGTGCATTTTTGTGGCTCATGGGTATTAGGCATGTTCAGCCTGCTAGTCAGGTCTGTTTATATGTAAAGGTAGTGCCAGGACATGGCTAGGTTTTGTTTTGAAGTGTTTTTTTTATTTTTTCTTTGTTTATTTGGAGTGCTGCAAAGCTCATTTGGAAAAAAAATCTATACAGTATACATGGCATTGTAGCATTGCACAGCACCTTTGCACTAATTAGCTCTCCAAGATTTGCAAAAACCCAGGGAGCCTAGCACCCACTACCAATTATCCACTCATAATAGAGTTACACTTCCAAGGACAAAGTCCACACATCAAGTGCTTATTTAATCCCTGGTTCACACTGAATGCGACTTTGAAATCGTGCTACTTCACTTGAAGTAGCATGATTTCAAAGCCACATATCAGTGCGATTTCAGGTGTCACTTGCCTGACATCTGTGCGACTTCATGCAAGATTCCAATCTCTCCACCATGGCCAAGACCAAAGAGCTGTCCAAGGATGTCAGGGACAAGATTGTAGACCTACACAAGGCTGGAAAGGGCTACAAGACCATCGCCAAGAAAAAAGATGAGGAATCAGCCCAGTACTGCACGGGAGAATCTTGTCAATGATCTCAAGACAGCTGGGACCATAGTCACCAAGAAAACAATTAGTAAAACACTACGCCGTGAAGGACTGAAATCCTGCAGCGCCCGCAAGGTCTCCCTTCTCAAGAGAGCACATGTACAGGCCCGTCTGAAGTTTGCTAATAAACATCTGAATGATTCAGAGGAGAACTGGGTAAGTGTTGTGGTCATATGAGACCAAAATCAAGCTCTTTGGCATCAACTCAACTCACCGTGTTTGGAGGAGGAGGAATGCTGGCTATGACCCCAAGAACACCATCCCCACCGTCAAACATGGAGGTGGAAACATTATGCTTTGGGGGTGTTTTTCTGCTAAGGGCAAAGGACAACTTTACCGCATCAAAGGGACGATGGACGGGGCCATGTACCGTCAAATGTTGGGTGAGAACCTCCTTCCAGGCCAGGGTATTGAAAATGGGTCGTGGTTCCAGCATGATAATGACCCAAAACACACGGCCAAGTCAACAAAGGAGTGGCTCAAGATGAAGCACATTAAGGTCCTGGAGTGGCCTAGCCAGTCTCCAGACCTTAATCCCATAGAAAATATGTAGAGGGAGCTGAAGTTCGAAGTTCGATTTATGAAACATCAGCCTTGAAATCTTAATGATTTGGAAAGGATATGCAAAGAGTAGTGGGACAAAATCCCTCCTGAGATCTGTGCAAACCTGGTGGCCAACTACAAATAAAATCTGACCTCTGTGATTGCCAACAAGAGTTTTGCCACCAAGTATTAAGTATTAATGTTTTGCGAAGGGGTCGAATATTTATTTCACTCATTAAAATGCAAATCAATTTATAACTTTTTTGAAATGAGTTTTCTGGATTTTTTTGTTGATATTCTGTCTCTCACCATTACAATAAACCTACCAATAAAATTAGACTGATTTTTTTTGTCAGTGGGCAAAAGTACAAAATCAGCAGGGGATCAAATACTTCTTTCCCTCACTATGTATGTGTATCTTATTTATATCTACAGTACCTCACAAAAGTGAGTACACCCCATTTTTTAAAATATTTTATTATATCTTTTCATGTGACAACACTGAAGAAATTACACTTTGTTACAATGTAAAGTAGTGAGTGTACAGCTTGTATAACAGTGTAAATTTGCTGTCCCCTCAAAATAACTCAACACACAGCCATTAATGCCTAAACCGCTGGTAACAAAAGTGAGTAAACCCCTAAGTGAAAATGTCCAAATTGGGCCCAAAGTGACAATATTTTGTGTGGCCAACATTATCTTTCATCACTGCCTTAACCCTCTTGGGCATGCAGTTGACCAGAGCTTCACAGGTTGCCACTGGAGTCCTCTTTCACTCCTCCATGATGGCATCACAGAGCTGGTGGATGTTAGAGACTAGGGATGGGCGGAACACCCCCCCGGTTCGGTTCGCACCAGAACAGGCAAAAAATTTGTGCGAACACTGTTAAAGTCTTTGGGACACGAACATGAAATATCATAAGTGCTAAATTGAAAGGCTTATATGCAAGTTATTGCCATAAAAAGTATATGGGGACCCGGGTACTGCCCTAGGGGACATGTATCAATGCAAAAAAAAAGTTTTTTAAAACAACCGTTTTTTCAGGAGCAGTGATTTTAATATCGCTTAAAGTGAAACAATAGAAATGAAATATTCCTTTAAATATCATGCCTGGCGTCCCTTTAGTCTGCCTGTAGTGTGGCGCATCTGTCTGATGTTCGGTTTTCTGTCTGTTTTACGCAGAAAAATTACATTTCTTTTTTTCGAGTTTCAAAAAGCTTTATTGTTGAATAAAGAGTAACACTGAGATAAGGTGTCACCCACGCAGGGGTGTAGTGGGGTATAAAGCAGAGAAATAATAAATGTCAAACATTTTCTCAGTGCAAACAAGGAATGGGCTATCAACTTCATATTTGAAAGGTTAAAAGGAGAACTTAAAGTATGAAACAGATACTTGAAATACACTGTGAATCGCAATATTTCAGCTGCTATTCGCCCAATCGCCCAGGCACCCCTAATGGGAACAATCTGTGCCGTGAGCCATCAGGCAATTCGCATATTGGTTGCTAAAAGTATCAGTGTATACTAACGGATAGGAAAAACTGTGACTAATAAACATGTCAATTCAAAAACCTTGTGACATGCTCATCGAGTAACAAAAGGGCAAGAGACCCAAACTGTGGTGCGTTAGTTGTGAGATCGCTCTGTAAGTGGACAGTAGCATATTTACAATGTTACTGTCATAGCCCATATTCCCATCAGCAGGGGCTAATGGTTAATGGGGAAAGGGACAGATAAGAGGGGAAGGGGATAGACAGGTTGCAGTGGAGGAGGGAAGCAGATAGGAAGGAGAGAGGAGGGGTACAGGTGCGGCTTCACTGAGAGCTGATCAGTGAGGTAAGGTTGAAGTCAGGAGGGCTGCTGGGAAGGAAGGGTGGCTATGGGCCTATAGAGAGAGAAAATTACATTTCTAAAGGAAAAAATGGCATTTAAAATTGCTCGCGGCTGTAATGTATCGCCGGCTCCCGGCAATATAGATAAAAATCAAGGATAAAATCAGCGTGGGTTCCACCCCCCTCAGTCCATACCAGGCCCTTCGGGTCTGGTATGGATATTAAGGGAAACTCCACGCCAAAATTAAACCCCCTCCTGAACCATACCAGGCCACATCCCCTTAAAATGGGGAGGGTGCTTTGGCGCCCCCCCCCAAAAGCACCTTGTCCCCACAATCACTACCCATTCATCCAAAAAGTGTCAAAAAGTAAAAAGCACAAAAGACAGTTTTTGACAATTCCTTTATTAAAAAAGTGTCCCGCGATGTACATCAATCACGCAGCTCGATGGAATGTAAAAAAACGAAAGAAAAAACCCCGAAAGTACTCCGCCTCCATGGGAGGGCTCCTGCGGACTGCTGTCTGTTTTACGCTGGGACAGCTGTTATATAGGCAAGGGGGCGGGGCCACCCGCTGACATAAACGGATGACCCCACCCCCCTCTGATGGCATATTACGATGGCCCCACCCTTGCCTATATAACAGCTGTCACAGCCAAGAAACAGCAGTCGGTGGGATGCCTCCCATTGAGGTGGAGGTTTTTTTTGTTTTCTATTTTTCGGGTCCGTCAGGCGGCGTGATTGATGATGGATATACATCGCGGGACATTTTCTTTCTTTCTTTTTTTTTTTTTAATAAAGGAATTGTCAAAAAACTGTCTTGTGGTTTTTACTTTTTGACACTTTTTTGGTGAATGGGTAGGGGTACAATGTACCCCTACCCATTCACATAGGGTGGGGGGGTTTTGGGGGCCCCCTTGTTAAAGGGCCTTCCATATTCCGATGAGCCCCCCCCGCCCACAGACCCCCACAGCTTTTGACAATTTCAGGTGCGACTTCAATAGACATCTGTGCATGAAGCCACACAGATGTCTAACAAGTAGCAGCTGAAATCGCGCTGACCTTGATACTTTGAAATTGCGCTACTTCAAGTGAAGTAGCGCGATTTCAAAGTAGCATCAATGTGAACAAGGGCTTAAGAACACACAGAAGAAGACACAAAGCTAAGCTGACTAAAGCTCACTACAACATCACAAAAAAAAAAAAAGTTGGCAAAATACTGCACCTTACATACACTCAGAGCACATATTGCTTTTTGTGCTAGAGAATGACATTTGTCATTCTTAAACAAATGCTGAAGTAAAAAATGGAAATGAACAACAGCTGTGTTCATTAATATCAAGTGCACCAGAACATTCATGATCAACTGCATCGTGCTCTGTGTCTAGGATGGATGGATATATGAACAGAAAGACCATATGTGCCCCTGACATATGTTATGGTTTTCTTTGGCTCTGTACTTCAGTTCTATGATCATATCAGACACAGGGAGGAATAGGCTTACCACTGCAGATCACTTTCATGCTTTAAAGAAACAATTCACATAAGCCAAAGCTAAGCTTTGCTAATCAAGACAGCTGACATCAGAGCTCACAAATGGGTTCTTAACTACTAAGCTTGTGAATGAAACAATAAAATGCAGTTCATCTACACTAGGGATGAGATTTAAATGCAGCGTGATGCAGGGTTCACCCCAGACTCTTGCTGTTTTGTGGTTCACAGACCAGGCAAACTAAATGGCCAGATTTGTTCAAGTTTGCTGCCCCAAACCTGCAGCTGCAAGAGGAAGTCATTCATTTACTGGCAGTTTTACTACTTCCACTAAATGACAATTTCTTACAAGCATCATAGGACATAAGTGGGCATACAGCATCATTGCTTGCGAGGACACAGGCAGCCACTAGCATTCTACTTTATCAGCCACTCTACCACCAAAATAAATAAATAAATAATGTGTTTCATGATCCAGAGAAGGGGCATCAATAAGTTGATTGTGGGCAAGTTCCACACCCCCATGCATGGGCCTAGCAATACCTCTGAAAAAGTACTGCTGAGTTTAGGCTTCATAACTTATGTAAAATAAATACAATAG